>OX336390.1:28189375-28789375 GCA_946902985.2 Meconema thalassinum
CATATATATTAATAAATATCTGTCGAGATTTAGCCAGTTTTATGTACTGAACAGAGCGCATGAGACACAGAGAATGCCTTGTATTTGACCATGGCCTCCTTGATTCCCCTATTATGACACTAGGCCAGGCAGTGAAATTATAATTAGAAGGCCGTGGAACTCAGCATATCTAATTATCTAATTGGTCAAACAACTGTTTCTTGAGTTGTGATTGGTGGGAGAAACGGTTTCATAATGAAAAATAGTGTTATAATGAGCCTCATTATGATACCGTTTTCTGACATATAATAGTCAGGATCGAACATAAAAAACATAATACTATGACAAGGCTAAAACGTGAGGGTGAGCCCTGTAACCAAATAATTTCGGTCACCACTTTCATTTCTCCTCGTCATCGGCCAAGTTTCTGCTCCTAACATCTTCTTTGGTAAGTAACAGGTGTTGTACATCACTCCCACATTGTATTCTTTGTTGATCTGGAAGTAGTAGAGCACTTCAAATATTTAGCAAGTGGGTACTGTGCCCTATAAAGTGCACTCGAGTTTGGAGATACATAGCAAAATAACCATAGGCTCTACAGGAACACATCACCATTTTCCTTGTTTATTTCTGCGCTGATTGATGATAAAGTTCATCATCATCATCATCACTAATTCACGTGATCTCCATATCCAATCTTGCAATTTTAACAATGCCTTTTCTGTTTAAACCTTAAATGCATAGAAAATATGATAAACAATAAACTAATATGATAAGAGAAAAATATAATAAAGGAAAACAGTTATTTTGAAGCTGACAGAAGTCGACACACCATACGGTAAACATACATGCTTAGTGTTCCATGCGCTAAGTGTGTCGATCTACCGAGTAAATTGTGAAACAAAATCCTAAAGCTAATATTGCAACATATTCCTGACATCTGGCAGTCCAATAAGTTACCAACATATCTACCAGTGCACTGAGTGTATGAGGGTTAATCAGTGCTGATGTTTTATAACTGGATACAAGACAGAGTTCTAAGAAAACACAGAAGGAATTACAACAACTGCATAGAATATAATGATACATTTTTAGTATCTTAAAAAACTTAAGGATTTTACGTATACCATATTTGCTTGCGTATATCTCGCACTTTTTCGACCGAAAATATGTGTGAAAATTTTCGGTGCGAGATATACGCGGATAATGACTGTATTCCCGAAAAAACACAAAATTTGCATTATTGAAACAAGGCAACTGGCCCTATTCATTGTCACTGCCTTCACTGCTGCCAATATCCGAGGTACTCTCGTGTGCATCATTCTGGTCATCATCCCATACTGCTTCATCCTAACTTCCGTTCAATGCATTTGCGATGCCTGTCTTCAAGAAGCTCTTCACAACAATGTCCGTCGACACCATTTATTTCTATTCGTTATGATTATACGACATTAAGGACCTATGAAAAAGACGTCATACGCTCAATAAGGATGATTCAAGGCAAAAAAGGAATTTAGAGCACAGACGCTTAGCGATCGATACGATCGATCATCTTTCATATCGATTTGTCGCTACATGCACGAGCGAGCTCGAACTAAACCGACCGCGGCCGAAGACTAACGATGTACCGCGTGGTAACACTCATGCCGCGCCGTATGCTTGCACGCGGCCCAGCTCGGATGCGACGCAATGCGTAAAGACAAAATAATTGAGATGCGAGAACACTGAACTGCGTTTCTCTGCGATGTAACAGTAGGCCTACTTGCGCATACGAGCATGTTGGCGCGAGTGGTATAGCACAGATTTCCTATATCTTCGAAGCCAGCTGCCGCCAAAACGAACGATAACATTGCTTATTGATGACTGTTGTGGCATGCTAATCGCTCTAAGGTAACGCCTCGGGTAAGTTCCTGGACAATGACGACTGTTGTGGCACGCTAAATCGAACGTGTTTCTACCTCAAGGTTATTACGGTCATTTATATGACGGCGTCAGAAATGAATGCGAGATATATGCGAGTACATTTTCCCCCCTCAAATTTCAAATAAAAATGGGGTGCAAGATATACGCGAGCAAATACTGTATTTTAAATTTGGGATATTTTACTTTTGTCGTGAGCTGAACAAGGCCCGAAACTTTTACACTGTGTAATGACTAAAAACTAACTCAGTATTGACTAATGTGGATAATTTTAAAAACCTCCAAATACGAAAGTTACCATTCAATTATTAAATGTTTCACAAACAAAGTTTCATTTAAATTCCCCCTCCCCCTCAGAAGTATTTCAAAACTCTCCTTTGTCTTATACTTGAGGATGAAATTGAACAAGTAGATAGTTTTAAACACCTAGGAAGTTGGGTTACACAAGAAAGGATATGCACTAAAAAAATAAAAACAAGGATTGCAATAGCAAAAGAAGCCTTCAGTAAGAAAAGAAAATAATTTTGTGGAGCAATGAAAGTAAGCCTAAGGAAGAAATTAGTGAAATGTTTTGTTTGGAGTGTAGCAATGTATGGAGCGGAAACTTGGACGCTTAGGAAAGAAGACGAGAGAAGAATAGAGGCTTTCAAAATGTGGGTGTGGAGGAGGGAATAAGTTGGAAGGACAAAGTGAGAAATGAGGAAGTATTAAAGAAAGTAGGAGAGGACTCTGCGACAAGCAGATGTATCAAAACTTAGGGCATTCGAGATGTGGTGCTGGCGACGATACCTAAAGATACCTTGGACTGATAAAGTCACGAATGAGAATGTTCTCAAAGGAGCAAAGGAGACACGTACCTTGGTTGAATCCTTAAGTAGAAGAAGGAATAGTTTTGTTGGCCATTTGATTCGTCATTCTGACTGGTGCACCACACTCTTCGAAGGGAAGCTAGAAGGAAAGAGGAGTCGAGGAAGACCAAGGACTCAATTCATAAACAGCATTAAAGGCAAGCACACTTATTGCCATTTGAAACTCCAGGCCAGAGAAAGAAGACGTTTTGGATGACATGCATGTTACCCAGCGGTTGGGGAGAAGAAGAAGAAGAAGAGGAAAGGTCGATGCTAAAGGAGATAAGGAAAAGAAAATGAATTGTATTGGACACTGCCTAAGAGGAGATGGTTTGGTGAAAAGTGCACTAGAAGGGAAAATCCAAAGAGGAAGAAGGTTTCGGATGCTTGATTCCATCAAGATTGATAAATCGTACGAGCTGATGAAACATGCTGCTGAAGACCGGATAAGGTGGAGAGACCAACCATTAGGCAGATAAACTGATGATGAGTGAATTTTTGAAGTAGAAGTAGAGTTGTGTCCACTCACCCTATTGGACAGCTGCTTCCCACAGGTTTGGCACTTCTGCTTGTACCTCTTCCCTTCGTGAAACACTCGAATGTGGTAGTCCACATTCCGCTTGGCGTAGTAAAACCTGAAACATCACATTAGATAGCTAGTCACAATTCTGTGATCTACGATTGGTTCATTTTAAGTGTAATAGGATTATGGTGATACTCATTAGAAATAATATTCATTTTAGGTTACGTGTTGACAGTTAATATGAAAAATTAGACTTTTTCAATTCTCCGCCTATTCAACACCTTTTAATTCTTAACACTTCAGGGGTACTCAGGTAACTTGAGAACCTTGCATGCATGTTGTTTTTATTAGTTTTTAATAGTGTTTTTAAATGTTTTTACTGTATCAGGTGTATTTTGTCTTGGTTGAGGAATCCGGCGGTTATATTTTCATGATGTGTCCTAATCATAGGATTATGGGCTGAGGAAGGAATCAATAGATTCCAAAACATGTACCCCTGAAGTGTTAAGAATTAAAAGGTGTTGAATAGGTGGAAAATTGAAAAAGTCTAATTTTTCATATTAAGGTGATAAAATAATAAGGCACCTGGTGAGGATGGGATACTAACTGAAATGTTGAAACTCGGTGGTAAATTTGCAGCTGAAGCTTTACACAAAGTTATCAAGGAATGTTGGGAAAAAGGAACAATTCCAAATGATTGGAAACAGGCAATAATCCATCCCTTGCACAAGAAAGGAGATAAGACAAACCCCAACAATTATAGAGGTATTTCCTTACAGCCAATCGCATACAAAGTTCTTTCTAAAGCATTGCTACACAATCTGGAAGAACAAGCAGAACATACTATCGGCGAATACCAAGCCGGATTTAGAAAAGGGAGATCTTGTCCAGAGCAAATTTTCAATCTCAAAACAATCCTTAGAATCAGAACAATACGTAACCTCAACACAGTTGTATCTTTCATTGATTTCAGAAAGGCTTATGATTCAATAGACAGACAGTCTGTATTCCTAACGCTAGCAGAATTAGGGATAGATAAAAATACCAGACAACTGGTTGAACAAACACTAACAAATACAACCTCAAGAGTTAAATTTCTAAACAACATTTCAGAACCCTTCCAAATCAAAACCGGAGTTAGACAAGGTGATGGGCTTTCACCACTTCTATTTAATTTGATATTAAACAAAATCATGAAGGAATGGAAACTTAAATTATGCGAAAGAAACATTGAAGGGGTCCATTTGGGGCAAGGAAAAGGAAGATATGAGGTGAAATGTCTTGCCTTTGCTGATGACATAGCAATCATTTCAGAAAACAGATTTCAAGCACAAATAATGGTTGAAACCCTACATGAAATAGCAATAAAAACTGGTCTTCAGATTTCGTATGAAAAAACCAAATATATTGAACACAGACACAATGGAGAAAGATATCTAACAACTCAACATGGACAGATTCAAAGAGTTGATAAATTTAAATATTTGGGAGAATGGATCCAGTCAAATGGACTTGATAACACATCCTGCAAGGAGAGATTCAGAAAGATGGAAAATGCCTATAAACTCACCCAACATAGATACAACAAACGATCAATTTCATTCCAGGCAAAAATCAGGCACTTCACAACTGTAATTAAACCAGAGGTATTATACGGATCAGAATGTTTAACGTTGATCAAAAGAGATGAACAAGAGGAACTGGAAAAGAAAGAGGAAAATACTTAGGAAAATTTTGGGTCCCCAAAAGAATAAAGATATTTGGATGAAGAGAAAAAATGAAGACCTTTACCGAAATGTGGAAAAAATTACAGACTCAATTAAAAGACGGAGACTACAATTTTATGGTCACCTTCATAGAATGGATAGCAGCAGGCTAACTAAGAAAATTTTTGACTACATCTCCAAATTAAAAAACACCACTAGATGGCTGGAAGAGATACGGTGTGATCTGCCAAAACTGAAGATCACAAACAACATCATTTCTAATAGGGTGGAATTCCGGCGACTGATCACTACTGCAGATTTTTCGATTCTGCAAGTTCCACATCAACCACGGAGAGTGTTATCAACGGAACAGCCAACGTATGAAGAAGTTTTGGGAAAAAAAGAAAAAACGAAACAATGTACCGTAGTCTTAGGTTCAAAGCAGTCTATAATTGGCCAAATTCTAAATATATATATATATATAAGGTGATACTAGCAGACCCATGCGAGAAATCTCGCAAGTTCATAAACAACACTTTCCCCAATAGGTTTATAATGAGACACTTAAGGAGAAAGGTTGTTATGGTTTTATTTCAACCAAATATCATTTATGTGCCGAGTCCATTGATTGACAGCGAACCTGTAAGCGAATTAACGTTTAATAGTTTGAACATGAAACAGGCGTCCCTACGGGAAAATGCGAACTGAACAGCAATGATGTCGCGTATTTTCCTACAGCAACAGTATTTGCAAATCGCACATTTCTTACAAAAATTGATATTTATGAAATCAGAATGCAATTCGTCACTGCTAATGTACTGTAATTTGTGTTCTGAGTTCATTGATTGACAGCTTAGCTGTAACACTCACCGGTTATTCGATATTTATGAAATTATACGATTTGCGTACTCATTCCTTTGATTTACTGTTTCTGAAATCCATGCAAAATGATAAAGGAAAGACCTCAGAATGTTAAAATGACATGAAACAGGCGTCACAGCGGACAAAATGTGAAGTGGACAGCAATTATGGAACATATTTTCCTACAGCAACAGTATCTGCAAATCGCACACTTCGTACATTTTTTCAAAAGTAATTTTTTAAAGAAATTATAGATATTTATGAACTTAGAGTGCAATTCATCACTGCTAATGTACATTCTCTTTCATTTGAATGCTCATTTGTCATGATCAGTAGCTTGTGAGCACCACAGGAGGGATCTATACTACTGAAATAATATATGTGGTTTGCAACAAACAGTGAAAGAAATACAAGCAATCGCTGGACATGTAAATAAAGTTGAAACACAGAAAAAGCTATTGATTGGATTGATGGTGTCCTTCTCTCCTACCCTGCCTGTCGGTTGTTCTGTTTGTCTCTTTTACAGGTTTCTATTTTTGTTTCCCTGTCCAACGGTGTTTCCTAGTGGCGGCTGGCGTATAATTGTTCTCAGTGTTGCACTATTTTCATTAAGGGGGTGGTGGTAGGGTAAAAGACTGATTGATATCAGAGAAAGCTGTATTCAATTGCGCAGTAAAACGAATGTACCTCATCCATCACGAATGCCGCAGTTCAGAGAACATCACATTGCCATCGGATTAGTTAGTTAGTTATTGTTGTTTTAAAGGGCAGAACTACGAGGTCATCTGCCCCTTGCCATCGGATTAAATGGATTACAAGTTAGTCTACACGAAACCCTTCACGAGAACAAAACAACGTAAGTTATATATGAGGGAGAGAAAGAACCGCGAGTGTCACAAGTACGTGCGAGGCTGTTGACAGATGTCTCCATCCGCGCCTCGGCTCCCTCGTTGCAATCAGCGGGCAACGACCAGCCGAGTTAACTGTTGGGATAGGTCTTACTCTGCCATACCCTTCACTATTGAGATCGGGTCGGTGCTTGGGCCTGGCAACGACCAAAATGACGAGTGCTCCTAGACAGTTGGTGCGCTTCACTTTCTCAGACAGTTCACAGTAACTTACTATAAGATTTCCTGATTTATTAAAGAACAAAATTATCAAGTCCTTTACATATATGTGAAAGGAAACGTACAGCTTTAATTACTAAAAATATTATTAAGGTGTTAATTGTTTTTCTAGAATTAATCTGGTAGTTGTGCAACCTTATTGTCGACCGCCACTGGATTTATTCAAAATAAATTATTCAACAAGGTGACCTTACAAAACAGTGTTCAAAAATTATTCTCTTCCATGACAATTTCAAATATTTAAATGATGTTAGTACAAAAACACAGAGTTGTACTGAACTACAGAAGACAGTTGAATGATGTTGAATGATAAACAGGGTGGCGCACGAATAGTTGACACATTTAATTTTAGAATAACAGCTTGAATTAAATAACCCACATTCAGAAATCAAGTCAATTCTATCAGCAAGTTCGATATCTACTCTGGAATAAGCAAGCCACTAAGATCAAAACAAACTCTGTTTCGAACATACTTTGTCCCTGCATTGACTTATGGGTTGGAAACATGCACAACTACCAAAGAAGATGACAGCAGACTTCAGGCTTCAGAAATGAAGTTTCTAAGAAGCATGCTTCATAAAACTAGGAAAGACAAAGTAAGAAATGAGAAGATAAGAGAACAAGCTGGAATAAATCAGTCCCTGAAGGAGACCATAACTAGACCACGTTTTCGATGGTTTGGTCATGTCAAACGTATGACAGAAGGAAGAATTGCAAAACAATGTTTGCATACTGAGATTACTGGAAAGAGACCTGTTGGAAGACCTAGGAGGAGATGGCTGGACCATATGAAGGAAGATATCATATCCAAGGGAATCAACTGGGATGAAGTCTTGAAGGAGCAGTGGTACATGAATCGACTAAAATGGAGAGCGCTCGTAAACCACACCCAGGAAACTGGAGTGGAAACTTGATGATGATGATGATCTTCATTTTTCTTCTTCTTCTTCTACTTCTTCTTCTGCCTTATCCGATAAGGACGTTGGCTACCACCATGACTAACACCTTCTTATCTTGTGCAATCCTAAAGAGTTCCGTGGATGACAACCCAAACCACATTCGTAAATTATCCATCCAAGTTATTCGTCTCCTTCCCGGTCCACGCTGACGGTATTCTGGATTCCTCATCATGTGTCCCAAGTATTCCAATTTCCTCTTCTTAATTGTGTTTAACCGCTCAGGTTGGCTGCTCAAATGCTGAAGAACCTCGTCATTACTCACACGTTTTGTCCACGAGAGTTTAAGAGTCCGCCTGTACATCCACATTTCAAAAGCTCGAATCTTCTTTTCTGTAGCTACCGACGAGGTCCAAGCTTCAACACCATAAAGAAGGGTGGAGACAACATAACACTTCACGATTGTTTATTTTTCACAGAAGACTAATTAAATTTTAGACACAGGTGGCTTGGACCCTGGAAAGACATTTTACTATATTACATGTTCAATGTGGCCTGCATTACGGCGGACAACCTCTTCAAAATGAGTACTCATTATCTTGCGTCCATAAGGCATACTGTTCAAACTGAAAATTGCCCCAGTAGCATCATATGCCATCGAAGTAATATGGCCACACCTGAACTACAAGAATGTCAAAGCCCTGGATAGAGTCAAAGCCAGATACTTAAAGAAGACGCTTGGTGTATCGATGTACGCTCCAACCCAACTAGTATAATCAACTGGCTGGAACGACGACATTTATAGAAGATATGATGTTACCATACAGCTTGACCTCAACCGAAGCATGCGACAAGTTCTTGGAAGAACGAGTACAGAAAGCAGCAGAAATCGACCCGGCTTTCTACCAAACCCCAGCCATGAAAGAGGAAGAATGGAAAACAGCCGGTTACGAACTCCACTACCTTTACACAAGAGGGGCAATACATGGATTTCATCATCGAATCTGCAGCAGGAAAGGTTTCCACAACGCCGACAATGAATGTGTCTGCGAACTCTGCCGCCAAGCCTGCCCACAATATCATCTGTTCGAATGTGCCCAAAGAACTCTGCCAATCTCTCATTACGGAAAGGACTGATGTAAATGACGTTTTCTATAGAATAATTATGTACACATTGTGTTTAGTTCAATAAATATATATAAGGCATACTGCAATCTTTTCTGCCTGTGAGCATCCGTTAGCTTGTGTAGTACAGTCATTTTCTTTGAATAAAATTTAACATCACCCTGTAACATTCTTTGAACTGAACGGCGCGATATTCCACTTTATTAGAAGCTCGCCGTGTTGACTTGTGTGGGCTGTGCTGCATGGCGACCCTCAGTGCAGTGACGTTTTCAGGGGAGCGAACTGCTGCTGCACGTGGTCGCTTCTCTTCCTTCACACTGCATTGTTCTTCAAAGTTTCTGTATAAACGAAGGATGGTGTTCCTCGCTGGTGCCCAGCTAGTCTGAAATACAGCTCGAAATTTCCTTGGAGTCGCCGTAACACTTTTTGATTCACAATAAAAGATAACTGTTTTGGCTCGCTGCTGAATGGAGAGTCGGCCATGCTTGGCCATGGCAGAAAGCTCACTGGAATGTAAGCAATCCAAGACAAAGCAGGAGTGTAACCTCTACAGTGATTTCCATGAAACAGGGAAGGTGTGCGTGAAATTTGAACAAATAGAACATAAGATGCATTTTATATTTGCTTTTCAAATGTGTCAACTCTTCGTACACGTCCCTGATTGAAGTGTGTGCTTGCGATGTTACAAAATTAAATGCCCCAGGCAAGCAACATAAAAACTGTTTGTCCCATCTGTTACCTTGCAGTGACCCAACATATAACTGGAGGATAGAGAAATCAATTCTGAATCCAATCAAGCCTCGAAGCCCTTCGCCACATTACCTACAGTACCATATACACCCGAATACCCTCCGCACTAAGTATACAAAACCGGCCGTGAAAAATTGGGGCTAGTATTAATTGAATCATCCAAATTTTGAAGATTTAAATTGCCAGCCATGCGCATGTATCCGCTATATGGTGCTAGTGCGTGTTTACCATATTTGCTCGGCTATAGAACCCCCTTTTTCCCTAAATTTTTAGTTCCGAAATTGGGGGGAGGGGGGGGGAGGGAAAGGGGGGGGGGGGAAGAGGGGGGAACTATGGACGCAAACTTTGCAAAAATCCATTACTTTATTTATTTATTTATCGTATGGCTTTTAGTGCCGGGAGTGTCCGAGGACATGTTCGGCTCGCCAGAGGATGCAGCTGCTTCAAGCGGACACCATGGGGTGAGCTACAAGTTCCGTTCAATTTCAAGTAGTTCCAACTTTCGCTACCAGATCTCACCAACACCTAGTGGTGAACGTTGGAACTTTGATAGAGCAAAAATCCATTATTTTGGGGAAAGGGAGAGAGTAAAAATTAGCTATTTTATTTTGATGCTACATAGTATTTGAGGTGCCTAGAATCAAAACCCGCCAAATCCATTCCTTCACTTTTTCGGCAAAGTGGCAAAAACTGTCACAAACGAACCAATACCCAAAACAAAATACTTTTTTCACTAAAAAATGAATGAATTATTTTTAAAAACAGTGACGAAGTACGAAGCTGATCCCCGATATAGTTAAAAATGTATGTAGAAAAATATAAAGCAATAATTTGGATTTGTTGGGGTTTGTTACTAAGATTTGGATTTGGCAGGTTTTGATACCAAAGAGCCCTAATACATTTGAAGTTGCGAAGAGATTGTAGAAACTGCGTAAGCTTTATTCAGAAATTAATATTTGATTGAAAGTTAACTAAACATAGGTTATAAAATTTAAAAAAATCGTATAATTTTTGTATTTTGTTGTTGTTGTTATTGTTGTTTTAAGGGGCGGTTGTGTTTTATTAGAATAAACAGAAAAAGAATAAAACTCATATTACCCATTCAAGATTTGATTGCCGCCGAGTGTGGCTGTGCCAGCGTTTATGTTTATTGTAGCATGAGCTCTGCGGGGCGAAGCGGAGGACACAGCGATGACAGAGTGCAATCTGCACATAGGTCACACTGCATTGCGTCAGATAAGCATCACAGGAGCTCATGTCACCATGGACAGTTAAAGCCAAAACTGGAGCTGAGTCATATCCTACACGCGCAACTGTACCTGTCAATGAAGCAAGCTGACGTGTGACACAATTACATAAAGAGTAGTTCCCATCTCCACCGTCGGCAATCAATTCCTGAAAGGGTAATAATACTGTACAGTAAATAACCCCTGGCACTACAGCCCGTGAAGGGCCTAATCCCCAGCCATTTGGCCTGCAGATATTGGGGTGCCGCATGACCAGCGCATCGGGTCCCCTCGGCCGTTAATCTTGGTTTTCGTGATCGGGGCGCTGCCTCACTGACAGTTACTCAATTGTCCTCACGAGGCTGAGTGCACTCCGTTCCAGCCCTCACGTCAGTTTCCAAAATCCCTGACGGAGCCGGGAATCGAACCCGGGGCCTCCGGGTGAGAGGCAGGCGCGCTACCCCAACATCACGGGGCCGGCAATACTGTAGCCTACAGTACTGAACAATAATAATAATAAGGAAAAGCGTCAAATTAAATTAATATTCAATTACTATGGTCCAGGCCTTTAGAGACAAAACTATCGTCATTCAACTATTAAATCACATTCTTTACTGGAAGTTATAGCTACACAGTTTCTGTTTCTACCTCTTCCTCAATAGTAGTTTCTCAATCATCATCATTCTCTTCGTGTTCGCCACGACTTTGCAGATTGCAATAAAATTGCAGCTCTACATTTTCCCTCCATCTTTCTCCAGAATGCTTCGAAAGCAGTCTCGAAACCTCTTTCACTTCTTGTGCCTGAAGGACAATCCCTCTGTTTATGGCTTCTGGCTTTACGTGAGTCATATCAAAATCAGGTTTCGTGACACGTTTGTGTTCGCAAATGTCAGTTCTGTGGAAAACATCACCCAGACCAGAATGTTATTGTTCTTCTCGTTCTTTGTCAAAATTATCCAAAACAAATTATTATCAGAAAGTACAACAACATAAACCATTCTAATCACGTCAGGCAGGGGTACATTCTCCGACTAATGCACGTAGGTAAAGAGTACACACTTCGCAAAGCATAATGGAAGGTAAGATGGTGGATCTGGGTGCTCCTATTGGCTGATGTGGATGTGGCGGATTTTGTGACCAAAAATGGCGAAACTGTTGTTGGACTTGGCGGATATTGCAACTAAGCCTCAACTTTGACTTCGTTTTACAGTAGGATGTAGCGGGTTTTGTAACAAAATAATAGTTTTAATGAATTCAGAGCAGCAAAAGCTATATGAAACAATGCTTATCTCAATTTTCATAAAATATGGATTTGGCGAGTTTTGATTCTAGGCGCCTCATTTATTTATTTACATATGTTACGCCCTCATTGGAGCACTTAACCAAAACAAGTATATACATGTCTCAAAAACAATATTAAAGATTCAGCTTCTTATTTTTCTTCTTTTCCCAAAACATTTTCATTCTAGTCGACCTTGCCGTTCTCTCTGCATCGCTTATAGTGTAAGTTTTGCGGGTAAAGGTTTTTAAGGGAAGTCGGATGTTCTTGTTTTTCAAGATATTCTTCTCATCTTTCTTAGCAATTTGGGACATTGTCAAGCCGAGTTCATCCAGATCATTTTGAATTTCCATAAACCAAGGGTTCTTTGTTTTACTTTTGAAAAAAATAATTAAATAATACTTTTAATTGTCTGGTATCCGGCAGGCGTGAGATATGACAAAAAAAAGCAATTCGCCTTTTTCGCAGTTTCTTTATAAACCACTTCATTTGGTAATAGACGCCATTGACCATCCACCTGATGTTTTTTATTAATTATAGTTCTGAGAATTCTTCTATCAATCTTCTGTAATGTGTCAGTAACTGATCGAGTGTTTAACTTGAAAAGTGTTTCACAAGCATATATTGCTTCCAGGTTAATAACTGATTCGTACTGTCGTAATTTGGCATTTATGCTACATAGTATAATATATTTAATCAAAATAAACGAAGTGCATGCGTATGTCTGCCGGCCACTAGCGCCTCGTCCTTACTTGAATGCGGCAACACCCCACGTGTGACCGGCCACCTCTCTCATAGCGTTCGTATGTTGGACGGCGACCTATCGCATAGCGTGAGTCATAGTCCATACGCACAGAAAGAAAGACAGACTTCTTTCTTCAAACAAGGTCACACCTTGTTAGCAACGGAGCTCGCGTATGATTGAATGGTATGGCCCAAGCAGCCAACAATGATCCAACATCTGGTATACAAAGACAAGTATATTCCATGATTATTGCCAACCACCTCTGAAAAGATATCACTCTTTTCCTGAAATTGTTTTGCCTGACCAACTGCCAGCCGTATCACATCCGCGCGGAGCTGCTTTTGCCACGCTCCTTGCTACACAATGACGGACAGGACTCGCAATAATTAAGGAGAGGTATTATAAGCGATTTCCAAAATAATTTATTATGGCTCTCAAAATTAAGAGGGGTACTATAGGCGAGGGAGTCCTATAGCCGAGTAAATACATTTGTTTAAAAAAAAGTGACAAAAGTAAAAGATCTTTTCTAAATTTCCATACGATAATGAGGGTGCGGGGATTATTCGGGGGCTGGTAATATTTGGGTATATACGGTATATGTGTGAGGTGTGTTTATTATTGTAAAATCAAATACTGAAGATATTTTGAATGAACACTTCTCATTGCATCCAGTAATCAACAGGACAATTTCTCCATTTGCTACTGTGAATTTCTACTAGAAAATATTCCATCAGTTACAAAGAACGAACAAAAGTTTGGTGCTTTTCAGTCGGTCAACATGAATATACCCAAACGAGTTCACCGACTGACTGAAAAGCACCAAACTTTTGTTTACTATGGCAACACTGAAAAATGGCTTCAAACCCCATAAAGAATGATCACAAAAAAAATAATCTAAAACAACTGTGTTTCATGCTGGAAGTTAGAAAAATAAGAGGATGAACTTCAAAATTTATAATTAAAACTAAATCAGGAATGGCAATAAGACAGGCCTGTCCAGCCATGCCACTGGTGGCTTTGGCGCCAAGCCGTGTCACGAGACTCGCTCCATGGCAGACTAGGCCCCGCTCTTCCCCGCCCCACTGCCACTCCCGCCAGCTTCTCCTATCACTACCTTCTCTTGCTAGAGAGGAGAAGACGGACTGTCCCCCCTTCCCCTCCGAATCCACACTCCTGTCCCAAACAAGCTGCGCTGAGTCATAAGCCAAGTGTCAAGCAAGGCAAGTAGGAGATTCTGATTTCCTCTTCTTAAATAGAACGGTACATCAGTTGTAGAAAGGTTGCGAATGGCAAAAAGACCTTCAACATCAGAGGTGGGTGGTAGAAGCAATCCTTTCTGGGAATTTAATTATTTAGTAGTATCCACCCCAGCAGCCGTCCCCATGGTGTTGGGGCAGCGCGCCTGCCTCTCACCCGGGCACCTCGGCTTCGATTCCTGGCACCGTCAGGGATTTTAGAAACTGACGTGAGGGCTGGAACGGGATGCACTCAGCGTCGTGAGGACAATTGAGTAGCTGCCTGACAGTGAGGCAGCGCCCCGGTCACGAAAACGAAGTTTAACGACCGAGGGGACCCGAAGCGCTGATCATGTGTCACTTCAATATCTGCAGGCCAAATGGCTGGGCAGCGATTGTTTGGTAGGCCTAGGCCCTTCATGGGCTGTAGTGACAGGGGTTCCCCACCCCAACACCAGCAGATGGCAAGTGAATGTGTTTGATATGTCACAATTTTTTAAAGAATAAGAAATAAAAAGCAGCAAGTTTGATTACTGATTATTGGTTACTGATGTCCCATTCAACGCCACGCTCAACCTTGCCCGTACTTCCGCTACCGCTTGCAGCCAGGCCTCGACCCCCACCTTCCCCACACAACCCCCGATTCACGAAGGAAAGGTCGTAGCGCTAGCGTGGCAGACGACTGCCACTGTGGCATTTTCCTTGGATAGGCCTGCAATAAGGGATGTTCCAGCGAGATTGCATATATTGAGACTGTTATTCACCTACAGTCATTGCGAACAGACCTCAAGGACATTCTAAAGCACCACATGTGATATTCACTGGGAGAGTCTTCTCACCACGACAGATGCTGCCTCATTGTCCACTGCTCTCCCATTCCCATAACACGGCCTCTGACAGTCAGGTTGCTCCCCTGCTCTCGGAGATTGGGCTCAACATCCCACACCTGTGATGCACTGTCCTTGAGTCAGCCTTACCCAAAAGCAATAACTTGTTGTTACCTGGTGCATGCATCGAACGGACAAGGGTACACGGTTCGCTGAGAAGGATCCAGATGCACCACTTCGTGTTGAGCGAGCATGGCCTTGTTGAGGAACAGCTTCCCACATGTCGCACAGTTGTAACCTGCCAACATAAGAGTTGGAACATGTTAAGAGTCTGCCATCAGCCACAATCGTACCAAGCAAATGGTCCATAATAAAATAAACAGTAATGGGCCTTGCCTCAATAATTTTTATTAATGCAGCCAATGGCTATTTAGTTTGGTATATTGGCTTTCACGGCCAGCAGGGTTGGCAAAATAGCAGATTTTTTCAAAAAAAAAAGCATTAAAACAGTTTTTTTTTAATTCTGAACATGTATTAACAAATTCACAAAGAAATTTGATACAATGGTCCGGCTAGCTCAAAACAGTTGCCAGCGTTTCGCCCCAGTGTACCAATGGGCTCTTCAGTTGGTTATGGTACACGCTGGCAACTGTTTTGAGCTAGCCGGACCATTGTATCAAATTTCTTTGTGAATTTGTTAATGCACAGAGCTCAATCGGACAATTTTACATCCTGTTTCCTTTGGGAACAGATATTTCCAATATGGATTAGCAAGGTAAGCTAACATTATTTTTGAAAGGAAGTTTTGACTTCCGTAGTACATTGGCGCTGCTCGTGGCAACATTTGTGCCTTGCAGCGGCCTTCACAGTATGTACTAGCCACGCGTCTTGGTGAGGTGTACCATAACCAACTGAAGAGCCCATTGGTACACTGGGGCGAAACGCTGGCAACTGTTTTGAGCTAGCCGGACCATTGTATCAAATTTCTTTGTGAATTTGTTAATGCACAGAGCTCAATCGGACAATTTTACATCCTGTTTCCTTTGGGAACAGATATTTCCAATATGGATTAGCAAGGTAAGCTAACATTATTTTTGAAAGGAAGTTTTGACTTCCGTAGTACATTGGCGCTGCTCGTGGCAACATTTGTGCCTTGCAGCGGCCTTCACAGTATGTACTAGCCACGCGTCTTGGTGAGGTGTACCATAACCAACTGAAGAGCCCATTGGTACACTGGGGCGAAACGCTGGCAACTGTTTTGAGCTAGCCGGACCATTGTATCAAATTTCTTTGTGAATTTGTTAATGCACAGAGCTCAATCGGACAATTTTACATCCTGTTTCCTTTGGGAACAGATATTTCCAATATGGATTAGCAAGGTAAGCTAACATTATTTTTGAAAGGAAGTTTTGACTTCCGTAGTACATTGGCGCTGCTCGTGGCAACATTTGTGCCTTGCAGCGGCCTTCACAGTATGTACTAGCCACGCGTCTTGGTGAGGTGTACCATAACCAACTGAAGAGCCCATTGGTACACTGGGGCGAAACGCTGGCAACTGTTTTGAGCTAGCCGGACCATTGTATCAAATTTCTTTGTGAATTTGTTAATGCACAGAGCTCAATCGGACAATTTTACATCCTGTTTCCTTCGGGAACAGATATTTCCAATTCTGAACATGTTTTAAACAGTGTAATAAAATGCTGTACTTTTAATATTTAAATATAAATACTTTAGAGATTATCTTGACCAGAGTTGTATGGTAAGTAATAAACCAATGATTACAACTGAAACTCAGCCAGCAGGGAAATTTAGTTACCAGCTGGGAAATTTGGCTGCCATGCTTGAAGTTTTGTCACTGACAATGCTGCCAATATGGGTAAAACGAGGGATGAATTGGCAAAAAAAAAAGATATCAAAGAAGTGATAACTTATGGTTGTTCAGCTCACCTGCTTAATCTGTTAGCACATGACTTGGAGGTGGTTGGCATTACAGAACATGTTAACAAATTATTAAATATCGGTACTTCTGGAACACTCACTTTGCAGCAGCCAAGTACAAACAGGCTGGCGGAACAGCTCTTGCTCTTCCTACGGATGTATGCTGGAATTCTTTAGCTGACTCTATCGAGTCCTATTTGGGTAACTGGCATATTACTGTCAAAGTCTGCACTAAAAATCGAAGTGCCATTGAACCAATTATAAGTGCAAAGGTAAATGATATCAATATGAAACAAAATGTTCAAGACTATCTCAAAAAACTTAAGACTGCATCAGTCTCATTAGATAAGATGCAGTCATCACGACTGTACCATTGGGGAAGCAGTAGAGGTTTGTCTTGACCTGCTCAATTTATAGCCTACTTTCGATTTTTGCAAAAAATGAAAGTAGACTTATGAGATCAACACAGGGCGAAAAAAGTGTGTCTGTCTGTGTGTGTGTATGTGTGTGAGTCTGTGTGTGTATGTGTGTGTGTGTGTGTGTCTGTGTGTGTGTATGTGTGTGAGTCTGTGTGTGTGTCTGTGTGTGTGTGTGTATGTGTGTGAGTCTGTGTGTGTGTCTGTCTGTGTGTGTGTATGTGTGTGTGTGAGTGTGTGTACTCTGAATGTCTGTCCCCCCCTATCAATTCGAACACGGTGAATGCGAATTGAACGAAATTTGGTACTAAGGTAGCACTAGCAAAGGACACCTCAGTGTCATATTTTATATCGCCGCCATCTTGACTGAAACGTAATGGCGGCCACACAAATGTTCAAAGCTTAAATCAAATTACGACTAACCTAATCATCCGATCTCTACCAAATTTTGCAACAACATACCTTTATGGGGGGAGCATCCTTTGACCAAACCAATAGGCCATAAGCGTAATAGTTTGCGGATGGCGGCCATCTTTGTGTGAAAATCGATTCCCCCTATTAATTCGAACACGGTGCAACCGAATGGAACGAAATTTGGTACAGAGGTAGTACTAACAAAAGGCACCTCAGTGTCATGTTTTATATCGCCGCCATCTTGACGGAAACGTAATGGCGGCCACACAAATGTTCAAAGCTTAAATCAAATTACGACTAACCTAATCATCCGATCTCTACCAAATTTTGCAACAACATACCTTTATAGGGGGAGCATCCTTTGACCAAACTAATAGGTCATCAGCGTAATAGTTTGCGGATGACGGCCATCTTTGTGTGAAAATCGATTCCCCCTATTAATTCAAACACGGTGCAACCGAATGGAACGAAATTGGGTACAGAGGTAGTACTAACAAAAGGCACCTCAGTGTCATGTTTTATATCGCCGCCATCTTGACGGAAACGTAATGGCGGCCACATAAATGTTCAAAGCTTAAATCAAATTACGATTAACCTAATCATCCGATCTCTACCAAATTTTGCAACAACATACCTTTTTAGAG
Source organism: Meconema thalassinum (assembly GCA_946902985.2). NCBI lineage: Eukaryota > Metazoa > Arthropoda > Insecta > Orthoptera > Tettigoniidae > Meconema > Meconema thalassinum. Next base: position 28,207,835 of record OX336390.1, read on the forward strand.
GAAGCATCCTTTGACCAAATGACTAGGTCATTAGCCTAATAGTTTGCAGATGGCGGCCATCTTTGTGTGAAAATCAATTCCCCCTATTAATTCAAACACGGTGAAACTGAATGGAACGCAATTTGGTACAGAGGTAGCACTAGCAAAGGGCATCCCAGTGTCATGTTTCATATCACCGCCATATTGACAGAAACGTAATGGCGGCCACACAAATGTTCAAAGTTTAAGTTAAATTACGACTAACATAACCATCCGATCTCTACCAAACTTTGCAACAACATTCCTTTATGGAGGGAGCATGCTTTGACCAATCTAATAGGTTATTAGCCTAATAGTTTGCGGCAGGCGGCCATCTTTATGTCAAAATTGATTCCCCCTATTAATTCGAACACGGTGGAACAGAATAGAACGAAATTTGGTACAGAGGTAGCACTAGCAAAGGGTACCTCCGTGTCATGTTTTATATCGCCGCCATCTTGACTGAAACGTAATGGCGGCCACACGAATGTTCAAAGCTTAAATCAAATTACGATTAACCTAATCATCCGATCTCTACCAAATTTTGCAACTACATACCTTTATGGAGGGAGCATCCTTTGACCAATCTAATAGGTCATTCGCCTAATAGTTTGCGGATGGCGGCCATCTTTGTGTGAAAATCGATTCCCCCTATTAATTCAAACACGGTGAATCAGAATGGAACGAAATTTGGTACAGAGATAGCACTAGCAAAGGGCATCTCAGTGTCATGATTTATATCGCCGCCATATTGACAGAAACGTAATGGCGGCCACACAAATGTTTAAAGCTTAAATCAAATTACGACTAACATAACCATCCGATCTCTACCAAACTTTGCAACAATATACCTTTATGGAGGGAGCATCCTGTGACCAATCTAATAGGCCATTAGCCTAATAGTTTGCGGATGGCGGCCATCTTTATGTCAAAATTGATTCCCCCTATTAATTCGAACACGGTGGAACCGAATGAACGAAATTTGGTACAGAGGTAGCACTAGCAAAGGGCACCTCAGTGTCATGTTTTATATCGCCGCCATCTTGACGGAAACGTAATGGCGGCCACACAAATGTTCAAAGCTTAAATCAAATTACGATTCGCCTAATCATCCGATCTCTAGCAAATTTAGCAACAACATACCTTTATGGAGGGAGCATCCTTTGACCAAACTTAATAGGTCATCAGCCTGATATTTTGCGGATGGCGGCCATCTTTGTGTGAAAATCGATTCCCCTTATCAATTCGAACACGGTGAAACCGAATGGAACGACATTTGGTACAGAGGTAGCACTAGCAAAGGGCACCTCAGTGTCATGTTTTATATCACCACTATCTTGACGGAAACGTAATCGTGGCCACCCAAATGTTAAAAGCTAAAATGTAATTACGACCAACCTAATAATCTAGTCTCTACCAAATTTTGCAACACCATATCTTTATGTGGGAAACATATTCAGACCAAACTGCAAGAACATCAGCCCAATAGTTTGCAGATGGTGGCCAAGTATGTGTGCAAATCGATTCCCCCTATCAATTCAAACACGGTGAAACCGAATTGAACGAAATTTGGTGCAGAGGTAGCACTAGCAAGGGGCACCTCATATTCATGTTTAATATCCCTATAGCACGTTGTATTTCAACAAGCTACTACAACCAACATTCGATCATACTCCTTGAAAAGGACAAAGAGTTATAACAATACCCATGCATTTAGGAGAAAGTAGGCTATATGTTCTTTACTGAACATCTTGTTTCAAAAAATGAAAACAATCCCAATGATTTAAAGAAATTCATGAAACGATTTAACATCGCTGTAACTGATACCCATCTCCTGGATCCACGCTATCAAGGACAGAGACTGAGTGAAGAACAATATCATTCTGCTGTGGAGTATGTTGAAGCTTACCACCCAGATGCAATGCCTGACCTAATTAAGTACAAAGCATAATGTTCACCCTTCAAGGAATATCTGTTTGTTCCTGCATTACTAAAAGGAATTAAACCCCTGACATGGTGGGTGGCACTGCAGAATAACATTCATCACACAACTTCAGGCCTAGCATATCAGCTGCATAGTGCAGTTGCTTCATCAGCTGGGATAGAACGTCTTTTCTCCACTTTTGGGTTTGTGCATAGCGAAGTCAGGAATAGGTTAGGGACTGAGAAGGCTGCCAAACTAGTTTGTGTTTTTCGTGAACTCAACAAGAAACCCGTTGAATAAAGACAAAGTGGCAGTGACATTTAGATTTATAATATTTTAAATACAGCCCTATATTTTCTGATGGATGTTCACTTGCAAAAATTTTTAACAAGGACATCAAAACCATTACAAAATCACTCTATAAACTTTATATTATTACGTAAAACCTTCAGTAGAAGGCAGAGAAGACCACTGTACTCGGCTGTATTGCAAAATGATTAGTTAAAAATGTGAAAACAAAAAAATAAAAAAACTTCTAAAGAAACATATTTTAGACGGTGGTTTGAAGCATTGAGTTTAAAACTAATTTTAAACAATGTGCATTGTTTTAAACAGTTTTAAACACCCTGACGGCCAGTGAATTAAAACTCAGCAATTCTTCTAGGTTAGTGCCGTGTCTTGTGTGGGGTTTCGCCTAGGACACCAAGCTGGCTCATCAGCGGGCTCTTGGTGTCCCCGCCTGGACCTCCACAGGAGTAGCGAACTGCGCGCTACCCACACAAAAGACAGCAGAAATCTAGAAAAATTGCCGAGTTTTAATTCACTGGCCGTGAAAGTCAATACAGTGGAATCTCGTTAGCACGTTCTCGGTTACGAAGTTTTCCCGTTTAGCGCGATGATTTTCTCAAGTCCCAGTCCCAATTCTACAAAATACATGTTGATATATCCCCTTAATACGTTCTCTATTCCCGCTTACGACGATCAAATTTCCGTTGTACTATTTGTAAGCGAACCGGATTTTATTCTTATTTCATTATAAAATTCGGCTTCTGGAAAACACGACGCGATATTGCCTCATATTCTCTGCTAGTTATTGACAGTGTAGATGATTTCATTGTGTTTGACGGCGTAGAAGTGGCTATAGCTATGACGCAACACAGGTGACGTGTGTCTCTCCCGCTGCCCTTCACCCCCTTCCCTTTGTTTATTTCTCAAGTAGGCGCATTATTGTCTTCGTGTTCCGCACTATTGTCTTCTAGTTCTTAGTGTTCACGTCCAGTTATGACCTATGTTATTGCGTGTTTCATAATGGATAAGAAGAAAGTACGGCAGATAACTAACGATGAGAAGATGAAATACATTCGAGACGTGTACTGCAATCCTCACATGAAGCGTGTGGACATAGCGCGAAAGTGGAACATTCCTCCGTCTACACTGAACACGATTCTCGGCAAAAGGAAGGAAATCGAAAGTGCATTTGAAGAAGGGGTGAGCGGCAAAAGGAAACGTGTGCGAGAGGGACAGTTTCCTGAACTAGAAAGCCCTTTATTGAAGTGGTTCAAGCAAGCCCGTGCTTCAAACATATGCGTGCGCGGTCGCCGGCAACAGAGCGGTCACTGGCGGAGCGAGAATGTCCTTGCTGATCAAATATAAAGAAAGACCCTGTATTATATGTGTTTGGAAGCGGATGGGGAACATTTTCAGCATCTACTGTAAATCATGGCCAGTAAAACTGCATGGTAGGCTACTGATTTTAAGCACCGTATTCTGCCGTAGGCCTACATATGCGTGCGCGGTCGCCGGCAACTGAGCCGTCACTGGCGGAGCGCGAGAGGAGAGCGAGAATGTTCTTGCTAAGCAGAAATAAAGACCCTGTATTATACTGTAGAGTAGAGGTACAGTAATTCATTTTTATGTTATTTATTGCGTGTAAGTTACTGATAACCTATGTTTATGTCGTGACTGTAGTAGTGCATACAATCACTTACTAAGGTCGGCGATTTAACGTCCATATATACGCCGCGTTCTTTCTTATACGTTGTAAATGCAGTATGGCGTTTTTCGGTAGTACGTTTTCCCGCATATGACGTCCAAATTTTTCAGTCCCTTGAAAAACGTACTAACGAGTTTCCACTGTATACCATCTTTTTGGAAGCCTTCATAGGGAGGTTATGGCTGCTTGAGATTTTAGTTCTCACAGTGAAGAGGCGCAGGTCCACTTTCGGCAAAAAAAATTCAATTCTCAGTGCTTTTTAACTCTCGCACTTCACTCTTCATCATAAAGAGAGCTTTGTTCAGTCTTGCCATATTAAAAATGATATTATAACTCTCCCCCACACAATGCTGGACAATAGGCAACAATTGTTCACAAGTTTATGGTTGGGGGTAAAAGATACACCGAGAAAATATGACCTGAAAACATACATCAGTTCTCACAACACCTAGTACACCAAACTGATCGTTCCATGATTAGATACACCCAAGTTTTTTCATGCATCTGAAAATCACCAACATGCGTAAAATTCCAACTCTTACTTGGCAGTAGTACAATCTTTTTTTGGATACAATAAAATACAGAAATAAGTCTTCATAGGATGGAGGAGACTCGGTCATTCTCAGTGCTGAGGTCACGGCTTAGCATCACGACGTCCGGGCCCTGGACATTCGCGACAGTCACAACGCTCTTCAAACAGGATGACGATATCACCAACATTTGATCTGAAATCAAATCGTACTCCGACAGCAATGGTCCATTTCTTTCTTCATCACACTTTTGATTAACATCAGTTACGACAAGTCCATAGTTAAACATGATTTAGGAAAAATTTAGGCTAACAGAAGATACATAACTAAGTTTTAACTAAGGTTTCCCCATCAAATTTTTGAGATTCCTTGCTTTTACAAATTTAAAATACAACTTTATGATCATTAATTTGAAACATCACAACCTCTCTTAACATGAGACATATGCACCCTAAATATTTTCTTTTTCTGAGGGTCCTTTACAAGTAATGTCACCGGAGTGATAAAACTTATAATTTCACAAGGGCCACGGAATCTTGTGACTAGCTTGCCAGATTCTCTAGAACCAACTTCCTTAACAGAAAAATTCTTGACAAAAACCATGTCCCCAATCTGAAGTGACGTAGGTTTACGTCCTCTATTATACCTCTGTTGAAGTTTCTCGTGTGCCACCTTCATATATGTTTTGGCCTTTTTCCAAATAGAACGTACGTTCTCATTCATGACTTTATCAGGCAACAATTGATTAATAGTCCACAAATTAGATATAGGGGAATTTGGGACGAAGGAGAACATTAAATTGAAAGGGGTGGTACGATGAGATTCATGCACCGCAGTGTTGAACGAATAAGTCAACCAAGGAATGCAACTGTCCCATAATCTATGGTCCTTATGATGGTAAGCAATTAACGCAGCTCGAAGATTCCTGTTCACCCTCTCAGCATACGATCCTTTAGGATAATAGATAGAAGATGTCACATGGGAAATGGATAACTCGAAACAAAAATTGCGGAAAACATGTGATGTAAAGCATTTCGCGTTATCTGATACCAGAAATTGGCAGGGGCCGAAAACAGCAAAAATATGGTTAAGACATTTAATTACCGTTTCAGTGGTAGCTGAACGAGTTGGGAACAACCAGTTAAAACGACTGAAGCCATCCGTACAAACCAGTACAAAACGGTTACCCAGCTTCGACAGCGGCATCGGGCCGACAAAATCTACGAACAATCTTTCCATAGGTTTATCGGAAAGTTGAGACGATAACATTCCAACCTTAGTGTTAGGAGATGGTTTTGCCAATTTACATGTTGTACAATTATTTACCAGTCTTCTGATGTCACCATCCATACCCTTCCAGATAAAATTTTGCCTCACCTTTAATCTGGTCTTATATACTCCTAAATGTCCACCGATAGGAGACTCATGAAAGTATTTAAAGATCTCGCCTACTAAAACAGTGGGAAGAACAATCTTAGGTGTTCTATCAGAACGGGCCAAACAACACAAGATTCCATTCCTTAATGAATATGGTTTTACAACTTCACCAACCTCTAATTTTCTTATAATCTCACTTAGAACTGGATCTTCCTTTTGATATTCAGATACATCCCGAAACAACATGGGACAGTTAGACAGAATTACGTTTGACATGTTATGTTCCAAAATTGCGTTACACTTCACATTTTCCTCAACCTCAACATTAGTGTCACCATACATCCGACTTAAACAATCAGCGATGACATTTTCACTCCCTCGGATGTGACGTACAGAGAACTTAAAGGAAGAAATTCGAGTGGCCCAACGAGCTATTCGACCAGTTTTCCTAGGTCTGCCAAGAACCCAACTCAAGGCTTGGTTATCTGTTTCTAACTCGAAGGGTACATGTTCGATATACAACTTGAACTTTTCAAGAGCATCCATGACGGCCAAACCTTCGAGTTCATAAACAGAGTAATTTCTTTCTGCATCATTCAGAGTGCGGGAAGTGTATGCAACAGGTAATCTACCTTTTCCATGGTCTTGTAGTAACACTGCACCAACAGCACTATTGGAGGCATCAGTTTGCACAATAAAGGTTTTGGAGAAATCAGGGATGGACAAAATAGGTGCATTTATCAAAGCTAATTTCAAATCTTCAAATGCTGCTTCTTGCGAAGGACCCCAAACAAAATTAACTCCCTTCTTCCTCAACATATTTATAGGAGCAGCACGCTGAGCGAAATTGTTAATGAACTTACGGAAATAGTTCATCATACCGATGAACCTTGATACACCTTTAACATTCTTAGGGGGCTTAAAGTCACGAATCGCTTGGGTTCTCGAATGATCCACAGAAATTCCAGACGATGTTACGATATGTCCCAAAAATGAAATCTTGGGTTTAGCAAAGGAAACTTTAGATGGTTTTACGGTAAGACCAGCTTTCTTTAGACGAGACATAACCTCACCAATATGTTCCAGATGATCATCAAAGTTCTCACTGAATATGACTACGTCGTCTAAATAATGATACACAAACTTGAACTTGATTCCATCAAATACCATATCTAGCAATCGGCTTAGGATGGCCGCACCCGTGGAGATCCCAAATGGTAAACGGTTAAAATGAAAGAGATTCCAGTCAGTGGAGAAGGCTGTTAGATGTTTAGAATCTTCAGTTAATGGAATCTGAAAGTACGCGCGATTCAGATCTAAAATCGTATACCAGTTAGCACCCCTAAACCATGCAAAGCAAGATCTCAGATCAGGAAGCGGGATGGACTGCTGAATAACCTTTTTATTAAGAGCTCGATAATCAACAACTGGGCGAAATTTACCGTCAGATTTAGGCACCAAGAAAATAGGTGACGAATACGAGGAAGTAGACTTACTAATGATCCCTTCATCTAACATCTCGTCGATTATCTCTTTCAAGATTTTCATCTTGGGAGGGGCTAGTCTATACGGTGGCGAACTAACTGGAATATTATCAGAAACAACAATCTTGTATTCCAATAGATTGGTCACCCCTAACTTATTCGTCAAAACCTCAGGGAAGGACGAACACAGTTCACGAAGTTTATCAGCTTGGTCAGGTTTAAGATTTTCAAAATTAAACTCCTCAATGGTGTCAGAACCAGATATAACTTTGGAGGAATTCACTCCGGAAAAACTAAGACAAGGCTTGAAGTTTAATTTTAAATTAGGCTTAAAACGAAACCAACATGACCTGTTTCTAAGGTCTAGTAACAACCCAACATGAGACAAAAAATCAGCACCCATAATGGCGTCACAAGATAAATTATTTGCAACCCAAAAATCATATCTCCAAGTGAAATTTAAAATGCGGATCTTTAAGTTTACCAATCCTAAAACTTCAAGACTAGAACAGTTCGCTGACACAAAATTGTTCGGTTCTTTAATAAGTTTTCCAAATTTGCATACTGACCTCATATTTTCAAACCAGTTTTTACTTAAAAATGATTTCACACTACCCGAATCGATCAGAGCAGTAACAGGTTCGTTATTTACCCAAATATCAATAAATGGGGAACAATGTTTAGAAACTTCAGAAATGCGACTACATAACCTCACTTTAGGTTTAAGACTTCTGACATCATCAAAATAATTATTTACCTCCATAGAATTTATTTTAGAACTATTTGACGCATGGCAATCCGAAGAAGTCTCCTTACGATTTAGTCATGGGTTATGTTTAGGTCTCCTCGTACACCATTTAGCAATATGTTGAAATGATCCACAAGTATCACATCTTCTCCTGTTATTCGACGTGCGATTACCCGAATCGAAGGAATTTCTATTTTGGAAACGAGGGCCTTGCGAGCTATCATAACAGATAGGATTTCCAGAATCCTGAGATAGATTAGAATTAAAATTAGGTGGAGGAACATTGGCAACTCTCAAGGAATCGGAATGTTTGATAATACCCGAATTCAACACAAATCTGTTTAAATCAGAGAAATTTACGGGAATACTGCATGTTGTCAAGTATGACCTGCTTTCTGGATTAATCCCTTCCAATATAGAAGCCACAATTTGTTGTTCACTTAATTGTACAGAAAAAACTCTAGCATAAGACTTGATATCAGTTACATAATCATTTAAAGACTCTTCGAATCTCTGAACTCTATAGAAAAAATTATGCATCAGCATACTCAAAGCACGACTAGGAATAAATGAACTTAATATTTCACGATGAAATCGATCAATGGAATAACAACCTTCCATGGCTACAATTAACTTTTCTCTCAATAAACCAGAGGTATAAGGAAAGATCAGGTTGAAAATTTGACTATCAGGACACCCAAATCTTACAGCATTGTCAGCAAGGTCAATAAACTGCTTTAAAAATTTTATTAACAGGTTAGCATCGTTACCGTTGCACATCTCTAGATTTTGGATGCAAGCATTTAAAGGATGAGGTACACTACCAAACTTAATTCCCATTTTAAACTCCCCACGAGGATTATTATTTACACTGGATGACACATGTTCTAAATTAATAGGATTTTCAGAACATAGGGGCGATAATCTTTCATCATTCGACCTAGCATTTGATAAATTACCCCTAACCTGGTTGCTCGCAGCACCAGAAATGGACACATTAGCAAAGGAAACATTTATATCATCAAGATTCTCAAGGTTATGACGTGATGAGGTCGACCCTGTTCTGACATTGCTACCCTCAGACCTAACCTCAGATATTCTGCACGCACTTGGATAGTTTTCCTGATTATACATAGTTGCAGGTTCACTATGATTCGACAAAGATCCACCAAAACTTCCTAAATTGCTTTCAACACTGATATTATGCACCAATTCGTTCAATCCACTAATAGAAGGAACCCCTTCATTTGCACACACACCAGGGTTAACACTCGCACTCTCACTATTATTTGGGAATAACGCAAAAAAGCAATCAACAAGTTTAGCACGCAGAGAAATTAATTTTAAATGGAATTCAGGATCTCTATCCTGCCAAACTTCTATTAAATCACGAAGGCGATGGTACCAATGTAAACAGCGGACCTTAAATCTGATAAGTTGAGAATTAGACGGAGCACAGTCAGAGTTTAATGAATGAAAAACCACAATTAAACTTTCAACAGATGGTACAATAAGGGACTTACCTAACGTCCAGTCAAATTTCCTCCAGTTTGGTACACGTACAGGATTATCCGTAACTGCATTCAGTAATATCAGATCCCTTTCCCTATTCCCAGAGGAAGTAGAACCTCTAATCAGGAGTTCATAGATAATTTCTTCTTTGGTCAAACTGTAAGCTGCCCTAAGATTCCGTTGCTCCATTTATAGTCGACATGAAACATAAAATCACATAGGATTAATACAAGATTTTTTTCAGAATAAGTAACCCTTCTATGCCTATGCTTTCTCCAAGTCAAACCCAGTACACATTCTCTCAACAAAATACAAGGTGGAAACAAAACCACGCGACTAAGTACCAAAAAATGTACCCACAAGTTACCTTCAGAAACACAAACAGAAAAAACGATTAAAAAAAAACAGAGAGCAACTAGGGTATGTGTGTGGAACGGCTGGACAAATTACCATACCCAGGTTGCATTTAAATTGAGAGAAGAGCACTAAAACTAAACTTGAAGAAAACACGAATCACATTTCATAACATTAAATATAATTGAAGGAAAGAACATCTTACATGCATGTTAAAAAAGGATGTAACATAAATAGTAATAAAAAGAACAAACAAATTAATAATCAAGAAGCAAGGAACCAATAAAATTAAGGAGATGGAATTTAATTACCCAATTTCAATGAAGAAGATCAATTATGCGAGAACCAATTATACCCTACATCAGTAGAATTAGATTCCGAAGAAAAAATATACATTATCATCGTATAGGTTCGAAGAAAGACAAGTTCAAACCACCAAGAAGATATCTCTTGGAAATTAATAAGATAATTCTTGAAATCGTTTAGTTATTCAGGAGCAAAGGCAAGGTACGTGCGTACGGCATGAAAATCCAATATGACTGACCTCAAGTCGACATGAAAAATTAATTACATTGTTTCCGAGAAAAACGAGATCGGATAACAATCCCGGAGAGTATCCAGGCAACGGACCATGGAAAAAATAAAAATACATATCAAGTGGTGATATTTTAAACAGAGTCTTTAAGAAACCACGCTAACGAGACGAGGAAAAGGAAAATTAACTGTTACGAAAAAAAAAATTAAGGTTAGGAAAATTCCTCGCTCAAAACAAAATGAGATCTGAACATTACACAGCACGGCACGTCAGAAAAAAGATAAAACACAACCCTCCCAAAATACATATAAATAAGTGTATTACATCAAGTTAAAAATAAGGTATTGGAACTTTCTCTTCATGCTTAGGCCTACTCGGTTCTACAAATCAAGTGACTTACTAACGGCAAAATAAATGCCAACTGCGCTAAGATAATTATTCAACAGCTCAAGACTGCAACATATAAAATATGTAGAATAACACCAACACAAAATACTCGTATCGACGACCAATTCACCTTTTCAGGTCACAAATAGTTCCAATAACTTTTAACACATAACAAACCTTAATAAAGAGATGTATTCCTGCAGCCAAACTTCATACATTGCGTTTTCTTCATGTCTACATATTTAATCCGATGGCAGAGATTTCTCAACGGTGGGCGGTAAATGTAAATCACGTAGAGATGAAATAATATCGGGGAAAGGAAGTTTACCTGGCCTAAGGCCAGATAATCCCCGTTTTACACCAGAGATTTAGTTCTCACATCTTTCCTTCTTGCAAGAATTCCTTCAACTTCATTTGTTTATCTCAACAACCAGAACAAAATGGCCGCCGTTCGGGCTCGAACGGAGCCGATCGTGAGACCTCGAGTTCTCAAAACTTAAGTGCCAACATTAGCCACACGAGCGAGCCATCGACAAGACAGACACGCTGAAGGTTGCCGGCTCACTAGTTCGGACAGTCACCAATAGATACCGTGAAGATCAAGTTTGCAACAGCAGCCGCCCGCGGATACGACTGGAATGCACGTTAATATTTATTAACGGGTCAATAACTTTCTTTCAGAAGCCTCCATGGCTTAGGCGGCAGCTCGTGGCCTCTCACCGCTGGGTCCGTTGTAACGATTCGATCCCATACCTGTTAGATATAAAGGGTTATTCATTCATTTATTATCATATTTATTATTCTTATTAATTAGTACATCGATGAGATGATTTTTATATCAGATAATTGTAAGCAGTTTTTATTATTATATTCAATTATATTTTTATTAACATTTATTTGTAAAGAGACGAAGTATTATATATTGCAACAAGATTGGCAATAAGGAACAACCCTATGCGTCACAAACAGAACGTCGTAGTAGTTATTTCACCACGGCTAAGAGTCACTGTCATGAGTAACCATCACGTGCGCACCATCTAGTTCCTTCGAGAAGGAATAGAACAAATATTTCACGCATGGTGCAATTAACACGCCATTTCTAATGTACGTACGCGTCAAGATATTGCAAGTAAGGAGTCTTGAAGGTAGAAGGGGTAGCTTGCTTCTAAAGAGAGGGAAGCTGTGACACCACGTGACAAGGAAGATATAAGCTGTAACCCGCGTCTACAACATTATTAGTGAACGACAAGTCATTAGAGAACAATTGTTCTGACCACAATAGGAGAGCGTCAACTGAGGGTCTTAGCTAATGAGCTGAGCCAATATTCGACTTCCGACTTCAAACCATACAGCGAGATGTCTACCCAAGATACATATCAGTCCGTACTGACTTATTGATCAATTTTACAATCAATCTACAAGTCGCAACGGACTTGGTTATGTTAAACAGTATCAAATGACATACTACAACATTTTTTTAGAAATATGAAACGCAACATCGAGATCATCTTGCACACTTTTTTTTATGATGATACTTCAAAAGGGTGAGCAAACGATTAAATATCCGACGTCTCTGTAATATGTAACTTCAAGATAGATTCAATTCATTAATGTTTATTTTCTTTTAAATTAATTGCCGCATTGAGTAATTTTAAATTCAATTGTGTGACTATCACTATTCTGTTTTATTAATATTTTGTTTTTGCATTTAATAAATTCATTCTCTTCAACGTAATGCCTATTTCTTTCATTGTAGTTAGTACTTTAAGGCAATCATACTCCCTGATTAAATACTGGATTGGTTAGATGACTTTGTCTCACCACGACCAGGGGTAATTAGGTCTCACTCTACTGCTGATAGCCGAGGTTAATTCATAAATTTCGATTCACTGTCTTAAATAGGAATCTGGCGCTCAACAACAGCTTATTATATTATACTATCACAGGTAAGGTCACACCACAGTGTATATTATTTATTCTTATCATGTTTGTTTTATTGAACCACAATAGTTAACACCACGTTAAAGGACTTTTAAAAAATGTTACATTTGGCGCCACAAAGTAGGACACGAAAACCATTCGGTATTTAGGAGAGGAGTGTATAATTTCAGTGCAAATTGTCAGTGCTTTTGGGGGACAGTGAAGTGAAGTGAAATTTTGGAAGGGCTAATTTTTATACGGTGTACTTCGAGATGGCAGATGAGAAAGAGAAGTCTGTAGAGGTCCCTGAAATCTCATTAGCTGATATCATGAGGGAGATGAATAGAAATAATAAAAATATGAATTTGAAGCTAGATAAGGATAGTAGAGAACGTCAGGAAAGGAGAGAGAAAGAAAGAAAAGAACATCAGGAGTGGTTGGAGAACTCAGATAGAGAACATCAGAAACGGATGAGGGAGAAAATAGATGAATGCAAATTGGAGGCAGACGAGATTTTAGGTGAAAGCAAATTGGAATTAGTGGAGATTGTAGGTGAAAGCAGATTGAAGTCGAAGGAGATCTTAGGTGAGGAAGAGCAATCAGCAGAGATGATAGATGAAAGCAGGGTATCTCTAGAAGAAATTATAGGTGATGAACAGCAGTTAACGGATATAGTAGGAGAAAACATAGTAGAGTTGGTAGAGATGCTAGACATAGATGAAAATAGCTTAGGTAAGGAACAGCAATCAGCGGAGATGATAGAGGAAAGCAGGACAGCTATAGAAGAGACTATAGAATGTAGTGAAAAAGAAGTGGAGATGAGAGAAAAGATAGGGATAGAAGTAGGTAAGATAAAGAAAGTACTAGGCACTCAAGAAATTAAGATGCAGAAAATCTTAGGTGAAGAGGATATGTTGACTAGGGAAGAATTTCATGATGGTGTAGCGGAAATTAATGTGAAATTATTAGAGCCAGAGAAGCGTGCGTTAAATCATAGTCAGGAGGACATGATTAGTAAACAGATGAAGAGGAGGAGGGAGATAAATAAGAGCAGAAGCAATAGGCAATGGCTAAAGAGAAAATTAAGTGATAGTAGTGGAGAAGTGAAGAGGAGACATGTAGGTAGATATTTTAGAAGTAAAATGAAAGAGAAGAGAATTAAGTTATTAGAGGAAAAAGAAAGAAAGTTAAAAGAGAGAAAGAAAGCATATGATGTGCAGTGGCGTACTGAATTATCCAGACTTGGGGAAGTGAGAGGGGGAAAGCCGAAGTACTGTGTTACTATGGATGAATATAGTACAAAGAAAGTAGAAATTAATGTTATAAGAAAAGAGGAAAGTGGAATTCTAGAGAAAGATAGAATTGAAGATGAATGTGGTAAGAACTGTGAAATGCCAGAGAAGGTAGTTATGTAAATTTATATTAACGATAGTTACTGTTCCGTATGACTTAAATATTAAATAATGAAGTTTTATATGATTTAACACAGGTAGATAAGGATCCTGCTGTGAGTAATTTTAATTCAGTCGTGAAGTTAGGATGGTAAGGGGCGCGTAGTGCCTACGCTTATTGATTTAGGTTGTCTAAAGTCATTTAATTTGGAAGACAGAGGTTGTCGTGCTATTGAGCAATTCAGGTAAGTTGAATGTGGGTCCTTAAACTGCAGGTAAGTTGGATGAAGTGAGAATTAAATTTAAAAAGTTGGGAAGATTATTACAAAAGTAAGCAATCGAACGAAAGTAATAATTATTATGGGAACCATAATTATGAATATAATGGTAATAAAAATTTAATTCAAAAGTGAGTAAAGATGATGTAGTACAGTCGTAATAAAAATTAATGAGTTGAAGAATTAAGAATTGATTTAATAAAGAAGTTGTTTTTTGAGGAAGTTTTGGTAAGATGCCAAATGAAGTTGTTTTTTGAGGAAGTTTTTGGTAAGATGCCAAATGGAGTTATAATGGAGGAAGTTTTGGTAAGATGCCAAATGAAGTTTTAAGAAGTTTTTGGAGGATGAAGTAGGTCAGCGAGGTACATTCCGTTGAGCAATGAGTTTTTTTTATGGTGTCTAAGGGACTACGTGAAGTTAATGTTGGGAGGTTTTTAAAGTATATATGGTTGTATGCACACAAGGTAATAAGAGATTACAAAGGTAAGATGGTCCAAGTTTTAGTTACAGTTACGCACGTTTTAAAGATATTACAAGGCTTGTTATCGAGCTAAACCACTTTTAGTAAAAAAAGTAACTGATGATTAATGATGTGGTATATTGTTGTCCTACACACAGGTAAAAGTAAAGATAATAATAATAATTAGATGGTTGGCATAATATTTTCTAGAATTGAAAGGAATTTGTTATAATTCGAAGTTTTGAGGATTTTAAACATAAATCATTTTTTTAGTCAGACGAGAAATTAAGTTTTATTTTTGTCATACGGAGTTAGTAAAGATAAGTTTAATATTTTGAAGACAAGAATAAGTTAGTAATGTAAGGTGAGTATACCTAAGGGGTAACAATGAAGTTTCAATTCAAGGCAGCTGTAATTTACGCATTTAATTTGGTAGAGCAGAGTATATCTGAACTGTGTTATAACTCAGAACTTGCTTTATGAAGTGATTATGGGAAAATATTTGCCAATTATGAGTGTCGGTGTTATTGACTATCAACTGGAACACTGTCATTATTTTAGGAAGACAATAATTAGGAAAGCTAAGTGTGATGTTATTATTCCAAGGAATTAGTCGAAGCATGAAAGATTTTTTTAGCTGAAATTTAGTGTGTTATTGGTCAGTAAGAGGTGACCTGTAACAGTAAGAAGATGTGGGATTATACCACGAATAGGGGAGGTTTTTGTATGTGACGTGTGATGTCACGATGAGTTGTTGAGTTCTGAGAGATTCTGGTGTAGTAGGAATAGCTATACTCCAGGCGGTCAGAACAAGTAGGAAGTGGTGTTTGGAGGACACGGTACTTAATTAAGAGTTTTGAGAGAAAACTAAGTTTTTTTAGGTATTCAGCAAGAAGTCAAATCATGAATAGACTGAATTTAAAGTATAAGAGCATTAATATTTTGTGGAACGAAATATTTATTCCGAGGAGTTTGTCATGTGTTTTTGTGAAATAGTTTAGTGATATACGTAATTCAGGTTTATTGAGTAGTATTTTGTCCAAGTCTTAATCATTTTGTTATGGTAGGTAAGAATGACAATACAGTAAAGTTATATCTTGAGGCTAAGCGAAATTTTAATAAAGTGAACAAGAAGTCAGATTTTATGTTATTTGTGATTTTGAAAATTCAAGTTATTGTTTTCGAGAGGTAGTAAAGAGGAATTATGGTTTTATGAGAAGTTAAGAAGTCGTGGAGACTTAGGAAGTATTAATTTGAAAGGAGGCGGCCGTGGCCTAAGAAAGAAATAAGCCACGAAGGCAGGTGAGTAGTAACTTGGGTATTTAAGTGAACTGTTTAATGACTGCTTTAAGGAATTTCGATGTCATTATGTATTTGGGGAAATATTTACATGTATGACATATGCACTGAAATTGGAATTGCCTTAGGTATCTTGCTAAGTTATTTTTTCTTCAATTATTGAAATTTTACTGCATTTGAGTAATCCCTTTTTAGAGACGAAAGGAATATTGTGTTGTTTGCATATCGTGTGCTGTAATAGTCATAATGTGTTAATCAGCTGGAAATACAACAATGTAATTCTACACCAGACTGACGAAAACTACGTTTACTAGATATGAAGACAAAATTGTATGTCAAGCATACAATCACCACCATTATAAACGAGTGCAGCGTTGACATATATGTCAAAATTAAAAGTGAAGGGCATTTATATTTTTTTTTTTACAGCATAAATATAAAGAAGAATGAACATTATGAACATTTGGAAGAATGAGATGAATGAAAGTTAAAATGTGAATTTTTGTGAAGAATATATTTCTTGTATATTTTTGTGTATTGATGAAGAGTATATTGTATGTTGTCTTTTTGGGGGTTATAATATTTATATTTATAGTTTTGGATGTGGTAAGGGAAATAATGTTAAACGTCATTTAAATTATTTATCTTAGGGGCGATTGTAACGATTCGATCCCATACCTGTTAGATATAAAGGGTTATTCATTCATTTATTATCATATTTATTATTCTTATTAATTAGTACATCGATGAGATGATTTTTATATCAGATAATTGTAAGCGGTTTTTATTATTATATTCAATTAGATTTTTATTAACATTTATTTGTAAAGAGACGAAGTATTATACATTGCAACAAGATTGGCAATAAGGAACAACCCTATGCGTCACAAACAGAACGTCGTAGTAGTTATTTCACCACGGCTAAGAGTCACTGTCATGAGTAACCATCACGTGCGCACCATCTAGTTCCTTCGAGAAGGAACGGAACAAATATTTCACGCATGGTGCAATTAACACGCCATTTCTAATGTACGTACGCGTCAAGATATTGCAAGTAAGGAGTCTTGAAGGTAGAAGGGGTAGCTTGCTTCTAAAGAGAGGGAAGCTGTGACACCACGTGACAAGGAAGATATAAGCTGTAACCCGCGTCTACAACATTATTAGTGAACGACAAGTCATTAGAGAACAATTGTTCTGACCACAATAGGAGAGCGTCAACTGAGGGTCTTAGCTAATGAGCTGAGCCAATATTCGACTTCCGACTTCAAACCATACAGCGAGATGTCTACCCAAGATACACATCAGTCCGTACTGACTTATTGATCAATTTTACAATCAATCTACAAGTCGCAACGGACTTGGTTATGTTAAACAGTATCAAATGACATACTACAACATTTTTTTAGAAATATGAAACGCAACATCGAGATCATCTTGCACACTTTTTTTATGATGATACTTCAAAAGGGTGAGCAAACAATTAAATATCCGACGTCTCTGTAATATGTAACTTCAAGATAGATTCAATTCATTAATGTTTATTTTCTTTTAAATTAATTGCCGCATTGAGTAATTTTAAATTCAATTGTGTGACTATCACTATTCTGTTTTATTAATATTTTGTTTTTGCATTTAATAAATTCATTCTCTTCAACGTAATGCCTATTTCTTTCATTGTAGTTAGTACTTTAAGGCAATCATACTCCCTGATTAAATACTGGATTGGTTAGATGACTTTGTCTCACCACGACCAGGGGTAATTAGGTCTCACTCTACTGCTGATAGCCGAGGTTAATTCATAAATTTCGATTCACTGTCTTAAATAGGAATCTGGCGCTCAACAACAACTTATTATATTATACTATCACAGGTAAGGTCACACCACAGTGTATATTATTTATTCTTATCATGTTTGTTTTATTGAACCACAATAGTTAACACCACGTTAAAGGACTTTAAAAAAATGTTACACCGTGGTTCAAATCCCGGTCTCCCCATGTGAGATTTGTGCTGGACAAAGTAGAGGCAGACAGGTTTCTCTCCGGGTACTCTGGTTTTCCCTGTCACAATTTCATTCCAGCAACACTCTCCACTATCATTTCATTTCATCTGTCATTCATTTAGGGCCATCGGAATAGCTATACCTGGGCTAGCGTCTTCCTTGGTATATCTCCAAGACAAGATTTTATTCCGAGGTTCGCTATTCAGTGTTTCTCTGAGAGACCAGCTAAGTTGGTAGCAAATGGAGCTAACTTTGTGGACATATTGATACCAAATATGAATATCGTATTAACCACTGCTGTAGTCACGATACTCATGAATTATCAGACCGTGAGAATAACGAATACATAATCTTTGCATTGGTTACGAGTCGGTAAATAACAATATATCATATACGGTATATAAAATACTGCAAAGTAATATTGACTATCCCAGAAATAAGTACCGGTAGGTGCAGGCTAGGCTACTACATGTTATTATTATCATAATTTGATAATTTGATATAACCTCAAAACTGTGCTTTTTTTGGTCTGAATCTTTTAAAGAATTAATTTTCATCGCAGTTATGAAAATTATCCGGCCTCTGTCTGATCTTCATTGCATAAATATTCTTTCTAATAAGTGAGCCTCCGCATCACTTTCCACATTAATTCCTGTCATCTCCAGCATGATTGTTCTCTTGAATATAAGTAGCCTATGCTCTTGACTAACACGGTGTAGACCCTGTTGAACCTAGGATCAATCCAAATGATTACCAGTACATATAAAAGATAATGCAGAAACACCAAGCATAACATAAAAACAAAAACTAATAAGCAAAAATTTGGAACTGGTGGGATTCAATCTACAAAATTTACGATTTTTCGTAAAGCATCTCTCCGTTGTTTAAAAGAATTTTTATGCGTGATGCGTAAAGACGAAATCATTGAGATTCGAGAAGACTGAACTGCGTTTCCCTACTTGCACAATCTTCAAAACATACGAGCTTGTTGGTGCGAGTGGTATAGAACAGATTTCCTTTATCTTCGAAGCTCAAACAATACAAGAGGAATGCACTTTCACTCGGAACCTATCCTCACTTCTCCAACAGCCACACTCCAAGGTTGCTGATCTGTGGGTTGTGAAGGGTGGACAGCGTATTGTAAACAGCGATTATTGCCTAATGGCGTAAACCTGCGCAGCACCGAGAGAGTGTTTGTTGGATGCTCTTCATACAGTCAACAAGTCATGGGAGAAAAATACTGCTACTAGGCTCACACGAAGGCAAGTGTTGGCCGACTTCTGTGGCGGCGATATTTTGAACGGGCAAGTCAGACGTCGATAAAGACGATTATGATTTACGACATAAAAGCAAAGAAGAAATTGCACTGAATTTGACTGTTGGTGAGGAAAATGGAGATCCAGTAAATATCGAGTGCGGGAATGATGCAATGGAAATCCCGAAAGATTCCCCCAGTCAAGCTAGTGTCTCTATAGTCACACTTATCTCTTACAGTATATAGAAAATCGAGGTGATTTTTTGTTCTCATATAATGTTTTCTTCGAAAATGTGCAATCGAAAATTAGAATAAACGATCTAAGAAACAAAAAGTGATGACTGTTTTTTTGTTGTTAGATATTAATGTAGGCATAATCCACATAGGCCTACATCTAGCCTAGCATGTCTTACAAGACACTATAATCAAGTGTTATAATTATTATTTTGCGTGTTCACAAATACAAGCCTATTTCAATATTTTAACCAATATATTTGATTTTTCTAGTCTTAACAAACATAGCTGTGGATAATTCGTGGAATTTCATGCATTACTTACCGCGAATTAACGAGAGTGCACTGTAATTGGAAGATATTGTCCTACAATTTTAACGAAGATTGGTCTCCAACACAATTTTTATCAAAGAAGTTTATTTTTAAGAATATAAAGTTTTCATTAGTGGCTTCGGTGCCGTAGTCAGTAGCACGCTGAACTGCTATGCCCAAACCCGGCCGAAGTCGTCGGATTTTTAAGAGCGTTAAAATCCTTCAGTAGGCCTTCCTTCGGAGGGAAAGTAAAGCAGGCATGCCCATGTCATAGATTTATGGCAAGTAAAAGAACCTACCACTGCAATTGGTAGTGTGTAGCTAAATTTGTAGGTTATTTGGTTAGAAACGCGCTATCAAGTTCCAATGTTGGTTGCTGGCCGCAGTGTCAGTGATAGTTTCATTCACTGATTTCATCTCTCATTAAACCGGGTGAGTTAGCCGTGGTGGTTACGGCATGACTAATGGCAGTCGCTCACATCCGGGAGGCGAGGAGGTTCGAATCCCCCCGCCGGCAACCTTGAAGATGGTCTTCTGTGGTTTCCCATCTTCCTTCCAGGCAAATGCCGGGGTTGGTCCCTAACTATAGGCCACAGCCGCTACCTTCCAACTCCTCGCCCTTCCCTTCCAACTTTCCTCCCCAAAGGTACTTGTAGGTCACCCATTGGGTGTCCGTCTCAAAGTAGCTACAAAACTGGCGAGCCGAACATGTCCTCGGACACTCCTGGCACTAAAAGCCATATTCTAAAAAAAAAAAAACTCTCATTAACTCCTCTCGTGAGGTCGGCGTCAGGAAGGACATCCGGCTATTGAAACCATCAGTTATGTGGAATTTCATCGCATCTCATCCCCAACCCCGTTGCGGAAAATGTGAGGAAGAGAGGAGAAACTGAAGAAGATTTCTATGCAACAGCTGCTATGTTAACACATGGAAGACGGGCCCCGAGAAATCTCGGTTTTATACACATCATTGTTTTCGGTCTTCCTGCGACATCTCTTCACCATGTATTGAGCTATTTCGGTCTAGCACATTGAGAAGGACATTTGTAGATGTATATGTGCCATCTTCCGTCTATTCTGGCCTTCTTTTATTCTTTGATTTTGTTTCGAAACATCGAACTTCCTTCTGTATGTTCAATCAATGACAAGATGGAGGACTTGTATAACCAGATGATAAGATTTATCGTTTATATTATCGTTCAAATGGCACAAGTTATAGCGAATTAGTGGAAACTGAATGAGAGAGTGATATTCAGGTCTCTAGGCGACGTAATAACAACCAAAGTACATACCGTACTTAGATTGTTGACCAATCTAACCTCAAATATACTCCATTTGCTCTTTCTGTAAGCCGCCACTGCACATTGTGTCATGTTTCCAAATACATCACCCTCTTGAGCACTAATAGGGGTATGTATATACTCATATGAACTAGAAAGATAATATCTAGGTTATTTTCACAATTATATACTTTCTTATAATCTAGTGCACTGGAATATTCTCAGTAGCAAAATGTACGGTCCACAGGGGATGTGACATGTCCAAGCATCCGGTCAGCAATGTGTTAAACAGGAGCTGGACAGGACCGAATGAAAGCATGAGGAATGTTGTAACGCGACTGGCAGTACATGGTTTTCACCATTAAGTGTGTGCCATAAGCACTTTTCATATAGTGACCAATAAGTGTCTATGTAAATTTTGTAAACTACAATGTCATAAATATCATGTGCTAGATTGTAAGAAATGCCCAAAATCAATGACAGAATTCAGTTTTGAAATAAAATGTTTGGTGCTTTTCAGTCGGTCAACACGAATGTACCCAAAAGAGCAGTATTAAAGCTGCCGGGACATTCTCAGAGACCGGTATGGATACATGGCTACTAGTTTATGCGTGGCGAGAATTAATCCACGGTCTTTAGCAGTTAAAAGACCGTCCTGAATACAATAACATACACCATGTCTAGGCTTGGCAACACACCAGAGGTACGCATGCACTTAATACAGACAGTTACATCGGAATGGGGCGGGGGGAGGGTGAACCAGTTTCAGCGAGATAACATACCAATTCAGTTGCCTGTTACTACTACACGAGTGAAGTTCAAACTGCTCGCTGTTGTTAGTGAGGACGACACCTAACCAGTCACTTCAAACAGACAAATTCCGGAGTTCTATCACCATTATAGCATTTCACCAAACATCATATATACTACAACTAGCATACACTGACAAGTTGCATTACCAATACTGCAACTAAATCATCATCATCATCTTGCACAGTTTCCAGCCACTGGCTGGGTCTGTTTGGAACACAAGCCTCTCCAACGTCTTCTGTCTTCCCACCATCTCTCAGCCTCCACCCTTGTCCAGTCTTCTCCTCTCTTCTTCACGCTTTCTTCCACCCCCTTCAGCCACCTGTCTCTCTGTCTTCCTCTCGGACTCTTTCCTTCCCACTTCGTCTCGTGTACTCTCCTGGGTATCCTCTTCTCCTCCATTCGTTTTACATGTCCATACCATCTAAGTCTAGATTTCTCTATACCATCCGGTAATGGTTCCTCCTTCATTAATCCTCTGGTCCTCTCATTTCTTATTCTGTCCATCTTTGTAGCTCCAATACTGCTTATCAAGAACCTCATCTCACTGGCCTGTATTTTGCTCTTCTCCCTTCCTTTCATAACCCAGGTCTCCGAGGCATACGTCAGGATAGGGACATAGTACGTCCGATATATGATCTTTTTGCTGTTCTGAGGGACATCCTTGCTCCATAACATGCTTCTCACACTCCTCCGAAATGCTTCTGCCTGCCTCCCCCGCTCATTTATTTCTCTATCGTTTCTTCCATTATCTTGTATCAGGCTTCCCAGATACTTGAAACTCTCCACTTACTTCAGCTGTTCCCCACCAATTGTTATTCCCGTTGTGGTTCTTTCCTTCTTCCTTGTTGTGATCACCATCTCATTTATGCTAAATTTCATCCCATATCCTTGTATTATTCCTTCCCACACATCCAACTGTTCCTGTACCTCCTCCTCCTCGTTTCCCCAAATCATCAAATCATCTGCAAACACCATTGCTTTCATCTTTCCTTCCCCAATTACTTGTGCCACTCGGGTCATTATGTCATCCATCACCACAATGAAAAGTAACGGTGACAGTGCACTTCCTTGTTTCAGGCCGTTTCTCTGTTCCAACCAGTCTGATCTCTCTCCTCCCACTTTCACACAGCTCACGCTTCCCTTGTACATCTCCCTTATCCTCTTTATAGTCCATTTCTCTACTCCTCTCCTCCAGGGACTTCCATACTTTGTTTCTGCATACACTGTCATATGCTTTCTCAATGTCCAGGAAGGCCATCAGTAGAACTGTTCCATACTCGTAGTGCTGTTTTTGTAACTGCCTTACAGCAAAAATCAAATCCACTGTGGACCTTCCTGCTCTGAAGCCATGTTGTTCTTCCCTCATCCCTCCTTCTATCCTTGTCCTAATTCTCTTTTCCAAAACTTTCTCGAAGATCTTGGCACAATGACTCATCAGTGTTATTCCCCGATAGTTTCTGCAATCTGTTCTACTACCTTTCTTGAAGATCGGAACAATTATTCCTTTTTTCCAGTCCTCTGGGGTCTTCCTTTCCTTCCATGCTGTCCTCATCACTCGGTACAACCACTGTATCCCCACCTCTCCTGCTGCTCTCACCATCTCCACACTCAACTCATCCACACCCGGTGCCTTTCCTCCTTTCATCTTGTTCACTGCATCTTCCACTTCTTTCCATGTTAAGTCCTTTTCTGTTTGCAGTTCATCTTCCTCTTCCCCGATTTCTTCCTCCTCACCATCTTTTCCATTTGGGTTCAGAAGTTCTTCAAAATATTCTTTCCACATTTTCTTCAGTTCTTTCCTATTTTCTATCTCTTGTCCCCTTTTGTTCACTATTCTAACATAATCCGTAGGATCCTTCCGTCTCTTATTTTTTACCAACCCATACAAGACCTTTTTTGTACCTTCACTATCCTCCTTCATCATCTTTGTCCACTCTTCCATCCACTTTCTTCTCTCTTCGCCTCCTTCTTTCTTTCCTGGTACTCTTCCCTTGTCTCTACCGTCCTATTTTGATACCACCTCCTAAAGGCTCTATTCTTTTCCCTTACTATATCTTTTGTCTTCTCATTCCACCATGGTGTTTCCTTCCACCTCTTCTTACTACTTGTCCTCCCACATACTGCTTCTGCTGCACCTACTAGTGTCTTCTTAAATCTAGCCCATTCCTCTTCCACCCCTCTTTCTTCATCTGTTGGAATTCCTTCCTTTACCATTTTGAGGTACTCGACCCTTCTATCCCCTTCTTTCAGTTTCCATATCCTTATACGTCTTTCCTGGTTCTCAGTCCCTTTCTTCTCCTTACTCCCTCTCAGGTTCATTACCAGTAATCGATGGTCGCTATCCAGGTTCTCCGATGGTATAACCTTGATGTCCGTGATGTTCTTATTTAGTTCTTTCTCATACAGTATATAGTCGACCACCGACTTCCTGGTCAAGTCATCACTGTACCATGTGAATGTGTGGCTCTCTCTTTTCTTAAACCAGGAGTTCCCAACTAGCAGGCTGTTCCTCTGGCAGAAGTCCAACAGTCTCTTTCCTTCCTCATTTCTTCCGCCCCAACCCTCTGGTCCTAGAACACTCTCATAACCTTAATACTGCAATTAAATAATTGTACATATTGTAAATATTTCCCCCCGTATTTTCAAACATAGATTTTATAGCCGAAGTGTAATGGATCTGATGATGATCGCTTGACGATCGAAACAGGTCATCCTAGTGTATTTATTAATCTCAGTTCCCAACTAGCAGGCTGTTCCTCTGGCAGAAGTCCAACAGTCTCTTTCCTTCCTCATTTCTTCCGCCCCAACCCTCTGGTCCTAGAACACTCTCATAACCTTAATACTGCAATTAAATAATTGTACATATTGTAAATATTTCCCCCCGTATTTTCAAACATAGATTTTATAGCCGAAGTGTAATGGATCTGATGATGATCGCTTGACGATCGAAACAGGTCATCCTAGTGTATTTATTAATCTCATGTAATTTTTTTCAGGATTAGGGCATAATCCAACTCGTTTGGGTACAATCGTGTTGACCGACTGAAAAGCACCAAACTTTTGTTTACTAAGGCAACACTGAAAACTGGCTTCAAACCACATAGTGCAGTTTTGAAATCTAAATCATGTATTTTAAATTATCCTCCTGCTATGTATGGCTCTTTGGCTGCAATTATTAATTTAATTAATTCAGGAATAATGTCAATAAACAAATGTTCATTTCATCCAATTATTTCTAAATGTCCTTTTCCTGCTTCCACAACGTTATATTTCATTTACGTTAGATGGTGCTGAAAAAGAGTTCCACTCGAACTTGAAACAATTGTTCATTATTTTATGAGTTTTTAATTCTTGGATACAAATTTTAAAAATTGGAAAAATTTCAATATCTTGGTGAGATCATCACTTGGAATGCGAATGAAAGAGCATCTATAGACATAGAACACTAAAATTGCGACAAGCACAACAGATTACCTGGCCAACATATAAGAAACAGTCTCTTTCGATTAATGCTATAGTTCAACATTATTTCTCCATCGTTAAGCCAGAAGCAACATACCGCATATACCCGAATATTACCCGCCCTCGAATAATCCCCGCACCCTCATTTTTGGATGGAAATTTAAAAAAAAAAAAGCTATTTTTGTTGCTTTTGACACTTTATTTTAAACAAAAATGTATACTATTAACACTGTAATACAGTAAAACTCGGTTATAAAGCCTACACCGTGGTCAATTTTCATGCACCGACGAACGTGTCAAACAAGAAAGACCGAGAGCAAACTAATATAATATGGGAACAATTAGAAGACGTGATTGACAATATTCCAGCGCATCACACCACCATCCTTCTCGGTGATTTTAACGCCCAAGTAGGAAGAGAGAAAAAGTTTAGGAATATAGTTGGAAACTATCCTGCACATAAACGAACAAACAAAAATGGCGAACGGCTGATTGACACCTGCAAAAATAACAACCTAGTTTTGAAATCTACTGCGTTTAAACATCTTCCTCGGAAAGCAAAGACATGGAGACATCCAAATCCACTTATGGGTGAATTTCAACTGGATCATGTGGCAATATCAAAAAAATCAGATCGTGAAATCCAAAATGTGAAGGTCCTGCGTAATGCGAATATAGACTCAGATCATTATCTGTCCCTTATTAAAATGAAAGGTATTCCGTTTAGGAACAATAGAGTGAATGTTGAAAAGGGAATGAAAACGCAAAAGTACAACATCGGTGGTCTGAAGTCAAATAACAACACTTTTGCGGAAACACTCCACAACAAACCAAAAGATGGAACATGGTTTACTTTAAGGAACGCCATTGTTACTGCGGCTTCGGAATCCATTCCTCTTGATAGAACGTGCAAGCATCCATGGTGGAACGGTCAATGTGATCACGCAATAGAGGAAAGAAGAAAAGCTTGGATCAAGTGGAATAACAAGAAAGACGATGTGAACCTTGAGAACTTTCTCTGCATCAGGAAAGAAACTTGTAAAATTTTAAAATTGGCAAAAAGAAATTTCCACAAATCACAAATTATTCAAATTGAAGATGATTTTCAAAGGCACAAAACAAGGGATTTCTATCAAACTTTTAAACACCAACTGTCCAAATACGTCGCCCCTGCTCTTCACAATCTCAATAATAAAGACTGTGCTAAAGCTTTTGGAGAATATTTTGAAACCCATTTGAACACGGACATACCTACTGAACAACTTGCTTTCTATCCTAGCGTTGCATACCACGACAGTTCACCACCCTCCGTCGAAGAAATAACACAAATCATCAAGGCGCTAAAAAATAATAAAGCCTCTGGGGAGGATAGTATTGTGGCTGAATTATGGAAATATGCAGATAATGACTCCATCATTTGTCTCCAGAAAACCATTGAAGAAATATGGCATAGTGAAAAGTTGCCGGAGGATTGGACTTCTGCCATCATTCATCCTATACATAAGAAAGGGGATAAATCCGACCCAAATAATTATAGAGGTATTTCACTGGTATCGGTAACGTACAAAATATTTGCAAGGGCTCTTCCGAACAGAGCAGAACCGATATTAAACCGTCAGTTAGGGGAATATCAAGCTGGGTTCAGGAAATCAAGATCCTGTCCTGAACAAATTCATAACATTAAGACCATAATTTCCTACTGTACAGTACGATCTAAACCTTATGTTGTGATTTTTGTGGACTTTCAAAAGGCTTATGATTGCATTCATAGAGACACAATAATTAACACCTTACGTGAGTTTGGCCTAGACAATAAATCAATTAATTTGTTCAAAGCAAGCTTAGAAAACACCATTTCTAAGGTCAAATTTCGTGGTGAATTGTCCGAAGCCTTTGCAATCAAGACTGGCTGTAGACAAGGTGATCTGGGATCACCGATGCTGTTCAACTGTGTCTTGGAAAAAATTATAAGAGAATGGTTAACAATCTTACCAAATAATTATGGTATTCGAATTGGTTATAAAAAAGAAGACCTGAATATAAACTGTCTCGCTTTTGCAGATGACATTGCTTTGTTCGCTAATTCAATGGAAGAGGCCACTGACCAACTTAATAAACTACAAATCATAGCTGCTAAAACTGGACTGACTTAAAGTGGCCTTCCATAAAACTAATTTTATCACAAATGTCAAAGATGCCTCAAAATTCATCACGATTGGTCTGCAAAAAATCAAAAAAGTCCGAAAATTTAAATACCTAGGCGAATGGATTACCCCTAATAATTCAGAAATAGCACTATTGAGAGCAGATGTAACAAATTGGAAGGTGCCTTTCAAACCTGCAAAAACATTTACAAAAGTAAAAGCTTGTCCCGGAATGTCAAACTTTGTCATTATAATACAGTAATTAGGCCGTCAGCACTGTATGCTGCAGAATGCTTACAGATGACAAACAAAGGCCCATTGAGAAAATTAGAACTTAAGGATCGGAAAATTCTAAGGAAAATATTAGGACCTGTTAATGATAATGGTACTTACAGAAGAAGACATAACAATGAATTATTTGAACATATAGAAGATTTGGTGAGTGCGATGAGAAAAAGGAGAATGTCTTTCTTTGGACATTTGGAGCGGATGGAGCATCATCGACTTTCATATCGAATCCACTCATCAATCTCTAAAAAAAATTCCTATTGTAAATGGTCGATGCAAGTTAAAAAGGACCTAACAGAAGCTCGAATCAATCAAACTCTGGTTTGGGATAGGAACCTGTTCAGAAAGGCAGTTAAATCAACCAGTAATCTACACCCTTTAACATCTGTGATGCCTCGCCCTCACTGCAAGTGGACGGAAGAAAGGAGAGCTGAACATTCGGCAAGAATGAAGATCTACTGGCAGACAAGAAAACAAGCTTTACAGTGATCATATGAGTGAAGAACATCGTGGTCCATTGATGGCCGAAACGACTCAAAAAAAAAAAAAAAAAAAACTCGGTTAAGAAGTCCCCGCATAAAAAGTTTTTCTACTTAAGATGTCCGATATTCTCAGTCCCGTGATCGGCCCCATAAATACATGTATATTTTTCCCATATAAAGTGTTCCTGCATAAGAGGTTTTCCCGGTTAGATAGATCAGATTTTGTATCCCCTTAAAGTATAAGACGTTCACTGGAGACAACTGACTTTTTTATAGAATCAAATCTCGCCAATCTCCGCGAAGATACTTCCGGTGTTCCGAGTGAAAGAATACAGCAGTTCCGAGTGTTCGTGGGTCTCCAATGAATCATCTGACCGGGCGAACTACGTCAAGGCTACATGACGTCACGCCATGACAGCAGCAGCTCATTGGACAGTGTTAACCTTGAAACATGTGTGAGGAGATATGGAAAACACTGGCTTCTGCCCGGAATACTTTCCCAAACTGCAAGAAAATTTAAACCAGGAAATATGACGAAGTAGAACAAGATCTGCTGGTAAGGTTTAAACAGCAGCGAAGTTCAAACATTCCAATGCGTGCGCCGAGTTCGGCTCGGTCCAACAGGACACGGGCTGTCCGCGCGAATGGAATGACCGCAGCCCGTTGTCAAACTGAGGTCAATTAACTTCTCCATTTCGTGGGCCATGCTTCCAGCCCGTGCGGACTTAGTGAATAATCACAGCTGCTCACTTGCCCGCCGCGGTAGATCGCCTTCTGTTTAACCAGAATGATGCAATATTACACAATACCGAGTTCGCAGTGGTCGGGCGGCCGAGTTTGCGCGGGCAGCCCGCTTCCTGTTCGACCTAGTCTTTACTGATGCCATGGTATCACGCAACTAATGAAACTCACGCTTGTGTTAGGAAATAAACAAGTAGGCTATACCCGAACAAGCACCATAATAGCGGATACTCGCGCCTGGCGGGCAATTTAAATCTTTAAAATTAGGATGACTCAATTAATACCCGCACCCCAATTTTTCACATCCGATTTAGTATAAAAATGTGCGGGTGGTATTCAGGTATATACGGTATGCAAGTGAAACTTTATTTATACTAAACACCCGATCAACAACTGACAAACTACAGAAGGTTGATAGACGGATTCTTCGGACAATACTCATTAAAAAACACCAGATCGAGGGCCAGTGGAGACTTTTGCCCAATTCAATACTTTACAAGGTAAATGAATCGATCATTGACACGATGCGACAACGAAGGATTGCGTTTTTTGGACACATATCCCGCTTGCCAAATACTAGACTCCTGAAACAACTTTTTAACTTATTTTGGAACAGTAAAACAAAAATCACATGGTTTAAAGATATACAAATTGATTTAGATGAATTGAAAATTACTAAGCATCAAATTGAACATAGAGAAGAGAAACGGCTTCTGAATAGCAAATACACTCGACTAACATTCAAAATTTCACAGCGTAAGCAATATGTTATATCTGCAGAAGAACAGCCTGCAAGATCTTCCAGAATGAAGAAGTATTGGGAAAGCTAGTATTAAGAACTGAACTTAGTATTTGAAGACTTTGTATGTAAAGTTTGATTTTTTGGTGCTCAAAAGAATTGAATTGATCTATTGCAATTCAATATGGAACAATGTTCTTAAGACTTAACCAACGTCTTTTTCAGACATTATCATTGCTCTTAGAGTTCGAGCTTCTCCTTCTAGGTGGGTGTTAAATAACCCCTGCAAGCGGCGTGTAGTGGCCTCTGTGACAGTTTATGTGTGACGAGTTTTTCTACCTTTTTGATTTTGTGAAATGACTGATATTAGAAAATAGCATGCAGCCTTTGTTTTCTGCTCGGTAGAAGTGTGTCTGCTGTGATTCATATGTTGTCTACAGCTTATAAAGAACACGCCTTGAAAAGAACTCGAGTGTATGAGTGGTGTTTGTGATTCAAACATGTCGATCGAAGACTTTAATGTCCAGGCCGACCTTCATGTCCAGAACTGATGAAAACGAGAGATAAAATGACTCGGTTCACTCAAAGTACAGTATGTGCACAGTGATACGGCAAGCAACGCCGGCTGTAACTGACGCAGATCGCGGGCGTACCCGGTTCAGCCGGTGGTGGCGCCCACTTTCACACTTTTACTAAACATGTTCAATAATGTGTACTTACAGTGCTCATAGGCGATGCTGAAAATGTCCTCCCTCTCTTGTAACACACACCTGACATCTTCTGATGAAAGAATGTTGTCTGTCAACTCTTATTATTTACGGAGCCTGTTTCCTTGAATCGTTTAGCGAGCCTCCTAATTGTACTGGCATTAGGCACAGGTCTTCCTGGAAACTTGATTCGAAATGTTCGTCTCGTTTCAGAACAAGATTTTCTACTTTTCATATACGAATTATGGATATTCACACGTTCGCACAATGTGAATTGGTGTCTAGGCATGACCAACAATCACAGTGATCACAATACTCACTAAACCTAATGACCCTGTACATCCCTGAGCATCATACACCGAACCAAGTCTTCTACCGGAGTGTTTTGAGGTAGTTGCGCGAGAGTGTTCGGTTTAAATGGCCCAATTTGTGGCCGAGTGGGGACTGATTCTTCCTCCATGACAATGTTCCACAGCCATTTCAGTGCTAGATTTTTTGGCAAAAAACCGCATGCCACTGCTTCCTCAACCCTCCGCCCTACTCACCTTGTGATTTCATTCTCTTTGCCCGGATGAAAAGGGAAATGTTTGGTAAACATTCCGGAGGTTTAAAGAGAATTGAAGGTGGCTCTGCAAGGCATTGGAAAGGATGGGCATGAAAGGAGTTTGTGCAGTGTTTCAACCAACGTATTAGTGTTAATGAAAAGTACTTCGTAGGCGATTAATGTCTGTAACTTGAAACAACTCTATATTTCTTTAAAAATAAATGGTGTCCGGTTACTTTTGGGTCGCACTCCATATAGAAATACTCAATGCTATTTGTTGCTAGGAGCTGCAATTTGGTATTTGTCCGTACAACAATGGATGATTGTAACCTACTCTTCTTGTGTTCCAGCCCGTGGTGTTTACGCAGCAGTCGAGCGTCCTTGAACTCCAGTCCACAATGCTGACAAGTGCGCTTCTTATGTTTCCGGTTGTGTCTCCGCAGATCGTAAGCCGTCAAGTAGCCTTTGTCGCAGATATCACACCTGGAAAAAACAGCATGCTTCACAAACTGTGTAATGATAAACCAAGAGGCAACTCAATTCAAAGACAGTTTTATTTGATCCACTTTAATCGCAAATCAGACAATCACGGCTTTTAGACGTGTCAAAAAATATGTAAACTTTTCGGTTAAAGAAAGGGTGGGGGTGAGTAATTACCGCATTTAAATTGCTCTTATCCATGCATACTTCACTGTGAAGTGAAACATTTATTTGTTTTACATTATAAATCAAAATAAAATAAAAAATGATAAAATAAAAATAATAAAAGTTAAAAATAAAAAAATAAATTTAAAAATAATACAAAAAATAAAACAAAATTTAAAATTTTGAATAACTTATGAGGGCTGTTTTTTAAGTAAGGGCCGTTTTTTTTTTTAATTAACCGAATATTTTATTTTGAAACGACATTTATTTTTAGGTTTTACATACCTTCCTCTATTTTTCTACATAGTTGCCTTGTTTATTTAGGCACTTGTCATACCTTAAAACTATGTTCTGAAATCCCTCTGCATAAAAGTTTGCCGCCCGCTCTGACAACGAAGAATTCGCACTTGAGGAAAATCCATTGATAGAGTGGTTATCATGAATCTTTGGTCCTCATGAATTTTCGTGTCAATTGCAGTCACCAAGTCATCTGTGATCACAGACCTGAGTGTTCATCGTCATGAACATTTTCACAGGCACTTTTGAACTCGAGTATTTACCTTCTGTCATTGCATTATCACCATACACCTCCACCTCACAAAGCTGACGATGAATGTCTGCAGCCGACATGTTTCTTGCACTCAAAAAACGTATCACAGATTGTACCTCACATGCGGCGGGCGAATCAATAATCTTGAACATTGTAAAGATGCACAGTTCAGCGTACAGGTTAGATACACAGCTGGAACTGATGCCAGGGGCCTGTTCCACGAATAAACTTTGCAACTTTTCACTTTTCACTTTGCACTTTTCAATTCTTGCAAAGTGCAAAGTCTTTCTGTTCCACCATGATCTATGTATTACTTTTCAATTTCTTTGCAAAGTGAAAAGTCTTTGCATAGGAATGATCCGATCATGTTTATTCCATGAACAAACTGTATATTTATTCCATGATTTAATGCTTTATTTTTCATGGTGAAACATGTCCCACTAATGACCACACAGTGATCTTAATTAATAAAAGTATTGATCAGGTGGAACTTTTAACCTGTCTATACTAAAGTGAGGTTATGAAAATTCATCTTGTCTTTGTACGTCTTCTTGTTGGATTCTTCATCACTATCCTCACTTGATGATTAAAAAAAAGCTCCTGCGTAACATATTTATAACACTAAACCAAATTCTGCGCCGAGAAACTAGTGTAGAGACTTGTTCATTAACAGCTGAAAAGGGAATCGTCTCTTTGCAAAGATTTCTGAAAACTTTTCAATCATTCCTTTGCACTTTGCATTTCTGCACCAATGGAGGAACATAACAGTCTTCTAAAGTGAAAAGATTCCTAACTTTTCACTTTTCACTTTGCAAGACAAATCTGAAAAGTGATGGTGGAACAAAATCTGAACTGAAAAGTGCAAAGTGCAAAGTGAAAAGTTGCAAAGTTCATTAATGGAACAGGCCCCTGGTTGTTCGCTAAGGATGCCGAGAGGTAGCGCGCATGCTTGTTGCGGCGTGCGAACTAACTACAGGCTTTAAAAAGAAATGGCCCTTACTTAAGAAACAGCCCTCGTATATGGATATTTGGAAATTGGAAACTGACATGAAATTAACCATGTTGGTAGACATGGATCTGTATTGACCCTTTCCTTCTCAAAGCGAAGCGGCTTCGGTGGCGTAGTTGGTAGCATGCTGAGCTTCTATGCCCAAGGTCGTGGGTTCAAACTTGGCCGAAGTCGTCGGATTTTTTAAGAGCGTTAAAAATCCCTCAGTATGCCTTCCTTCGGAGGGGAAGTAAAGCCGGCGGTCCCACGTCATAGATTTGTGGCATGAAAAGGAACCTTCCACTAATTACACTTGTGTGAAGCTAAATTATAGGTTGGATTTGAATAACGCTCTTAGGTTCCAACATTCGTCGCCAGGAGCCGGCTGCGGTGGCACCTAGTAACCAAGTTCAGAACTAGTTGGTCATCGACGGTGGTGTTTGGTAGCAAAAGTTGGAACTACTTGAAAAATCGAATGTCTGCAGTCCTTACTTGAATTAAAAACAGATAACACACACTAATACAGTCATCACAATTAACACCGGTTATCAGTCAGATTCTACACACACCCAAAGTACACGGGGCTACATGACTGCGTTGTCGCAGCCCCTAAACTCAGGAACCAACCAACCAAAAGAACTAGTTGCTGATGAGACTGAGATGTCGAAACAAGCTATTGACTGGTTCAAGAGAATAAACGCCATTCCCCTTTTTGTGTTTCTCCATACTAGGATGAGGTATACGGACAGACTGAGCCAGTACCTGAACGGGGAGATGCTGGTGTGCTCGAACTCGTGTGACTTGAGCTGGTCCGGCTTCTTGAAGCCCTTGCCGCAGGTCTCGCAGTTGTACGGGTACTTCCTCTCGTGCTTGCGCTCTATGTG
This sequence comes from Meconema thalassinum, assembly GCA_946902985.2. Classification (NCBI taxonomy): domain Eukaryota; kingdom Metazoa; phylum Arthropoda; class Insecta; order Orthoptera; family Tettigoniidae; genus Meconema; species Meconema thalassinum. The sequence goes on from OX336390.1 coordinate 28,242,114, forward strand.
TCTCCGCAGGCTGGACGTGGAGCAGAACTCCTCCTCGCATTCCTCTACCGTGCACCTGGGCCCATACAATACCATCACATTTATTTAAAAGACATGGTAATTCCTGTTTTAAGGGGCCTAACATCTAGGTTATCAGCCCCAAATGGTTTGGGTGATAGTAAAAGATGAGATGTATTGTAAATTACAACTAAAACTTACACACTAGAAGAATAAATGGAAAACAAGAGGAGAATAAGGCAAATAATGGACGGCAAATAATGGACAGGAGGAAAAGAAATGCCCTCAACCCTTGAAGAATGAGGGATCCGGAAAGATAAGACAAGGGCCAATTAAGGCGGGAAAGTAAAAGACTCCCTAGACCTTGGATACCCTAATACCGTCGGGCTCGGAAAAGAACAAGAGTTAACCAAGGGAGGTCAAGAGGAAAGATAACAGAGAGGAGCCCAGCACGAGTAAGTAGAAGCAATGCCAGACAAAGCTGGGGTCCCGTGGTCGCCAACCCACGTCCCACTAGATGTGAGCCCCTGGGGGGTTATTTAAAAGACTACTTCAATCGAATTTTAAATATTGTAATAAAACATCAAATAACCTTAGCAAGATACAAGCTTGTGAAATGAAGCTGATTAGAACTGCAGTCCAAAAAACATGACTGGACCATGAAGTGATCTGTTCAAACATAGGTTATGAACTTAGGTCAGGTACACTTAAATGGTTTGGACATGTTAAGCAGATGAATAGCACAAGATTACCAAGTACATTTATTTGGAAAAACGACTCTCAACCAAGAGGCCATTTGAAGACCAAGACAAAGATGGATGGATTAAATGGAGGAGGATGTGGAAAGCAGAGGATGGAATTGGGAATCTGTGATAAACAATTGACAGGATACATTGGAAGAAGATTGTTTATTACTAACTACCCCCCAGCACACCAAAATCAGTGTGAAGGAAGACATCGGGAGTGAAAGAAATGTATCTAAAATAAATGTCGAATGTTAACAAATTGTTCGCTAGAACAATAAACTGATGATGATGATGAATGAGTCATCACAAAAATTGCAACATAACCAAGCTAGAAGGAGAGACTTACATAGTAAATACAAACTGTTCCACGAATCTACTGGAATTTAATTCAATTTTTATTATTTTTCTAGAGAACAACACAAGCAATTTTGAACACTCACAACAAGTTCCTCTTGCTAAAACTTTGCCTTGAAATCATTCCACAATAGCCTGCCCAAGAACATATAATTGTTTGTTTTGTGGACAATGAACTGGGACAAGCTGAAAGAGAATAAACACCACATTCCTAAATAACCAGCTGAAGCTGCAGTTTCCTCCAATAGCAGTACCACTTTCTAGCGGCCGTAATGTGACGGTGAATGATATTACAAAAACGTTCCGCATAGAAACGAAGGCGTGTGGATTTCTAGGAAGTGTTGACTACCACCGTCACTTAAAATTGGGGTGGCGTCATTCATATGACAGTGGTGAGTACGGTAGCAAACAGTTCGTCACCGTTTTTATAAGGTGTACGGTGCGTGCTGGAAGTAGTGAATTATATACAATGAGTAATGACTGATAAGATGATATATTGGAGTATGGAATGAGAGGAAACATTAATAGATTTCGTAAAGAATGATTAGGCATTGTATAATATGAAGAGAAACCTTAAAAATACACAGAGTTTCTGTTCAGGAGATATTGGTCTTTTGTTTCTGTTGTACGGCACTGAAGTTATGTTAGCCTGTATGTCATTCAGAACTTAATAATAAACAAAGTTTTTTATGGTTCCGCCTAGTCAATACTTGTTTTATTAAAGATTTTATCGTGACATAATCACTTGTCTAAGTATGTTGGTACATGTTTTGGTGTCTTATAGCATTGACACCTTCATCAGCCTACGGTTTTGGTAGCACTCAATGACATTCATTACTAGTCCATAAAAGTACTTATTAAAAATAACACACGGATGATTAATATAACACATTAAAAAGTTTGTTAAAACACTGTCATAATAAAAGTTCGTTAAAAGCCTTGCTTCCGATAATAGCCCCCGAAAACCAGCAAGGAGTGGATGCGGCAGCGAGAAATCGGGCCGTGCTGAGGCATACGGAGACAGTGCAGTGCAGTACTGATGTGGAATGGCTTGGGAGAAAACTTTGTTTATTATTACATTCTGTCGATACAGAAAAATGTGCGACTTTAAAAGTCAAAAAGTATCAAATCAAATAACACTGGTGTCATCCGAAAATATTCTTATCTTCATTGCAATGCAGATGACAACGTACTAAAATTTAATATGCGCCTTCTGTAGGACGCCTTTTTAAAATGTCACTTCCCCCCGAACGTTCCCTACCGTCTTTGGATGACTCCTCTTCTTCCAAAAATATTACGAGCACCATGTCAATATCATCCATTCTTAATTTAACTTTATGATGACATGCTGTCATGACACAAACTGATAATTAGCTCTAACTTTACACCATTGTTCACCGTTTCTATACGTCATTCGCCGTCACATTACGGCCGCTAGAAAGTGGTAGGCCTACTCACAAAATGCAATTTAGAGTCAAAATACTTACAAAATGCAATTTAGTTAGAAAACACTCACAAAATGTAATTTAGATTGAAAATGCTTGCAAAATGGAGTTAAGATTTGCGACTGTTCAAGTCACATAAAAGTCACTTTTAGGTTAGGAACATGGTCACCCAGTGATGGGGCACTGCAAAGAGTCTATAGAGCATCCAGCGTTTAGAAAAGACTGTGGGTCTTATGGGCTTTTACTTTTAACGGAAATCCCCCTACACTGGTTTTGTTGCCTCACCTTTTATGATGAAGGAACTCGGAACATATATATTTTTCGTCATAATAGCTTCCTACAATTATCTGCCAATTGATTACCTTTGTTATTGCGTACAAGTATCGCTTTTATTACGTCTTAGTAATTTAAAAATTTTCGAGGTTAACACGCTGGAAAGAAGAGCCTCGTCCTGTGCTGCATGCTCGCCCGGAGTGGAGCACGTGCTCAGTTCCGCCGACAACATAAGTTCTGAAGCACTATCCGTCATTGGTGTTACTGTTGTGTGTCTGTTTTATTTTCTGTTCAATCGAATCGAATCATGGCTGCTGACAGTTCCAACCCACTATCTCCCGAATGCAAGCTCACAGCTGCGCGCCCCGCACGACTAACTCACTACAATATTACAAATATTAATCTAAACAAAACAACAATAATAAAATTGAAAGAAACTAAATTACAGCCTAACTAATAACTAAAGAGGTGATGATCAACAGTATTGCTGACAAAAATTGTTAACATCGTCTGCATACCGGTACATCCGAGAAGGAAGGGTTAAGCTCTCGACATCTGTCAATCAGTAATGCGTCATATCACAAATGAATGTCGTTATTGGTTCTCTTCGCATACAGTATCCTTAATACTGGTCCAATCTGTTAACACCTGCAAAACTGGGCGTGTTCTATTTCAGGTAGCTGCTGGGGTTGTGGTTGTCTCGCTAACTTATGAAAGCGCAGTACTCGAAGCGGGTGAACATAACGTATGACGTCAGCGCTACCTCTGCCTAGAGTTAGCAACACTGTCGCCATAAGGCTCCACAGTCTTTTCTAAACGCTGGATGCTCTATAGTATATGTGCTTACTGGATTCTTTGTGTTGGCCCAGCAATGGATGACAGGGGGCTTTGCTTTCTCTTAGAGGTTACCATGGTGAGGTGTTGAGAAGAGGATTTGTTTAGATTGGATTGGGTTATGTTTTGAGATAATGTCAAGACATGCTTGTTGGAAAAGATTATGTTATGTTTATAGGATAATAAATGGATAGAGGTTATGATGAAAAATAATAGATGAAGTGTATTATAAATTATGCTATTAAAAATTGTATCAGAAACAAGAAAAATAAGGAAAATGATATGAATTGCATGGGTAGCAAATTTTAAGGAAATGTGTCCAAGTCAGATTTTTTTTTTTTTTTTTACAAGAGATAATTTCCTTTGTGTGCAAACACCATAAGCGGCCCCAAGTAACCCCACCACACCCTACCGATATGTTACAGATTCAAAATACTAACAAAATGTAATTTAGATACACAGGGGAGCCAATGCACAAACCAGGGTGTGAACCTTAAATAATAGCAGGAAAGAGGAGAGGTCCGACCCATAGGCCACGAAAATAAAATGTGGGGGAAACCAGACCCAGTTCAGGAATCCCTCGGGGTCGCCAACTCCTGAACTCACCAGCCGTGAGCCCATGAGGGTATTTTGAAAAGAAGAATGAGGGATTAGGAAAGATCCAATGGAAAGGACCAATTAGGGCGGCAAAGGAAGAGACTCCCTAGGCCTCGGATACCCTAATACCGGCGGGGGCGGAAAAGAACAAGAGTTGACCAAGAGAGGTCGACAGGAAAGAAGACGGAGAGGAGCCCGTCACACGTAAGTGGAAGCAACGCCAGACTCAGCTGGGGTCCCGTTGCTATCAACCCATGTCCCACAAGATGTTAGCCCCTGGGGAGGTGTTTAAGACAAATCACATCAATAAAAGATTGCATGGTCGTACTTACTTGTACTTTGGTCTAACCAGCAAAGGATTGTGGGACTCCTGCTTGTGGCGTATCAGGTTGGTCTTGTTGGTATACGCTTTGGAACAGCCCTCAAAGTCACACTGGTATGGACGCTGAAACACCACAGACTTGTTAAAACAAATGCTCACTATGGGGAGTTGCAGCCTTCGAATCCCGGCTCTGTTATCCTGCATACTCCTTCCATGCAAATGCCAGGATAGTACCTTATGTCGAGTCCCGGGGCAGCTACCCCATTCCTGACCACACTACTCCTAGTCACACACCCTAGTATTATATTAAAATAATTTTATTCTCTTTGTAGGGATATCCACTTCTTCTTATTATTATTATTATTATTCGTCTTCCTCCTCCTCCTCCTCCTCCTCCTCATTGGACCACTTCAGTCAATCATTTCTTGGTCCTCTTCTTCAGTAAGTTTTCTTTCCGAGTTGCACAGTAGCTTTTCAATCGCTCTGATATTCTCAGGCGTTCCTCATCTGTAAACACCCTTTTTACTGTATGACGTTTGTATACTTTTGGTTGAAATCTTATTTTTATGTCTTACAGTTATTTTAAATTTATTGTTTTGTTTTGCAAGTCATCCAAGGTTATTTCTTGCTTGGTTCCTCAGTTTAGGGGCTGCGACAACACGGTCATGTAGCCTCATGTACTTTGGGTGTGTGTAGAATCTGTCTGATAACCCGTGTTAATAGTGATGACTGTATTAGTGTGTGTATCTGTTTTAATTCAAGTCAGGACTGCAGACATGCAATTTTTCCAAGTAGTTCCTACTTTTGCCGCCAAACGTCACCGTCAACGACCAACTAAGTCAGAACTTAGTTACCAGATGCCACCGCAGTCGGCTCTTGACGACGAACGTAGGAACCTAAGAGCGTTAGTCAAATGTTTAAACTATATATAATTTAGCTTCACACAGGTGTAATTAGTGGAAGGTTTTTTAACACGTCATAAATCTATGACATGGGACCGCCGGCTTTGCTTCCCTCCGAAGGAAGGCATACTGAGGGATTTTTAACTTTCTTAAAAAATCTGACGACTTCAGCCGGGTTTGACCCGCGATCTTGGGCATAGAAGCTCAGCATGCTACCAACTACGCCACCGAAGCCACCTAAGGTTATTTCTTCTCTAATTTCCTTAATCCATCCTACTTGTTGCTTCATATTCCAAAGTTTCCCAACATTTTTTCTAGATAAACTGGTTTCCTGTGTCCTCATAATGTGACCAATAAAAAAGAAATTCATTTCTTCTGAATAGTATCAGTGATGGGCTCCAGTTCTCTGTATACAACTTTATTTGATACTATCCGCCATTGCCCATCTTTCTGATATTTTTAATTCATGCATGTTCTAGCTATTCTTCTTTCAACTTTTAGAATTTTGTCGATTCTGTTTTTCTGAGTAACTTTAAACAGAGTTTCGCTTCCATATGTCACCTCTGGTTGAACCACCATCTTGTAATGTTTTAATTTTGTTGTGATTGATAGACATTTTCATTTATATGTAGACCATGTTAATTTTTGGGCATTTATCATTTTATCCGTTTTTTCTTGCCATGCAGGTTTCTCATCCAAGTTGTAAGTTATAATTTCTCCTAACAATTTAAATTGCTTCACTATTTTAACTTTCTTGTTATTTACTGTTATGTGGTTGATTACAAGTGGATTTCCTACCATTATCTCAGCCTTTTCAAATAATAATAATAATAACAAGAAGTTCCGTAACGAACTAAAGAGCCTTCTTCTTCTTTATGTGCCATCTCCTCTTAGGAGGTTGGCAACCATCATAGAGACTCTTGCTTTAGATCAGTGGTTCTGAACCCATAAAAGTCTGCGGACCACTCAGCGTGAAATTCAATCATGTACGGACCCTCCCCCCAAATACACATCAGTTGTAACCCTTCATCAATAAGACTTATTTTAATGATATTTCAATTCTAAACCTGGTAATCATCGCCGCGAATACATTCGGATGATTCTCGTTCAACGCACATCGTTTTCGTAATCCCCATTTATTGGCTACCTTTATACGTGCTGGTGGACCCTTTTCTCCCGCGGACCACCGGTTAAGGACCACTGCTTTAGATGATGCAGCATGAAACAGCTCAATAGTAGAACAATTGAACCAAGTTTTCAGATTATCGATCCAAGAAATGCGTCTTCTTCCTGGTCTTCTTTTGCCTTGTAATTTTCCTTGAATGACCAGCTGCAGCAGATGATATTTCTCTCCTCTCATCACATGACCCAGATACTGCAGTTTTCTAATTTTGACAGTATTTAATATTTCCTTTCTCTTTCCCATCCGCCTCATCACCTCATCGTTGGTGACCTTATCTTTCCAACTCAGCCTCAGTATCCTTCTGTACGTCCATAGCTCAAATGCCACTAATCTGTCCATTTCTCTTTTCCTTATGGTCCAGGTCTCAACTCCATAGAACAAGGTGGAGAAGTCATAACATCTCAGAAGTCTAATTTTTAGATGTAAATTAAGGTCTCTGCTACAGAACACTTTCCTCATTTTATTGAATGCATTTCTGGCTTGACCGATTCTGGACTTGCAGTTCAGTCAATGTAGCAGTTCACATTTGTTCCTAAATGCTTGTACTTTGTCACTTGCAGTACTGTCTCCCCATTGATTATCAAGCTCTCTTGATGTTGTGTTCGTGATACTACCATAAAACCTGCCTTACTGACATTAAGTGTTAATCCCCATTGTTGACTTGCCTCTATGACTTTGTTAGTCAGTCGCTGTAAATCTTGTAGACTTTCTGCGAATAACAACGTGTCATCTGCAAATCTTAAGTTGTTTATTATTTTTCCATTGACTTTAATTCCTGCTGTTTCTTCCTCTAACGCTGCTTGTAATATTTCTTCTGAGTATTGATTAAACAGCACAGGAGACAAGACACAACCTTGTCTAGCACCACGTTTTATTTCCACCTTCCTTTATGACCGCAGTCTGTTTGTAATAAATATTGCTGATCATTCTAATGTCCTTCACATCCAAGTTCTTCTTCTGGAGCATTTGGATGAGGCAATTTTGACGAACTTTGTCGAAAGCTTTATTATAATCCAAAAAGCAGACATACATCGATTGATTGACATCTAAATATCTCTGGGCCAGCACATTGATGGTAAACAGGGCTTCTCTTGTTCCTAGTGCATTTCTGAAACCAAATTGTGTTTCACTGATATCCTGTTCTAATTTTTTGAAGATCCTTCGATGGATAATTTTTAGGAATATTTTTAGAGAATGACTCATGAGACTGATTGTTCTATGATCGCTGCATTGACGGGCATTTGCCTTTTTCGGCAATGTAACAAATATAGACTGTAGCCATTCATGAGGAATGACTCCTGTGTTGTAGATTGAATTACACAAGTCTACTAAGACATCTAAATGTTGTTCATTAATGAGTTTCAGTATGTCAGCTGTTATGAGATCAGGACCAGGGGCTTTATTATTTTTTGACAACTGTATAGCATGTATTACTTCATCTTTTGTTATATCTGGTCCATTTTCAACATCTATATCTTCACTAGCATAAGGTACTTTCCTATCATCTTCAAACAGTTCTTCTATGTATTCCTTCCATCTCTCAAGTTTTTCTTTATTACCAATAATGATGTCACCATTTTTGTCAAACTATATACTCCCTTTCCGTATCTTATTGATACCAGTTAGTTCTTTGACTTTCTTATGGATATTGAAATTGTCGTTTTTTGAAATTGTCTTCAATCTCTGTACATATTTGTGTGTACCATATCTCCTTTGCTAACTGTGTCTTCCTTCTTATTTCTGCATGTGTACTCCTGTAAAGATCTTCATCTCGGTTTTTCCATCAATTGTATTATTTCATCAGTCATCCAAGTCTTTTTATGAACTGTTTTACAATCTTTCAGCATCTCTTGACTTGTATGCTGGAGTAGTCCCTTGAAGGATTTCCATTTGTCATTAACATCACTGAAGAATTTTTCTCTTCTTTACAGATTCGTTCTGTAATTTGTTCTCTCGCCATAGGATCTTGAAGTTGTGAGATGCATAGCATATCCTTATTTTAATAATAATGTTATTGGTTTTACGTCCCTTTTAACTACCCTGGCTTTTAGAGACGCCAGGGTGCCGGAATTTTGCCCCGAAGGGGATCTTTAATGTGCCAGTAAATGTACTGACACGGCTCCCTCGCATTTGCGCACCCTCAAATGCCAGCTGACTGCGCCAGGTTTCGAACCTGCAACCTTGGGCTCAGCAAGCGAGAACGTTACACCTGAGCCAAGCAGCCAGACATATCCTTACGGTATTTTGTTTTGGTAATATTTTTTAAGCTTTATTTCAAAACCAGCCACAAGTGGATTGTAGTCTGATGCCACATCTGCTCCCGGATAAGTTTTCACTGCCTTGATGGCATTCCTATTGCGGTTATTGATTAGGATGTAATCAATTTGATTCCGGATAATGTTAACGTTATCTCCAGGTGCTTTCCAGGTGTACAATCTTCTTTCTGGTAGCTTATAGAAAGTGTTTGTAACAACTAACTCATTGTCCTCACAATACTGTGCCAGGATTTCTCTCCGTTCATTTCGTGATCCCAGACCAAAATCTCCTATTAAGCCACCTTCACGTTCCTTGCCAATTTTTGCGTTGAAATCGCCCATGATGATTGTGATGTCTCTAGATTTTGTGGTACTCAATACTTGCTCAATTTCTTTATAGAACTGCTGCAACTCTGCTTCACTCTTGTCAGCAGTTGGAGTATAGACTTGTATAATGCTAACTTTGCTCTTTTTGTTTGTAGTTGTAAAGCGATTACCCTGTCTGAGATTGGCAAAAAACTTGTCACACAGTGACTCGTGATTTTGTCAACAATAATAGCAACTCCATTCCAGTGATAATTATCATCATTAAAGAGCTTACTTTTCTAAAAATTTAAGATTCATGCCAATGATTAATCTATATGCCTATCTAGAATAATGACGAAATTAATTTGGTAATATCGAAATTTCTAATTATTTCGAAATATATCTGGCATAATGTAGCCTAAGAGAGCACTACAGTTGGCAGCCCTGGTGATGTATATATTCTTAGTTCCTTCTCTTAAGGTGCAGAATACAAAATTTGTTTGAATTCCAATGGATAGCATGGACGTTACATGCAGTTAGGACATTGGGTCTATCAGTCGTCGTAAAATCATGTTGGCAACAATGTCAAGCATGTGTTGGTCAGAAATAATCTGAAATATTATGATCTATTGTTGTGCCAATTTTGGATGAAATCCATTAGTTAGTATAGAAGTTATATGTATTTTAAAATTGGACCTATCAGCAGGCTTAGAATCATGTTGGTAGCACTGACGTATATTAGTTACTCCAAAATAATCTAGAATGTCAGGTACTATACGTGTGCAAAGTTTAGAGCTGTTGGCTTGCATACTATCTGATATATTGGTATTAGGGTAAAAAATAGAGACATCATTTATTAACAGTTGGCAGTCCTGGTATAGTCAGTCATAGTCATACGCATAGTCATATCTGTTATGGTACACATAGCACATACGAAATTTGGTTGAAATCCAATTGGTAGTATAGAAGTTACATATGTTTATAAATTGGTCTTATCAGCAGGCTTAGAATCATGTTGGTAGCACTGACACATATTAGTTACTCCAAATTAAGCTACAATGTCAGGTACTAATGTATACGTGTGCATAGTTTAAAGCTACATTCATGCAACTGGGTATTCTAAAGCTCATACCTTATAGTTTTTGTAGAAAAACTCCCGTCGTGTTCTTTGTTCTGATAGAGCATGCTCTATTCTGTGTTGTCCCAGAAGATGATATCCTTCCCAATTCAGAATATTATGTTTCTTAGAAATTTGATGTCTTCGTGCTCTACGATGAAAATTTTTAATACACGCAATCCCAGTTTCACTCCAACATACATTCATACTGCTCATACCATTGAGACAGAACTTTTATCACTCTGTACAATATTTAGAAGACGTTTTGGTCTTCTCTCTTTCACTGCACATTCCTCTTCATAGGACAACGAAGAAAATGACTAAGAAGAAAATCACTAAACTGATCCATGTTTTAAAACTCAGAAAAGAACATGCACGCACTGAAATACCAGCCTAGGCTCTCTGCTGACGCATTCAGCATTGGTCACATATCGGTCTTCTGCTTGGTGCATGCACAATAGGGATGTATAGAACTAGCACCGATAGAGCGCACTGCTATTGTACTGGGTACGCGCAAGGCGCTCTTCATTTGTCTCCTGTGTTCTCATGCTGCTAATATCCACGAATTTAAGTTGTTTAAATTGTTATTTTCGTGACTATGCCGAGCTATTGCAGTGTTCCTCTTTACAAAAATCAGGGAAGCCCGTTTTCGTTTCACCAATTTCCACAAAATAAAGAAATGAGGAAGAAATGGTTACATGCTATTAGAAGGAAAAATTCCGGTGAGAAAAATGAAGAACAAGAGAAAAAGTACGAACTGTATTCTTATTTTTGGTTAGGATTTCGATGTCATATGATGTTTCACACCAACATACGGGCTGAAGAAGGAAACATATCAAGTTTCCGAAACATGTACCTATAGTATTTTTTAGTAAAGTAAAGTATTGATTTGGCGAGTGTAAATTGTGTTATACATCTTGTAAACATGGTCAATACGGAACCTGGAACGAGTGCGGTTTATGAGAAAAATCTGACCGAAAATATTAAAGTGTGTTCCCATAATTTTCAACCCGATGACTTCACAAAAACTGTGTTGGGTAAGTATGATGTACAAAGGGAAATAAATCCTATTTTGAACCTATAAACTGATTAGACATTTCGATAACAACCACTCAATTTATGCATTTGTATTTGAAGGTGAGAGAGCAAGATAAAACCGGACGCTGTTCCATCGCTTTTTCGTGGACCACGAACACAACAAAAAAAGGAAGAGGCCATACACGAGAAAATTGTCGGATTACCACGATAAGAATTAGAGTAAAATTAGAGATGTTATAATTTACTTTTGCTTAGAAATCTCGGTCACAATCTATACATACCTCGCAGCTGACTAGGAGAAACGTAAGACGATCACCTTGCGCTTATCCGAGCACCATCTGGTGCGAACTTTCTCCGCCTACACCCCTATTGCCTTCTCTACCCACAGAGACTTGAGCCTGTTTTAAAGGAGACTCACTAGTTGCTAAGTCCCGCGCTGAGAAGTTGGCGTCAATCCCACCATGGTTACAGAGAATAATACTGAAAACAAGAGACTTGTGATGATGATAATTGTTGTTTAAAGGGGCCTAAAATCTAGGTTATCAGCCCCTAATGGTTTGGCTGATTGTAAAAATGAAAAAGAAATGTAAACTATAACTAAAACTAACTACTAACTTATATACTAGAAGAAGTAATGGAAAACAAAAGGAGAATAAGGCAAATAAAGGACAGGAGGAAAAGAAATGCCCTCAACCCTCGAAGAATGCGGATTGAGGGACTTGGAAGGAAGGAGAGCCATGAAAGACAGGTAGGAAAGGGGAAAGAGGAGAGGGTCCGCCCCAGAGGTAATAGATAAAAGGGGACAAAAGGGACCCAGCTCAGGAATCCCTCGGGGTCGCCAACTCCCAAACTCACCAGCCGTGAGCCCCTGAGGGTGTAGCACTATCGAGAGTGCGCCAGAAGTGGTGGGGCTACATACACCCTGCCTCCTTGAGGGCCTTGAGCAGAAGGCAGGAGATAACATGAAAAGAAAAAGAAGGCTGACCCCTCGCAGAAGGAGGGTATCAGAAAAGATGAGACAAGGGCCAATTAAGGCGGAAAAGGAAGAGACTTCCTAGGCCTCAGATACCCTAATACCGTCGGGGTCGGAAGAGAACAAGAGTTGACCAAGTGAGGTCGGCAGGAAAGAAGACGGAGAGGAGTCCGGCACAAGTGGAAGCAATGCCGGACTCAGTTGGGGCCCCGTGGTCGTCAACCCACGTCCCACTAGATGTTAGCCCCTGGGGGGACTTGAGATTTAATTTGCCTATGCCAATGAAAAATAAGAACATTTAAATGTGCAAATAATCCTTGAGAATGAAATGGGTATTCTAATGCTCCAAGCTTCCCCTCCAGCTTCGCCACTGCTCAATAGTACAGGAAAAATATTGCATTTCTTGAAAAGCCAACGGAAATATATTTGTAAATTAAAATAACAAATAAATAAACAAGACGATAGCCCCTGCCAGAACTGTGTCGCGTACAGCCCACATAACAGTAAAGCTGGGTGGGTGCTCTATACACCTGGGGCGCTCACAAGTAACCGATAATAACAAATGAGCATTCAAAAGAAAGAGAATTACCCGAAGCAGTGACGAATTGCTTTCCAATTTCATAAATATTGACAATTTGTTTATAAAGAGCGTTTAAACAAATAAAGAAGACGATAGTCCCTGTCGCGTCGAGCCTGCATTCCAATAAAGCCGGGTTGGAGGTTTATATACATGCATACCTGGCAACTTTCAAAAATAGAAATCCAGAAGATCCCAGAGCGCAAAAATGTAACGCGTACATGCGTCGCAAGGTCTTAAAACATAGGGAGAAAAGACTACAGGAAAAGAGATTACAAACTCTTGGTGATATGAAACTATCTAATTCGTTGGGCCAGTTTCTAAAAATACTGCAATTACATCAAGAACACACCATATAATTTGGGAACAGTTCACACACTACACAAACATGAGCTTTTCTGCACTTTGTTTGATCATGCAAGTCACAGAACACTGGCTATATTTCATCACAGGTTGGAGAGGAGTGATGGAGATGAGTAGCTTTTTTTCGCTTTCTTCAGAAATTCTGGAGGGAAACTATTCATGTAACATGGACAACTACTTCTTGTTTTGAAAACAGAAAAGGATCCCACAGTTTCATTTGACATGGATGACCTAAATTTATTTCATCAATCACATCTCAGAATCAAAACTGAAATGTGATTTGGATGCAGAGAACGGAAAAAATCCAGGGAGTTCAAAAACCCGGAAAAAACTATGTTAATCCGGATAACCGGAAATCATCACAAAAATCCAGAAATCTTCCAGAAAACTTGGCAGGTATGTACATGCATGGGTCCGCTAGTTGTTATTATTATTAATTTTAGCTATGAAGGTCATCATGGTAACGCGGCTTAGTAAAAGACTTGCCGTCTAGGCACAGCACAAGGCACCTTCTAATAGGCCACAGCCACTTCCTTCCAAATCCTGGCCCATTTTAATTTATATTCCATTAACTTCTGTGATGACGTTAGCATCAACATCTCATCTCTGATCCTTAGGTAGTCGGTCACGCTGCTGCATGGGAAGATGACCTCGTTGATCCATCCCTTAAAACTCCAATAACTAACACTGCTACAGATTAGGTGGGGTAGAATACACATTAATTCTGAATGTAAGTGGAACACAGATTATACACTTGTAGCAGACATAAATGTGACTTTTACATACCTTGTGACCTTGTTCCATCTTCTGGGCGATATTACGTACTAAAATTAGGAACTCTGGTCACTACTGAATCTCATGTGAGTGCTCAAGTTCGTAAATATGTGTTTTGATTTATTGCTATTTTAAAAACGGCTGCCATGTTTCGATAGAGCTTGCATCTCGTTCAACTGTCAACAAGGTGCACTCTAGCGGCACGCACCGAGGCGCACAGATTGTTGCCAACATGTGAGATACAAAATCAAAAGTCAACAAAAGAAACAAAAAGTCAACCCCTGGCACTATCCAGCCCATGACGGGCTAAGGCCGACCAAGCGACCACTGCCCATCCATTTGGCCTGCAGATATTGGGGTGACGCGTCATCAGCGCGTCGGGTCCCCTCGGCCGTTAATCTTGGTATTCGTGATCGGGGCGCTGTCTCACTGTCAGACCGCTACTCAATTGTCCTCACGAGGCGGAGTGCACCCCGTTCCAACCCTCACGTCAGTTTTAAAATCCCTGACGGAGCCGGGGATCGAACCCGGGGCCTCCGGGTGAGAGGCAGGCGCGCTACCCCAACACCATGGAGCCGGCGATACAAAATCACTGTTGATAAAAAGAAGTGGGATACAAAATCACTGTTGATCAAAAACAATATTCATCGGAACGCGTTAGGTTGTAACCGTTGTCAAAAACCAATAAATTGGACAAAGCGATGGTTGGAAGGTCGAGGGTAGGTGCGGCCTTGGCCGCGTGCAGCTAGCGGGGCACAGTTGACACAAATCCATTGATCTGGGTGCGTTAGGCTGGTTGGTTGGTTCCTAAGTTTAGTGGCCGCGACAACGCGGTCATGTAGCCCCGTGTACTTTGGGTGTGTGTAGAATCTGTCTGATAACCGGTGTTAATTGTGATGACTGTATTAGTGTATGTCATCTGTTTTATAATTCAAGTAGGAAGGACTGCAGACTTTTGAATTTTTCAAATAGTTCCTACTTTTGCCACCAAACGCCACCATCCACGACTACTAGTTTAGAACTTAGCTACCAGACGCCACCACAGTCGGCTCTTGGCAACGAACGTAGGAACCTAAGAGCGTTGTTTACATTCTTAACCTATACAATTTAGCTTCACACAGGTGTAATTAGAGGAAGGTTCTTTAACATGCCATAAATCTATGACATGGAACCGCCAGATTTACTTCCCCTCCGAGCGAAGGCATACTGCGGGATTTTTAACGTTCTTAAAAAATCCGATGACTTCGGCCGGATTTGAACCCGCGATCTTGGGCATAGAAGCTCAGCACACTATGTAATGAACCGAGTGCTGCGCACTAGAGATTGAACTGGGCGCTTCTTTGTTTTTCATAGTACCGTAAGGGCGAAGTAGACAATACTGTCATGGTACTGTTTTGAAGATGATTGATTTGAACAATGGCGCTCACAGCTGTAATTTTCGCTATATAAGTCGTGATCCTATTTGGGTAGGCTGGGTGGGTCACAGATGGCGAAGGAGGAAATATCTACTTCACTTCCCACTCCTTGCCCATTTTCATTTATCTTCCATGAACTCCTCTGATTAGGTTAGCATCAACATCTCATCTCTGATCCTTAGGTAGTCGGTCACACTGCTGCAGGGGCAGATGACCTCGTTGTTCCGTCCCTTAAAACTCCAGTGTCTAACTAACTAACCCTGCTACAGATTATGTGGGGGTAGAATACACTTACTCACCTCACCATTGTGGACGTTGAGATGTGTCTTAAGCCTGAACGGTCTGGCAAATACAGCATGACATCCAGGATGAGGACATTTATGCTTCCCTTTGGGTGGTCCCACACCTTGCGGCTCTTGCTGCTCCTGCTTCACTTCCATCAGCTCCATTCAGCCCCTGGAACAAGAGTCAAGTCTCCCTTACCGAGTATCCTCTATATCATGATCACTTCACCCGTTTGGACAACCACAGTTGCTGCAACATGCGGCGTGATATATTAGCATAGCCATAAACTGTTCCGCTATGGAAGCAGGAAGATCAGGTCTGCTGTCTTTAGGAGTATTCGACATCATATCTGTTGTCTTATCAAGCCACAGTAAGGTAGCCAGTCTGGCCGGCTGATATCTTGGATATTCACTTATAATTGGGTAAGGGGTCTCCGCCCAATCAATACTTTTCTTAAGAAAAGTACACGTCAATACGGACCTTACAAAATGGAAAACCCTCCGGTTAATCTTGATATCTTGGAAACAAGACAGAAGGCTCCTCCCTCTTCTCCACTCTTAATCTCGCCCCGGTAACAGGCGAGCCAGTAAGTGAGACAACCACTAGGTACATTCCCTAAAGCAAACTACAACATGCATGGAAGTGTGTTTCCACTTACTGGTAGACTACTTCTGACTGACAACAAGATTCCAAAATATTAATATTCTTACCCCGACTTAAATGAAATAAATTTCAGAATATCAGTCCACATGTCAGCTGGGCTGGGAAGATGGCTAGTAAAACAAACCGACCCGACAACCCTCATTATCCCATCTTGATTGCAGGGAAATCCCAAACCTGTTGCACCATATCACAATTCTCATTAAGTATAGGCCTAAATACATGTTTCACGAGCTCTCCTTTGTTAGGGATATGCCAGAAACAGGTAGGCCTATAAACATGGTCTGCAGTAAGAGAACTTAGGCTTGTTGTTCTTTATGGATCGAGCATACCCGGGTAACAAATGACTGCTAAAGAACTGGTGGATATTTAATTCACATTTTCCAAGTCAATGCTAAAAATTGTCCATTACAAGAGGTACCAGTGCCGGTTGAAGAACTTACTGTCATACTGAGCTTTAAGAAACACTGAATGACCAAATCAATTGCTCACAAGTTACCAAAACTATGGTTCACTTTATTATGGGCACAAAGATAGCTTAAGAGTTGTGTTGAATGACACTTATTTTTATTAAAAAATAGGGCCTATTATATTCCAAAGACGATGGGATCAAGTAGGGGTTAGCTACACCGAACGGGTTTTATTTTTAAGATAACCCTGTAGTTCATAAAACATAGGTCCGATTTCATAAAACTCCAATTTTTGCACTGCCAGAAATTGTCTTATCTCTGTGGTAGTTATCTGCGCCTCAAATAGTACACGCGGACTTTCTAACCACCCCGGAGACCCCAAAGGTCACGAAACCGTAAGCTCATTAAATAGTTCCAGGATCATCGGAAGTGGGGAAAAGACACTAGAAATATATATAGACTCTGCATCTCTCAGGTAAGTTAGCATGCTATAATTAACCAGAAAGAATGTGGATACAGTCTGTAAAAGAGATGCTATAATACATCGATTTTGCTAATTTCCTTATAACTTATATACAAATATGTTGACAGTAGACAATGGGTAATTCAGAAACAAATCCAATAAACACCACTAATTATCATAAAGGTGGCATTTTTAGCTGAGGCCACCAATAGCTTAATGACAAATTTCTTGGTGTTTGTTTTCATGAATAGTTCTTCTTGAGCTAACTTACTGATGTGCATTGTATGGAAATTGGCGCGATTGAAAATTATATTTGCTGGATCTGCTCAACAACATGTTTGAGGCATCAACCCTCGCAACAAAATATTATTATGCCATAATTTCAGGTGCAATGACAGGAATTCTTAACCTCACTCAAAGTGGTGCCATAACCTTCACGTGTGCAGCAACTGCCATATTCATTAGTGCAGTTGTTGCCGCAAGATGGCAGCAACGTTCCAATAAAAAGTCGGCACCCACAAAGTGGCGACGGGTGGGGAAAATCACTAAAATTTTCCTATACCCCTTAAAATCCGGGCAGGCAGTGGAACTTGAAAAAGCCGAATGTACCGATCTTGGGCTGAGGACAACAGATGATCATCCCATAAAAATACGTGACAGGTAATTTATTTCCATTCTTTTTTGTTCATAAGCCTTTGCATAATTTTTCATTTAGCTAAGTTATTCCTGATTTTCAGAATCCATTATGAGTTCTTTATTTCCATTTATTTCAGAGGTTTCTTAGTTTTCAGCGAAGAGACGGGAAATATGAAAACAGCCCGTCAGCATTCCCAAATGGTTCTCATCAAAGTTTCCAGTTCTGATGGAGATCAAGTTTCATTTGAAGCTCCCGACATGCCAGTCCTCAAATTTAAGCTTCCTGAAAAGCCAGATGAGGATTCAAAGAAGAAAGTCTGCAAGTAAAAACTCATGTATTACGTTATTGAATTTTAAATTGGTTTACGAAGAATTCTTCCCTCACTAGCTAAAATTTACATTTTATTCTGTTTTTATTTATACTCTAAAAATGTCCCGCTTTATTAAACAGGACACAACTGATGACTGCGGTGCCCCAAGTCACTATATTAAACAGTGTTGCTGAGTGGGCTAAGGCACGCTGTAGGATTGGAATATGTAGCCGCACAGATTTAACCGCGGCGATCCTGACAAGGAAAGTATCATGTAAGACAGGTCGATGCCTATCTTGAAACTTTGTGGACGCAATCGCTGTACTATAAAGAGGACGACGTGAGGAAAATCAGCCGCCAGATTGAACTGCAAGGCTCCTAAATCACGTGGCGAATCTCTCATATAAATCAATGGTAAGTAGCGAGTACCATACATGTCGGAAGGGACAGCCCTGACGGCCCAGGCACTCAAGCCCGGTGGGAAGCAGCCGCACGCTCCAGTCAGCATATACGCCCCGCCACGTGACTGCTCCGAATGTCGCAGGGATGTCCAGCTCCGCTAGCCGTCATGCCTGCGTACCAGGATGTCGGGTACTATTTCGGAGCCTTGCAGTTCAATCTGGCAGCTGATTTTCCGCTCGTTGTCCTCTAATAGTACAAAGATTGCGTCAACAAAGTTTCAAGATAGGTTTAGACCTGTCTTACCTGATACTTCCCTTGTGAGAACATTTTTCTCCCCGATAATTTTCGCATTCACTCGTGGTCAATTGTACAGTGAGATTCTTTTGGTGGAGCGGGGCGGCCGGCTGGCGGCCGGGTGCTAAGTGTGCACGCCTTCCGCCGGCCAACCGAGGTCGGGCCGCGGATTGTGCTGAGGCGAACTAACCAGGGACATTAAAATCATTAAGTCACTAAACTTTCATCTACGAGGGTGTGAAGTTTCAGCGCACTGATAAGAAGGTAACATAAACAACAGCTTCCTGAAGATTTAATTAAAGAAGCAGAGATGTTTCTTTTATTTTTGGAGAATCTGGATGACCTCACATCTCCAGTTTAAGGTTAGAACTTATATTTTCACAGAAGATGCTGAAAATGTTCTCCTTCAGCTGGTAGACAGTAACTTTGGAAGTTACATTATGTAGCTACTCCTGTACCCACCTGCGTGTTTACTGTAATTAATCAATGCATGGACCTGAGCCCGTTTGATGTTTAATTGCGGGGTAACGAGTGTATCAGCATTTCCTACGGTGCAACGTGTGTTTAGAAATTGAAGGACAGCAATTACAGTACTCTGAAATTCATGTAAGTAATTATGAATGTTAAACACGTTAAAAAGTGTTGGTTAGTTCCTTAGTTTAGGGGCTGCGACAACGCGGTCATGTAGCCCCGTGTACTTTGGGTGTGTGTAGAATCTGTCTCATAACCGGTGTTAATTGTGATGGCTGTATTAGTGTGTGTTATCTGTGTGATTCAGTTAAGGACTGCAAACGATCAACGTTTCAAGTAGTTCCTGCTTTTGCTACCAAATGCTACCGTCCACGACACCTAGCTGCGGACTTGGCTACTAGATGCCATCGCAGCCAGCACCTGGCGACGAACGTTGGAACTAATATAGCATAATCTAAGCTACGAATTTTGATTTCACACAAGTGAAGTTAGTGGAAGGTTCTTTTACATGCCATACATCCATAACATGGACCGCTGGCTTTACTTCCCCTCCGAATAAAGGCATACTGAGGGATGTTTAACACTCTTAAAAAGTGTTGGTTTGTTCCTTAATTTAGGGGCTGCGACAACACGGTCATGTAGCCCCGTGTACTTTGGGTGTGTGTAGAATCTGTCTCATAACCGGTGTTAATTGTGATGGCTGTATTAGTGTGTGTTATCTGTGTGATTCAGTTAAGGACTGCAAACGATCAACGTTTCAAGTAGTTCCTGCTTTTGCTACCAAATGCTACCGTCCACGACACCTAGCTGCGGACTTGGCTACTAAATGCCATCTCAGCCAGCACCTGGCGACGAACGTTGGAACTAATATAGCATAATCTAAGCTACGAATTTTGATTTCACACAAGTGAAGTTAGTGGAAGGTTCTTTTACATGCCATACATCCATAACATGGGACCGCTGGCTTTACTTCCCCTCCGAATAAAGGCATACTGAGGGATTTTTAACACTCTTAAAAAGTGTTGGTTTGTTCCTTAATTTAGGGGCTGCGACAACACGGTCATGTAGCCCCGTGTACTTTGGGTGTGTGTAGAATTTGTCTGATAACCGGTGTTAATTGTGATGGCTGTATTATACTCTGAATTACCAATAAAACTCGCTGACAGCTGTCAAAGTTAGCACGTGGGGAAATGCTGCGTTGCCACTGAGGCAGATCATGACTGATAACATTCCAAGAGGATTGCAGGAAGACACAAATATTGTGGAAGTTAGCCCTGCCTGGCGCTCTAATGACCGTGACGAGTGATGTGATTATTGCTGTGTCGGCATACATTGCAACATTGCTCACTGTTGCCATGGAGACCATTACCCCTCTCGTCTCCACTCCTCACCTCACCCATCAAGCGTATGACAGCTTTCACCGAGCATCTTTTGTAAATCAGACTATAGGGTGTGTTATCTGTGTGATTCAGGTAAGGACTGCAAACGATCTACGTTTCAAGTTTTTGCTACCAAATGCTACCGTCCACGACACCTAGCTGCGGACTTGGCTACTAGATGCCATCGCAGCCAGCACCTGGCGACGAACGTTGGAACTAATATAGCGTTATCAAATAGCCTAATCTAAGCTACAAATTTTGATTTCACACAAGTGTAGTTAGTGGAAGGTTCTTTAACATGCCATAAATCTATAACATGGGACCGTCGGTTTTACTTCCCCTCCTAAGGAATGCATACTGAAGGATTTTAACGCTCGTTACAAAGTCTAAATGTGTTAATCTAGTTGGGCGCTACGCTGCTGCTAGCGCAAATGCCTTGCTCGACACGCTGCAATACACAGTGCTCCGGCCACCACACTTTCTATAGGGAGGGCCCTCATTGTAGCTTACTGGGATGTGATAGTAGACTCATGACGAATAGAAATAAACAGTGTCATCACTCCGCTACTTAAGCATTGTAGTTCATGGTCCAGCCAGTGTGTGGCGCGGAAGTCGCGCCGAACCATAAGCACGTGTGACAGTAACCCACGAGGTTAGTACTGTCATATTATGCGAGGGAATTTGTTTCTTTGTAATAGTTTACGAATGTCTGTGCAGTGCTCTGTGTGTGCAAACAACTAAGTTTTCTGTTGTTTCGGGAAAATGCCGTAATGTTTTGTTCGTGGAAGTAAATCGGGTTACGAAGAAAATCTGATGGTAGACATTTTTTCACACCGCCAAAAGAAACAAATCTGTTTGCGAAATAGGCGAGAGTTATTCCGTGGACAGATAAGCAATTGTCGATCAAAAATAGAATCTGTGACGAGCGTTTTTCGGAAGATTAAATTATTATAAAGGCGGACTGTTTCGTAGTGAACTATGAGAACGTGGAAATTCCTCGCGTGAAGTGGAAATTAAACCCAGGATCAGTACCTCACATTTTTCAAAATTTACCGAAATATCTATCCACTGATGTAAAATCACGAAAGCCACCCAGTAGGATACGGAATGAAGGCAGCCTTCCATGGTTAGGCCTACTTGTTCTATTTCGTGCCATCCTTACCTAAAACGAAAAAAAAAAAATCCGTCTTAATAATAATAGGCCTAAAATAATAAAAGTTGTTGATTCTTTAGGGACTTAATGACATCGTGGCCACGTAGCCCCGTGTGTTTGGGTTTGTTTAGAATTCGTCTGATAACCTGTGTGATTATAATGTCTGTAGTAGTGTGTGTATTTGGAATTGAGGTCGGATTTGGGTAGGAAGCGGCCGTGTTCTTCAGTTAGTTACCATCCCGGCATTTGCCTGGAGGAGAAGTGGGGAAACCACTGAAATCCACTTCCAGGATAGCTGAGGTAGGAATTGAACGCGCCTCTTAACATTTTTGCCTCACGAGGCTGAGTGAACACCGTTCCAGCCCTCAGACCAGTATTAAATGTATTTGCAGAGCTGGGAATCGAACCCGGACTTCCGTGGTGATAGCCAAGTGGCCAAGAATGAGTCGGACATATAATAATGGCCAACCTGCCAATAAAATAAACGGTCATCCAATTCTTCGCTTCCGTTACCGTCCTCCTCGGATCTTGTTTCAACTTTGTCTTCAGTATCAGTCACAAATTCCTTTGAAATTACTGAATCAAGAACTAGCTATTCGTTATCTTTCAGCAGAAGGTGACACGCTTCATCTGCATCCTTAGGTTTTCGTAAGGCGCAATCTCCTTACTGATATTAACTAAGGCAACATACTAAGCCAAATAATCGGTATAACAGCACACCTGCCACTCACTGACAGAATGTAACATCATTGGGAGCGCTGGTAATATCAATCTCACGCTGACAAAATGTTACACGTGTTAAAGTTATTTTTAGGCACGCTATTTCACAACTCCAGAGAAATGCTTACTAAGGTTTGGTGTAAGATGTCACGAGACGATAAGATCATAACTTGAACTGTTGGCTTGGTATTAAAACTAATATAACGAACCATGGAACTGTCAGATCTATGCGCGACTAACGGAGGGAGGGTTTTAAACGATAGTTCAACATGGCGACAGAGAATATTAATGCTAACTTTTTGACAGTATTATTCATAAGTCTAAACCCACAATTTGTTGTAATCAGCGTAACCGCAGCCTTCGTAAAGAGGTTTACGTAGCCCAGCGCGTATCCCACTATTGAACAGCTGACTGTGTAGCGTTGGGGATCAGCGCCGCTAGCGCTAGCCGAGCGGGGCGCGGTTGAACTTGGTGAGTGATAACACTATTTGTTTCTATTCGTCATGGTAGACTTGACGTTACAGACAGCCAAGGAACGTGGCTTTGAGTAGCGGAGAAAGCCGAATTTATACGATTGGTTACGAAATGAGAACCTTATATCCCCTTTTCGAAGTTTTATCGCTTCTCATGTGATTGTGCCAGAGCTTATCAATATTTACGACACTTAACTAAATGTAAAGTACTATAGTGTAATATTCTCAGAATACATTGCATTGAAGTACTTCCATTTTCTAATTTTGGCTCGTCGGTCTGTTAGTCTAGCGGTATGATTGTTGCTTCGGGTGCGAGAGGTGCCGGGTTCATTTTCCGGTCAGACCCAACATTTTTACTTTTATTTTATCTCTTGAAAAGATTCAGAAAGTGTATAAAAGATTCTTAGGATCGTTCTTTTATCGTGCGAGACTTGTACTTACCGGTAATATAAATTCATAGTTTGAGGTCAAATGTTCATAAGGTTCTTTTATACTCTTTTCGAGAGATAAAATAAAAGTAAAATAGTTGGGTCTGAGCGGTAAATGAACCCGGGACCTCTCGCACCCGAAACAAGAATCATACTCCTAGACCAACAGGCCGACGAGCATGAAACAGAAAATGGAAGTACTTCAATGCAATGTATTCTGAGAATATGAAATGTTTAATATTACACTAGAGTATTTTACATTTAGAAAAGTGTCGTAAATATTGATAAGCTCTGGCACAATCACATGAGAAGCGATACAAACTTTGAAACAAAGAGGATAAAAGCTTCTCACTTCGTAACCAATCGTATAACTTCGGCTTTCTCCGCTACCCAAAGCCACGTTCCTTGGCTGTCTGTAACGTCAAGAAGTAGCCCACGCGAGGAACCTGAGTACGTACTGCCTGTTTAACTTGAATACACAACAGTCATGTGGGTTGCCTACCACCTAAAATAGAGTCGCGAGGAGTTCGTCTATCTCTGGTCCCTGTGCCTTGGTCTTTTCTGTCCTTTCGTTTCAAAGATTGTCACGGTGGCTCAGACCCTAGCGCGAGTGACTGCGGAGCTGTCTGCGCTGTGCCTGTTTATCATTTACTGTTTTGAGTTGACCAAAATCTTCGTTTGAACATATTTATAAACACATTTGTTGGGAGGTAATTGATTTCAGGAATAAAAATGCATCGGTCAAATCAGAATGTAACAAGGATGAGTTGGACAGCCATTCTTTATCTTAACGGCAAAGTGGCCCCAGAAATTACACGGATTTTATTTCACTAAGAGTTACTACCAGAAAAACGTGGCATACTAATACTTTACTGCTTGATATAACTATTATAAAAAAACAACAGTGTTCGTAAAAGAAAAGAAGACAAACCATTGAGCAATTTTTAGTAAGAACATTGTTATTTGCCTGACAATGGGCCAGTAAGAAAAACAACGGAGTCAGGCTTGGGATTCGAACCCTGGACCATAGACTCCGCAGTCACTCGCGCTAGCGTCTGATTCACCGTGACAGTCTTGGAAAAGAAAGGACAGAAAACACCAAGGCACAGAGACCAGAGATGACGAACTTCTCGCGGCTCTATTGCAGGTGGTAGGCAACCCACATGACTGTTGTGCATTCAAGTGAAACACGCAGTACTGTTCTTGTAATGTGCTGTATTAGTCTCTCTAAATGGAGAGTGGATAGTCATCCCACGTCACCGATCCCGTGAATAGTAAGTGATGTAAAGAAACACCGGGATGACTGTGGCAATGCGTGAGTACGGCGAATGCCCCAGGACTTTTAGGCCTCACTTCACGGTTATTATTATAGACATAATGTTCTCCCTTGTCCTAAATAAAACCTTTGTGGGAGGTCTAGAACCGCCACTGCCGTCAGCCTCATGAGACGAGATGATATAAATGTAACTGGGCAAGCAGTAGACAAGGTAGCGTGTCATTTGCTCGGAAGCGGCTTCGGTGGCGTAGTAGGTAGCATGCTGAACTGCTATGCCCAAGATAGCGGGTTCAAACCCGGCCGAAGTCGTCGGATTTTTAAGAGCGTTAAAAATCCTTCAGTATGCCTTCCTTCGGAGGGGAAGTAAAGCCTGCGGTCCCATGTCATAGATTTATACCATGCAACGGATCTTTCCACAGACTAAACTTGTGTGATGCTAAATTTCTAGGTTAGATTTCGTTGGAACGCTCTATCGAAGTTCCCACGTTCAGCACTAGATATCAGTGATATCTGGTAGCGAAAGTTGGAACTACTTGAAATTGGACGGAACTTGTAGCTCACCCTATGGGTGTCCGCTTGAAGCAGCTACAAACTCTGGCGAGCCGAACATGTCCTCGGACACTCCCGGCACTAAAAGCCATACGATAAATAAAAACATTGCTCGGATTTTTGTTTTGTTTTTAATGGCTTGTGTAGCCTACATGGGTGTGTCCACAAATTGTCTGATATTATAACCTGTGTTGTTGTGAAACGTATGTGGTAGTGCGAGAACGTGAAATCGAGATTATGATTAGAAAGGAAGCAGCCGTGGCCTCATGTTTGGAAGCGGGAATCGAACCCACCTGGATTCAGTGTTGCCTCATGAGGTCGAGTGTTCCCCGTTCCAAGCCTCGGACTCGGGAATCGAACACGAGCCTCAGGAGTGACAGCCACATTATTTAGCATTATTTAACGTATGTATTTCAGTGCCGGGAGTGTCCGTGGACATGTTCGGCTCGCCAGAGGATGTAGCTGCTTCAATGCGGCCACCCATGGGGAGAGCTACAAGTTCCGTTCAATTTCAAGTAGTTCCAACTTTCGCTACCAGATATCACTGACATCTGGTGGTGAACATTGGAGCTTTAACAGAGAGTTTAAACGAAATCTAACATTCAATTTAGCTTCACACAAGTTTAATTAGTGGAAAGTTGTTTTTACATGCCATAAATCTATGACATGGGACCGCCGGCTTTACTTCCCTTCCGAAGGAAGGCTTACTGAAGGATTTTCAACGCTCTTAAAAAGTCCGACGACTTCAGCCGGGTTTGAACCCACGATCTTGGGCATAGAAGCTCAGCACGATACCGACTAGGTCACAGAAGCCGCTGTGACAGCCACACATTGGAAATGACGGAAACCAATTCAAGGACGCCGGTAGTGGGGTTTGAACTAGTGATAATATGCGGTACGACACACACCAAATAGCATACTAAGAGATATACAGACCTCGTGTGCTCCAACCTTCCAGCTCGGCTTTCACTGCACGGCCGAGATGGCAACGCCCGAGTCAGCGTCTTGCAACACCAGTTCCTATTGGGCCTGCGCAGTTAAGCAACATTGGGTGTGGTCTGCAGACGGGCGACTATTTTAAGACCGGCCACGCGTGATATAAATCGATAAGCTCCCTGCTGCGATGTAT
This sequence comes from Meconema thalassinum, assembly GCA_946902985.2. Lineage (NCBI taxonomy): Eukaryota > Metazoa > Arthropoda > Insecta > Orthoptera > Tettigoniidae > Meconema > Meconema thalassinum. The sequence continues at coordinate 28,268,624 of OX336390.1, forward strand.
TTCTGGCCTTAGCGTTTGGGATGAACACGAGATCAATGATGTTTGCATTATTATTATTATTATTATTTATTACGAACGGCAGTAGCTATAGAATATTCTCCCTTATTTTGTGTTGAATCACACTTGTGGTTGGTTCTTCATCTTGGTGTAGAGCACTTGTTCTTAACCGGTGGTCCGCGAGTGCTACTCTGTGAGCTGAGAGAATAATAATAATAATAATAATATTGTATGGCCTCGGGTGCCGGGTGCAAGCTTTGTTATTTGAAACCCAGAGGGTAGCTTGCATGTCGAATTTCGTTGTTCCTTGAAGCACTATGAAAGTCAAGGAGGTTAGATATCTAAGCACCTTGAACACTATAGCGCTTTCTAGTAGAGAAATGAGGAACTTTGTGTTGGCGGAAACTCCCGAGATTAATTTTGCCATTATGAACACGGCCTACTGAATTCAAATGGGTTCTTTGACATGCCAACATCGTATGACATGCGTGACATAAATTTTGTGAGATGCCAGAATGGTATTTACTTTTGGCCGGAAATTCCACGTCAGCCATCACCCCTCTGCCTCTTGACCAATCCATGATCGCATAGTTGATGTCATAATACTCTGCGTTGCAATATTAGAGCCACGTGCTTCAGCGCCTGGTCAGCTGTATCTCTGACTTGTACAGTTTGGCAACCTCGTTCTCAGACCACATGGCGAGGCGAGAACTGTCAATCCCATTCTGGCAGCTCACAGAGTAGGCTATTGGCAACTCAAACTAACACTTGGGGCGCTGCGGTCGTCTGGATAAGTAGGGTAAAAATACTCAATAACACGCGTTTGATATGGAACACTTTTTATTTTTCGGTTATAATCAGTAAATGTGGTTCCTAAAATAATGACAGTGTTATTTTCAATTGTATATATGTATAACTGTGCGATACACGTGATCTAATTTGTGTGTTCCACTGAATTTTATGTGTCAATTGCATATTATCAAGCATCGGTTGACTGCTGGTATTTGTTTTTGTGCAGTTCGAGTCATGGCGCTGTTACGTTTAAAAGCTATATTTGAGTTTGCTCATTGTACCATAGACTCTAGAAATCATTTGCTGCTTGGTTGTGCGAAGTGACGAGTTTAACTTGTATTAAAACTGGGGGTAGACAGGAATTGCTTGATTTGGATGGTAAGTATTTACCCTGCGAGGTCAAATTAGGCCTATATAATTCGTAGTGGAATGGCTCGGATATCGCAGAGCGAGGTGATGACGGTTGGTAGGGTTATTGGAAATGAACTAGGGAGCGGGAAAGGATACCTGACTGATGATGTTTGGCTGCCCTCGGCTGGTGTAGGCCTAGGCTTGGCTGTCTTGGTACGGCTTGGCTCGGCGAGATTATGCTTGGCTGTCTAGTTGCGGCTTGGCGTGGCGTAAATGAACAACCCGTCCTGTCGTCAGTGAATGTAGTGGTGAGTGATCCAACCCGTTCTTGTTGCCCGTATTTATTTGGTATCGTCACCTTTCTGCTATTGCTATTTGCATCTTTTGGAAAGTGATGAAAACGTATATCCGCAGCCCTCTTATACATCGTCTTACAGCCGTAAACTGAGCAATATACTTTGCTTTTATTCATTTTACACTCTTATCAACGAGTAAAACTTATTACTTATGTATAAACACGAAGAATTTACCACGATCTGCTTACCAAATCAAGAAACCATATACAAACAGTCACCACGTGACAAATGTACCCTACTTGGTAAGTTTCTCATTTTTACCGCTAGATGTCATATCAGATAGCTGGAGTTGCCAATATACTCGCTAAGGCGCAGCGCTAGGACATGGGGCCAATCTGTCTGAGGACTCGTTAAACGTTGGCTCGAACCCTGCTGTCGGCCGTTCTTGAAATGGTTTTTCCGTGGTTTCAAATTTTCAACTCCAGGCAAATGCTGGAACGGTACCTTTTAATGGGCCACGGTCGATTCCTTCCATCTGATTGCCCAATTTCATTCATCTACATTCATTTCATCTTCCAGAGGTTTGCGTCAGGAAGGACATCCGGCAGTAAAAATCACCTGCCACAAGAGGAATTCTTCACATCTCATCCCGACGCGTTGAAATGGCAATTATTATGCTTATCATCATCATCATCATCATCATCTATATATTTAAAACGCTAAGCTGATGTTTGTTACCGCGAGATTCAGAGAACGGCTGAACCGATTCACTTCGGAGAGCTTTCCGACGAAAGCTCTTGGCCTGTAGATTTGCAGAGTGTCTTCAAAATAAACAAATATGTTACAGAATATTTTTAAATTAATAAACAAAAATGCAGAATTCTTGCCACTCACGCATGCGCACAATCGCCTTGGCGATTTAGCATTCCCTTAAACTAAGAAATTCTCCGCGATTTACGTTAACAGATTAAATGATGAAGATGAAAGTCAGCTACTTCAGTTTCCTACAGAATTCTTGAATTCCTTGGAATTAAGTGAGTTGCCTCCACATATTCTTACTCTAAATATTGGAGCCATATTTATGCTCCTTACGAATCTGAACATTTCCCATTTCCCAAGGGCTCCTAAATGGTGCCAGATTAATTGTAAGGAGTAATCATCATCATCTGGCACAGTTTCCAGCCACTGGCCGGGTCTGTTTGGAACACAAGCCTCTCCAACGTCTTCTGTCTTCCCACCATCTCTCAGCCTCCACCCTTGTCCAGTCGTCTCCTCTCTTCTTCACGATTTCTTCCACCCCCTTCAGCCACCTGTCTCTCGGTCTTCCTCTCGGTCTCTTTCCTTCCCACTTCGCCTCGTATACTCTCCTGGGTATCCTCTTCTCCTCCATTCGTTTTACATGTCCATACCATCTAAGTCTAGATTTCTCTATACCATCCTGTAATGGTTCCTCCTTCATTAATTCTCTGGTCCTCTCATTTCTTATTCTGTCCATCTTTGTAGCTCCAATACTGCTTCTCAAGAACCTCATCTCACTGGCCTGTATTTTGCTCTTCTCCCTTCCTTTCATAACCCAGGTCTCCGAGGCATACGTCAGGATAGGGACATAGTACGTCCGATATATGATCTTTTTGCCGTTCTGAGGGACATCCTTGCTCCATAACATGCTTCTCACACTCCTCCGAAATGCTTCCGCCTGCCTCCCCCGCTCATATATTTCTCTATCGTTTCTTCCATTATCTTGTATCAGGCTTCCCAGATACTTGAAACTCTCCACTTTCTTCAGCTGTTCCCCACCAATTGTTATTCCCGTTGTGGTTCTTTCCTTCTTCCTTGTTGTGATCACCATCTCACTCTTATTTATGCTAAATTTCATCCCATATCCTTGTATTATTCCTTCCCACACGTCCAACTGTTCCTGTACCTCCTCCTCCTTGTTTCCCCAAATCATCTGCAAACACCATTGTTTTCATCTTTCCTTCCCCAATTACTTGTGCCACTCGGGTCATTATGTCATCCATCACCACAATGAAAAGTAACGGTGACAGTGCACTTCCTTGTTTCAGGCCGTTTCTCTGTTCTAACCAGTCCGATCTCTCTTCTCCCACTTTCACACAGCTCACGCTTCCCTTGTACATATCCTTTATCCTCCGTATTGGCAACTCCAGCTATCTGATATGACATCTAACGGTAAAAATGAGAAACTTACCAAGTAGGGTACATTTGTCACGTGGTGACTGTTTGTATATGGTTTCTTGTATTCGTAAGCAGATCGAGGTAAATTCTTCGTGTCTTTATACATAAGTAATAAGTTTTACTCGTTGATGGAGTGTTGTTGTTTGAGTCTTCAGTCTTTTGACTGGTTTGATGCAGCTCTCCATGCCTCCCTGTCCTGAGCTAATCGTTTCATCTCTACATAGCTACCACACCCTACATCCGAGGCAATCTGTTTAACATATTCTAACCTTGGTCTACCCCTACCGTTCTTGTCCTCGACCCTTCCTTCCATAACTAAGCTTGCTATTCCTGGGTGTCTTAGTATGTGTCCTACCAACCTATCTCTTCTCTTCATTAGCAGTCGCCAGAAACATCTCTCCTCTCCCACTCGCCTTAATACCTCTTCGTTTGTAACCCTATCTACCCATCTGATCTTCATCATTCTCCTGTAACACCACATTTCAAATGCCTCAATTCTCCTCTTTTCTGCTGCACCAATAGTCCAAGTTTCACTTCCATAGAGCGCCACGCTCCAGACAAAGGCTTTCAAAAATGACTTCCTAATACCTAAATCTATATTCGATGTCAACATATTCCTTTTTTGTAGAAAGGCTTTCCTTGCCTGAGCCAACCTACTTTTTATATCCTCTTTGCTTCGTCCATCACTGGTTATTCTGCTTCCTAAGTAACAGAAGTCTCCTACTACCTTCAGCTTTTCACCTGCCAATTTGATCTCCATAAAGGTTTCTGATTTATTTCGGCTGCATTCCAGTATTTTTGTTTTACATTTATTAATTTTCATCATGAAGTCCTTCCGTAAGACGGAATCCATACCATTCAAAAACTCATTCAAATCCTCAGGCTTATCGGCCAAGATGACTATGTCATCAGCAAATCTCAGAGTTGAAATTATTTCTCCTTGAATCTTCACTCCCACTTTAAATTTTTCTCCAATTTCCTTCATTGCTTGTTCAATGTAAAGATTGAAAAGTATGGGTGATAAGTTGCAGCCTTGCCTTACACCTTTCATAATACCAGCTTCTCTCTCATATCCTTCAGCTCGAATGACTGCTGTCTGGTTTCTGTATAGATTGTATATCACCCTCCTATCCCTGTACTTTATTCCAATAGATTTCAAAATGTCAAACAATTTAGTCCAATCAACGTTATCAAACGCCTTTTCTAAGTCTACAAATGCCATGAACGTTCTCTTATCTTTCCTTATTCTACCTTCCAAAATCAGCCTAAGACTTAGTACAGCTTCCCTTGTTCCTACATTTCTCCTGAAACCAAACTGGTTTACTGGAGTGTAAAATTAGTAAAAGCAAAGTATATTGCTCAGTTTACGGCTGTAAGTCGATGCATAAGAGGGCTGCGGATATAAGTTTTCATCACTTTCCAAAAGATGTAAATAGCAATAGCCGAAAGGTGATGATACCAAATAAATACGGGCAACAGGAGCGGGTTGGACCACTCACCACTACACCCACTGACGACAGGACGGGTTGTTCACTGTCACGCCGAGCCAAGCCGCACCAAGACAGCCAAGTACAGCCAAGCTTCATCAGTCTGGTATCCTTCCCCCTTCCTAGTTAATTTCCAATTACCCTACCAACCGCCATCACCTCGCTCTGCGATATCCGAGCCATTCCACTACGAGTCATATAGGCCTAGTTTGACTTTGCAGGGTAAATATCTACTCTGCGAGAACCTGCTACCAGTCCGATATTCAACACCAAACCCACCAGCTAACCATCCAAATCAAGCAATTCCTATGTCCCCCGAGATTTAATACAGGTTAAACTCATTCCTTCGCCCTACCAAGCAGCAAATAATTTCTACAGTCTATGGTACAGTGAGCAAAATGAATATAGCTTTTAAACGTAACAGCGCCATGACTCGAACTGCTCAAAAACAAATACCAGCAGACAACCGATGCTTGATGATATGCAATTGACACATAAAATCCAGTGGAACACACAAATTAGATCACGTGTATCGCACAGTTATACATATATACAATCAAAAATAACACTGTCATTATTTTAGGGACCACATTTACTGATTATAACCGAAAAATATAAAAGTGTTCCATATCAAACGCGTGTTATTCAGTATTTTTACCCTACTTATCCAGACCGACCGCAGCGCCCCAAGTGTTAGTTTGAGTTGCCAATAGTCCATTTCTCTACTCTATCCTCCAGGGACTTCCATACTTTGTAAGGAGTATGAATGAAAATTGCTTGGATTTGGAAATAATAAGTGCAGATAATATTGGGCAGAGAGTTCTAATCCTTCGATTTAACACCATCCGATAAAACACTTCAATTTTATTTTAAGAGGCACTAATTAACAATCGCTTGGCATACTTCATCACAATCAATAAAGCTCAAGGGGAAACTCTGGAACGTGTAGGTCACTATTTGCCTCATCAAGTTTTCAGTCATGGCCAGTTATATGTTGCAAAGTCGATCTTTCTCTGTAATCATACAAAGAATGCATAGGACATAAGAAAATCTTTCAGTAAATATTTTCCCAATGACCGTCATGTTTTGACGGGTTTCAACTAGTATACAGTACTCCCTCTGTAATCCAGCATCTCAGCTCTCCGGCACTCCCAGTAATCCGGCTTTTTGTATTCGAGTACGAACTCAACACTTGATTTGATAATGCGTCCCCAATTCTGTGCAATGTTTCCCACGCAGCGGCAAGGCTAGTGTCTGAGTAAACAATGCATTGGCGCCAAGAGCGATGACTCAGGTGCTTAGTGTAGGACAGTTGTACTGTAGTAGTGTTGTGTTGAAGAGGGCATCCGTGCAGAAAAGACGTAAACATAAAACTCTATCTTTGTTAGATAAACATGAAATCATAAAGCGGCTTGAAAAGGGCTAAATGTTAACTAGTGTTGCTAACGAATACGGTGTTGGTCGAGCTACAGTTCATGACATTAGAAAAAACAGTGATAAAATAAAGTCGTTTTTTAAGACGAATGAAAATTTAAAAAGTAAACGACAGACATTGAAAATCCTAAAGTTGACGATAGCTTCTATGTTTGGTTTTTACAAGAACGTGGTAGGCTCACACCAATTTCTGGTGAAATCCTTAAAGGAAAGGCTAGGGAATTTTACCGGAAAATTACAAAAAAGGATGATTTCCAAGAAGGTTACAGGAACAAGTTCTCAATGCGTCTCTCAACCGTAAAAAGCAAAAGAAAATTGATGCATATTTCCAGCCGTCTACTTCCAAGGAATAACGTGATGTATTTTCGCACTTTTTTACTTTGCATAGTACAATGCAATTAAAACTGATTTTCAAATGATATCCGCGTTTTTCTCGATATTTTCCAGTAATCCGGCGTTTTCGGTAAACTGGCAGTGCTCTGGTCCGATATCTGCCAGATTACCGAGAGAGCACTATTATTTCAGTAGTATAGATCCCTTCTGCGACACTCACAAGCGACCGATCGTGAAAATGAGCATTCAAATGAAAGAGAATAGACATTAGCAGTGACAAATTGCACTCTAATTCCATAAATATCAATAATCTCTTCATACAATAACTTTTAGAAATATGTACGAAGTGTGCGATTTGCAGATACTGTTGCTGTAGGAAAATACGCTCCATAATTGCTGTCCACTTCATAATTTGGGCGCTGTAACGCCTGTTTCATGTCATGTTATAATTTTGCATGGATTTCAGGATCAGTAAATCAAAGGAATGAGTAGGCTACTCAAATCGTATAATTTCATAAATATCGAATAACCGGTGAGTGTTATGATGATCCAATTTTCAGTGATTGCCTTTTTAAGTTAGGGAACGCAGAACTTGGAATTCTAACTGAAATCTAAACAGTGTTCTATAATCATTTGGTTGAAATAAAAACATAACAACCTTTCTCCTTAAGTCTCTCATTATAAACCTGTTGGGGAAAGTGTGCTTTATGAGCATGCGAGATTTCTCGCACGGGTGCGCTAGTTATTATTAATAGATTACAAGAACTAGAATTTCACGGCTGCTGTTCGTGGGTTGGAGTCCTGCTTGGATCAGACTTTCTATTCTCTAACAAATTCTTCTTGGCTTGCAGTATACCGTGTTGTACAGTGAGATTCTTTTGCCTTCCGCCAGCCAACCGAGCTCGGCCCGCAGGGTTACGTGAGGCCGAAGTGAGCTAACCAGGGTCATTAAAGTCATTAAGTCACTAAACTTTCATCAACGAGGGTGTGTAGTGTCAGCGCATAGATAAGACGGTAACATAAACAACAGCTGCAAGATTAAATTAAAGAAGCACAGATGTTCTTTTTTATTTCTTGGGAATCTGGATGATAAATAATAATGTTATTGGTTTTACGTCCCTTTTAAGTACTGTGGCTTTTAGAGACGCCGAATCTGGATGACCTCAAGTCACCAGTTAACGGTTAGAACTTATCTTTTCACAGAAGATACTAAAAATGTTCTTCAGCTGACAGACAGTAACGTTGGAAATTAAATCGTTACATTTTGTAGCTACTCCTGCACCCCTCTGCGTGTTTACTGTTATTAATCGAAGCATGGACCTAAGCCGTTTGATGTTTAATTGTGGGTTAATTTAAAATACAAAGTGTGCAGACCAATTACCCCTACTCTAGTGTAGCTGGAGAACAATATACGGCAGCAGATATCCTCACGACAGAAGGGAATTACAACGTATAGACGCTAATTTATTTACACGGTACAACGCCTGTCTGTCAGCTAAAGAGAACACTCTCAGCATCTCCTGTGGATAGGTAAGTTCTTTAATCATGATTTTCTGGTGAATTTACCATTAATTCATGTACTTTGTTACGGTTTCCATCTGCGCGCAATCCGCGGTTCGAGCTCGGTTGGCCGGCTCCCGGCCGCGCTCCAGCAAAAGAATCACCCTGTACCTTTTGCCTTCATTTCTGGCCGAGGTGGCCGAGAGCGCTAACTCGCTATATCGTTCATCGCTGGTATCGGGAGAGAGTGGGTTCGAACGCCACCTCGGCCGTCCTGAAAATGGTTTTCCGTGGTTTCCCCATTTTCACCACCAGGCACCTGCCAAAACGGTTTCTTACACGATCGACTTCCTTCCAAAATCCTTTACCTGACCCTTCCTTAATTAGAGCCAATTTATATGGACCCTTTAGCTGAAGGTCATAAACTGGCTGAGTGAGGTTCAGTTAGGTTGGTTCCTCAGTTTAGAGGCTGCGACAACGCGGTCATGTAACCCCCTGTACTTTGGGTGTGTGTAGAATCTGTCTGATAACCGGTGTTAATTGTGATGGCTGTATTAGTGTGTGTTATCTCTTTTTAATTCAAGTAAGGACTGCAGACATTCGATTTTCAAGTAGTTCCAACTTTTGCTACCAAACACCACCGTCAACGACCAACTAGTTCTGCAATTTGTTACTAGATGCCACCACAGTCGGCTCCTGGCGACGAACGTTGGAACCTAAGAGCGTTAGTCAAAGATAACCTATTATGTAGCTTCACACAGGTGTAATTAGTGGAAGGTTCTTTATCATGCCATAAATCTATGACATGGAACCGCCGGCTTTACTTCCCCTCCGAAGAAGGCATACTGAGGTATTTTTAACGCTCTTAAAAAATACCGACGAGTTCGGCCGGGTTTGAACCCGCGACCTTGGACAAAGAAGCTCAGCATGCTACCAACTACGCCACCAAAGAAGCTAAAGTGTCCAAAAGTCAAGCATAAGTTACGAATAAGCAGGGCAACAGGAAATAGACAGCAAATCACACGACATATGCACCTACCAAACTTACGTATTCGCTCTGTAGAGGAAAGGGCAATTCCCTGCTTTGAGCAGCGGCGTAACCGCAAGGTAAACACAGCCAGTGCCTGCGCCCCATATTCCTTCAGTCGTGTTTGCCCTGTTATAGTGTGCGGAGTGTAGCCTCGTGGTGAACGTGACAACATCATGACACAACGACGCCATTTGGACCCCGTTTTAAGGGTAGAATACTCGGCTGCCTGGAAGCAGGCTAGACACAGACCAAAGTCGCCGTACCATTGAATGTGCCTCAAAATGTCATTTTAAGGCTTTGGAGACGATTTCGAGACACGGGAGATGTTAGTCGTAGGCCAGTACCAGGTCGACCAAGGGTAACCACCCCACAGCAGGACCGATATCTGACCTTAACCGCCCGACGAAATCGGAGTGCACCTGCAAGACAATTGTCGGCGGAGCTTGCAGCTGTCTCAGGGGTTGCCGTTTCGCGACAAACTGTGTACCGGGGTCTCAGAACAGCAGGGCTGTTTGCCAGACGTCCAAAGGTGTGCGTCCCGCTAACTGGACCATGAATGAATGGAGGCATGTGCTCTTCACAGATGAATCCCGCTTCAGTTTGCAGAACGATTCCCGTCAGGCTGAAGAGTACCGGGTAGCCGATACAACCACAGGAACATCGTGGAACGGGATCAGTGTGGTGGTGGTGGCGTCCTGTTGTGGGGCGGCATCATGTTGATTGGCTGTACGCTCCTGCACATCTTCATGGGTGGTCCGAGGAACACTGTGAACGCTCGGAGATACAGGGATGAGGTACTGAGACCACATGTTCGACTCTTCAGAAGTGCGGTTGGTCTAGACTTCCTCTTAATAGACGATAATGCCCGACCGCACCGCGCTGCTATGGTGAATGCATTTCTGGCTGGAGAAAATACATTCATCGCATGGACTGGCCAGCGAGGTCTGTGGATCTGAATCCTATAGAATATACCTGGAAGGCGAATTGCATCCCGTCAGACTCCACCAAGGAGCATCCAAGACCTTCGCATTGCCCTTTCGGAGAAATAGGATCGACTGCCACAAGAGCTCTTGGAGCATCTGATAGAGACATGCCACGTCGCTGCGAAGCATGTGTGGCTGTTGGGGGTACAGTAACATACACCCTATTAACAGCATATTGTGTTGTGGAAGACATTGCTAAGTTTTGTCAAAGCTGTACCTTAGCTATCAGAACCTTTCTGACACTGCTTTTTTGGACACGTTGTGTGACATATGGTGTGTGATTCAGCTTCCATTTGTTCAGCAATCCGTCTGACATTCCTATCAGGTGGTATGGCCTCGTTTAGTGATTATGCTTCACTTTTGGACACTAGTGTAGTTTTCTACAGTGAGGGGTCTTCTCTATAGAACGGAACCTCGCAGGCGCCGTGTGACGGCTGGGCCACTGTGGCTAGGCGCCTGTAGAGTAAGGGACTGGCGATAGCAGCAGCGTAGTGCCCAACTAGTTCAACACAGTTTCACTTTTTACTTACTTACTCCTTGACGCTACGGTCCTTGCAGAACCTTGGTCTCCGCAACTATCTTCTTCCAAAGCTTTCTGTCGATTGCCTTGGTCCTCCAACTCCTGACTCCCATGGTACGTAGATCGTCCTCCACTTCCTCGATCCACCGCTTTCTTTGCCTACCTCTTATGTCGTCTACCTCCTGGATGCCCCTCCAGCACCTTCTTAGGTTCTCTTATTTCCTCCATTCGATGGACATGTCCAAGCCAACGCACTCTAACAGTCTTCGCCACTGTTACTATATCCTGTTCATTGTACAGGTCTCTTAAGCTTTGTTCTAATGCATCATCCCAGCTCCGTTTTAACCGGTCCAAAGATCTTCCTGAGTACCTTTCTTTCCCATGTCATTAACCTTTTTTCTTCTGTTTTATTTAATACCCAAGTCTCAGCTCCATATGTAACCACTGGTCGAATGACAGTTTTATAAATAGTAACCTTAGCTTTCCGTGATACTTGCCTGCTTCTTAATGTTGGAATTAAAGCAGCATAACATCTATTTCCTGCAGCCAGTCTGGTGCTGATTTCCTTTTTAACTTCGTTTTGTGAAGTGATCAGAGAGCCTAGATATCTAAATTCTGAACCCCTTCAAAACACTTTTCTCCACTTCTAAATGCTTGTGCAGGTTGACTTGTTCTGGAACTCACCAAGAATTTTGTTTTACTGTTATTCACTACAAGTCCTATTTGTTTCACTTTTTAACGTATTTACATGAATTTCAGAGTTGGCTAGTTGCTGGAAATGCTGTCCTTCTAAACACACGTTCACTGATATTTCGTTCTCGAGAGCCTCCAGAGTACGCGGATTGTATCTGTATGCCTTTTGTTTGAGGTTCCCCCACAGTTAGGGTTCCCAGATTTCAACAATGAAAAACTGAACACACGTCCCAAAACATTGTTATTTTTAATCAAGGTTGTTAAATGTTGTAATAAATAAAACACATATGTATTAAATAAGCATTACATAATCAAATACACAAAATTACAACTAGATATTGCTGGCATATCAATAGGCCTATGACACCAGCAACTTACAAATGCTTTTCATTTGAACGACCCTTTGCAAGGACTTTTTATTTGTAAATACCTTCTGATAAAATTCACTACAATTTTCGTCATAATTGTAATATGTGAACAATTCTCACTTTATCAAACTAATGGAGCTTCTGTTTTTATAATCTCTCAATTTTATATTCATGACAGAAAAAACCCTCTTCGTAAAAGCATTGGAGGGGAAAATGCTGAGTATTAACTTCACAAGGACTAAGATATTCCTTAATTTTGTTCCCCTAATAAATCTATAACATGTACCCATGTATCTGACACAGACATAGAAATCAATTGCTCTTTCAAACTTGCACCTGTATCACCAGAAAACAAGCTAGATGTTACAATCATTTCTGAAATGGGACATTTAAAAATTGGTGCGAAACAACAAGTAGTTCCGTGAAGAACTATACAGCCTATTTTCATATATCCTACTCATGTTAATTGCCTCTATATACATACAAAATTTCAGTTTGAAGGTTGTGATTGATTCGTAGATATTGAGAACCATATAAATATTTCAGATGGTCGCCAGGTTCAATTTTGATTTATGTACTATTACATGAAGATTATTGTGTACGTGTGGTATTCAAACTTCAATCGCATAATTAGAACACAAGAAGTAAAAACAACAACGAGATTTTAAAATTTCGCACAGCTGCCATCTTGTGGTTATGGAAACAATTGAACTAACTTAGATGCCAGTGGATTAACATTTGTATAAGCATATAACGTGCAGAGTTTCACTGCACTCGGATGGTTAAATCGCGAGAAACGTCCATTTAAATATGTAGGCTATAATTCGCGTCGCCGCCGTGTTGGATTTATGATCACCAGGTCACTGAAAGTCCTATAGGTGAACTTATGTTCATAACTACTAAGAACATAACAAAATCAGTTCGATTGCTGTAAAAGATTCGTAGATATTGAGAACTGTCTAAATATTTCGGATGCTCGCCATTTTAGATTGATATATGTATAGGCCATGGAGTTATGTATCATTAAAGGAAAATTATTGCGTAGCTTCATTATTCAAACTTTCACTTCGATCGCATGATTACGACACAAGAAATAAAAACTTGATTTTAAAATTTCGCACAGCCGCCATCTTGAGGTTATGTAAACAATTGAACTAAATTAGATGCCAGTGCATTACAATATGTATAATCATTTACTGTACCACATTTCACTGCGCTCAGAAAGTTAAATCTCGAGAAAAGTCTATTAAAATGTTTCAACTTCGCTTGGCCGCCAATTCGTTTTGTACTTTACAGGTTTATGAAAATTACATAGGTTAACTTGCACCAGTGCCCTTTATCACCGTACAAAATTTCAAGGTGATATCTAAAAAAGTTTCGGAGATATAGAATGCCAGTGAAATATTTCGCACTGCCACCATTGTGAGGTTATTTAAACAATTGAACTAACTTAGACGCCAGTGCATTAAAATGTGTATAAACATTTGCTGTACCAAGTTTCATTACGTTTGGATGGTTAAATCGCGAGAAAAGTCTACTTAAAAGTATCAAATTCGCTTGACCGCCATGTTAGTTTTATAGTTACCAGGTTTTTGAAAGTCTCATAGGCGAACTTCTAGTAGTGTCCTTGATCACCGTACACAATTTCAGGGTGACATCGGTAATAGTTTCGGAGATACTGGATGCTGGTGAAATATTTTGCACAGCCGCCATGTTGGATTGGTGAGACACAATAAAATTTGAAGGTCAGGGTCGTCCAGAATGGTGCTATGATCTCACCGAGTTTCATTGAGATCGCTCCAGCCGTTCAGAAGTTATTAGGGAGACATACACACCATCACACACACGGACAAAAGGGGATCTCATAAGCCTATTTTTTTCATAAAATGAAAATAGGCTAAAAACGGAATATTTGGCGTTCCGTTAAAGATTAAAACGGAACGCGGAACAAAACAAAACAAGAAAAGACGGAATTGCTCCGGGTAAAACGGAACGTCTGGCAACCCTAGGCACAAGTAAAAATCGATGTTTTGTTCTATACCTAACCATGTTCACGGGATACGAAATAGGCCACAGTACTTCACCACAATTCTTGATTATCTCAACTCCGGTATGTAATAAATGCAATGGCAGCATCCGGTGCTTCTCGATCCGCTCTTGTGTAATCGGCAAATGCTGGCGCTGAAACAACGCTCTTTGCCCGTCATACGGCCCTGGTGGGATTCCGTGCTATCTCACTGTATATACAGTATCCAATGGGACCAAAGTTGGTAGAAAAATTCGAAATATCGCGAAATTTTGAGTTAATCAGTTTTGAATTAACTACTCTTCATACAGCATTATCACCACGTGTCATGAACTGCTGGTAGTATCTGCGCGCGCCCGCTAAGGCGCAATGTGAATGGTGGCGCCTATCGCTTGCAGCTGTCTCCTGTCCTCATGGTTTAGTTAATTACGAGGGAAGTACCCCAGCTCGAACGGCTGTAACCGACTGGCTGTGCGCTTAACATACGAAGATATGTCTGTTTTACTACCCGCCACAGGCATTTATCTGTAAAACCCCGCATTAGTGTACAATCAATCTTTGGAAGTTACGGCTCCAAAGATTGCAGAAACACAATTCGCAGCGGAAACTAGCGTGCAACAGGCAATTCGGACCATTATATTAACAACAAACAGATGTGGTGCAGTATCATCTGGCAAAAGGTTGAACACTCACTTGCAACAAGAAATCTTAACACATGCAGTACCGTGTTGACATAGTCATCATTCCCACAATAGAAGACACTGTGTTGTCCTTCATTCGACGTCGAAATGTAAATGTGGAGTTTCAATGAAGTGATTTAAAAAAGCGGAATGGAACAGTACGCACACTTAACAAGGGCAACATGTAGACGGACTCCATTATTTACGATGTTCCCGCATTGCAATAGTCCAAGCTCAAATGCCACGGTGATCACATTATCACATACTAAGATGGCGCTGGCGACCGAACACGTACTTTTACAGATGAATGGCATTGATAGCTTTTGACATAGGTACAACTGTATACTTTAAACCCACTTTCAGTTAGTTTTCGCCGTTCGAAATGGGGTACTTCCCTCGTTAGTTGTTGTTTTAAGGGGCAGACCAGCGATGTCAATCTGCAAGTGGCGGTCGGTAATAAGGTTGCAGTGTTGCTCAACGACCAGATTTCTTTAAGAAAAACAACTAATACCGTAATAATATTTTTAGTAATAAAAGCTGTACGTTTCCTTTTATAGGAATGCATAATTCTGTTCTTTAATGATTCAGGGGCCGGGATGGTACCTACTGTAAGTACACGGCTGCCTCCTTCACGCTTCCTTGCCTATCCATCCCAATCTTCCCCTCCCTTCCCATTCCTCATAAGACCCCTGTTCACTTTGCAGGTGAGGCCGCTTGGGCGAGGTGCTGATCACACCTCCACAGTTGTATCCACTCCGACCAGATGTTCCCAGCTGTAGGACACTACCCGTAGAGGTGGTAGTGGTGAGTTCCCTCGCTAAGTCCGTGGGTTCAACCAACCTGGAGGGTAAACTCGATTTTAAAAATTACGAGCCTTACAGTAGCCGCATATCTGACATAGAAGAAACCTCACGTGAAATTGTTGATACACCGGTATTTTATACTATTAGTGGCACAAATATTAATCTATTGTAAAAGGGAGTGTTTTACAGATATTGTAGTTTATAATACGGAACTCATTTTATTAGATGATTTGTAGCTTCCACCAGCACTAGCCTAAATAAAGAATACGATATGGATCAACTAGATTAATAGACGCGACACCGCTCATAACCTTAAATTCCTTATAAACAGGTCCTCTTGATTCACAGACCAATACGTAATTGCATATGGATTCTGTTAAAATGAGTCATATTGATATGATAAATATCGTTTAAAATGATAATCTCGTAGCAAAAATATCTACCCCGTCCGGGATTCGAACACGAGATCTCTAGATTCACAGTCATAGGCGCTAACTCCACGGCTATTTCGACTACGCAAATATTGTGTACAAGATGGTGACTTATTTCCACGTTCCAATAATACTGCATTACGGAATTAAGTTTCATTTATATTTATATATATTTATATTTTGCTTGTTTCGATAATGTTCCTGCGTGAAATTGAGTTTAAAATGCCTTATGAATAGGCCCTCTTGTGAGTAAAGAGAATGTATTCAGCAATAGTTCATGAAGGCTTGCTTAATTCTCGTATAACCACAACGATTATATTATATTGATGACTGCATTACCGTTAGGTGGGTTAATATTTGAATAGCCATTCTGCAAACATAATACCGGCAATGCCGACTACTTACAATGTTTGATATTAAGGCATTTTACCATTTAAATACCGATACGAAGACTTCGAACATGTGCCATCTGCTTTTTTCAATCACTTGGCACCAGAGTTCGCATGAGCGTTTACCGTTCAGTATGTCATGTACATTCCACATGGCCGAGAGTACGTCATGGTATCAATTTCCGACACCGCGCGCTCATTCAGCTGGATCGATCGATCGCGTTGGCAGTGCGTCTCACAATCCGTTCGATCCACCACTGCCAGCGAGCACACTTCCGTCTTCCGTCCCATTTTTCAATATCACTCCCACAAAAATATCCAGCAACCGAGTGGAAAGATGTTACACATCAATAAAAAATAAAAATAAAAATGGTTTTATTTATCTGCTCCAATTATTTAACCACTAAACTGAATTATTAACGGTTTTAGCAAGTTTTCCTTTTGTTTGTTATGAACTTAAGTGACCTTTTCTTGTTTTCGAAAATCCGGACATTTTGATAATCCGGTCAGGGTCCAGTCACAATTACCGTATTTGCCCAAAAATAAGCCGCCCCCGCATATAAGATGAACCCTGAAGAGGAAAAAGGAAAAAAGTTAATGCCCGAAAATAACCCTCATCCGGATTAAGGGAAGACACATTTATTTTCTTGTACTTACCAACATGTCAACATTTTAATCTGACATCCATATTTTCTTCCAGGCTCTCTATTGGTTGTGATTTTGGCATAACGCACAACTGCAAGTTTGAAGGCTGCATCATGAGCACGCCGAATTCCTTTGCTTGATGGAGCTTTTCGCTCATTTTTGTGTTAAACAGGGTTTCTTACAGATCTAGCTTGCCACGGTGGGTGAGTGGTTAACGTGTCGGTCTACTAACCCCAAGATTGCAGGTTCGCCCCTGGCCGTGGTAAGTGATTTTTGAAAGGCGGCAAAAATACGATACGCATGTCATACGATGTTGGCATGTCAAAGAACCCATTTGAATTCAGTAGGCCGAGTTCATAATGGCAAAATTAATCTCGGGAGTTTCCGCCAACACAAAGTTCCTCATTTCTCTACTAGAAAGCGCTATAGTGTTCAAGGAGCTTAGATATCTAACCTCCTTGACTTTCTTAGTGATTCAAGGAACAACGAAATTCGACATGCAAGCTACCCTCTGGGTGTCAAATTACACAGCTTGCACCCGGCACCCGAGGCCATACGATATTATTATATTGTACATCTTACAGATCTAACTGAGACTAAGCTACTGTAGATTATTCAAGCCTTAGAGCATAAATACAATAGAGGGCGCATTGCCACACTGCGCCTGTACTGTGACGTGAAACCAACATCTCGATCAGCTGACTGAAGGGTAATGGCTCAAGAGCGACTACAATTGGCTAATGGCGAATGCTAAGCAACGCCAAGGAATACAAAAGGTGCTCCATATTGGATAATTCTATTATCACTATCCGCAGTTCCCTTCAGTCAGCTGATCGAGATGTTGGTTTCAACAAAGTGACGTCATCAGCCATCTATTGAATTTATGGTCTAAGATTCAAGCTTACAAAACAATAGCGTGTTACCGAATAACAATGTCACCGCCAAAACAAAAGTTCGCATTATTTTTATTTATTTATCGTATGGATTTTAGTGCCGGGAATGTCCGAGGACATGTTCGGCTCGCCTGAATCTGTAGCTGCTTCCAGCGGACACCCTTATTAGGGTGAGCTACAAGTTCCGTTCAATTTCAAGTAGTTCCAACTTTCGCTACCATATACCAATGATACTTAGTGGTGAATGTTGGAACTTTGATAGAGCGTTGCAACGAAATGTAACCTAGAAATTTAGCTTTACACAAGTTTAGTCTGTGAAAGGATGTTTAACATGCCATAAATCTATGACATGGGACCGCCGGCTTTACTTCCCCTCCGAAGGAAGGCATACTGAAGGATTTTTAACGCTCTTAAAAAAATCTGACGACTTCGGTCGGTTTTGAACCCTCTATCTTGGGCACAGCAGTTCAGCATGCTACTAACTACGTCACCGAAGCCATTGTTGTCATTAAATGCGCAAGTTTCTCTTACTTCCAGTGTTTTAGCTTTCTTTGTAATCATTATAAGTTTTTTTTATAACGTGCAAGTGCAATAATCATATATGTTTACATCACATTTCATCAACATCATCCATTAGTCATCAATTTTGATACAATACTATTTTATGATACTTATTTCGACGCTATTTCCATCTAACGTTAATTGCTCGAAATACTAAGAGATTGAATTTACCGGCTATCTCTCGTAAATATGAAATGCGCCCCAATGAGAATGTTAGCTTGACCAAAGAAACTTGCAACAACAATATAGAGAGATCGGTGATTGTCACGACGAGAAGATGACTGAGAACACCATGACCGGTTTACAGTCGAGAAGATATTAAAATGTTTTAAAATTAAGTTTTGAATTACCTTGTTACGATTTAAACCTTCTCCTTTGGATATCCGTGTTCTTCGTGCTCATTTGAAACGACACCAAGATTGAGCATCGATATATATATTTTTAAGCTGTCGCCTAGAACGTCTAGTCATCTCATCAAAGCTAAGTCCTTTACCGTTTGAAGTATCATGCATGAAAATTTAATTAGAAGTTGCCGACTAAGAAAAACATCCTCCAATCTTTGGTGTTAGCATGACCCTTTATTATATAAATAGGTTCGGAGACCTTTCTGGTTTGAGGTTAAGTTGTTAACTTGTGTAATTGTTCCCTTGTTATTATATAAACGTAGTGGGCGATCGCGTTGGTTTTATTTTAAGGGGTTTGTATCTTTCGGGTTTTGTAATTTTGCCTTTTCACTCGCGTGTTGTTGCGTTTTGTTATGCTGGATAATGGAATGTTTAAGAGTGAATGCCTAGTGTTTTATTTTGGCGTTCTGCCATTGGGTTAGCTCGCTGTTTACGTGGATCTACCATGGGGTTAGTTCCACGTGTTGTTGTTGTCGGTTTCGCTGGATGATAATTGAGGGTTATTTTGTTGTTTCATGTATTTGTGTTTTGTGTATTTAATTTAAGACTACGTATTCCTCCTTAACATTCCATTATAAGCTCGTGTTCTTTCCTTGTGGGTGGGTAGATATTGTTTGTTTAACTTGGGGTCTTGACTGGACAGTGGTTCCTTGTGTATGTTTCCTTGTGTTTCTTTTAATCCAATCAAGAAACGACGCGAGAGCTCGTTATGTTATTAAATGAGATCTATCGGTTATTATTTCGGGTGGTAGTATGTGTGCTTCTTACATCTGTCCGGAGGTTGTGATTGGTGCTCATATCGCCTCAAGTTATGTAACTGAATCTTATACTTCGTTCGAGAAGAAGTCTTATTCTGGAAGTTCATGAAATCATTTTTGTTGGTTATTAATTTTGGGATTGTTATTTGTTTGTTTCTTATCGTGGTAAATGTTTGAACTGATCTATGTTTCGTAAGGGGTTGGTATGTCATGTCATGTTTTAGTGAAGTTCGGGTACGTTTTGTTATGTTCTGTGTGATGTCATTTGTTCTTGTACTGTTTTGTTTCTTGGGTTGTTTGTATATGATGTGACATACGTTATAGTATGGGTGGTCGGATAGACAGTTCTTGGGAAATGTGATTTCTTAAACCTCTCAGAATATTCCTTCTAACTACATTTATGTAGTTAGCCTGTGGTGGAACGAATGTATTATTTAATCTATTGTTAACTTGTTATTCTTTATTCCCATTTTTCTTAAGTTGAGTATTTTAAGAAAGATCTCCAGCCTTCCGGTATCTTGAGTCATCTCTCAGTCAAGCTTTTACTTTGATATGTTTTTGTTTTGTATTTTTGTTTTGATAATATGTGTACTTTATTCCAGCCCCATCAGCCCTCATTAAATCATTTCATGCGCTCCTCACGTTCCCCGTTTTGATATGTCTCTTTTCATTAAATGCTATTTTGCAGTTTTCAAACGATACTTTAAACGTGTTTTCATTTCATGATTCGTCACCATCTAATTCTAAATGTGAATATACTCGACACTGGTCGAGGGTCC
This sequence comes from Meconema thalassinum, assembly GCA_946902985.2. Taxonomy (NCBI): domain Eukaryota; kingdom Metazoa; phylum Arthropoda; class Insecta; order Orthoptera; family Tettigoniidae; genus Meconema; species Meconema thalassinum. The sequence continues at coordinate 28,288,973 of OX336390.1, forward strand.
ACGGTTCCCTCTGAGTGAGTGGCAGTCCCCATCCTGCGCACATGTGGGAGCTCTTTACGTTCCCACCGTCTCGACACCGACTGTGTGCGTGGGTGGTAAGATCCCGATTGCACAAATTTTAATGTCACAATGACTGGCCAATAATTGTACTAGCTGATGAAGGGGCAGATTATGCCTCGAAACATGTCCTAGTGTGTAAATAAACATTATGCAACGAGCCTATAATGGCAATAATTAAGACACGAGTATGTTTTTTTATAATTTCCATATGATTGTCTTAATTACCATTATAGGCGAGTTGCATACGACTGTTTATGTTCGACGATAATTATTATATAAGGTGCGTTCAAAAAGTAACGAGCCGGAGGCCGGAATGCGCAAACCGGTGACGACATCGGCTAATCGTGGCGTGTGTAACGCTTCAGGGAAGGACGGGTATCGTTAACCGATGATGCCCGGTCTGGGGCACCCCCTGCATTACCGATGACAACGTCCAGCTGGTTGATGCACTCATTACCCAGGACCGCCGAGTGACAGTGAACGCCATAGCCGCCGTGGTCGGATTGAGCGTCGGAAGTGTGCAGACCATCATGAAGGAACGACTGCACTTGCGGAAAGTGTGTGCCCAATGGGTGCCCCACAGTCTCAACCACACCAGGAAGCACTTGTGCCACGCCTTGGCCCTTGCAAGACACATGCCGTACACTTGTGGCATTCGGCGATGAATGTCCGTTCCCCCTACTCCTTCCGCAGTCAGAAACCGAACAACACCTCTTTGCTCTTCGTTTGACGCCTCCATGTCACTGTTTGCAATGCGACTGGCAACGTTGGACGATTGATGCATGCTGCTGCTCGCTTTGTATCGTCACGTGACGTGCACGCGTGCCCTCCAGCGACGGGCTGTGACTTTCCACGCTCTGGTCGGAACCACACCTCGTTACATACGCCACGATTAGCCGATGTCGTCACTGGTTTGCGCATTCCGGCCTCCGGCTCGTTACTTTTTGAACGCACCTTATAACTATTTTATGTTCGAACATATTATTATTAGCGTGTGGCAGGGAAATTATATACATAATATATACAATATATACACAATACCAAAAAAAAACATTGATTCACTTGAGGCATTAGTGTTATCCGTTATAGCTGAACTTTTGAACGCACTGCAGTGCCTCCGCTGTTGGTGATAGAAAGCCTTCCAATCTACCTGGATAAGCCCGTAGTTGACACTCGCTTAAAATGTGGGGAATGGTCTGGCGAGGGGCTCCACAATCACATTCTGGAGATGGTACAAAGTTCCACTTATAGAGAGAATCCCTGCACCTTCCATGACCTGTCCTGATCCTGTTCAGTCTGGACCAAGATGCACGCGGTAGTTGGAATCCGTTTGCAATTTTTTCCCCTCTGAAGATTTTATGTAGGGGCAAGTCAGTGGAGTTATTCCAGCGGCCTTTCCATTCCTCCAAAGCATCGAAGTTGGTGGATGTCTTCAGAGCAGCATCACAAAGAGGTGGACGTCGTAAGTTCGAACATAAATATTCATAAATATCTGTCGAGATTTCGCCAGTTTTGTGTACTGAACAGAGAGCATTGGACGCAGAGAATACCATGGCTTCCTCGAATACCCCACTATGACACTAGAAGCCACGCTGTGAAATTTAACTTAGAATGCCTTGGAACTCAGCGATGCTATCCTTACCTAATTGGTCAAACAACTGTTTCTTGAGCTCTGATTGGTGGGAGAAACTGTCCCATAATGAGCCTCATTATAGTACAGTTTTCTGACATATAATATTTACATTTTGACATCTTCGAACATAAATAAACATTAAAGTATTGACTAGACGGAACATAAGTGTATTTTCAAATTTTAAACCAATAAGGTAATCCGGATTATTGATGCTCTACTGTATTTTCAAAAAGCCTGTGTCAAAGTTAGGAAGAACATCCCTGTTCATAGGTAAATAAAAGGTTGGCATTTAGCATGTGCAGTATAGGACATTTCCTAGTCTTCTACGGAGTGCTTAGGACTCGCTTTCGTTCCCAACATTTCTTGAGCCAGCTCCTTTCTCTCCTGTGAGAGGGGTTTCTGACACTTGGTGGGGACCAAGAGTTATCCATATCAAGGTCAGAAATTCCATCGGAATCCATGTCTTCCAGGCTTCCAGTCTTGTAGCTTTTAACCAAGGAGAAGATGTAAGTCTGTTGTCGTCCATTCGTAGAAAGTGCACATAGAACTTGAGCCGCCTACATCGCAAGCTGGTATTGGACGTTTCCAACCGTCGATACAGTTCGGAGTTTGCTTTCAGTTGGCAGGTTCCATCCCGGCAGCAATCCCGGCCCATGAATTTTCCTGATCATCCATGGTGTGCCTTTCCTGCTCCAGTTCCTCTGCGACGTATAAAAGCTGTGGCCTGACAACAATTTAGTAATGATTAGGGCTCGGATTTTTAGGTGTTAAGAGTCGGGAAAATATTTATTTTTTACGTAATAAATATTTCTGGAATATGCGACAAAAAAGTAAAAAGATTTCATTATAATTTAGTTTACTAATGACAATAAAAACAATATGCAGTATTCACTAATGCAATTTATGCAACGTCTCACTGACTGCTGAAGCATTACAATACACAGCGAGATACATCTTCAGGTTGTCCATCACAAATGACCGACGATTATTGCGAAACACTTCTTCTGAAGGCGCGAAACTGCGGCAATATGTTTCTTGCCCTTGAGGTGTGGTGTAACTTGAGGTCGCTGTTCAGCCTTGATTGCTTTCCCACATGGTTGGCAGAACAGAACGCCCTCATCACAAGTAAAATTATCCTTAAATTCTGCAACATACTGCTGCAGATGATAACTTGTAGTTGCTTTTATTGTAGGCATCCCCGGCTTCCACAATGAGTGGGACGGGGCGACTAGATAAGAAAAACACAGTTCCAAGCTGACATACGCTCTGCATGAAGATTAGATAGCTCACAGGTTCTTCTCCGTTAAGTAACACAGAACAAAAATGCAATGAAGTGAAAGATCTAGCATACTGATTTTAAAAATGTGTAAATATTTTGTCTTTTTTTACGTGCAAATAAGTGAAAAGCAGGAATTTATGTATTTATAGACAAAATATTTAAAATATGTATTTACATAAGAATCCAAGCCCTAGTAAATGATAGATCCTGGCATTCTTCGAAATGTACTTCTTGTCGTAATGGTTGCGATATAAATCGATTTCTTCTTCCTCCTCTTTCGAATAACCCATTTGGAGGCTACGATGAATCAACGTTGGCTATTGTCCATTGTATTCAATATCCTTTGTTTCCAAATCTCTTTCATCCTTCTAGAGTGTCGATCTTTCTCCTCTTCCTTGAGTCCACTTTCTGTGAGTTGTTTGTTTCTTCCTTTTTTGAAATTCTGTTATTTGAATAGCTTCTCTGAAGAGTGATCTGTTTGCTATTGTGTCTGTCTGAATTTTGGCATTTGTCAAATCTTTGTCAATTTCAATGAACCATGTGGGTTTGGATTTGTAACTAGTCAGTAAGTTGAAGATCTGTTTAGTTAGTCTTCTATTTTCCATTCTATAAATGTGCCCAAAAAACTGTAATCTTCTCTTTCTCATTATATCAGTTTCTTTTCACATTTCAAATATAACTCTCTATTTTGTCGTAACCTGTATTCTGCATTATTATTTTGTTTAGCTCCCAGTATTTTTCTCAGAATTCGTCTTTTAGTCTTCTCTAATTTTACTAAATCACCAAATCTTGTTAATTTAAATGTTTCTGCCGAATACAGAGTTTCAGGTCTTACCACTGTTTGATAGTCCCTTAATTTAGTGTTCCAGGATAAGTTTTTTGTATTATTTATATATATATATATATATATATATATATATATATATCTCAATTTAATATATTGATAATGGATAAAAATAAATTTGTTATTGTGCATGTTTTTTTTTCTCATGGAAATTCACCATTACATTACAGTATTTTTATTAACTCTGAACAACGAATATGACAGATTAAAGTCTTGTTTAAAGAAACAGTATGTTTAAAAAAATCAACATTTTGGTAACAAGCACAGATACATTGGTGATCAGAATTGTAATTCTTCAGTAGCCAGTGAGGCCTAGCATTCGTGAGAACTGCATATTCTTTACATTCATTTTAATAAACTAAATTATAATTAAATATTTTTACTTTTTTGTCTCATACCTAGGTATTTCAGATATTTTTAATACATAAAAAAACTTGATCATTATGATGTGCGAATGGACCCAGAAGGTTCACGCAATACTTTCATGATTCGCCTTTCCTAAATCCCACCGTTCAAGCGTTTTTCTTTTAGGAACGAAGTGCAGATGTCGGATCATGGAAATAACTTAACAAAGCAGATGTCTAGATTTGGAAATAAAGTCAAACTTTAATATTGATTTTTAACCACAAATATCGTGTCCCGGAACATCTTACACTATCCATTTGATGCGTTTCTCCAAGAGGAATACGAAATCTAGTTTTTGTAAAAAAAATGTCAGAAGTCGACTTTTGGAAATATAAGATGAGTCTCGATTTTTATTGGAAATTTGATTTCCGGATAAAAAAGGTTGTCTTATATTTGGGTAAATACATATTTATCATTTGAAGAAGTGAAAACAGTGATTATTTAGGTCACAACCCCTCATTTAGGCACTTTTAGGTCCTATGAAATTCTCTTATTTAGCCCCAGGAAATTTTTGTAAGATCATGAGTACAATGAAACTTTTTAAAAGCAATCAGAACCTAACAATCAGATCCAAAGAGTTAATAATTAAATTCAACTCCGTCTGTCTCTGGTCTTCTATACTCTTTGACATATTCTTTCTTCATTGGAAGTGCTGCTACAGTACTTGTCAGGCAAGAAAGAAGAATTAGGGAGAATATATTTATTTATAACATAGCTGCTTGGTTTTTCCCAAGATGCCTTAAGGCACAGCATACCCCTCAATCCCCCCCAGGGGCTCACATCTTGTGGGACGTGGGTTGGCGACCACTGGACCCCAGCTGAGTCCGGCATTGCTTCCACTTACTTGTGCCAGGCTCCTCTCCGTCTTCTTTCCTGTCGACCTCTTTTCATTATATTTCCTTTTCTCTTTAAGATTCCCGCACTGTTTTTGTTACTTGGCTCCCCGTGTATCTAAAATGCGTTTAGCGATGATTTTTTTTCATCTACACTACATTTTGTGGGTGTTTTTTAGTCTATGTTGCATTTTTTAGTTTTTTCGATCTAAATTGCATTTCGCGATTGTTTTCAACCTCAATTGCATTTTGTAAAGATTGTCAATCTAAATTGCCTTTTAGTAAGTCTTTCAATGTAGGAGCAGGGCATTTTAGTGAGTATTTTGAATTTGAATTGCATTTTGTAAGTATTTTCAACCAAAACCGCATTTCGCAAGGATTTTAAATCTCAATTGCTTTTTGTGTGGTGGGCATTTTGCAAGTATTTTGATTCTCGATTGCATTTTGTGGGTATTTTGAATCTAAATTACATTTTGTGAAGTATTTTCAATCTAAATTGCATTTTGTGGGTGTTGTCAATCCAAAAGAGTAGTTTGAATCTACCATGAATTTTGTAAGTATTTTGAACCTCAATTGCACTTTGTACGTATTTTCAATCTCATTTGCATTTTGTAAGTATTTTGAATTTCAATTGCATTTTGTAAGTATTTCGACTCTACATTGCATTTTGTACGTTACATTGCATTTTGTACGTATTTTGAACCTAGCCTGCATTTTGTGCATAATTTTCAAGATATTACTTTTGTGAATCTTTTCGTTCTAAATTTCCTTTTGTAAGAACATTTTGTGAGTTGTTTCAATCTGAGTTCCTTTTTGTAAGTATTTTCCGTTTCACTTAATTTTCGTTCTGGTTTCCATTTCATTGTCATTTTCGCTATCACCCAGACCATTAGGGGCCGATAACCTAGATGTTAGGCCCCTTAAAACAACAATTATTATTATCATCATCATACCCCTCAATCTTTGTTAGGACAATTCATTAATAAACATTCTTTTTTTTTAGGTGTGATTCCTGAACCTATCTCCGTATTTTTCCCGAAAGTACAGAACACAATCTTCATAGATGTCCTTTTTCTCCTGGTCAACCTCTTTAGCCTGATTTGGTGCATTCTTGTCAAATCGAATGGTTGGATCAAGAATATAGGCTTCATTAGATGTTTTCTGAAATGTAACTATGTCAGCAAAATGGCTCCTCCCTTGAGAATCGAGTGCATGCACTTCCTCGTAGCATTCAAATCCCTTCTTGCTCAGTGTGTCAATGATTGAATGTTTAACTTTGTTATGTCTTCTGTTAATAAGCAAAGAATTAAAACCTACTCATCTCTCAAATTTTTTCCAGACTGTGGAGTGAAGAGTCGGTCGAGGCTTTGGACTGTGGCGACGAGGCAGCAGAATGGATGTCCACCTTTATACTGAAGAAGACGTCTGGAGTTCGGCTGGGTTATTACACAGATGGAGCCGTTGCGAGGCGAGACCTCTCCAAATTGCCGCACTCTAAATTGAAACAGTACTATGGGAATATTGAGGCTCATGACTCGGTGAGTGTACAGTCTGGTAGCACAGGGGCTCACAGCTAGTGGGTTGGTCACCATGTGAACTGTTCAGTTTCTTCAGCTTTAATCTGCAACTCATAACTAGGGCTCGGATTTTTAGGTGCTAAAAATCGGGAAAATATTTATTTTTTATGTATTAAATATACCTGAAATATGTGACAAAATAGTGAAACTATTTAATTATAAAATGATATAAGCCCAAGAATTAACATCGTCTACATATAAAAGAAAATGTCTATCAATCACAACAAAATTACAAGATGGTGGTTCAACCAGAGGTGACATATGGAAGCAAAACTCTTTTTAAAGTTACAGAATCGACAAAATTTTAAAAATATGAAGTAATATGAGTGCGCATCAGTAAAATGTAACACCATTGGTAGTGCTAGGTTCTTGAGAATACACTTATATAGCACTGTTCTAATGTTTGTGCATGTGGAAATCACTTCACTTGGGATGTATGGCCTGTTGTTTACAATGCTGTTGACTGAAACTTGCTGTTCAAGCAGGGGCTTCTGAGCTTATAGTCTTGTATTAGAGGGAAAACACCGAATGTCATGTAATTTATTTATTTATCGTATGGCTTTTAGTGCCGGGAGTGTCCGAGGACATGTTCGGCTCGCCTGAGTCTGTAGCTGCTTCCAGCGGATACCCTAAAGGGTGAGCTACAAGTTCCGTTCAATTTCAAGTATTTCTAACTTTCGCCACCAGATATCAATGATACCTAGTGGTGAACGTTGGAACTTTGATAGAGCGTTCTGACGAAATCTAACCTAACAACGAGGCGGCAAAATGGATGTCCACCTTTATCATGATACATATGGTGTTACATTTTACTGATGCGCACTCATATTACTTCTCATTATTAATATGTTCTTTTTCGCCTAATTTCATCCATTCACTCATCATTTTATGTATTTTTTATTATGATATCTTTAATTATGCTGGATTTTGCAACTTAATTTTTGGCTGAAGAAGGGACCAGTACTAGAGGCCCCGAAACCTGTACCATATAATAGCAAGTTTATAACTTGTTGTAAATAAATGTATTGACTAGGCGGAACAGTTTCTCCTTTGTTATATAATGACTAATGATGTTGGAGCTTTTTGGCTACCACTGTCTGGCAGAGCCTATGACGTGAACTGGGCGTGTTTCCCTGTCCAGGCAGTCAAGTGACCACGTGCAAGTATTTACATGAGCTATCTCGGCTCGGCGAACAGACTTTAGTGGTTGTTGAATAATGTGTTAGCTATGACCAACTTGTGCTCGGTGCAGAATTCTATCAGCCTACTTCTGGCTTAGCTTGCCATGTTTACTTGCACGCATATACAGGGTTTTTCTTATAAAGTAAGAACGGCAAGCGTCAGTTTGGTTATCCGCTGCTGTGATGGCCTTGACCGAGCTTGTGGCGCGCTGTGGCCTCTGCTGTAGTATTGAAAGCGCACGCATAGTGCATACTTGACCTTACAATAAGTGTGCAGGTGTTCAGTTGCCAGTCTGAACCTCAGATGCTAACATGGTGTGACATTTATCATTGCAACAACGTATTTCTATTGAATGTAAAACTAATTTTAACAAAACCCAACAATTTTTCTAGGTTTATGCCGTGTCTTGTGAGGGGTTTTCCCCACGAACACCAAGTTGGCTCATCAGCGGGCTCTTCGTGTCCGCGCCTAGAAAAATTGCTGAGTTTTAACAAATCCTCACACATTGGAGGAAGTGAAAGGAAACATTATGCAAGCAATCAGAAACATTACAGTGGCAGAACTCACTTGCGTCAGCCAGAATCTGGTTACCAGATAAAATGCCTGTATAACCCAGAAAGGACGACACTTCATCTTTTATAAGGTAAGATTTCATACGGGATTGTACAACGCTTAAAGCAGGGGGCCACGGTGCGCCACAAGCTCGGTCAAGGCCACAGCAGCAGCGGATAACAAAACTGCCGCTTGCCGTTCTTACTTTATATTGGGAAAATTTTCCATTTTTGGTCCGTATTGACAATTGTAATTTGTTTTATTCAAATTAGCAGGTTCCGCCTATCAATACCTTAATGCATTTACATAAACCCTAGGTGCAGTACATGTTTCGAACCATTATCGGTCCTTCATCAGCTGGCTTAATGTCTTGTCAACATCAAAATACATAAAAACACTGAGCATTGACACAAAGATATGCATACACGTTAAAATATTCACAATCATTCATTAAAAGATATTCAAGCTTTAAAAAGATTTAAAAACACTGCCAGTTCAATTGTTCCTGTTAAATGATGGCGGAACCTGCTAATTTGAATAAAACAAACTTACTTTGTATATAATGACCCTGAAGTTATGGAGGCCACGCTTGTTGCAGGGTATCTTCTCTGACTTGGCTTCTTACATGTTGATGGCAGAGGAGTCTGTACAAGACCTGAAAGATCGTGTTGGTACAAAGGTGCCCGCACTGTCAGCCCGCTGGTTCCGTCCCAACTTTGTGGTGAGTGGCTCTGAAGCTTTTGCTGAAGATAAGTGGGACTGGGTGCGAGTTGGTGAAGATGTCATCCTCAGGAACTTTAAACCATGCACCAGGTGAGTTGTTGTGACTTCCTTCCTTTTCTTCTCTATTTCGTGACTTTGGTGGCGTAGTTGGTAGCATGCTGAGCTTCTATGCCCAAGGTCTAGGGTTCAAACCTGGCCGAAGTCGTCGGATTTTTTAGGAGTGTTGAAAATCCCTCAGTATGGCTTCTTTCGGAGGCGAAGTAAAGCCGGCGGTCCTATGTCATAGATTTATGGCATGTAAAAGAACCACTAATTACACATGTGTGAAGCTAAATTATAGGTTAGATTTGACTAACGCTCTCAGCTTCCAATATTCGTCGCCAAGAGCCGACTGCGGTAGCATCTAGTAACCAAGTTCAGAACTAGTTGGTTGTTGACGGTGGCGTTTGGTAGCAAAAGTAGGAACGACTTGAAAATTGAATGTCTGCAGTCCTTACTTGAATTAAAAACATATAACACACACTAATACAGCCATCACAATTAACACCGGTTATCAAACCGATTCTACACACACCCAAAGTACACGGGGCTACGTGACCGCGTTGTCGCAGCCCCTAAACTGAGAAACCAACCACCAACTTCTCTGTTTCAATTTAGTTTCCATTTTGGCTGGAAATTGTTCAGTTTACAAAACAACGTCCCGCTCTTTGCGTAGTGGCTAACATGCTTGGCTGTCACCATGGAGGCCCGGGTTCAATTCCTGGTTCTACCAAGAAATTTAATTCTGGTCTGAGGGCTGGAACGGGATCCACTCGGCCTTGTGAGGCAGAACTGGGGAGAGGAGAGTTTGATTCCAATCTCCGGCATCTTACACACACAGCCAACATGTGGCTAAATGTCCACAATGTCCAAGCCTCTCAAACTAAACAACAAAGCATTGAGCCTTTGTTCAGGGCTCCGTCCACGATATCCATGGGAGAATGAATAATGCCACAATATCCTAAAAGACCTAAGTTTGCAATGTTTCTATTTTCTTTTTGCCGACTTCCTTCATGTTGTATGTTTCAGTGACACTGTTCTGCAACATTATGTTTGCGGTGAAAGTTCTATAATTTTGACCCTTCACAGAAAAATGGTGCAACTTAGAAAATAAAACATGCAAAGTGAAAAGGAGCATGGAGAAGTAGTGTGCAGCTGTTAGGATAGGTCGAGGCACTGCGTTGGACATGGAAATAACCTAAATCAGAGATTCTAAAAGTTTCTCTCACTATGACATAAATACCGGTAATACGACTCCCTGGTAAAATGTTATTAAGGCCCCTTTCACACCAAAGTTGCAAGATGCAGCATGCATGCATCTTAAACACCAGACTATGTAATTGAACGAGAGTTTTCAAACCGAAGATGTAAGTGCGTCTAGCACCCTGGATACGAGATGCCCTTGCCTCTTGAGAACCAGCCGGCTGGAGATTTGAGCGTGAATCTTTGTTGTGCTGGTCTTGCACACTTGACCCTCCCTTGGAAATCTGACTTGTTAAACGTTAAAAGTCGAAATCCCCATTTTATAATACGCCTGAAACTTTACTGGATGGTTCAGTAATTGCTCTCCAGCAAATATCCCAGTATGGATGCTGCCATAAACGATTCCTTCTTTGTCTTCGTCTTCTTCTGACTGCACAAGCCAGGATGATTGATTATTCATTTTTCAAACTCACGTACTAAACTAAACAGAGATTACCGTATTATAATTTTTTAGCCTACTTTTCACATTTTGCAAAAATGAGGAAAAAGTAGACTTATGAGATCGAGCAAATGTATGTCTGTCTGTCTGTCCTTCTGTCTGTCTGGCTGTCAACTCCTAAACGGCTGCAGCAATCAAAACAAAATTTGGTAGGAGTAAAGATCTATACGGTACCTGAATATCTCACGGCCATATTTGAAAATGATGTCAGTGCTACCAACAGCTGAAAAATCGCAATGGAAATTTGAGCTCCATGTTGGATATCTTGGAAGGTATGAAAGGGAGCTATTTCAAAATTGGCACACGTATAGATAATAATATTGTAGTTTAATTTCCAGGAGGCCATAAATGGCAGTGTTGCCAAAATGATTATAAGCCTGCTGGTAGGTCCAAATTTTAAATGCATATAACTTCTACACTATCAATTGGATTTCAACCAAATTTCGTATGTGCTATGTGTACATAAACAGATATAACTGAGCGTATTCTTAAGAGCCACCAGGGCTGCCAACTGTTAATAAATGCTCTCAATTTTTTTTATCCAAATACCCATATATCAGAAAGTATGCAAGCCGAGAGCTTTAAACTATGCACACGTATAGTACCTGACATTCTATACTGATATTAATTTGGAGTAACTCATATATGTCAGTGCTGCCAACATGATTCTAAGCCTGCTGATAGGTCCAATATTAAAATGCATGACTAACTAATGGATTTCATTCAAAATTGGCACAACAATAGATCGTATTATTTCAGATTATTTCTGACCAATACATGGATGACATTGTTGCCAACACCATTTTAGGCGCTGTTAGATCCAATGTTTAACTGCATGTAACGTCCACGCTATCCATTGGACTTACCCATGTTTTGTATTCTGTACCTTAAGAGATGGAACTAAGAATATATTCAGTCACCAGGGCTGCCAACTGTAGTTCTCTATTAGGCTACATTACGCCAGGTATACAGTATTTTGAACTAATTAGAAATTTCGATATTACCAACTTAATTTCGTCATTATTCTAGATAGATCCAAATAGATTAAGCATTGGCATGAATCTTAAATTTTAAGAAAAGTAGGCTCTTTAGTTCGTCACGGAACTTCTTGTTATTTATCGGATGGCTTTTAGTGCCGGGAGTGACCGAGGACATGTTCGGCTCGCCAGAGGCTGTAGCTGCTACAAGCGGACACCCATAGGGTGAGCTACAACTTCTGTTCAATTTCAAGTAGTTCCAACTTTCGCTATCAGATGTCACTGATATTTTGATAGAGCATTCCAACGAAATCTAACCTAGAAATTTAGCTTCACACAAGGAAGAAGGAAGGAAGATTGTAGTTTTACGTGACCGTGAATCTTGTGATTATGAGCCATGGGACCTCCTTTTTACGTGGAATCCGAACCACAGGACATGGCATTTCACTTCGAAAATCTCACATGCATTGACCGGGAATCGAAAGGTGAAAGGCATACAGCTAGACCGCTGAGCCACCACGCCCCTTAGCTTCACACAAGTTTAGTCTGTGGAGGGATCTTTAACATGCCATAAATCTATGACATGGGACTGCCGGCTTTACTTCCCCTCCGAAGGAAGGCATACTGAAGAATTTTAACACTCTTAAAAAATCCGTTGGCTTCGGCCGGGTTTGAACCCGCTATCTTGGGCACAGAAGGTGCAAGTGACACATGTATCATTGGTATGAAAGCTCTTTCATCAAGAAGCAAGACGCACATGCATCCTAAGACAGAATTAAAACATCACATATTGACTCCAAAGCTGCTTCTTCCCTGGTCATTCCCCGCCATGCAGGGTTTGCTGGATGGGAAAGTCTTTATTGTTTTAAATATTTTCACATTCTGTGTGTTTCTTTTCATTTTTTTGTCTTTTTCAAAATTTTGCTTCAAAGCTGCTCTTGTACCACCTTAAAGTTCGAGAAGCACAGGTCTAAATGGTTCCCACTCAAAAAGATGTCCACCAGATAGGGCTGCCAGATGTTCCGTTTTACCCGGAGCAATTCGGTTTTTTCTTGTTTTGTTCCGCATTACCGTTTTAATCTTTAAGGGAACGCCAAATATTCCGTTTTTTGGTTAATTTGATAATATATTCAATTTTGCACCGATTTTCAAATGTCCCGCTTCACAATTGATTGTAATATCCAGCTTGTTTTCTGGTGATACAGGTGCAAGTTTGAAAGAGAAAATGATTTCTATGTCTGTGTTAGATAGATGGGTACATGTTATAGATTCATTAGGGGCAACAACATTAAGGAATATCTTAGTCCTTGTGAAGTTAATACTCAGCATTTTCCTCTCCAATGCTTTTACGGAGAGAGTTTTTTCTGTCATGAATATCAAATGGAGAGATGATAGAAACAGGAGCTCAATTAGTTCGATAAAACAAGAATATTGTTCACATATTACAATTATGACGAAAATTGTAGTGAATTGTATCAGAAGGTACTTACAAAGGGTCGTTCAAGTTATAACTATTTGTAATTGTCTGGTGTCATAGGCCTAAATGATGTGTCAGCAATATCTAATTTTTATTTTGTGTATTTGATTATGTACTGTTTCTTCTTCTTTCAATTCGACCATGTAAGGACCACGTCATTTCAACTGTTTCTTGTTGCATCGAGCTTTAACGTCCTACCAGTACTTTCGCATTAGTTCTCGATGCTGTTGTTTCCTTTCTGCAGTCCACTTCTTGCCAGTTGGAAGCTTTGGCTTTTCTTGAAAACATCGGTGTGCTGTTAGTTTTTGTTTAAGGGTGGCACGTTCCCAAATATCGTTGCCTGTTATTCCCAATTCTTGTAAATCTTTGTCCACCTCAATGAACCAAGCTCCCTTGGTTTTCTTTTTGAGGAAGTAGGTGAAAATTCTATTTGTCAATTGTGCTGGGTTCATTCTGTTCATTATGTGACAGTAAAAGGTAATTCTCCATTTCCTTATGGCATCACTTATTTTTTCCACATGGGTGTAAAGTTCGTGGTTGTGCCTTCTCCTATATTCCCCATTTTCTTTTACCGGACCCAAGATTTTTCTTAGAATTTTTCTTTCTTTCACTTCCAGCTTCTCTGTTAGTCCCTTGCGATGCATTGCAAGGCACTCTGCAGCATACAAAGCCTCTGGACGGATGACTGTTTGGTAGTGTCTTAACTTGGCATTTGTTGATATGGATTTCTTGTTGTAAATGGCCTTTGTTAGATTATATGCCATTTCCATTTTCCTGATTCGTGACTCGAAAGCTGCCTTCTCGGAGAGATTGGGGTCTATCCACTCACCCAAATATTTGAACGCTTTCGTTTGCTTGATTTTCCCCTGTCCTACATCCAGCTCTTTTGGCGCTAGCTTGATATTAGTGATGAATTCTGTTTTTTTCAAAGGAGATCTTAAGGCCCGCTTTTGCTGCTTGAATCTGGAGTTCATTAATTTGCGCTGCGGCTGCATCGAGGGAATCTGAAAAAATTGCGAGGTCATCTGCGAATGCTAGGCAGTCAACTATCAGGTTCTGTTTTTTGTAGCCCAATCTGACTCCATTTTCAGACTTGTTAATGTTCATTACTTTTCGCCACTGCCGGATGACTTTTTCGAGCACACAGTTGAAGAGCAAAGAAGATAGTCCATCTCCTTGTCTTACACCAGTCTTGATTTCGAAGGGCTCTGAAATTTCTCCCCTGAATTTCACTTTGGACGCAGTGTTGGTTAAGGTTTTCTGAATGATTGCTCTTGTTTTGTTGTCCAGTCCCAGTTCTTTCAGTATTTCAAATAGGGTGGGTTGATCGATAGAGTCATAAGCCTTTTTGAAGTCAATGAAGGTCACTACAAACTGTTTGTTTCTAACCTTCAGATATGAAAGGATAGATTTAAGGTTCAAAATCTGTTCGGCACACGATCGTCCCTTCCGAAATCCCCCTTGATATTCCCCTAATTGTGGATCCAACTGTTCCTCTGCTCTAGTTTGAAGGGCTTTTGAAAGGATTTTGTATGTTATTGCAAGGAGGGAGATGCCACGGTAATTGTTCACATTCGTTCTATCACCTTTTTTGTGAAGAGGGTGAAGCAGAGCTGATGTCCAATCAATAGGGAGTTCCTCCTTTTCCAATGTACTGTTTATTATTATTATTATTATTAAGCTTGTCACAGTGGGTGGATAGCGTGTCGGTCTACTAACCCCAAGATTGCAGGTTCGCTCCTGGCTGTGGTAAGTGATTTTTGAAAGGCGGCAAAAATACGACACGCATGTCATACGATGTTGGCATGTCAAAGAACCCATTTGAATTCAGTAGGCCGTGTTCATAATGGCAAAATTAAGCTCGGGATTTTCCGCCAACACAAAGTTCCTCATTTCTCTACTAGAAAGCGCTATAGTGTTCAAGGAGCTTAGATATCTAACCTCCTTGACAACGAAATTCGACATGCAAGCTACCCTCTGGGTGTCAAATTTCAAAGCTAGCACCTGGCACCCGACGCCATACGATATTATTATTATTATTATTATTATTAACTTTATTGGCCACATTGGATGACTTGAGTCTTCCATGTACACTTTTTCCTTTGAAGGTTGTATTGTTTGATTCTTCTTATCTGCCCAGTACTTCTTCATTCGTTCTGATCGCAGTGTTCGTAATTCGTCTGAAATCTCTACAGGCAGTCTGTGCATCATTTCTGCTGAAAATTTGTGATTCTTAAGAAGGGTGCTAATTTTATTTTTGTTTTCTGCATCTGTAATTTCGAGTCCAACTGTTTTGAGATCCTCTTGAACTTCTTTGATCCAATGCCCTCCAGTCTTCTTTCCCAGATTTGTCATCACTAGTTGTCGTAAAATCGTGTTTTCTGGTAATCGTAGGATGTGAAAGAAATAAGAGATTCTTTACTTCTTTGTCGTTTTGAGGAGCTGATCAGTTCTTCTTTAATTTTTAATTTGGAACAAGGTTTCGCAAGCATAAGTAGCTTCGGGCATAGTTTGAGTTTTGTACTGTTGGATATTAGTGCCTGTAGGGACATTTATAATATTAGTTAATAAGTTGTAGTTAGTAAGTCGGCAGTTGAGAGTCAGTTGTTATTATCATTGTCAGTGGGGTTATATCATTCTTCTGGTATTCCAATAAAAGGTACGTAATAGTGAAAGTGTTTAAATTAAATAGTTGATGTGAATAAAAATAAAATAAGAAAACGTCCCGACATGAGTAGAAAGGGAGCTTGACTTCCGTAGCACATTGGCATCGCTCGTGACGTCAATACTACTTGTATTTTGTGTCTTGTGATGGCCTTCTCAGTATGTGCTAGCCACGCGTATTGGTGAGGTGTGTCTGTACCAACTCACGAGCCCAACTGCTCACTGGGACGAAACGCTGGCATTTTATGTTTGAGTTGACTGGACCAATTTTATCATATTAATTGATAATTTATCTGCTCAAACGGAAATAACATCACATTCCCATTCGGGGATATTCATAACCTATATGGATAGAAAAGCCCGACAGTGCCTATCAACAGGCATTTTATCATTTTAAATGATCTTGTCGACTTCGTCGTTACGCTGGGGTCTGGCATTACGTTACGGTGACGGACGGACAGATGTACTGAGGTGTGTGACGTCATAGTACCGCTTGGTGCATGTGTACCCCGAAAATCTCTACTTTATTAGTATAAGACAAAAATCCCCGATTCTTGGATGTCACGGGTAATCTCGAGAACCACTGGATGGATTTTGATGTGGTTTTCACCATTCTGTAAAGGATATCTCGAGGAAAGATTCTGTAGAAAATAATTTATGTATGATCAAAGGAAGCCAAGCAGTAACGATTTCAGTGAAAAAGTCGAAAACAAACTTGGCGTCCGTGCGCTTCTTAAGTTTACGCTGGGCAAACCGTTAAACATATCAATATACTATGAGCGTAAGAATTGGTCAGCATGAAAAGTTCTACAAAAAAGTCCGCGAGAGCATATCTCTATCTTCAATACATCGCCCACTATAAGTGTTTTTAGACTGGATGGAAGAGGCACGTCCCCGCGCGCTCTGGTGAGCATGCGGCATTCCCCGCGCTGGACCTTGCTTTGACCTTGGTTTGCACTTGCCCTTCGCAAGTAATTTGAAACAAGATAAGCAAGATAAGTATTATGCAGATAATTTTCTAACATGTCAAGAGTCTTTGGCTTTGAGCGAAGCGGGAAGCCTCCAGCCTTTCTAGCATTTTTCAGCATTTGTAGCATTTAAAATGATACAAAGTCTAGTCTTTCAGACTGACTGTCGCTTTTTTTGGTTATAAGTTGACCAGGTTAGATATTGTGCTTTTTTCAATTTTTTGGTTCTATTCATCCATATTGTTTTTTTCGCTTAAGTTATGCATAATGATTTCGCCAAGGTATTTCAATTGTAGAACTATTTAATACATATGTGTATTATTTTTTACCACATTTAACAACCTGAGAGGGAGTAAGGAGAAGAAAGGGACTGAGAACCAGGAAAGACGTATAAGGATATGGAAACTGAAAGAAGGGGATAGAAGGGTCGAGTACCTCAAAATGGTAAAGGAAGGAATTCCAACAGATGAAGAAAGAGGGGTGGAAGAGGAATGGGCTAGATTTAAGAAGACACTAGTGGGTGCAGCAGAAGCAGTATGTGGGAGGACAAGTAGTAAGAAGAGGTGGAAGGAAACACCATGGTGGAATGAGAAGACAAAAGATATAGTAAGGGAAAAGAATAGAGCCTTTAGGAGGTGGTATCAAAATAGGACGGTAGAGACAAGGGAAGAGTACCAGGAAAGAAAGAAGGAGGCGAAGAGAGTGGTGGCTGAGGAGAGAAGGAAGTGGATGGAAGAGTGGACAAAGATGATGGAGGAGGATAGTGAAGGTACAAAAAAGGTCCTGTATGGGATGGTGAAAGATAAGAGGCGGAAGGATCCTACGGATTATGTTAGAATGGTGAACAAAAGGGGACAAGAGATAGAAAATAGGGAAGAACTGAAGAAAATGTGGAAAGAATATTTTGAAGAACTTCTGAACCCAAATGGAAAAGATGGTGAGGAGGAAGAAATCGGGGAAGAGGAAGATGAACTGCAAACAGAAAAGGACTTAACATGGAAAGAAGTGGAAGATGCAGTGAACAAGATGAAAGGAGGGAAGGCACCGGGTGTGGATGAGTTGAGTGTGGAGATGGTGAGAGCAGCAGGAGAGGTGGGGATACAGTGGCTGTACCGAGTGATGAGGACAGCATGGAAGGAAAGGAAGACCCCAGAGGACTGGAAAAAAGGAATCATTGTCCCGATCTTCAAGAAAGGTAGTAGAACAGATTGCAGAAACTATCGGGGAATAACACTGATGAGTCATTGTGCAAAGATCTTCGAGAAAGTTTTGGAAAAGAGAATTAGGACAAGGATAGAAGGAGGGATGAGGGAAGAACAACATGGCTTCAGAGCAGGAAGGTCCACAGTGGATTTGATTTTTGCTGTAAGGCAGTTACAAGAACAGCACTATGAATATGGAACAGATCTACTGATGGCCTTCCTGGACATTGAGAAAGCATATGACAGTGTATGCAGAAACAAAGTATGGAAGTCCCTGGAGGATAGAGGAGTAGAGAAATGGACTATAAAGAGGATAAAGGAGATGTACAAGGGAAGCGTGAGCTGTGTGAAAGTGGGAGGAGAGAGATCTGACTGGTTGGAACAAAGAAACGGCCTGAAACAAGGAAGTGCACTGTCACCGTTACTTTTCATTGTGGTGATGGATGACATAATGACCCGAGTGGCACAAGTAATTGGGGACGGAAAGATGAAAGCAATGGTGTTTGCAGATGATTTGATGATTTGGGGAAACAAGGAGGAGGAGGTACAGGAACAGTTGGACGTGTGGGAAGGAGTAATACAAGGATATGGGATGAAATTTAGCATAAATAAGAGTGAGATGGTGATCACAACAAGGAAGAAGGAAAGAACCACAACGGGAATAACAATTGGTGGGGAACAGCTGAAGAAAGTGGAGAGTTTTAAGTATCTGGGAAGCCTGATACAAGATAATGGAAGAAACGATAGAGAAATAAATGAGCGGGGGAGGCAGGCAGAAGCATTTCGGAGGAGTGTGAGAAGCATGTTATGGAGCAAGGATGTCCCTCAGAACAGCAAAAAGATCATATATCGGACGTACTATGTCCCTATCCTGACGTATGCCTCGGAGACCTGGGTTATGAAAGGAAGGGAGAGGAGCAAAATACAGGCCAGTGAGATGAGGTTCTTGAGAAGCAGTATTGGAGCTACAAAGATGGACAGAATAAGAAATGAGAGGACCAGAGAATTAATGAAGGAGGAACCATTACAGGATGATATAGAGAAATCTAGACTTAGATGGTATGGACATGTAAAACGAATGGAGGAGAAGAGGATACCCAGGAGAGTACATGAGACGAAGTGGGAAGGAAAGAGACCGAGGGGAAGACCGAGAGACAGGTGGCTGAAGGGGGTGGAAGAAAGCGTGAAGAAGAGAGGAGAAGACTGGACAAGGGTGGAGGCTGAGAGATGGTGGGAAGACAGAAGACGTTGGAGAGGCTTGTGTTCCAAACAGACCCGGCCAGTGGCTGGAAACTGTGCAAGATGATGATGATGATTAAAAAAGCATGTTTTGGGACGTGTGTTCCTTTTTTCCATTCTTGAAATCTGGGAACCCTACCATCAGCTGGCTGACTTTCACTCTCAGGGAAAGTGAAATGATTGCTAATGACTGTTCCAGGTGCATCCTGACCACCGTCGACCCTGAGACAGGCATCAAGGACAAGGGAATGGAGCCTCTTCGAACTCTCAAGTCGTAAGTCTCTGTTTTACTCCTCCTGTATCGAGTAACAAAACAACTGACAATTGATATTGCATCTCTTCAATCGGCCGAAGACGTCAGATTTTTTAAGAGCATTAAAAATCCCTCAGTATGCCTTCCTTCGGAGGGGAAGTAAAGCTGGCGGTCCAATGTCATAGATTTATGCCATGATAAAGAACCTTCCACTAATTATACTTGTATGAAGCTAAATTATAGGTTAAAGGTCGATTCACACTATACGTTACGTAACCTTTCCGTTTCCTTTCCATCACATCACCGTACATGAAAGTTTACTGTATTTTAAATGAGTACTTGCACACTGCACGTTACATACACCTTCCGTGAGCCTTCCGTTTCCCGACAGGATTGTTTCGCAGCAAGGTTTACAGAACGTATGCGGACACTTATTGACAGTGTGCACTAGCAACCATTTCCATTCCGTGTCTAGAAGGCGTGTTTTGGCGCTATGTGTTTATTCACTGGCATTAACCTGGATTAGGTTTGGTTACAGTTTTCGGTTACACTCGGCAAAACAAAATAGATTATAAGAAAAGTTAACAATGTGGCGACGAAAGATGTATTGGAATTGATATGGTGAGTAAATAATGATGATGATGTCGACCAGATGTGTTTCCTACAATATATAGAGGGCGAAACTATTTTTAAAAATATCGAAATGGCTCTGAATGCTTCCAGAGAACAGTATTTCCCCCCAGGGGCTCACATCTAGTGGGACGTGGGTTGGCGACCATGGGACCCCAGCTGAGTCCGGCATTGCTTCCACTTACTTGCTAAAATAATAGCACATAGAACTAAATTTTTTCTGGACCACATTCTGTCACTAATTAGTCCTGAAATTGCTAACTTTTCTTATAACCTGTTTCGTTTTGGTGATTTTGCGGTTATCGCAAACTGTAACCAAACCTAGGTTAAAACCAAAGGAAGTGCAAAAACACGCCTTCTAGACACGGAATGGAAATGGTTGCTAGTGCACTCCATGGTGTAACTACAATGGTGAGGCGGATCGCTCCCTCTCTCTCGTGTGGATGACGTCACAACGGGAGCATTGCGTTCGGTGACACAGCACTCTGTATTTTACGCGGTTCTGGTCATAATAATATAACTTGAAGGCATTAATAAAAGCATTTATTATAACACTGTACATACTTTGTATTGTAAACACTGATAATGATGTTGGTAATTATGAAAATGGCGTACCTCTAAACAATATTAATAGTCCTTTAACGAGATCCACTATTTTTTCACATTGGTGAATTTACACATTTTGCGATTCAATTTTCTCTGTGAATTGCCGGAACGTATTTTTCTGTTTAAGTCACGCAACCTAATATATGTTCGGGTTCGAGCTAAACAGTGAATAACCTCATATGCAATATCAGTATGAGGCAATTTTCTCAAGGTCCTGCTGGTTAATTCATTGAATATAAACTCATCATTTGATAGCGAATTGCCATGAAATTTATGAAACTCAGCGTCCATTGTCTTTGCAACTTCCATGAGTTCATTAGAGGGATACAAAAGATTTCCCCTTGAAATAAACTGGATCCAATCTGGGCCTTCTTTACTGGGTTCAAGTTCTTGAGATAATGTTCCCAAGTTTTTGTACTTATCCCTGAATCTGTGTGCTCCATATCCTGTAATATATTTTAAACCTTCGTGGTTCATTTCATCTTTAAAATCTGAGAGATGAAATTCATCGAATAATTCATTCTGATGATCGGTCATTTCAAACAAACTCATGTTCATTTCCACAGTTTCGTAATTTGATTCAACAAATAAACTAGAAACTAGTTTTTCTTCGTCAGGAGCAGCCACGATATCAGGAATACGTTTGGCAACATTCACTAACGCAGTCTGCGAGAAACAGGTGTCAGTTCCTGTTTCCATTGGTTTAATCAGACACTTTTCGTCAATATCCTCCTCTGTATTTCTATTTACAGTAAAAACTGAAGCAGAGAGCTTCCCCAAAATGTACCATTTCAATCTATATTTAATGTCCAGAGGACATTCCTCCCATTCCTCTAATATACAAGAAAAGGTTCTCCAAAATATCTTGATTTAGACCATAAGTTATTATGTACTCGACTTGGTACATCGGCTTCAAATATTTAAAAAGGTTAACTTGAGACGTGTTGCTTAGTAGAATTCCTTTTTGAAATGGGAGTAAGGCTTATGTCGGCCAACTCTCATGGACGTTATCAACTCATTAACAATATTTAGCAAACTGATTTTCTTGTCTAAATCAGTACCAAATGTATTTCTTTCAGAATGACTCCCAAATTTGTTCTTAGCATTAAATAAGTCAAACCAGTCATTTATTAATTTTATACATCTAGCCGCTTCTTCCCAGTCAATACTTTTCATCAAACCTTTCCCTCCACACCATTCAAGAGCCTTTGATACCTGGTTTGAAAGTACGAGTACTTGAGTTGCAGGCCGAACTTTTTGTCTCCCTGATCCCTTTAAATATAAATGATATCTGCTAATTTTTTGCGCAATAGTGAGTTCAGAAGAAGACATAGAAATAAGTAGTTCCAAACATTCCTTGTTCACATTGTTCCCATTGAGCAGCACAAATCCCTGATCTAACAAATGATTTCTCACAAGTTTCAATAAATGAGGAATGTCTGCAAACACAAACACTTTTAAAGAATCGTTGCTTGGATGATTGAAGAAACATTCCTTAGTTAGTTAGTTATTGTTGTTTTAAGGGGCGGAACTACGAGGTCATCTGCCCCTCTTAACACAGATTAAAGATTTATTTATTTATTTATCGTATGTCTTTTAGCGCCGGGAGTGTCCGAGGACATGTTCGGCTCGCCTGAGTCTGTAGCTGCTTCCAGCGGACACCCTAAAGGGCGAGCTACAAGTTCCGTTCAATTTCAAGTAGTTCCAACTTTCGCCACCAGATATCAATGATACCTAGTGGTGAACGTTGGAACTTTGATAGAGCGTTCTGACGAAATCTAACCTAACAAATTTTGCTTTACACAAGTTTAGTCTGTGAAAGGATCTTTTACATGCCATAAATCTATGACATGGGACCGCCGGCTTTACTTCCCCTCCGAAGGAAGGCATACTGAAGGATTTTAACGCTCTTAAAAAATCCGATGACTTCGGCCGGGTTTGAACCCGCTATCTTGGGCATAGCAGTTCAGCATGCTACCGACTACGCCACCGAAGCCGCTAGATTAAAGATTACAAATTTGGACTTGAATTTAAAATTTTGAGGTGGACACCTAAAATTAAAAAGACCAAAATTTAATTAAACAAAAACAAAAAATTAAATAAAAATAACAATTATAAAAACAAACAAAAATTACGGTAAAACAAAACAGTATCATTCAAAAACGAACAAGTCGTTGAGTTAATTTATACTGGAAAATTTAGATTCCTTATTATGTCCAATATTAAGCTCTGACCACAAGCCCATATTCTCGGACCCCATACCACTTGTAATGGCTACAACAGTGAAGCCTGCAGAATGTAGATTCGATATTATTCCAAGAGTAATATCTTTTTGCATTCTTTGGTCAAAGGCATAGTAAATAGGCTGCTTCCACTGACCAATCAAACCTCGTGCCATGACAACTTGGCAAGTTTTGTGAGGGCCAATTTTCTGCTGGTTGCTTCTGTCGATACACATGCGATTTGAAATATAAATTTCGTCAAATGTCAATACAGTCAAGCGTTCAAATTCGGTCAGTCCTGATGATTTATATTACATTAGTTTCACAACATCTTGCAAAACACCCTGCTCTAAATTCAAACATTTAGCCCAATCACGTAACGTCGTCAGTCCTGGCAAGGGATAGTTCTCTCTCTCTCTATTCGTTTAGCCGATTCCGACTCTCCGTGACCCCATGTACTAAACTACGCCAATTTCTTCTGTCCTGCACTGCCTCTCGAAGATTTTCCAAGCTGGAATTTAGTGCTTCTGTGATGCCATCCATCCATCTCATTCTTTGCCTCCCTCTTCTTCTTGTGCCTTCTATCTTCCCCAGCATTAAGGTCTTCTCTAATGAATCATGTCTTCTCATGATGTGTCCAAAGTAGCCCAGTTTTTGTTTCAGGATCAAGCCCTCCAAGGAACAAGCTGGTTTAATTTGCTGTAAAACTGACTTATTGGTTCTCTTCGCAGTCCATGGAACTCTAAGAACTTTTCTCCAACACCATAATTCGAAGGAATCTATTATACGACGTTCAGCTTTTCTTATGGTCCAGGTCTCACATCCGTACATCACAACTGGAAAAACCATAGCCCTTGTTATACGGATCTTTGTTGTTAAGGTTAGGTCTCTACTCCTTAAGATATTGTCAAGATTTGAAAATGTCTGTCTACCAAGTAGCAATCGTCTTTTGATCTCATGACTGGAAAAACCATAGCCCTTGTTATACGGATCTTTGTTGTTAAGGTTAGGTCTCTACTCCTTAAGATATTGTCAAGATTTGAAAATGTCTGTCTACCAAGTAGCAATCGTCTTTTGATCTCATGACTGGAAAAACCATAGCCCTTGTTATACGGATCTTTGTTGTTAAGGTTAGGTCTCTACTCCTTAAGATATTGTCCCGATTTGAAAATGCCTGTTTACCAAGTAGCAATCGACTTTTGATATCATGACTGCAGTCACCATCGGCAGATATCTGTGAGCCAAGATAGTTAAAAACAGAGACTATCTCCATTTTTTTCCTCCTACTTGCCATGAATTGACAGTTGTAGTTGTCATAATTTTTATTTTCTTGACATTCAACATTAGTCCAGCCTTTGAACTTGCCTCTTTCACTTTCAGTACCGGTAAGAGATTTTTTATTTAAATCTTCTTCAGTTTCAGCCATCAGGATTGTATCATCTGCATATCTCAGGTTGTTTATATTTAACCCAGCTATTTTGATTCCTGTTTCTTCTTCATCTAACCCCACATTCCTCATAATGTGTTCTGCATACAGATTGAAAAGGTAACGTGACAATATACAGCCTTGCCGTACTCCTTTTTGAATCTTAACCCATTTAGTTGTTCCATATATGGTTCTCACTGTAGCTTCTTGATCAGAGTATAAGTTCCGGATGAGGTTAATGATATGTTCTGGTACTCCCATGTATTTTAGTACTTTCCATAACTCATTATGATCAACACATTACCGGGTGAGTTAGCCGTGGTTGTTACGGCATGACTGCTGGCAGTCGCTCACATCCGGGAGGCGAGGAGGTTCGAATCTCCCCGCCGGCAACCTTGAAGATGGTCTTCTGTGGTTTCCCATCTTCCTTCCAGGCAAATGCCGGGGTTGGTCCTTAACTATAGGCCACAGCCGCTACCTTCCAACTCCTCGACCTTCCATTCCAACTTTCCTCCCCAACGGTACTTGTAGCTCACCCCTTGGGTGTCCGTCTCGAAGCAGCTACTAAACTGGCGAGCCGAACATGTCCTCGGACACTCCCGGCACTAAAAGCCATACGCTAAAATAAATATAAAAAAATATCAACACATTCAAAAGCTTTAGCATAATCAATAAAACAAAAATATACATCTTTCTGGAATTCTCTTGCCTTCTCCATTATCCATCGTACGTTGGCGATTTGATCTCTGGTCCCTCTTCCTTTACGAAATCCAGCTTGTTCTTCAGGTAGCTCTCGGTCTACCTACTGGCGTAGTCTATTTTGTAGGATTTTAAGCATGACTTTGCTAGCATGTGAGATAAGTGCTATTGTTCGGTGATTCGTGCATTCTTTAGAATTTCCCTTCTTATGAATTGGGATGAATACTGAACTTTTCCAGTCTTTTGGCCATTGTTGGGTTTTCCATATTTGCTGACATATGGATTGTAACATTTTCACTGCACTATCTCCAACTTCTTTGAACATTTCTAGTGGAATTCCATCATGTCCAATTGCTTTGTTTTTAGCAATATTCTCTAGGGCCCATTTGACTTCAGTTTCCAAAATATCTGGTTCTGGTTCGAAGGGCACATGAACTTCATTATCCATAGTGCATGGTTCTTTCTTATACAGATCTTCTGCATATTCCATCCATCTTTCCTTAATGTCCTCTGCTTCTGTTAGATCTCTACCATTTTTATCTTTTATAGTTATTAGCCCTTAAAAACCGGTAGGCTTTAGGGCTTACACTTCTTAGTGATATAGCCGCTGCTATATCGTCAGAACACCAATTGATTTTCGTACCTTTCTCTGTACTTAATAAATGTTTTATTTGACCTGGAGTGAAGACTTTACCCAGTATCGTCTGAATTTCTTTGCAACGACTGTTCTTCAGATCGGCGCTTTCTTTCTTCAACGCCGAATGGTCTGCACATAAATCATCGTACTTTTGTTTCCAAGCTTCGGATTCCTCACGTACCTCCTCAACTAATTTCTTCAAAGTGTTGACCTCATCTTCATGAGAACGAGTGCTTAAAAGGAAATACATTCGTTGAATTATCAGGTTTATTTTTTAAACTTATATTGGAACTAGAGTAGCCTACGTTTCTATTCACACGAGCAATATTTCTTTCATATGTCCACTAAACTACGGCTGCATGAAGGTCAAGATTAGATTAATACTATAGCTACACCAGTCTTTAATTAAACTCATGATATCAATGTCTCAACGATTGGTGAAAGCAGTGCT
Source organism: Meconema thalassinum (assembly GCA_946902985.2). NCBI lineage: Eukaryota > Metazoa > Arthropoda > Insecta > Orthoptera > Tettigoniidae > Meconema > Meconema thalassinum. Next base: position 28,315,253 of record OX336390.1, read on the forward strand.
TTACTCCGCTAGTTACCTCTCTTCCAAGTATCATAATAAACCTTAGTTTTATTGTGCGTGTAAAATAAACAAATTCACCTTTTATTATTAAATGAGACTTCAATGTTCAAAAACAAAAAGAAGCTTACCTTATTAACTCCTTCTCATTCAAGCAGGTATGTTTAGATTGTATTCCTTCGGTGAGTGTTTCATTGTTACTTATAACACTTTTACGACGCCTCTTTTCCTGCCTCATCGACCGACTTTCAGCTTCTTCCAGAGATCTTTTCCTTTTCCTTTGTGTAATTTGAGTGGATTTTGGTTGATTTTCAGTAGGAATGGCATCTAATTTTAAAGTTCTACTGTGCACTGGAGTATAGTTCAACAATTGCTGTCGAAGTGGAATAGCAAAACTGTCTTTAGTGAAATGAAGAGAACATACTCGAACTGAAATAATAATAATAATAATAATAATCTTCACTCGTAATTATTATTTGGTTAGCCTATTCATTTCTATAATATTCTTTAATATCTCAGTTTGAAAATGCGTCCAGAGCTATTGCAATGTTTTAATTTTAGAGAGAAATAATTTAAATAATGATTTACTGTTCTGCTCACAACAGACAGATTAGTTTTAGAAATCATAACTTGCCATGCTTTAAATTAAACATGTCCTCCCTCCTGCAATCTCTGACCCATGAGCTCGCTACATCTTTGTCTTGTGGAAATACAAAGTATTTTATATTAGACCCTTTTGTTTTCCAGGAGTGGTTGTTGCAACCATACATAGCACAATTCGGCATTGCATCCCACTTTCCGTCGACAGAGAATAAGAAATACAGTACTTTCACTAGCAACGCACACACTTGTCAACATTAACATGTTTCAATCGACTGCTGAGCACACACGCTTGACTCACGCCTATAGCCACAACTCGCAGTTGTGACGTCATCCGCACGAGAGAGAGGGAGCGATCCGCCTCACCATTGTAGTTACACCATGGTGCACTCTATCAATAAGTGTCCGCATACCTTCCGTAAACATATCGTCGTGACGAGGAACGGTACTGTATTGTGTGAATACAACCACTTTTAACGCAACGGGTATGGAAAGGAAACGGAAAGGTTACGTAATGTTTAGTGTGAATCGACCTTAAGACTAACCCTCTTAAGTTCCACTGTTCGTCGCCAGTAGCCAACTGCGGTGGCATATAGTAACCAAGTTCACAACTAGTTGTCGTTGACGGTAGCATTTGGTAGCAAAAGTAGGAACTACTCAAAAAAATTAAATGTCTGCATTCCTTACTTGAATTAAATACAGATAACACACACTAATACAGCCATCACAATTAACACCGGTTATCAGACAGATTCTACACACACCCAACGTACACGGGGATACATGACAGGGTTGTCGCAGCCCCTAAACTGAGGAACCAATGTCCCAGTCATCATCATCATCATCTTCCTTCAAAGTATTGGGCCAATTATCCTGTTACGGTCTTCATTTTTCTTTCCATCGCTTCATCGGACGGCCTACAGATCTTGTTCCTTTGTGTTGGTAGTGTAATATCTCCTTTGGTAGTCTTCCAGAATCCATTCTTTGCATTGTGACGTTTCCAGCTTTCCTGGTAATCACTTTTGCCAATGATGTGTCAAGTCTCTCCAGACCTTCTTCAAACCATTCTTTGGGAGTGCCGCGTACCCATACCTTGACAGTTGTGTCTAGAGGTTTCTTCATGTTGCCGAATAGGTGATAATCACTTGGCCGCCATGTTCGTCTTGTAGTTAAGAGGTTTTTGAAAGTTTGATAGGTGACCTTTTAGTAGTGCCCTTTGTCACCGTACAAAATTTCAGGGTGATATCGGTAATAGTTTTGGAGATATTAAATGCCGGTGAAATATTTCGCACAGCCGCCATGTTGGATTGGTGATACTCAATTAAATTTGAAGGGCACGGTTGGGGTCAGCTGAAATAGTACTATGACCTTATTGAGTTTCATTGAAATCGCTCCAGCCGTTTAGAAGTTATTAGGGAGGGGAGGGGTGCACACACACATCCACACATACGCACACATGGAGAAAAGGTGATTTCATAAGCCTATTTTTTCATAAAATGAAAATTGGCTAAAAATGAGGATAAAAGAGACTTAATAAGTCTCATAATATGAGATCGATCCGCGCAAATGTGTGTCTGTCTGTCGTCCTAAACGGCTGTGGCTACCAAAACCAAATTTGGTATGAGTAAAGACCTATGCCTGAATATCTCATGGCCATATTTGAAAATAATGTTAGTGCTACCAATTGCTGATAAATCACAATTGAAAATTGAGGTCTATGTTGGATATCTCGGAAGATATGCATAGGAATTGTTTCAAAATTGACACACATGTAGATAATATTACATCAGACTAATTTACAAGAGCCCACACATGTCAGTGTTGCCAACATGATTCTATGCCTGCTGATAGGTTCAATCTTTAAATGCATCTAACTTCCATACTACCTATTGGATTTCAACCAAATTTGGTATGGGATTTGCGCACCGGAGCAGATATGAATATGCAATGTTTTAGTGTCAACAGGGCTGCCACTGTTGAAAAATGCACTCTATACATTTTTATTCTAATCCTAATATATCAGAAAGTATGCAGGCCAACAGTTCTAAACTTTGCATACATATAGTATCTGCAAATGTAGGTTAATTTTCAGTAACCGATATAGACAGTGCTACCGACAAGAATCACATGTAACTTCCATACTAATAAATAGAGTTCTTTAAAAATTGGGACATATCTAGATCATAATATTTCAATTTAAGTTTGAATATCCCATTTATGGCAGTGTCGCCAACCTGATTTTACGCATGCTGATAAATTCAATATTTAACCCTTAGCTACACGCATCTCTTTCACTAACATTCGTACACGCTAGCGGCATTCCATGCCGCAATATATTTTTTCATTCTTTTTCGTAATTTAATGACTTGATAAATGGCTAAAATTGATTTGTATTAGGAATTATACAGAACCCATGAGAATACATTGAAGAAATCTTATCAGTATGTGTGAAATTCTTATTAAAAATATATTATTGTGAGGGATGGGATAAGGACATATTTACTAATGTAGTAAACAATTCTTATCGACATTTATTCGACAACGGAGAAAAGATAATAATTTTCGCACTCAAAAGAGATATTGAGAATTATTGGATTGAGATTGCCCTTTTTTTCAGGCTCATATTACAAGACATTGTACCAGATGCTCAACAAGCTCAAGAAATACACTAGAGTAAATGAAAAACTGTTTGTTGGAACCATGTAGGCCTATACACTTAGATTCTTGGCTTGGAAAAGGACACTGTCTGCTAATTTACAGTACGAAATAATATACAGTGCCTAAATACACAAAATAACTCTGCTCTAGGACTTAAAAATCGAATAGATCCTCTTCATCCAGTGACACTTCTTGCTCATCAAGTTCTGGGAGCAACCTCTCAATCTCCTGTTGTTGACAGCCATGTCGAGACCTATAAACAGAAGGAATGCGTGCAGACAATGTGCTGACATCGATAATAATGATAGAAGCATAGAGAGAAACAACAAAGGTAAAATAAGTTAAATACTTACATTATTACACAACGCCGATTCCAGCCGGTTGTTACACGCTAGCGGTACGGAATGCCACAATTCGCGCACCTCGCAACTTTGACAACCTGTCTCAGACGAACTGGGAACCAGACAGGCTCCGAACCTACTCCCTCCCCTGCAGCACATGTCGAACAAAGGATATAGCGGGCGATCTCACCGAACTCGTAAGTGTTTACCGCGTCAAACAAAATTTAGCAAAAAAGCGGCACTGAGTGCCGCTTAGCGTGTATCTAAGGGTTAAATACATGTCGTGCATATCTGTTGGACCTCAACCAATTTTTGCATGTGCATTGTGTAACTTAAGAGATGGAACTAAGAATATATTTAGAGTCACCAGGTCTGCCAACTGTTGATATGGTCTCTATAATTTTAAGAAAAGTAGGCTCTATAGTTCGTCACGGAACTACTTGTTCTCCATCCTGTCGTAAAGTTTTTCCACTCCGATTTCCTTCCGGGCATTCTCATTTGTGACTCTGTGCCTGTCTGTGGCCAGGTCTCTGCCGCATGTCATATATATTATTTCAGTAGTATAGATCCCTCCTGCGATGCTCACAAGCGACTGATCATGACAAATGAGCATTCAAATGAAAGAGAATAGACATTAGCAGTGACGAATTGCACTCTAATTTCATAAATATCTGTAATTTCCTAAAAAAAAAAGTCTTTTAAAAAACTGTATGAAGTGTGCGATTTGCAGTTACTGCTGTTGTAGGAAGATACGCTCCATAATTGCTGTCCACGGGCCGCTGTTACACCTGTTTCATGTCAGTTTAACATTCTGAGGTCTTTCCTTTATCCTGAAATGTAAATGAAATGAAAATCCACAGGCTGCTTCCAGTCGACCGACCGGGTCAGGAACCTGAAATGTAAATAGTGTTCTATAATCATTTGGCTGAAATAAAAACATAACAACCTTTCTCCTTAACATACTCTCTAGTGGCAGATGACCTCGTAGTTCCGCCCCTTAAAACAACAATAACTAACTAACTAACTAACTCTCTCATTATAAACCTACTGGGGAAAGTGTGGTTTATGAACATGCGAGATTTCTCGCACGGGTCCGCTAGTGTCTTTATATTTCCTCCAAAACAGGTTCCTCACACTGACGAAATGTACGGTATTTCCTTGTCCACTCCTGGATCAGTTACCTTCCCAAGTACAGTACCGTTCCAATTCCTTTTCCCTTCTCCTCACCATTTTCTTACCTAATAATAGACTCACTCAGTATTCCCACTTGCCAGTGAGCTCCTCATGCCGTAATATTATTACAGTCTTCTTCTTCTTCTTCTAATGCCGTCTCCCTCCGAAGGTTGGCGATCCAATTAATTATGATTACACGCAAAACGGCAGCACGGAAGATTTCTAGCGACGTATGTCCATACCACCGCCGCTAGTCTTTCATCCAGTCTTCTCCGTCTTCCCACAGATCTTATCCCATCAATCTTCCCTTGAATGATCAGCCGGAGAAGTTCATATCGTTCACCTCTCATGATGTGCCCGAGGTAGCTGAGCTTACGCTCCTTGATGGTTGTGAGAAGCTCTTTCTTCTTGTTCAAGCTGTTGAGGACTTCTTCATGTGTTTTCCTTTCTATCCAAGATATTCGGAGTATTCTTCTGTATAAGTACATCTCAAAAGATTCAATCCGCTTCTCCAGTAATGGACTGAGCGTCCACCCTTCGAAACCATACAAAAGGACAGGAAAAACATAGCAACGTAACATTCGAACTCTGAGCTGACAGTTGAGTTCTCGGCTGGTGAATAAGGTCCTCATGGTATTACAGTAGAGCAGAGATGGGCACAATTCGGCTCATTGAGCAGCGCTCCCGCTCCGGCAGGAGAAAGAGCCGAGTATGCGCTCTCACTGAACTTAACCTTGTAGCTGCTTGCACAGCTTCCCGTTACAAGCGGTGTATCACAACAGCTTTATTCTTGTGCCCTGTTTGTTGTGCATTAGATGATTAGATTATGGTACATTCGCTTAATTATATTCCTTTTATTAGGTTCTGAGAAGGAAACATAAATAATTCGTTTGACAGCTGATAAGTACACACTCCTTTGCCCACTACTGATAGTCCTGAAACTACAATAAGCCAACCTAACAACTTGTTTAGAACACAAGGAACGAAAACTTGCTCTAGGAGTATAGAAATAAATTCATGAATAAGTATCATTCACCATAAACAAAACATTGGCCTATGTGTTCTTGTATATTTGAACTGCCATTCTGCAGATGATGAGGAGGTGTGCGTATCTTTTCTCTGAAGCAGACGGGTTACATTTGGAGCTATCGATCTTGCACTTGCAAATCGAAGAACGGCAGTGAGATGTGCGTCAGTTAGAGTGGCTTTTCATGGAGATTTATTTATCTTCAATAGAGAGAACAGTTTCCCAAACCAAACATTGATAGAAGTTTGGCAGCCATTTTGTGCATGTTTGGGAAATCTGTTTGCGAAAACTGTTCATAAAATGTGCTAAACTTGTTCGTGATTTCTGTTTAGCGTACAGCCGTACACATAATATAGACCTACTCAGCCCGGTACAATGTTATACCTATGCTTGCGCCTTGACTGTGCATATTGCCATCATTGAAACTCTGAAGAAAGAGAGAAAAACCGTCAAGGATGCAGAAATGGCAGCATCTAGAGCTATCAACGAATTGGAGGAACTAAAACAGTACCAGCGCAAGAACAACTTGATAGTGTATGGAATACCCACGGAAAGAGAGGAGGATGTATTTCACAAAATCTCGGACATTGGCAAGACGTTAGGAGTTGAAATCACCAGGGCAAACATAGACGCAGCTCACCGCCTCCCGTCAACAAAGCCTGGGCCTCAACCGATAATTGTGAAATTAAATAATAGGTGGAAGAAGGAAGAGATTCTCAGTAGCAGAAGACAAAAGAAGACCCTGAAGACGAGTGAAATTGGTTACAGTGATGGTGGTAATATATATATCAATGAACACCTGACCCCAAGAAATGAAACCATCGCCAAAAAGTGCCGTGAATTGAGACAACAGGGAAAAATCTTTGCAACTTGGGTCAGAGACTGCAAAATATACATTCGGAAAAATCAAAATGGACCCTCAAAGCTTATATCAAGTGCTGAAATACTGGATGAACTCGCCCTCTCAAACTAAAATCAATGTAATAGTAAGATATCTACTAAGTATTATCCCATATGGAACTAGAATTACAGAAATTAAATTTTTTAGGTAATGCAAATAATAATACACTAGAATTAACCGAGTGTAACTGTAATACACTTAGCGATTATTATAAGATTAAGGACAGTAAACAGATAATAACCGATACCAGTACACTAAAATGCGTACACATAAATGCACATAGCATAAAAAACAAGTTCGATGATATCCAAATAATGTTAGACAGAATCAAAGGTGTAGATGTCCTAGCAATCTCAGAAAATTGGTTAACAGAACAAACAAAAATGTTTTTCAATATTAAGAAATATGTTGCATATCACATAGTTAGAAAGCAAACTGGCGGGGGAGTATCTTTGTATATTTCAAACAAATGTAGCAGTACCCTTGTAAAGGAAATAAATTCCACCCACAGCATACTGCACATTACTGTGAGAAAAGGCCATCAAGAATACAATATAATCACTGCTTATAACCCTCATAAAAGCAACATTCCACACTTTCTAACTGATCTCGAAGTAATTATTAGTTCTTACTCAACGAATCCTGTTATAATACTAGGTGATATGAATATCGATCTATTAATTGGGGACAGATATACTAGTAGTTATATTAACCTAGTCAAATCATACGGTCTAGTCTTATGTAATACAAAATATCCAACTCGTGTAACACAAACTAGCTCTACTCTAATTGATCATGTATTGGCGAACGACTGTGACAAAATATGTAATGTCTATAATATTGATAATGATTTGAGTGATCACCATTTACTCATCTGTGAAATGAGAAACAAAAAGATAAACAGGAACTCAATATGTGATGATAGGCCAATAGAAAAGGATAAAATAAACTACAAAAAACTTAATAAATATTTAATAACTCAAGAATTTGTATGCAATGAAACTAACATCAATGACTACTACAATAAATTCTGTGATTTTATTGATAAAGGAATACATAGAAGCCTGTACTATGAAATATACGAATAAGGAGCCAAGTGCCCCACCAATAAAACCCTGGATCACACAAGATCTTTTAGCACTAATACACAGGAAAGATAAGATATATACAAAAACCAAAGTTAAAAATCCATCAGCAGAAATTTTAGAAGAATATAAAATTATTAGCAACCAAGTTACAAAACTTAAGAGAAACCTACAAAGAAACTACTTTGACCAAAAAATTCAAAATGCAAATAATCAGAGGGAAGTGTGGAGTGTTGTTAATGAGATGTTAAATAGACCAAAGAAGGGGAAAAATGAAATTGTCAAACTTATAGTCGACGGCACAAATGTCGAAAAAAAGGAAAATATATGTGATGAAATTAATAAATATTATGTCAATATTGCTAACAGTATATGGGAAAATCAAGGAAACGGTTCTACCTCGGGCATTACAAGCTATAAAAATACTACTAGCACTAAGACAATCTTTATGTTACCTACTGATGCTAATGAAATACAATCAATTATAAACTCCCTAAAACACAAAAACAATATAAGTGAGGACAACACTACTAATGTCATGCTACAATTGTGTCTTGAGGGCCTTACACCATATCTTGTCAAAATAATAAATCTTTCACTGATGACTGGTATATTCCCCGATGCCTGTAAAGTCTCTAGGGTGGTCCCGATCTACAAAAAAGGGGACAAAACCCACCCATCAAATTACAGACCCATTAATATTATATCTGCCATCAGCAAGGTTCTAGAAAGCGTTGTTAAACGAAGACTTATGAATTTCTTCATGAAAAATTATTACTTTGCAAACTGCCAATATGGGTTTATTCCAAATAGAGGAGCTGATAGTGCTATATTTGAAGTAGTAACTGATGTAGAAAAGGCATTAGATGAAAACAAACTAGCTGCTGGTGTACTAATTGACCTTCAAAAAGCCTTCGATCTGGTTAACCATAAGATTCTCCTTAATAAACTAGAATTTGCAGGCATCAGAGGAGTGGCACATGATTGGTTCAAGAACTACCTCACTAACAGAAAACAATATGTTGCAATCGATAATGTAAAAGGATCTCAAATGAGAATTGACACAGGAGTACCTCAAGGTTCTGTCTTAGGACCAATTCTTTTCTTGGCCTATATTAATGATATAGTATTATTAGAATTGAAAGGCAAGCTTAAACTATTTGCAGATGATATTTTTATACTCTATCTGCGAACATCTGAACAGGAAATTATGCTAAATATTAATTATGATCTCAATAAGCTGGTGGATTGGTTGAGAGCACACAAAATGGTTATCAATATCACTAAAACAAAATATTTGTTCTTCCATAAACCATCATACAAGATTGAGACCACAAACATAGTCAACATAGCCAACAAAGAAATAGAAAGGGTTAAATCGGCAACATACTTAGGTATCACACTAGATAGTACACTAACCTGGGAAAATCATGTAGAAAATGTAAAACATAAAATCAGCCCTTTAATTGGTATTATTTTCAGATTAAGATATAGCTGTCTTACTAGCCAACAGTTGAAAAATATATACTTTGCTCTGGTACATTCACATCTAATGTACATGAATTTCATATGGGGATATTGTAAGAAGGAGCTGATAAAAGAACTTGAGATACTCCAGAAACGTGCTATAAAATCTATCTTTGGATTACCTTGGCTCACACCCTCAAATGAATTGTACTCAGGAACTAAAATTATGCCACTGCAAAAACAAATAGCTATGTCAGCAACAGTATTTGTATACAAATTATAAAACAAATTGATACACACACACATCCATTTTACCCATGCAAATGACATTCATCACTATGCAACAAGAGGAGTAAATCAAATATTCACCAGCCATTCCCAATCCATTAAATTTGGAACTAAAGGAATTATGTCCTCTATAATAAAAGAATACAACTCGCTACCATTAGGCATAAGGGAAAGTTTCTCTATAAAAACATTTAAGAGGAAAACAAAAGACTTCCTATTAAGGAATGAATAGCCCATGTACAATAGCCTTAAGCAATGCAATGTATCATACCGTATTATCTCTGTAAAGTTAGTCACTAGCAATCTAATATAAGTTAGCCTACTATTAAACTAAACAATAATGTTACAAAAATTATATATATGCCATGCTGTAACTATGTTACTTGATTGTCCCTAACACGAGCTCAGGCTCATTGGGACCTATGTAAATAAATAAATAAATAAATAAATAAAAATAGTCGTTCCAGCACAAACTATTAGCGAGCAGTCAGCTGGTCCCGGCTCCTTGGCTCCGCTCGCGCTCATGCAGTTGGCTCCCGGAGCTGCGCTCTCTCATTGCCCACCTATGCGGTAAAGCATCTAAAATCCGAACGCCCGCTTTAAACATGTGAACTGTATTTTGGACGGCGCTGTGAGAGAACAATGACCTTGGGAGTGTTTGATTTGAACCATCCACTCCCCTTTCCCCAGCGGGCCAGTCTATTTTTTTGTGTATACATGCGTACAGTACATACATAGGTATGTAAATTTGTAAACATGTAGTGAATTGTTTTTGTAAAATAAGTGCAATTTTCTGGATTTAAAAATACAAATAAATCGAAGTACAGGTCGCCAGGAAATGTTCTCCGGAGCGACTACGCGCTGCTGCGAGAGATTACGTCACCAGTTAAGTTGGCAGCACGGCTGTCGCTTGTATCATAACAAACAGTAAACTTTGTACTCACCACAGCCATTCACAACTGATGCTGGAAGTGCTGATGACCCACATGATCGCTTATTGCAATACACACTGACAGCCCACACATGTGGCCTTCACCCTATCAAGGTCACTGTGCTGCCAACTAAACTGATGATGCAACCACTCACAGCTCCATGTAGCCACTGTGCCCTGTATGTATATATGTAAGTATATAAAGGGTTTATTTTTGTTTATCTTAACATTTTTAGTGTAACTAGGAATTTCTACGTTATGTTCGAAAATCAGAAAAAATCAAAAATCCCAATTAGTTCGGATTTTCGACACCCTACTAAATTGTTATTTATTTATCAAATATTGTGCCAACAATTTATGGATGGCAGATAGAGAAAAGGCAAGCCCCAAATACACAGCAGTGTCTCCATCTCCGTTGTTATCCCCTTCGTCTCCTTCACCCGTATCTTTTATGGACAACACATTTCACAACACCAAAACCATGAGGTGTACTCAAATGCAGTGGCGGCTGGTGAATAATTCTTCCGGGTGTTGCACTATTTTCATTAAGGGGGGGGGGTTGCAGTGTAATAGATTGCTTGATATCAGAGAAAACTGTATTCAATTGCGTGGTAAAACGAATGTCGCAGTTCATAGAACACCACATCGTCATCGGATTAAAGTTACCGTAGTCTACATGAAAACCTTCACGAGAACAAAACAACATAAGTTATATATGAGGGCGAGTTAACTGTTGGGATAGGTTACTCTGCCATACCCTTCACTATTGAGATCTGGTCGGTGCTTGGGCCTGGCAAGTACCAAATGGACGAGCACTCCTAGACATTTGGCGCACTTCGCTTTCTCAGACAGTTCACAGTAACTTAAGATTTCCTGAATTATTATTAAAGAACAAAATTATGAATTCCTATACCCACATATAAAAGGACACGCACAGCTTTCATTACTAAAAATATTATTACGGTATTAATTATGTTTCTTAAAGAAATCTGGTCGTTGTGCAACACTGCAACCCTATTACCAGCCGCCACTGGTCAAATGTATTAGTTGTACAAGAATAAACTTGTCTGTGATACTCCTCAGAATGTTCAAGTGTGGTGGTCTAGCAGATGGTCTATAGTACTTAAGGGTTAGTGTTATTATATGGATGGAAACACCTGGAAACATATCTGTCCAGGTACCGTCAGCTGACCGATACGTACTCCAAGAACACTGCTTCTGACTCTCCAGCACTCGGGATCAACCTGGGTCTGCGCTCTGTCCGTGGTATTGTTCGTGTGGGGGACCCTGTGTTCGTGTCCAGTTAGTGCGCTAGGTAACTACCATGTCTACTTTGCATGATTTGACTTAACCTCTGCCTCACACCAACATGAAACTCCGGTATTTGTGCAACATATCAGCACCTTCCAGTATCTTGGAAGTATGGTCTCCAAGGATAACACCCTCAAACAAGAAATTCTAAATAGGACACAGAAAGCATCACATTTCTATAACCAAGTTTGGCACTTACTTTGGGACAAAAATAAACCCTTGGCAGCAAAGGCAACGTTGTATCACACCCACTTTGTTCCAATCCTTACTTATGGTATGGAAACATGTACATTGCTAAGTAAGGATTACAGTAGAATTCAGGCCAGAGAAATGAGATTTATTAGGACTATGAACCAAAGTACCAGGAGAGAGAAGATGAGAAATGAGGTACCCAGAGCAACAACTGGCATCAAGGTCCCTGTTACCAACTTTCTGGGGAAACACAGACTTCAGTGGTATGGCCATGTAATGAGGAAGGATAGCTCTAGAACAGCTATGAAGTACTTCAACCTGGTTGTCAGTGGGAAGAGACCAAGAGGAAGACCAAGGAGACGATGGATAGAGACTGTTCGATCAGAGGTGGAGAAGAATAACTGGGACGATGTCCAAGAACAAATGATGTACCAAGATCGGGCAAGATGGAGAGTGCTTGTTCGCCACACCCGAGAAACTGGAGATGGAAAATGATGATGATGATCAGCACTTTAGAATGAGTGTTCATGACGACTTTTGCAGCTGGGGACTCATCATCTTGTAGAAGATCATCGTCAATTAATACACAAAACAAACATTAAATTTTATAATGGATTGTCCACTCCAGCAGGCCGGGTGTGGGAATGAACAAGCCCCTTCCATAGCTGTCTGTCCTGTCACCACTGTCCTTCATTCTACGCTCCACTTAGTCAAAGCTCTGTGGACCTGCTTCATCCACCCATCTCGAGGTCTTCCTCTTGGGCACTTGCCAATTATCTCTCTTTCAAAATAAGCTTTGGGTGTTCTACTAGAGGGCATCCTCATCAGATGTCAGAACCTTTCGATTGCAAGAACTCCTTAACAATGTCAAGCACACTTCTTTTCAGCCCTAGCTTTAGGCAGACTACTCATTTCTAATTTTGTCTCGTCTGGTCTTCTGAATACTTGATCTTAGAAATTTCATCTCATCAAAATAAAACAAAAATACTCATATGCAGTCGGAACCAGGAAGATCATAGAAGAGCACCAGCCATTTATATCGAGAATGATAGAATACAACATGTTAGTATCTGGGAAGCTTGATAACGTATGATGGAACCAGCAAACGAGAAATTGGAGTAGAATTATTCAGGCAAAGAATGCCTTTTATAGAAAGAAGAATCTCTTTACATCCAGAAGTATAGACCTAAAAATAAGGAAAAGACTGTTGAAGATGTACGTGTGGACTGTGGCTTTGTATGGTAGTGAGACCTGGACAATAGGGAAGTCAGAAGAGAGGAAGTTGATGGCTTTTGAGGCTTGGTGCTGGAGAAGAATGCTCAAGATCAGTTGGATACAACATATGACAAATGAAGAGGTATTCAGAAGAGCAGGAGAAAGTAGAAGCTTTATGAAGAGTCGGAAAACAAGACGAGCGAATTCGTTGGGACATATTCTCAAACATAATAGCCTGCTAGCAAGAGTCATCTAAGGGATGCTAGAAGGGAAACACACAAGAGGAACACCACCACTTGCATACATCACACAGTTAATGACAGACACGAACACAAAATCATATCGTGAATTGAAGAGGATGGTGGAGAATAGAGAAGATTGGCGAGTTGCTGCAAACCAGCCCCAGGGCTGTTAACTTAAGAGAGAGAGAGAGCTTGTATCCAGTTGTTGTCCCGGGGAATCATTGTAGCAGCTTCTAGACCTTAGGTCAATATAATAATAAGAAGAAAAAAAATTTACGCAACATTTTCGTTCCATTAAGAACTACAGAGTTTTGGAAATTAGGAAGTTACGAAGAAATATATCAGAACATTGAAAACATAACAGAGACAATAAAGAAGAGGCGATTGTTATTTTTCGGACATTTATATAGAATGAATGATAGCAGGTTATCCAAACAGATTTTTAAATATCTTTGAAAAAATAAATCGACAACAGCCTGGTTTCAAGAAGTAAAGAAAGATTTAGAAAGAAACATTGTAAGAGAAGAAGATGCATTAGAGAGAGAAATTTTCAAATATAAGGTATTGGGAATGGAAGGACTCCAAAGAAGGCAATATAAGAAAACAGGCTCAAAATGGTCGTAAGAGAGAAAGAAGACACACAGCGAAAATATGAAGGAGCCCTGGAAGAAGAAGAAAGAACAACAAAGGACTGAACACTGTAATTGGTTCGTGGTCCTCACAAGACCCTGACGGAGAAAGAAGGAAAGAAGAATAATAATAATCACAAGTAAGCATTTTCCAAAATATATATAATTTTTTTAACAAGGTACGAGGTTTTGATTATTAAGAAAAATAATTACTGTATTTTTTTCAAAGAAACAAAAAGTCCTGTTTAATGCAAATTGAAAATGGGTAATATTTTTGTGTAGGAGGTCGTAAAACATGAAGATGCTGAACTCTACTCTTCATAGTTATGACCTCCGGAGAGAGCTTGACGTTGAGCTACTGTTTAGGTTTCACACCTTCTACGAGGAAGTGGTTTCGGTGACGTAGTTGGTAGCATGCTGAGCTTCTATGGCCAAGATCGCGGGTTCAAACCCGGCCAATGTCGTTGGATTTTTTAAGAGCTTTGAAAATCCCTCAGTATGCCTTCCTTCGGAGGGGAAGTAAAGCCGGCGGTCCCATGTGGAAGCTAAAATGTGTAGGTTAGTTTGATAACACTCGATTAGTTCCAACGGTTGGTTGGTTCCTCAGTTTAGGGGCTGCGACAACACGGTCATGTTGTAACGTGTTTTTCGTGGGGTTTTATGCAACTGGCATAAGTCAGTAGGAAGCCATTCTATATTTATTTACGCGGCAAATTGTTCAGCCAAGAGAATTTTTCATGGTAATTTATTATTATTATTAATTTATTATAATTATTATTAAGGTATTTTCGGAGCATTTTATAAAAATTATTAGCATTCAGATAGGTTTTCTATGTCTTAGAAAACGCTATCCAGCAAATTATTACGAACGACGATATCATAGAAAATTATCTGATTACGGAATTTTACGGAGTTTTCGTCAGTTAGGGTATATCGAGAGACGTGACTCACTGGGATTTCAAGTACACGCTTAATCTTGTCGAGAAGCATGACGCAATCTTGGTTCGCAAGGTCTAGAAAAGACGAATTGTTGGAACGGAACCCTCCCGCCGAGTGTAATGACCCGGAGGAGGAGAAGATCGCGTGGTGGGTCAGCCAATCAGGGGAGACGACGTAAGCTAGTTGGGACTGAAGAGTGGGGAGCCGGCGTGTGGTTATATCGTTCGACGCGCCGTGAAACAAGGACTATCTGTGAAATACTTGAGGAGTATGGATGCGCGTGCGTGTCGCTCCGATGTTCAGTGGAGTTAGGGACTATCTGTGAAATACTTGAGGAGTATGGATGCGCGTGCGTGTCGCTCCGATGTTCAGTGGAGTTAGTAACTATCTGTGAAGTACTTGAGGAGTATGGATGCGCGTGCGTGTCGCTCCGATGTTCAGTGGAGTTAGTGACTATCTGTGAAATACTTGAGGTGTACGGTCGCAAGTGCGTGTCGCTCCGATGTTCAGTGGAGTTAGCGACGAACTTTTGTAAAACTTGGTTGTACGAGTGTTTGGGTCCGAGGTACGGACCATAGAATTATCTAATCTACCAGAATATCATCAAATTCCGACGGAGATGACGACGTCCAGGAGACTGTGGGAAGCTCACAACATCATCAAGAACGAGGGAAATGCTTTGGCAATTTCCAGTGGTAAGCGCCAATGACGCAGAAATACGCAATCTCTCATTTTCTTTGTTTTACATGTCATATTTCAGTAACTTCATAGCTTGGAAATAAGAGTAAAATCAATTTATCAGACTCCGTTTTCACGTAATTTTCTATCGGTAATGTTCAAATCACAACGCTCCAATTTAAATTTTATACTTATTATTATTAATTTTGCTATTCTTGTTTTATATAATAAATTCATTTCTTTTACAATGCAATCTTTGCTTTCAGTAGGTAGCATTAGATATAGACCAATTCCTTCTCCTGATACAATTGTTTGTTGGGTTAATGATCAAATCATACCACGATCTGAGTGAATAGAGTCTTGAATGTGTTCTGCCAGAGCTAGACGTTGTTAAATACAAATTTAGATTTCAACATTGCGTTGAGGTCTTGGCGCCCATTAAAACAACATAGCTTAGGCAAAGGTAAACAGTTACATTTCTCACCCAACAGTTAGGAGCTAGCAAAACGTTTCACTTGTCGCCGACAACTTGGGGCTGAAAACCTAATAACATTTGTGGAAGGAGAAGGGTATATATTTCTGTGCCTGTATTTTGGGGGTTATTTGTCTGTATCAGTGTATATCATTATGGGGGATGAGAAAGAAAGACAGATGAGGTTACGTAGTGGTCATCAACGGGAGAGTGATGATACGAGCAGTATGTCGAGTGATGGTAGTACCGGGGTAGCGGAGGTAAATCCCGATACTGAAACAGGGAGTGTAGGCGGCCAACCAGAATTAAAAACTTTACTTCTCGAGTTTATGTATCAGAACAAAGTTAGTAGTGATGCCTTAAATGCAAAGTTAGAACAGAATAACGCTAAATTAGAACAAAACAGTAGGGAAAATAAAGAAAGTACAGAAGCTTTAAATGCAAAGTTAGAACAGAATAACGCTAAACTAGAACAAAACAGTAGGGAAAATAAAGAAAGTACAGAAGCTTTAAATGCAAAGTTAGAACAGAATAACGCTAAACTAGAACAAAACAGTAAGGAAAATAGAGAGAGTACTGAAACTTTAAATGCTAAATTAGAACAAAACAGTAGGGAAATGAGTGACAAATTCGAACTGATTAGAGGTGAGATCAGGGGGGTGATGGAAGAAAAGGCTAAAGAGATTATTGCAGATGTAGACAGAAAATTAGGAAAAGTACAGGAGGAGTTGGAAATTAGAATCAGTACACAGGCTGAAAATTTAAAAGAACTAGTGCAACTGGAAACACAGCAGGTCAAAAAGCAATTGGGGGGAGAAATTGACAAAATTCAGGTAGCTACTAAAGAGGTTAAGGAACAGCTGGGGGGTAGAATTGAGAAAGTCCACTCACAAATAGTTGCAGAAGTAAATGATTTAAGAGAGAGTAATAGAGAGAGCATTAGCAAGATTGAGGAGAAACAAGCAAAGCTATATGATAAAGTAGAAGAATCAGAAGGAAACATTAAATTAACAGTAAACAGTATTGAGAGGAAGGCTGAGGAGAAAATCGCAGAATTAGAATTAAAATTAAAAGCTAGGATCAGGCAAGAAAATAGTCAGAATAGACCAGTTTTTGTGAATAGCACACACAGGGAGGTAGAACTGGGTAAGTTCAGCAATCGACAGGGGTGCCCAATGGAGTTCATGAACACTATAGAAAATAAATTCGGGGAGAGGTTGGAAAATGGTAGTATTGAGTGGTGCCAGGTAGTTGAAATTTTAGAACAAGTGTTTGTGGGGGAAACGAGGAATTGGTTTGCTGTCTACAGAGACAAGTTTACTGATATGAATGATTTTAAAATGAAATTCTGTGAAAAGTTCTGGAATGAGGTTATTCAGTCGCAGCATCGTGAGGGAGTAGTGTGTGGTAAATATAACCCTAAAGGAAGCTCCACCATGACCGAATACTTTTTAGGGCAGGTATTAGTGTGTAAATATCTGGATGGCTTGAAGGAGGAAAGTGATGTGGTAAGGTTGCTACTTAGGCACTTTCCCTATAGGATCAAGGAGGCTGCTTGTATCCAGAATGTAAAGACTATATCACAAGTAGAAAATTTGTTAAGCACATTTGATGCACTAGGGAGAGGGGGTTATGAGGACAATTTCAATAGGAACCAGGGTAATAATAATAATAGACCTAATGAAGCCAGGCATCAGGAAGTTCAAGGGAACGGTGGCGAAGGGGCCAACCCTGAAAATAGAAATAATAATAATCAGCTAAATCAGAACAGAGGAAATGGCTATGGTAATCAGTATCAAGGGAGGAACAATGATTTCAGGGGAAATCAAGGGAGGAACAATGATTACAGGGGAAATCAAGGGAGAAACAATGATTTCAGGGGAAATCAAGGGAGAAATTATAATGACAATAATTACAACCAGAATAGGGGTCAAGGAAGAGGACAGCCTAGTGGTAGTAATATACAGCCAAACAATGACAACACAGCCCAGAACAACCAGACCAGTTTAGTAGTTAGTAGTACTACGGCCAGCTGTAGCGGTTCTTTAAACGCGAACCAGGCTGCGAAGTAAGGTCAGAATCTCAGTCTGTAGCATGCCCTGTCCATACAATTATACAGGAACCCTATGACCTAAATGTAAGAAATGAATTATTACATGAACTAAATGATGAAGGTATTATTCAGGAAGTGGTTAGTAAGAGCCCCATAGTTAAATTTAACGTGTCCGAGGCGTACACAGATGTTTTAATTGATAGTGGTTGTATGAAGAGTTGCATAAGTAGTGCATTTTATGATAAAATGAAAGGAACTGGAGTAAATTTTGAGGAGATGCCAATTAAAAGCACTTTTGTTATCACAGCTGTTGGGAAGAGGTCTAAAGTAATTTCTAAGCAAGTTTTAGTAGACATTAAAATTAATAATCATGTAGAGAAGCAGATTGGCCTTGTAATTCCAAATTTAGTATTCAGTGTTATCTTGGGTTCAGAGTGGCTAAGTAGAGTGTCTGGTAACTTATGTTATGATGTAGGGAGTTTGAAATTTAAATGGGGAGATTCTGAAGTAGAAGTAGCGTTCAATGACCATATTCAGAGGAGTAGTATTGTAGGTGTGATTTGTACTTTAAATGAGATATCGCCAGCCGTAGAGCGGGGTTCTCCATGTTTTGTGGGCAGTGTGATTACGAACGGAAGTCTAGAGGACTCGTTACGTGAGGCTGCATTTCAGGGTAATATAGAGGTGGAACAATGTGTTCGGCTCTATGATGTGTTATTGTGTAATAGGAGAGTTTTTGAGGATCGCATTGGTATGGCCAATTGCTATACACATTCATTGAACGTTATTGATAGGTCAGTATTCACAGGACATAGATATCCTGTACCTTTCGCTTATCAGAGTGCAGTTGAGGCACAAATTAATCAGATGCTTGAAGATGGGATTATTGAGCACTCTAACAGTCCATATGTTAATTCTTTGATCACGGTACCCAAGACCGACGGCACTGTTCGTATTTGTTTAGACGCTCGTTTGGTTAACAGTAGAATTAGTTCAGATCAGCTGAAATCTATGTCAATAGAGGAATTAATGCAAACATTTGAGGGGAAGAAGTATTTCACTCGTGTAGATTTGAGTTCCAGTTTTTGGCAAGTGCCACTTATGTACGAAGATAGACCATTTACAGCTTTTAGTCATAAATATAACCTTTATCAATTTTGTAGAACACCTTATGGGTTAAAGAGTAGTTCAGCAGCTTTAATTAGGGCTTTAAACATCGCATTAGGGGATGACACAGGAGAGTTTGTAACCATTTACATAGATGATATGGTAATTAGTTCACGCAGTTTTGAGGAGCATCTACGTCATTTAAATATAGTTTTTCAGAAGTTAGATCAGGCAGGGTTCACTTTGAAGCTGTCTAAGTCGTCATTCTGTCAGTCAGAAGTGACATTTTTAGGTCATAGAGTGTCAAGTAGAGGTGTTACACCAGAGGAAAGTAGGGTTAGCATGTGTGGACAGTAGCAACAGGGCATTGTTACAGACACTGAGAAATAGGTAGGTAGAGCAACGTCATGACGTTCATTTAAAGGGAGCCACTTGCAAGGTTGGAAGCAGGTGACGCAGAAACATTTATAGTTTCCAAACGTATTGGGAAAACAGCATATGTGCTGGAGAATAGTGAGGGAAACAGATTATACGGAACGTATAATATACATAGTCTACGAAAATATGTGTCATAAAGTGAGTGTGTTTAGCTGGCGAGCCAGCCTATCAAATGAGTAAGTGTGGTGTCTGGTGCGTGGAAGATCTGGTCTTAAGGCAGGCGTATCAGAAGTCACACAGGGGGGTAGTATGTAAGTAAATGAGAGTTTTTAAGGTACAGGGAAATATGACGGGATTGTCGGATGCTGTTGAGCACTAAATTGTCTCGATGCACCAAGGCCATTTTGGCAGCGCTGATGGGTTCCCATTTATCTCCAAGAGATGGGGGAGCGCTTGAATAGGGCTTGTTAGCTTAAGGCGTCCACGAGATAAAAGATGGGCCATCAGAATGCGAGACAGTCCTTCATGAAACTCATACATATCAGCACACGTGATTTCTGTTTACGGCCTCGCCATGTAAGATTTGTAAGTGTGTAATTTAAGATAATATGTACAATGGTATTATTTGTGTGAGGAGAAATGGTCTGTGTTGAGAACTAGTATTAAGTAGAATATGGTTAACGGGAACTTAACAAGACAGGGCGATTACGGCACAGAAATATTTGGTGTTATATGTAATGCACATTTACTGTTTTTTTCAGAAGTCAATATTAATTTAATCTACTTCAAAGAGAGATTAAGTATTATGGTCACGAGGCGCTGCCACAATAGTGTGATCGTGTGCTCAGTGATAAGTGGAATTAAATGTCACCATAAGGAGGGGACCTCCAGTGAAATTAGGAAGTTCTAGGATGATATAAATATATCAGAACACCTTCAATGCGTGTGATATGACATCATAAATACATAGTGCTCACACATTAATTATGTCTATTTCTCCAACATAGAGAAATTTGAGAGGCGGAAATATCCGTGGAACACTATTCCATATGTAAAACATTGGACTGGTTGCAAAGTGCAATCCATTGTGACAACAAACTTTGACGCAAAGTGCGTGAAGAAAAAATATGAGTGTATATATCTGTAATTTAGGGTGATTTCATTTATGTAATATGTATTTTGGATGGGGTTTATTAACGTGTCTGGGATAATCGGATAATGGACCGTCGTCACGGTAAATCATCCGATGATCCGAGGCGAATATGTAACGTGTTTTTCGTGGGGTTTTATGCAACTGGCATAAGTCAGTAGGAAGCCATTCTATATTTATTTACGCGGCAAATTGTTCAGCCAAGAGAATTTTTCATGGTAATTTATTATTATTATTAATTTATTATAATTATTATTAAGGTATTTTCGGAGCATTTTATAAAAATTATTAGCATTCAGATAGGTTTTCTATGTCTTAGAAAACGCTATCCAGCAAATTATTACGAACGACGATATCATAGAAAATTATCTGATTACGGAATTTTACGGAGTTTTCGTCAGTTAGGGTATATCGAGAGACGTGACTCACTGGGATTTCAAGTACACGCTTAATCTTGTCGAGAAGCATGACGCAATCTTGGTTCGCAAGGTCTAGAAAAGACGAATTGTTGGAACGGAACCCTCCCGCCGAGTGTAATGACCCGGAGGAGGAGAAGATCGCGTGGTGGGTCAGCCAATCAGGGGAGACGACGTAAGCTAGTTGGGACTGAAGAGTGGGGAGCCGGCGTGTGGTTATATCGTTCGACGCGCCGTGAAACAAGGACTATCTGTGAAATACTTGAGGAGTATGGATGCGCGTGCGTGTCGCTCCGATGTTCAGTGGAGTTAGGGACTATCTGTGAAATACTTGAGGAGTATGGATGCGCGTGCGTGTCGCTCCGATGTTCAGTGGAGTTAGTAACTATCTGTGAAATACTTGAGGAGTATGGATGCGCGTGCGTGTCGCTCCGATGTTCAGTGGAGTTAGTGACTATCTGTGAAATACTTGAGGTGTACGGTCGCAAGTGCGTGTCGCTCCGATGTTCAGTGGAGTTAGCGACGAACTTTTGTAAAACTTGGTTGTACGAGTGTTTGGGTCCGAGGTACGGACCATAGAATTATCTAATCTACCAGAATATCATCAAATTCCGACGGAGATGACGACGTCCAGGAGACTGTGGGAAGCTCACAACATCATCAAGAACGAGGGAAATGCTTTGGCAATTTCCAGTGGTAAGCGCCAATGACGCAGAAATACGCAATCTCTCATTTTCTTTGTTTTACATGTCATATTTCAGTAACTTCATAGCTTGGAAATAAGAGTAAAATCAATTTATCAGACTCCGTTTTCACGTAATTTTCTATCGGTAATATTCAAATCACAACGCTCCAATTTAAATTTTATACTTATTATTATTAATTTTGCTATTCTTGTTTTATATAATAAATTCATTTCTTTTACAATGCAATCTTTGCTTTCAGTAGGTAGCATTAGATATAGACCAATTCCTTCTCCTGATACAATTGTTTGTTGGGTTAATGATCAAATCATACCACGATCTGAGTGAATAGAGTCTTGAATGTGTTCTGCCAGAGCTAGACGTTGTTAAATACAAATTTAGATTTCAACATTGCGTTGAGGTCTTGGCGCCCATTAAAACAACATAGCTTAGGCAAAGGTAAACAGTTACATTTCTCACCCAACAGTTAGGAGCTAGCAAAACGTTTCAATGTAGCCCCGTGTACTTTGGGTGAGTGTAGAATCTGTCTGATAACCAGTGTTAATTGTGATGGCTGTATTAGTGTGTGTTATCTGTTTTCTTTTTAATTTAAGTACAGACTGCAACTTAGAATTTTTCAAAGTAGTTCCTACTTTTGCCGCCAAATGCCACCGTCAATGATTACTAGGCCTAGTCCAGAACTTAGCTACTAGACGCCACCGCAGTCGGCTCTTGGCAATGAACGTAGGATCCTAAGAGCGTTGTTTACATTCTTAACCTATACAATTTAGCTTCACACAGGTGTAATTAGTGGAAGGTTCTTTAACATGCCATAAATCTATGACATGGGACCGCCGGCTTTACTTCCCCTCCAAAGGAAGGCATTCACTAACTACACTTGTGGAAGCTAAAATATGGAGGTTAGTTTGATAACGCTGTATTAGTTCTAACGTTTACCGCCAGGTGTTGACTGCAATGGCTTTTATTAGCCCCGTCCGCAGCTAGGTGTTGTGGACGGAAACATTTGGTAGCAAAAGTAGGAACTACTTGAAAAAATTAATCGTCTGCAGTCCTTACACCTGAATTGCAGATAACACTCACTAATACAGTCATCACAATTAACACAGGTTATCAGACAGATTCTATACACACCCAAAGTACACGGGGCTACATGACCGCGTTGTCGTAGCCCCTAAACTAAGGAACCAACCAACCTTCTAGGAGGAATTTGATATAATATATGAATCTAAACCCGCGATGTTGTGTTTATGTTTTAGGTACCGCAAGGTGACGGGCCCGGAGGTTGAGGTGGAGGAGGACTCTCCAGCCATGGGTCGGTATCTGGCTCTGCGGCAAGCAGGACTGGTGCGCCTGGGGGACCCGATCTATGTGGGCGAGTAGGTCGCCACACCTACCCCTAACACTTCCCTGACTGACCATCAATGATTGATGATACTCGGCTTGTGTTTATTACAAGTCCCCTCCCTGCTTAATATGCCTCATTATAACACTGCTTTGGGGGTTTCCAAGTAATGTGCAATAGAACGGCTCTAGTGTTTTACATCAAATACAGGGTGTATCAAAATGAATACCGGGGTTTAAGGCTTTGTGGTACTTATTACAGTTATTATTTATTCACATATTTTTCTTTTTCTCCTCCCAGAACTTTCTCATCCTCTCCGACCTGGAAGCCCTTTGTGTGTCCGATATACTGTAGTATATTGTTTCCGTTCAACTGTTATTAGTTTGCGACTTATGCTTTTGTTCTTCAAAATCCTCTTTTCTTCTCTGTCTTTGATTTGTTGCCGAGTCATACCCAATTCTTCCAAATCATCCTGAACTTCTTTGAACCAATTTTTATTGATTTTATTTTTCAAAAAGTAATCAAATAGTTGTTTCAATATCTCGGTTTCTGGCAGTCTTGATATGTGACCGAAAAAGGTAATTCTTCTTTTACGCATTGTAGTTATTATTGATTCACATTCACGATAGACGATGTTGTTGGGCGACAATCTCTACTTTCCATCAACTTGGTGTTTTTTTGTTAAAAATTGTTCTAATAATTCTTCTGTCAGTTTTCTGTAATTTGTCTGTTGTAGATTTTACATTCAATTTGAATAAAGTTTCATTAGCATAAGTTGCCTCTGGTTTAACTATGGAATTATAGCGTTTCAGCTTAGCGTTTATCGGTTTTTATAGGTTGGCCAGGTAAGTCTTTGTGCTTGTTTAAATTTAGTTGTTCTGTATTCTATTGCTTCTTTTTCATTTGTGTTCCATGTTATTATTTCCCCAAGATATTTGAATTTCTGAACAATTTTAATCTCTTTATTATTGTTCAGTTGAATGACTGGTAGATCTACTTTAAAAGTTGGCATCAT
The DNA here is from genome assembly GCA_946902985.2 of Meconema thalassinum. NCBI lineage: Eukaryota > Metazoa > Arthropoda > Insecta > Orthoptera > Tettigoniidae > Meconema > Meconema thalassinum. Next base: position 28,339,564 of record OX336390.1, read on the forward strand.
TTCTGTTTTTTTTATTTTTTTATTACAGTTAACATACAATTATAAATAATCCATCAAATGATAGAGCAACTCAGTTTGTCCTGCAAGTGTTCAATGTGAGCACCATTCGACACACGGCACACATCGAGTTGATAGCTGAGTTTGTCCCAAACCTTGCTCAGTGTCTCTGGAGTAATTGTTGCAACAACTGCTTCAATCCTGTTTAAGTTGGTTAGGTCTGCTGGTAGTGGAAGCACATACACATGATCCTTTACGAACCCCCAAAAGTAAAATTCATATGGCATCAGATCGGGTGAACGGGGAGGCCGTGCGAAACAAACTCTATAATCCGGCCCCTTACGGCCAATTCAGCGGTCGAGTATAACGTCATTTAACCAATCGCGTATTAAGGCATGCCAATGAGGCGGCACACCATCTTGCTGGCAAATAATGTTCTCTGGTTCAGCTTCTTGTATTTGAGCAAAGAGCCATAGTTGTAGCGCATCAAGATAAGAAACATCAGTTACAGTTGCTCTAGCGCAAAGGAAGGCCCACAAACTTCGCACTGTAACTACAGATTCAGTCCTTGCGAACTGTAAAACACAAAGAGCTTTCTGTTCCCTGGTCGCCATCTTGGTTACTAACACTTACATCGGAAGACTGAGGGACCAGTGAATGCGCACATATACAAACATTTGTAGCACAAACTGTTTGAGTTGCTCTTTCATTTGATGTATTATTTACAATCGTAAGTTAACTGTAATAAATACTGCAAAGCCTTAAAATCCCGATATTCATTTTGATACACCCTGTATATTTTACAGGTTTTCTTGTAGCACCTTTCATTCAAGTATAATAAAATTTGGGAGATCCGCCTGATCAATACACAATATTTACATATATAGGGCTATATTAAACCCATTTGGTACGTGTTTCGGGGCCTATTATGATGGCCCCTTCATCAGCCAAAAACATACAGATCATCAGTATAATCACAGGATACATCACAAAGGTAGATCTAACATGAAAAAGAATGGATGAAATTTTTCTTTTTGTCGTGTGGCCTCCTGGGAGGCCGAGTGCAGGTCTTTCCAGTCGACGCCCGTGGGCGACCTGCGCGTCGGGGTGAGAGATGGAAGGGATGAAGATGAATGAAATTGGGCAAGGATCTGGAAGGAAGTGGCCGTGGCCTGTCAGAACGTACCGACCCAGCATTAGCCTGGTGTTGAAAATGGGAAACCACGGAAAGCCATTTCAAGGACGGCCGACGGTGGGGCTTGAACCCACGCGTCTACCGAGTCTGCAGAGAGCTTGGCCCCATGACCTAACGCTGCACTTTAGCGAGCGTAGCCACTGCTGTCGGTATGGATGAAAATGAAACATAATAATCATGAAAGATGATGTGGTGATAAAGCACTTGAATGTGACCAATTAGAGACACACTTAAAAATGTTACAGGCGACAGATGAATAAACACATTAAAACAAAAGTTTAAAAGGGGGCTCTTTAAGTGCTTGTCAAAACAAGTCTTTTGTGAGTCCTTATGAACAATAATACCAGCAGGGTATCGTTTCTAAATAAAAAGTTCATTCCATAATAAATAGTTGAAAATATTGTTAAAAACTCAGTCCTATTGGAAATTGCTGTTTGTTAAGAGACCAATACTTCGCCTATGACGAGGACCGAACAGGCCAAGTTAGACAGAGCCTCTTGAGGATAGAAGCGAGGGGAAATCCTTAAAAACTTGGTGACATATATTGATTAGTCCAAAAAAGTTCCATCTTCTAAGGGGCAAATGAGCCTTAGAGAGATCCTGAGGAGGAAACAAAAAAAAAAAAACTAATTTTAGAAAAGAAAAATAAATAAAGTGTGGGGAATTAAAAAATGTTGGTCTTATTGGGTTTAATATAGCCCCATATACATGTAAATATTGCAAGATGTATAACACAATTTACACTCGCCAAATCAATACTTTACTTTACTAAAAAATACTATCACACCAACATATGGGCTGAAGAAGGAAACATATCAAGTTTCCGAAACATGTACCTATAGTATTTTTTAGTAAAGTAAAGTATTGATTTGGCGAGTGTAAATTGTGTTATACATCTTGTAAACATGGTCAATACGGAACCTGGAACGAGTGCGGTTTATATGTTAATATTGTGTATTGATCAGGCGGATCTTCCAAATTTTATTATACTTGATTTTCAATCAATACGGAACCATGACCGAGTCTACTATCACCTTTCGTTATCAACATCGAGTCAACTTGGGCAATCGATCACGCATAGTCACAGGAATTACACTGAGGGCAGCGGATAGCAGTCACGGGCCCTAAGCTGCATAACCCACTGGCGCGACTGGCACTCGCAGCTAGTCGCTCTTAGACGCGCATGTTCATATATTAGCATAATTTTATATAGAAGCAACACCCACCCAATTCATGAAGAAGGTTTCACAGGCGGAGAGAAAAGTAACTTGATCCATGCAAACAAAACTCATTTTCGAGGCCAGTCACGAGTGCGGGAAACAGAAGTTACATTATTAGCAGAGTTCGATATGTTTGAGCAGTTTGATAGAGAGTTCATTTTGGAAATAGCTCGTTAAAGGAGTACAGTGATAGAAAGTTTACGTAAATCATAATAAAGCAAATGGAACGCGCCTTTTGTTTAAAGTTCCATTAACATGGGATGTATCCAGAACCGCCGAGCTCGTTATTTTTGCATCGACGAACGTGATTGAATAATACAGATGCTATCAATTCTACCTCCAGTTTGATATATTAATAATTAAGACGCTTGCTGCACCTTGTCGTTTGTAGTAATCGCGAGATTATATAGTCGCGCCAGTGGGTTAGGGCCTTAAGACAAGGTCTTCTAGACCCCCTTCCCCATTTTATTCAACCTGTGACATCATTTTGGAATGACACTATTAAGGTTGTTCCCCCGTCTAAAGATAAAAGAAAATAAGCTCCAAGGAATTCAGCTGCCAAACTGAATATTATTTATTTTGGTTTTAGTTATTCAGCCACTCTCATTCTTCTTTTGTCTCTCTAAAAGATAAATACTGAAAAACACATATGGTACACTAAAATTAAAAAAAAAAACAGATCTGTTACAAAAATATGTTAATTTGAAAGAAATAAATCTTGATATGAAACCAGCTTGAAGGAGGAAACAGTGATGTGGATGTTATGTAGACAAAAATTTTGAGGTTAAGATAGAATTTGTCAGAATGTGTATAATCAAGTACATATGTGAAGAAGCTATGGTAAGATAACCTATCGTTGAGATAAATATTTCCAATCTGTAGATGGTTTTATATCAAAATTTCTTTCTTTCGAATTGACATTTTTTAAAAAAATTTGTGTACCATATGTGTTTCTTAGTTTTTTTTAGCTTTTAGACCAGGGCCATCCAGTCATTGCGTTCCGGGAGCGCGGCCGCGCTCGGGGAGCACTGGGCAGTCAGACTAGCGCTCCTTCCCCTACCACCACTACACTGTGGCAGCGAGGAGACTGACCGCGCTGACTAGATACATACAGTACGTACAAACGAGGCGGCCGACGGCTCATGTGGTATTGTTGACATATTGATAGGTATCGAATGGTATTCCGATTTATGGAATGTGCAGGAAACTAACGCAACTGTTAACTAAAGAATATTGTGATTTATTCCAAACTGAAATGTGAACACATTAAATCTCTGTGGCACACTAAACATTTGGCATGCCCTCTATACGCTGTACAGAAAATGAAAATGAAAATGAAAATTCCCATTCTGCTTTAAAGGCTGCTGCTTCACCACTCCTCTTTTTGTTTGCTGTTCAGTCATGACCACTGTGAAACTGATTTACTTACACACTGTCAACATAGCGCATTGGACTAGACTAGCGACTGCGGGATCGGCTGCTCACGGGCAGACCCACCACTACGTTCCACCAAAGCGCTCGGAGCACTGACTTGGAGCGTGCCTGGAGCGCTGTGTGGATGGCCATGTTTTAGACGATTAAATTATTAGAAATCGTTTTGGTAACAACCTTCTTTTATGGTAAAATTTTTCATGTACTGTAAGTCTTGCTTCTCTATTGATATTATCTGCGCTGAGGAAGGCCACAATAAAAAGTACAAATTAATATTGACTCCAGGTTTTTAATCTTCAGGCCTTATTAAAAATTCTATTTTCGTTATATCTGAAAGTGTTCAGGGACCTTAAGAATAAATCATACTCCTTTCAGAAATGTATGAAGTAGAGTCAATATTTTGTGAGATGGAATTAGAAAACGTCACGATGACGACGACTATGAGGGGTTACAACCCTGTACCAAGAACTCATCCTACCATCAACTCTCACTGCAGCCTGATTATCAACAAATACTTTTGATTGCCTGTAACAGCCATCCCTCGATACCATAATCCCTCAGGATGCGAAGCATCTTCTCCCTGGGTAGCCTACTCTATCGTACACCTTCTGTAGATCTACAGAACACTAATACCATTGTCTATTCCTTTCGTAACATTCCTCAAGTAGGCCTACGTTAGCGCATACTAAAAATTTGATCTTCGCATCCTCGTAGTTTCCATCCATCTTACTCTCGCTCTTTGCTTTCTACAATACACGAGTGCATTTTGCCCGGGACGCTGTACGCTAATACAGGTTTTAATAATAATATATATATATATATATTGTCATTTAGACTTTCACGGCCCGTGTTACTATTCATAATGTTGAATTTTGGGCTTATGCCGTGTTTTATTATATTGAAATTCGACGCGTTTCGAAAGAAACCATGTCTTTCATCGTCAGGAATAATCTGGAATACGACAATGTTGCTAAGAGAAAGCAACGAAGAACATATAGAAGGTGCCCAAAGATGGACGCCATTATAGCCCCATGTTAGGGACAACGGAAAGCAGCAGTGAATTACTTTCTCAGGGTTCTGATAATAGGTAGCCAGGTGAGGAAAATCTTAGCCATTTCCTGGATCACCTTAATCTCCAGCACCCTTCTATTTGTTTCACCATGGAAAAGGAATCTGACGGCAAAATACCTTTTTTAGATGTTCTCGTCACCAAGAAAGAGGATGGATCTTTAGGACACAGCGTTTTTCGTAAGCCAACACACACCAATAGATATCTCCACGCAAGTTCTCACCATCACCCTGCCCAGAAACATGGTATCCTTACAACTCTAACTACCAGGGCTAGGACGATTTGTGAAGCGTCTTCTTTACAAGAAGAAATTAACACCCTGCGAACCACCTTTGAGAGCAACGGTTATAGCAAGGCTTTGATTTCTACGGTTCTGAAACCAACAAATAATAATAGGACGTCAGTTGAGAAAAGAGATGTAAGAGGAACTGCTTACCTTCCGTACATACATAACACAACGGATCGTATTGCTAGAATCCTACGTCGGTACAACATACGGACTGTATTTGGAACTTCTGTTAAGATTAGGCAACTCCTGCGACCAACTAAGGACAGTTTGCCTAAATTGCAACAACCGGGTATCTACAGAGTTCCCTGTACTTGTGGCAAGGTTTACATCGGGCAGACTTCGAGAACAATATGCACTCGCATTAAGGAACATAATAGATGTATCAGGCTCATTCAACCTGATAAATCAGCTGTTGCCGATCATGCTTTAACACCTGGCCATGATGTCATGTTCCAAGGAGTGGATGTTCTTGCCCTTATAAAGCAAAATCGTCCCAGAATCATCAGGGAGGCGGTTGAAATACGTAAACACCCAGATAATTTCAACCGCGACACCGGCTACAATCTCAGTGAATCCTGGCTACCTATTATCAGAACCCTGAGAAAGTAATTCACTGCTCCTTTCCGTTGTCCCTAACATGGGGCTATAATGGCGTCCATCTTTGGGCACCTTCTATATGTTCTTCGTTGCTTTCTCTTAGCAACATTGTCGTATTCCAGATTATTCCTGACAATGAAAGACATGGTTTCTTTCGAAACGCGTCGAATTTCATATAATAAAAGACGGCATAAGCCCAAAATTCAACATTATGAATAATATATATATATATATATATATATATATATTTAGAATTTGGCCAATTATAGACCGCTTTGAACCTAAGACTACGGTACATTGTTTCGTTTTTTCTTTTCTTCCCAAAACTTCTTCATACGTTGGCTGATGGCCTGCCTCTGTTCCATTGATAACACTCTCCGTGGTTGATGTGGAACTTGCAGAATCGAAAAATAATAATAATAATACAACTTAATAGTCATAATAATATACTTACATGAACAGCAGACGCAGTGGAAACTTGACAGGTGCTCTTCCCCTTATCCCCGAAGAATATTACAGGGGAGATGAAAGTCTTCTTTGATTTTTCGCTGGGCCCAGATTTAAAAAGTAAAACCGAAAACAATCTCAAAGGGGAAAGCTAATTACGAACATCAAAAAACGTTTGGCATATTGCTGGCTAAGAGTCGTTCTTGTGCGCGTGTATGTCGGCTGTGTCAATGAGGATGGACCTGTGTGATTGTGCAGACGACCAATACATCCTAGACCGATACCATCAGGGAGGAAGTGGTGCGATGTTTTTGGGGTGGCATCATGTATGGTCGGCGAACCCCTCGTGTACATCCCAGATATACTATCCTGGCACCTGTAGTGAAAGGCAATGCTAGTAGCTGTCGGAAATCATCCGCCCAGCTTCTCGGCCTGCCAAGGATTCTTTTGCCTGTGTATAGGTCCGACATGGTTGCTCTCTGCGCCCATCTGCTCGACGTTCTTGAAGACGTGATTTCTTTGAGTCTCTTGTTAGAAACTATCACTCAGTGATATGCTTAGGATTTTCCTCTCCATTCTCCTATGGCTCACGTCTAATACTCTCTTTTGCTTGGGCGTTACGTACCAAGTCTGACAGGCGTAAGTCACTACTGGAATGAGAGGCTCTAATCTGAGTTTCCTGTTTAATGATTTATCGAGCAGTATGAACGTCAATCCCCAGAAGGCCTTCCAAGCTTGAGTTATTCGTCTTTTGATTTCCTTGTCCATTCTTTGTGTTAAGGTGATCAATTGGCCTAGGTAAATGTATTCATCAGTGCATTGCAGTGTGATTCCATCTATTAAGATTAGGTTTGGGGGCCTGTTGGACATTGGCTTTGTTTTACCGTTGTTCATTGCGAGTCCTACTGTTTTACTCTAGCAGCATTAGTTGTAGGTCTAACTAATCGCAAGTAAGTGGTAGTTAGACAAAGGGATAAACACACAAACTACTGCACTCAATGAAGCCAAGGTAAGTTATGAAATTTTGAAAAAGCATGTCATAAGGATGACGTAGGATGGAGTACATGGGTCAGATAGGGGAGAGAGGAAGATTACAACGAGGGGAAAGTTATGGAAAAATTGGCACATGCAAGATCAAATGTAAGGAAATGAAAATACTTCAAAATATCTGCTACACAAAAATACTTAATAGTTGAAAGTACGTATAGCACAAGGGCTTAACAAAGTCTTGGCATAGCCTACATAGAGACAAGAGTATCACAGGTTAGGTCACCAGCAAATAACAGTGAAACCCCCCTATGTGCACTCATAAGATGAAAATGCATCTTACAGAATTTTTGAATTCCTTGGAATTAGGTGGTTTGTCTCCATGTATTCTTACTCTAAAAGTTGGGGACTTAGTTATAAAATCTGAAAGTTTCCCAGGGGCTCGTAAACTGAAGCTGATTAATTGTAAGAAATGTGTGAAAATTCCTTGGCTTTAGATAGTGGAGATAAAAGTTATGCAGAGACCTCTAATCCTCCCCGGAGTTCATTTAACACCATCCGATAAAACTATTTTCTTCTAAGAGGTGACAATTTCCAATTCACTTGGCATCCTGTATCACAATCGATAAAGCTCAAGGAGAAACTATGGAATGTGTAGGTCTATATTTACCTCAGCAGGTGTTCAGTCGTATGTTGCAATGTCGAGTGTGTGAACTTCCGACCCCCTTGAAGTTTCAATAGTGCCAATGAGTGATCGTACAAAGAATGCAGTACGAGGTGTGATCATCAACTACTTATAGTACAAACATGGGTTGGTTTTTTAGTTTTGGCACCTTTGTTATAACTGGATTAATAACTTACTTAGATGGTTCCAAGTTTCACAGGCCCTCGATGTAGTTCCCACCGTTGCGTACAACGTGTTCCCAGTGATGCGGAAGTCGTTGGATCCCGTTGGCACTGCCCAATCTATTGATGGTACGAAGAGAGCGCTCAGCAGCCTGATTAACGTCTTCAATGGTACGGAAGCGCTGCCATACTGTTCCCCGAGGGCAAACCGTTAATGCGGCGTACTATTGTTCGTTTCTGTAAGACCATCTCCGAGGAGCTCTGAGAAGGAAACTGCGCCACTACATGGTTACACCGCCCATCATTCTGCATGAATGCTAGGGCACACTTAGCAGGCGTTGTGTCGGCATTGTTGGATCGCTGGGGCTGGGAGGTCCTCTATCACCCACCATATTCTCCCAACATCAGTCCCTGCGACTATGATCTCATCCCGAAGATGAAGATGACAATGACGTTAAGCAGGCTGCCGAACGCTCTCTTCGTACCATCAATAGATTGGGCAGTGCCAACAGGATCCAACGACTTCCGCATCGCTGGGAACACGTTGTACGCAACGGTGGGAACTACATCAAGGGCCTGTGAAACTTGGAACCATCTCAGCGAGTTATTAATCCAGTTATAACTAAGGTGCCAAAACTAAAAAACCAACCCATGTACATTAGGTTGTAGTCTCCATATCGGTTTAGGCACTGTCACTTCATGCGATGAGTGTGAATATTCCCTGCTGGTAACAATCCTGTCCTTGCGGGTTCACTCACGTTGTCACCAAGTGTTTCTCCTCCTAGGGGCTCCTTAAGTGAGGAAACAAGGGAAAATCACTTGGAGCGAGGTCCGGGCTGTAGGGAGAAGAGTCAATGATGTCCCAGCGAAACAGTTTCAACGGCCTGGTGGTCTTCTGGGCTGTATGAGGTCACGTGCTGTCATGAAGGAAGATGACGCCCTCTGTGAGAAGTCCTGACCATGGTGACAGGTTTCGCCCACAGAACTCTTAATAACTGATGGGATCTCTTCAAGAGAGCAGTTTTGCAAACGAGTTGCCAATAATTTCTTACCTACAACTAGCGCTGTGGGTGGCGGGTGGCTGAAACTCTGCACAGTTACCAACCGTATGTATTCGAATTATCCTCACACTATTAATGTCTCCATAACAGACGAAATTCCAGGAATACCAGCCTTGTAACCTTAGTTTCTGATCACACATTGTATATAAGGATAACCTTGAGCAAATATTTTCCCATTGACCGTCAGGTTCCGATGGGTTTTAACTCTTAATTATTTATGTTCACTCAAGTAATTTATTATTTCTCTTATAATAAAAGTAACTATTTAAGGGACATTTCTCTGACCATTATAAATTATCAACATCCACCCCATTCTATGGACCCTGGGAGACAGTTAACATTCCATGTAATGAAATTGAATGATGTACTGTTTTATTTCCTTAAAGATACATAGGCTATTTAAAATATAATAACAATTTCTCATTAAAACATAAATTAATCATTAAAACACACAGAATATATAAAACATTTGGCAGTTTACTTTAAAATCTCAAAATTATGGCCATTTCTTTGTTGTCCTTTACGAAGTATTTACAACATAGGTTATCTAAAATATATCAACCATTTCTTATTAAAACATAAATTAATCATTAAAACTCACATATTATTTATAAACATTTGGCAGTTTACTTTAAAATCTTTGTTATCCTTTACTAAGTATTTACAACATAGGTTATCTAAAATATAATATTAACCATTTCACATTAAAACGCTGAATTTGTCAAACATTTGGCAGCTTATTTTAAAATCTTGAAGTTAATGGGAATTTCGTCATTTTCCTTGACAAAGTATTTACATACAGCAGGATTCATCTCGAAATGTTGTTTGGATTCTAGTATCTCGTCAAAGCTGAGAGAACCATCCTTTGTAGTGTCTTCAAAATACATCTTGTGATCACCATCTGTGGATTCTAAACTCACACTATATCTATAACGTGGGGCATCTTCGGGTGGTCCTATGTACTGTACAAAAAGTATGCAATATTTAGTTGTTGGATCAGTCACATAACGTAACCAGAATAACTCTCCACATGCCGGAATCAGGAAAGTGCTTTTTGGGTATGTGAAGCTGGGGATTGTCCATAACAGATCCTTTGTATTCAACATTTGTGAGGGATGTTTAAGAGAGAAATGGTCTAGTATTTTACTTCTTTGCCCAGTCCATTGACAGTCGAATGGGCACGAGTGCAATCTAAACAAACAAGAATGTTCATGACTCTTCAGTTCAGCATTCAACATTCTTACTTTACAGCCAAACTCTCTGTTTTCACAAGGAAACTTAACTTCACGAGCCAATTCTTCTGCCACGTAATTTCTTCCCCCAACATATCCTTCATTGCACACCGGACATTTCTTCAGATTGTCCTTACAATCGCAGCATACGCTGTGACCACTCTTACACAGTTCAATTCGTCCAGTCATGTATTTCAAGCACACAGGGCATTCCCAAATCTTCAGCAATTTACAGTCGTCTGTGTAGGATGACGCCATGCTCATCCCCTGTAACAGAATATAAACATTGCAAGCTTAGCGGAGGTTGAGACCTGTTCAGACTTGTCAGTGTAGGATGACGCCATGCCCATCCCCTGTAACAGAATATAAACATTGCAAGCTTAGCTCAGGTTGAGACTTGTTCAGACTTGTCAGTGCAGGATGACGCCATGCTCATCCCCTGTAACAGATTATAAACATTGCAAGCTTAGCGGAGGTTGAGACCTGTTCAGACTTGTCAGTGTAGGATGACGCCATGCTCATCCCCTGTAACAGATTATAAACATTGCAAGCTTAGCGGAGGTTGAGACCTGTTCAAACTTGACAGTGTAGGATGACGCCATGCTCATCACCTGCAACAGAATATAAACATTGCAAGCTTAGCAGAGGTTTAGACTTGTTCAGACTTGTCAGTGTAGGATGACGTCATGCTCACCACCTGCCACAGAATATAAACATAGCAAGCTTAGCTCAGGTTGAGACTTGTTCAGACTTGTCAGTGTAGGATGACGCCATGCTCATCACCTGAAACAGAATATAAACATAGCAAGCTTAGCTCAGGTTGAGACCTGTTCAGACTTGTCAGTGTAGGATGACTTCATGCTCATCACCTGTAACAATATAAACATTGCAAGCTTAGCTCAGGTTGAGACTTGTTCAGACTTGTCAGGGTAGGATGATGCCATGCTCACCACCTGCAACAGAATATAAACATTGCAAGCTTAGCTCAGGTTGAGACTTGTTCAGACTTGTCAGAGTAGGATGATGCCATGCTCACCACCTGCAACAGAATATAAACATTGCAAGCTTAGAGGAGGTTGAGACGCTGGCAGTTTGGTCTGGTAGATGGTTAATACTGCACTCCGTGATGCCGTCAATGCTCGGCCTGACAAGGCTGCCACCTACAAGTTACAACCTGAGCTAAGCTTACGATGTTAATAATCTGTTGGAGGCGATGAGCATGGCGACATTCAACACTGAAAAGTTTGAACAGCTGAGCTGGTCAAATATCAAATGTGTGAAGTATTTTTAAAGTAGTCTTAGTTTAATCCAACAACTGGTATTTGGAAGTGGAATGATGTTCCTGTTTCTATGTATCCGAGATGTAGTCCTATGTACTTTATGCACCCCAACTAACTGTAGAAGATGATACCATATTAGACCATCAGCGGTAGCTACGCTCGCTAACTCAACAGTGCAAGGCCATGCTCTCTGCAGACTCAGTAGATGTGAACCTGTGTTCGTGCGATGTCTGTAGTAATATGCATTAACATCTAGGATTGAGCAAATGCCACATTATGGGGCCAGTCTGGCACTACATCAGCATGTAATGACGCACTGTTTGGAACCTCATACAACTGACAAATATGGCGTCAATTCAACCACACCATCAAAGAAACGAACATCAACGTCTGCACGTAGTCACCTACACTAAAACTTTCCCCTAGACACGTACGTATCGCAGCAGTGTCAGAAATTACCTCCTTTTAATTTCATCATATGGAAGGGGTTCCTGCTCTGGTTATTTAACCTTAATATTAACTCAGATTTGATCACATGCAATATTTTCAGACTAGTACTCAATAAACACATTTATGCTAAATCGTATCAGATTCCCTACAATTGCAGTGGCAAATGGTTATGCAGTCTCCTGCTATCTTGTGTAGCAATGTATGCGGCAACAGGGCCGGATTTACCGTAAGGCAAAATAGGCACGTGCCTAGGGGCGCCGCAGTCCAAGGGGCGCCGCAAGGCGCCCCTTCGGTTTGGCAACCAGCAATGATCTGTACTGGAGGTGCCCCGAAGGGCACCGCCGTCAGGCGCCCTCTATGCTAGGGCTTTAAATGTGCTAAGTTAGGATTATAGCAGTATACATGCTAATATAAATATTGAGAAATGAGCAAAGACATTTAGAAATAATATCGTGTCTTTTTTCACATGCCCGCCCATGCCCTTCCACTTCGCTCTTCGTTATGCTGCTCGGCGCCCTTTCGTCCCGACAAGTGTGAGAGGGGCGGGGAGGCGGAGCTATGCTACGCGCGCTGTTGTTGCGGTAGCTGAGTTACTAGCATTGTAGAAGCATTGAAGTGCCCCGCGCCCCACCCCCTTGCCTGTGCTGTGTGCGAGTTCGAGATTGCGTTGTGTTGTGATGTGATCTGCAAGTAAATGTTTTAAACTATGGGCAGCAAAACGTTATCTGGTTACCAAAATCGTGTCCGCAAAGCTGAAGATAGCCGAGGTTACACTATCAAAATGTTGGAAAATAAATTAGATGTTTAGTCCGCGTGTGAATCCTACACCTCCAACGACAAATTCGGATAACAATAACAATTCTTGCTCTGCAGTTCACGACATTGGCTGCGAGTTCAGCAACTTGAGGTAAGCTACCGTCGATTTCTCCCACACCGATCAGTTGACTTTTATCATTAGATATGTTACGGCCAATGGTGAACCAAACGAAGGGTTTCTAGGTTTTATGGCGAGCATCGGGCACAAGTCAGAGCAGCTTTTTGATGCAGTAAAGGCGAAGTTGGAAGATCTGGATTTGAACGTGGAGGATATTCGAGGCCAATCTTACGATAACGCAAGTAATATGTCCGGCGAATATTCCGGGTTGCAAGCTCGAATAGCGGCCTTGAATCCCTTAGCTCTCTATGCACCATTCACTAATTTTGGTTGGAACTCATGCCGTTGAATCTTGTTCAGAATCTGCAAGGTATTTTTAACAGCTCAAGAACTGTACAACATTTTTACTGCTTCGACCTACCGATGGGGAATTGTAAAGAACTTAATTGCGCGCGTACTAAACAGCCTGTCAGTGACTCGGTGGTTGGCACGATATGACGCTTGTCAAGCTCTAAGGGAAGGTTGGTGTGGCATCGTGGCAACTCTTGAGAGAGTACACGAAAACAGAAATCAAAAGGCAAACACTCGAAGTGAAGCCAAAGGCATCTTAAGCAATACCCTACAATTAGAAACTGCTTTCCTATTTATTTTCTGGAGTTCCAGTCTAAAAAGATTTAATACTGTCAGCTAGAAGCTCCAAAAAGTTAGCACTAATTTGAGCACTGTGGTAGAATGTTACGCTTCGTTAGCGGAATTTCTGCAAAGTTTAAGAGATAATTTCTATGTGTATGAGAAAGAAGTCAAAGAATTAAACGGTATTGCTCAATATTCCTACGACCTAAAGAGAAGACTGGAACGAAAGACTAGGAATGATGAGACAAAGCAAGGATCATATGTACCGTCAGAGGGCTCAGAAAATTTTCGCGTCTATGTATTTTATATAATTCTGGATCTAGGCCTACTAAGTGCTGAGCTTAAGAGGCGAAGTGAGGCTTACAAAGCCCTCCATAAGAGATTTTATTTTCTAGAAACCCTTTTAGACCTAGATGGACCAATGATAAAAAAAATTCGCTGACGATCTCTCAGAAATGTATGAGGATGACTTAGAAAGTGCACTGGCTGACGAGTGCTTGCATTTAAAGGAACATTTAAAAAATTGCAGATTTTAAAGGTAAGTCAGCCTCTGAGCTCAGCATTTTCCTTCATGAAAAAGATTTACACGGTATGTACCCGAACGTAAACATTGCTTTACGGATTCGGTACTTCTCACCATTCCAGTGACCAATTGTTCTGGAGAAAGATCATTTTCGGTACTGAATCGCGTCAAGAACTATTTGCGGTCAGTCACTAAAGAAGAAAGGTTAAACTCTATTGCACTCCTAGCGATTGAATAAGATATGACGAGAAACTTGAACTGCGATGCCATAATAAATTTGCCGAAAAGAAGGCAAGAAGGAAACTTTTGAAGTAGTTCTCGTTGTGCTTGAGGCAGGCCCCGTTATGTCTTCAATCATGTTTTTAATCAACACTTTTATTTCTCTTAAAGATATTGCAGGAAGATATGAAGTTGGCCTTATTTGTATTTTAGAGGCGCTTTGTTCAATTTAAAATGTCGTTCGTACCACTGCTCTTCATGCGTTTTAAAATCAGTTGCGTTCTACTATTTTTTTTAACTATATTTCGTGCTACCGCAGTTCATTCAGTTACAGCAGTAAATAATGTTTTTATTTTTGAAGCTACTCTTTTTTGTTGTTTGACCATATATGAAGAGCCTACTTTTCTTTAAATTATAGACATTATTTTTGGAAAGGGTATTCATAAAGTGTTTTGGTTGCATAAGAGTTAAACTGTTTACTCCAAGCGTTATTTCTATTGAATTGACTATGTTTTCCCTGCGTACAAATTCAGGCATAAACTTAAGCTGTCAGCCATATCTCTGTTTATTTTTCCGAACCTTACCTCATGCGAGTGGCTATGCCTTATCATAATCAGGGGGGCTCAAGTGAGGAGGGGCGCTCAATGGAGAGATGCCTATACCGTAACTTTGGGTAAATCCGGCCCTGTGCGGCAATACCAATAATTCATTGTGTATCTGAAATACTTTTAATGAATATCAGGACAGTCTCTCAAGGAACGGAATACAGATTGAGCTGAGCAAGTGGCATGTCTGGAAAGTACTGGGGTTGTAAAAGCTATCTCTACTTAGTATAAAACTTAAGTCCCCGATTCTTGGATGTTACGGATAATCTCGAGAACCACTGGATGGATTTTGATGCGGTTCCCATCATTCTGTTAAGGATATCTTCAGGAAGGTTTCCGTTGAAAATAAATTATGACCAAAGGAAGGCCAGCATAAACGATTTCAGTGATAAGGTCGAAAAAAAACCTGGCATCCGTGCGTTTTTTAAACTTACGCTGGGCAAACCGTTAAAAATACCAATATACTAATGAGTAAGAATTGTTCAGCACGAAACGTTCTACAAAAAATTCCCAGGCAGCATATCTCTATGTCCATCTTCAATACATCGTCCACTTTAAGTGTTTCTACGTTTTCATTCTTCCAACAATCTCCATTCAATTACTAGCTCCGAGACAGTTTACGAGCTAGCTGACTGGCTAGTGGGCCCATCTCCCCAGACACTGTCGAGCCGAGTTGAGTCAAGACTTCAGAGAAGAGTGGATGTCTAGAGTTTCCCTGGAAGTGCAACTCTGCTTTTCTTTACTTCGCCTGTGAACTTTTCGTTCCGCAGAATACAGTCAAGTTAAGATTGGACGGAGGAGGAATTTGTGTTTCATGCACCTCGCCATTCTTAAATTACGTCAGACAAGAATTCGTTGCACATGCATCTCCATGATAATATAATTATTAGCCCAGTCAGTGATTTTAACCCATCATGCCGAGACGTAAAACGGATATAGGTCGTAGTTCATCGACATCGAAAAGAAAGCGTGACAATGAAACTGAGCAACACAATTTCTCGATTGTCACACGAGAGGGAAAGAAGCAATTCACAAAGACAAAGGGACTCATTCCCAAGTTCCTTTGACACAGGGAAGAAATGTTCATGGTTTGTGGTCCGATAAAGAGAATTCTGCTATGAATTAGGATTCCTCAAGATAGAGCGTGGGTTCGAATCCCAACTCTGCCATCCTGAAAGAAAATGATTATGCTAAACAAATCTAATGTACATTGTGTGCAATATTATAACAACATTGTATGTCTATCCCTTATTAATTCCAACGGGGTCAGGGATGAGATGTTGTGGCGGATGGTTTTACGGCAGGATGCCCTTCTGGATGCCAACTACACCAGAGGAGTTAATGAGAGATAAATGAAAAACTGGCAAGTACAATTACAAGTAGTTCCAACTTTGGCTACTGGATGCCACTGTCAGCGACACTGTCACCCAGCGCCGAACGTTGGAACTTGATAGAGAGTTTCTAACCAAAAAACCTACGAATTTAGCTACACTACCAATTGCAGTGGTAGGTTCTTTTACATTCTATTATTTAAACTAGTTTCCATGATGGTTCCGTATTGACGTACTAAATAGTTTTAACAACAAATTGTATATCCGCCCTAGTCAATACATAAACGAAAATAAATTATAATTACACTTGCTCCTGGTACATGTTTCGGGGATTAATTGCTTTTATCCCCTTCATCAGCCAAGACAAATATTCGAAGAAAGATATAAGATAGCGTAGCACTCAAAAATAAATGGCTATTTAACTTAATATGGTGCACCATATAAGTAGGTCACAGGAAAATGTTGAGCAAAACTAAAAACATACATGTAACAGCGAAGATATTCAGCCATCATAACACAGAGAATCAGTGGACAGTTAATTCGTAAATCCGCTCCATAACACTGGTCGAAGCTTGAATTGGCAAAAATCACAATACTTCACCATATGGACACAACCAATGAAACATAAGACAATCTCTTCAAAATTGATACCTTGACTTAACCTGAAGTTATGCATTGAGCTAACCTCATTGCTATTTGAAGTTGTTCCTTCCACGCTCGTCTAGTTCGTATGCAGGCATTTGATTTTGGACCTGTTGAGCATAAGGCTTCTTCATCTTCATCTTCTCGCTTTCCCGTCTTACTCACTCCCGTACTGCCTTTGCTGTGTCGAAGGTCAAAGGGTCGCGGTATGGTGTCCCATATGCTATATTGAAAGAGTTTTCTACAAGATTTCTAGAACTTGCAAAACTTCACCCTGTTTTTGATTTGTTTGTCAAGCCATTTTCAATCTCTGTAACTGAGGTTCCGCATGGGTTTCAAATGGACCTCATAAATTTGCAATGTAGCACTAGACTTAAGGATATTTCTAGCCCTGTGAAAAATGTGTCGATTTCTAGTCAAAATTACCGCAGCAAAAATATCTAAAATTGCACAGGTGTTATCAATGTTTGGAGCAATGTTTGTCTCTGCATTGAAACTAACAAAATCACGGCATCGCGGCTTGATGTCTAACGGTAACCTGCGACACAGCCCCCGGTTGATCGTCTCTCAAGCAATCGTACCGAACATTGAGCATGTTATAAATATTAAAACAAATTGAAAACTAGGAAAATAAAAATGTGACCTAAATTGCATTGCATAAAATATGAGTCCCATGATTCCTTATCAATTTTTCTGATTGTTTTAATTTTCGTGGCGTAGCGGCTAGCATTCTTGGATGTTGCCCTGGAGGTCCAGGTTAGAATCCTGGCACTGCCAATAAATTTAATTCTGGTCTGAGGGCTGGAACTGGGTACACTCAGCCTCATAAGGCAAAACTGAGAAGAGGTGGGTTCGGTTCCCATCTCAGCCATCTTTTAAGTAGTTTTCGTGGTTTCTCACTTCTACTCAAGGCAAATGCCGGGATGGCTCCTAAATTAAGGTCACGGCCGCCTCCTTCCCAGTTCTCACCTGGGTTTCAAATACACACACTAATACAGCCACCACAATTACACAGTTTATCAGACAAATACTATACACACACCCAAGTACATGGGGCTACATGACCACGATGTCGCAAAGCCACTACGGAATCAAAGACAACAAAAGTGAGTCTGAAAGACTAGACTTTGTATCATTTTAAATGCTACAAATGCTGAAAAATGTTAGAAAAGCGAAAGACATGTTACAAAATGATCTGCATAATACTTATCTTGCTTTATAATTCTTTACCTTGTTTCAAATTAGTCGCGAACGGCAAGGGCAAAGCAAGGCCGCGCGAGGGATGCCGTCACGCTCACCAGAGCGCGCGGGGACGTGCCCCTTCCATCCAGTCTAAAAACACATAGTGGGAGATGTATTGAAGATAGAGATATGCACTCGCGGACTTTTTGGTATGCACTCGCGGACTTTTTGGTAGAACTTTTCATGCTGACCAATTATTACGCTCATAGTATATTGATATTTTTAACGGTTTGCCCAGCGTAAGCTTAAGAAGCGCACGGACGCTTAAGTTTGTTTTCGACCTTTTCACTGAAATCGTTACTGCTTGGATTCCTTTCATAAATTATTTTCTACAGAATCTTTCCTCTAGATATCCTTTACTGAATGGTGAAAACCGCATCAAAATCCATCCAGCGGTTCTCGAGATTACCCGTGACATCCAAGAATCGGGGATTTTTGTCTTATACGAACGAAGTAGAGATTGCCGGGGAACACATGCACCAAGCGGTACTATGACGTCACACACCTCAGTGCATCTGGGTACATTTCGTCCCGTCACCGTAACGTAACGCCAGCGTAACGACGAAGTCGACAAGATCATTTAAAATCATAAAATGTTTTAATGCTAAGCTCTTAATCTTCGCGGAGAAACACGCGAACAAAATGTAGATGGTTCGGACAATCAACACAATGGAAGGACAGTTTGTTTGTTTACATTACGTCCGGTACGAAGGCGATCCCAACTTGACTCGGTCCTACGCACCGGCAGTCAGAGCAGGCAGCCCAGCCAAGCGAGGCAGAAACCAGCCTGCCGGAGTGTGGCGCAGCGCTGCTGACACACCGAGCGTGCAAAGTATGGCCACCCCTGATCTATAACATGGGCCCGCCGGCTTTACTTCCCCTCCGAAGGAAGGCATAGTGAATGATTTTAACGCTCTTAAAAATGTGACGATTTCGTCCGGGTTTGAGCCCGCGATCTTTGGCATAGCAGTTCAGCTTGCTACCGACTACGTGTAATAATAATAATAACAATCCAAAAAGCAGTCATCATTCCGACAACCAGATTACTTCAAAAATTTATGGACTAGTGAAAATGGTTTCTTTATAAGGTACGGTAGTGATAATGCTCTGATTTCTTATTATCTGTACATTTGCCAAATAATGTTCTGAGAGTGAACGAAATTAATAATATTATTATTAGCCTGATAACCTGTGGTTTTATGGTAACTGTAGCAGAATGTGTATTTGTAATTGAGGTAGGATTTGGGTAGGGGGCGACCGTGGCCTTACGTTAGGCACCATCCCGGCATTTGCATGGAGTAGAATTGGGGAAACCACGAAACACCAGTACCAGGCTGGCTGAGGTGGGAATCTAACCCTCCTCTTCTCAGTTCTGCCTCACAAGGCTGAGTGCACCTCGTACCAGCCCCCAGACGAGAATTAAATATCTTGGCAGAGCCGGGAAGCAAAGTCTGACCTCCGCCAAGAATGCTTGCCGCTAGATCAAGAGGTAATGTTATAGCCTTAGTGTTTCTATAAACTTCTGTGCCATTAGAGACGCCAGGGAGGGGTTCTCGGTAAATCTAACACGAGGTTGTCGCATTGTACCACCCTTTAATTCCATCAATCTCACTATAATAAATGATTGCCATGCTAACTTTTGCTCGAAAACCCATCCTTGAAACCATGCCGTAACAATAATAATAATAACTCATTTAGAACACTCATCGGGAACAAGTCTTACACCACTTAACGTAGGTGACTTGCACGCCAATCCATTCCCTCAAACCAGATTTAGATTTCTTGGCATAGCTGGAAATCGAGTCAACAATGTCAACCACATCATCGCGAGGCGTAGGCCTACATAATAATAATAATAGAATAGCAAACAAAAACTCCGCTAGAGATAGATGATGATGACAATTGTTGTTTTAAGGGGCCTAACATCTACGTTATCGGCCCCTAATGATCTGGGTGATAGCGAAAATGATAATGAAATGGAAACCAGAACGAAAATTATGTGAGGCGGAAAATACGTACAAAGAGAAACTCAGATGGAAACAATTCACAGTATGGTCTTACAAAAGGGAATTTAGAACGAAAAGATTCACAAAAGAATAGATTGAAAAGGACCCACAAAACGTAGGCTAGATTCAAAATACGTACAAAATGCAATTGAAATTGAAAATGCTTACAAACTATACGGTAGATTCAAAGGACTCATGAGGATTGACAATACTTACAAAAAGAAATTTAGATTGAAAATACTTGACAAAATGTAATTTAGATTCAAAATACCCACAAAATGCAATTGAGAATCAAAATATGTGCAAAATGCCCACGAAACAAAATGCAATTTAGATTCAAAATTCGTGCGAAATGCGGTTTTGGTTGAAAATACTTACAAAATGCAATTGAAATGCAAAATACTCACATTAAAGGCCCGGCCACCTGCATTGAAAGACTTACTAAAAAGCAATTTAGATTGTCAATCTTTACAAAATGCAATTGAGGTTGAAAACAATCGCGAGATGTAATTTAGATCGAAAAAACTTACAAAATGCAACGTAGATCAAAAATGCCTTAAAAAACCGCTAAAAGGGAATTTAGATACACGGTGATTCAAGTAACAAAAACAGTGCGGGAATCTTAAAGAGAAAAGGAAATATAAGGAAAAGAGGAGAGGAGAGGGGAGAGAGGAGAAGGTCCGCCCCAAAGGTAAGGGACAAAAGTGGAAAACGGACCCAGCTCAGGAATCCCTTGGGGTCGCCTACTCCCGAACTCACCAGCCGTGAGCCCCTGAGGGTGTAGCATTATCTAGGGTGCACCAGAGGTGGTGGGGGCTACATACACCCTGCCTCCTTGAGGGCCTTGAGCACAAGGCAGGAGGTAAAAGGAAAAGAAAAAGAAGGCTGACCCCTCACAGAAGGAGGGAATCAGAAAAGATGAGAAAAGGGCCAATTAAGGCGGGAAAGTGAAAGACTCCCCAGGCCTCGGATAACCTAATACCGTCGGGGTCGGAAGAGAACAAGAGGTGACCAAGGGAGGTCGACAGGAAAGAAGACGGAGAGGAGCCTGGCACAAGTAAGTGGAAGCAATGCCGGACTCAGCTGGGGTCCCGTGGTCGCCAACCCACGTCCCACCAGATGTGAGCCCCTGGGGGATAGAGATAGATGATCATAGTTGTTTTAAGGGGCCTAACATCGAGGTTATCGGCCTCTAATGGGCTGGGTGATAGCAAAAATGACAATGAAATGGAAACCATAACAAAACCAAGGTAGACTGGAAACACATTGACTACTAAATGTAAGTTAACTTAGACCGAAAGCACTCACAAAAGGCAAGTTAAAGGAAAAAGACTGACAAAGAGGAATATAGATGGAAAAGACGCACAAAATTGAGTCTTATGTTCGACAATGTCGAAATGTAATTATTATAAGTTATGTCAGAAATGAGGCTCATTATAGTAAAAGTTTTCATTATGGGTCAGTTTCTCCCACCAATCAGATCTCAAGAAACAGTCGTTTGATCAAATAGGTAAGGATATCATCGCACCTGCGCTAAGTTCCAAGGCCTTCAAATTTAAATTTTACTGCGTGGCTAGTGTAATAGTGGGGAAATCGAGGCGGCCATGGTCAAATACAAGGTATTCTCTGCGTCCCATGCGCTGTGTTCGGTACATACAACTGGTGAAATCTCGACAGATATTTATGAATATTTTATGTTCGAACATAAAATAGTTATAATAATTATCGTCGAACATAAACAGTCGTATGCAACTCGCCTATAATAGTAATCAAGACACTCGTATGGAAATTATAAAACTCGCATACGCTCGTTTTATAAACATACTCTTGTCTTAATTATTGCCATTATAGGCTCGTTGCATAATTTACTACAGTAGAACTTGGATAATTCCAACTTCTATAATTCGAAATAGTCTTTAATTCTAATATTTTGCTTGGTCCCTAGCATTTTATATGTAAACTCTTTACGTCAACGGTAGAGCGCAGTAGTGTATTGTATTTCATAACTCGTATATTTTCTAAACAATATTGTCGAGGCAGTGTTGGAATGCGGCCAAGTTCCCAGTTGTGGCTAGGGAGGAAATTGTGACTGTGAGATGTTTCAGTGTGAGGAGAGCTCAGTGATTTGGGCATAATTATCGAGGTAAACAGTAACGCCAACCAAGCTACAGATGACGCATCTCAAGATGAGGACGGTGAATCTTGGGAAGATCAGGAACGACCGATTCCGAGTGCGGTAGAAACATCCAATTAAGTCCAACAACTCAGAATTTTTTTGAAAATCAACACAGCTTAATAATGTGATTCTATTTTTCAGTTACTATATGACGTAGATTCATATATTACTCGTGAGAAAATTAAATCAAGAGAGCAATCTACTATCTCGGACTTTTTTGACCAACAGTAAATGTTATTTACTGGTCCAGTACTTTACTAATAGTATCTAAAGATATCGTTTTTTGTTAAATCTTCAAGTTTGAGTAATTTTTGAAATATTTTGTTTAATTCGAATTATTGTTTAATTCGAATTTTTAAATTGTCCCTTGAAGTTCGAATTAGATTCAAAAGACTCACAAAATGCAATTTAGATGGAAAAAGACTCACAAAATGCAATTTAGATTCAAAATACTCACAAAATACAATTTAGATTCAAAATACCCACAAAATACAACTCATATAGGGAACACTTACAAAATGCAACTCATATAGAGAACACTTACAAAATGCAACTCATATAGAGAACACTTACAAAATGCAACTCATATAGAGAACACTTACAAAATGCAACTCATATAGAGAACACCCACGAAATGTAATTTGGATACAAAATACTTGCAAAAATGCAATTTAGATTGCAAATGCCGGCAAAATGCAATTGTAGTTGAAAATGCTTACAAAATGCAATTAAAATTCAAAATACTCACAAAATGCAATTTAGATTGAAAAACTCAGAAAAGGGAATTTAGATTGAAAAGACGTACAAAATGTGATTGGAAGTGAAAGGACGTACAAAAACTAAAAGAAAAAGAATGAGGCATCAGGAAAGATGAGAGAAGGCCAATTAAGGGGGAAAAGGAAGACGAGACTCCCTAGGCCTCGGATACCCTAATACCAAGAAGGAAGATTGTAGTTTTACGTGACCGTGAATCTTGTGATTATGAGCCACGGGACCTCCTTTTTTACGTGGAATCCGAACCACAGGACATGGCATTTCACTTCGAAAATCTCACATGCATTGACCGGGAATACAGCTAGACCACTGAGCCACCACGCCCCCTACCCTAATACCATCGGGTTCGGAAGAGAACAAGAGTTGACCAAGGTAGGCCGACAGGAAAGAAAACAGAGGTACTAGGTAGAATGGACAGCGACAGACCAACCAAAAGATTATTAATAGCAGGGCGGCTCCTGGCTAACATTTTAGGGTGAGCCAGATGACACCATTGTTGTTTCATATTAAATATTGTTTTATATTTCGCATTCATTGTTGCCAACATTGCAATTATCATAATTCCACATAACACCACCTTTGAAACAAGCTTTAATAAATAGCTCATGCATTAAAAACTGTACTCACATGGCTCCTTATTTGTAAATACGGTATATTCCCCACTCCGGTGATTGGATGGAGCAAATTTAATCATCAGCTTGGTTGATGGGGTCCATATCTTTTAATTTCTAACTTTGTGTTCAGCGGTACAGAAGAAAATAGATTTGTTAACAAATACTCCACTTTCTGGTCGCACACATTCAGCTTATTAAATAATTATGTACAGTACCGCCAAAGTTGAAAACACAATTTATAGAAATTAACTTATCCACAGAACTCACAAAGACACTTGTATTGTACTTTGAACACCAGGCAACTGTCTGATGTCAGCAAACTGCGAACAATGGCTAAGTACCTGTTTAAGGGCGTGGGTGGGGGTGGACTCTTCTTCCGTAATCCAATTCGACAAGAGACAGAAGCAGGAAGTGAAATAGAGAAATGATCTATTTCCCATCAAAGCAACGCTATGAGCCCATTCTGCAGGCCCTTGAAGAGAAAGGAAAATCCCTTCATAAGAATTTGAGTGCAAGATAGTGCTACATCCACTGTTTTCTCACCCGGCTCATCAAGCCATATTCTTTACATTTAGGGACAGATGGCCTCGTAGTTTCGCTGCTTAAAACAATATAGTTTTGAACTGGCTTTTTATAAATGTGAATTGCGCGTTTTACAGGCCAGCGATAGTTCCGTGCCGTGCTTTGAATGTGCTCGTGTGCTTGCCAAATTTTATAATTCTACTTGTCTTATAAATGTCAAAAGTAAAATGTGTGTTAACATTTACCTAAAATCATAAAATCTAGTTCTACCTAAAGGTTGGGGATACGACAAATCGGGACTACTATACATTGCGATACGGCCGCGTATAAAATTCCCCTAAAACAAAATGGCGGCTTCCGTGACGTCACGAAATACTCCTCTGGCAAGCTTACGGGAAAAGCCTGGGTAATAGGGTTTTTTTGGGTGGGGAAACACCAAAAAACGTCAATTTTTGTATGTATCGAAATCTATATTTGAGCTATATAGTTCAACTAAAGATTCCGATACATGAAAAAATTTCGCGAATTCACGTATTCTATGTATCGAAATCTATATTTGAGCTATATAGTTCAACTAAAGATTCCGATACATGAAAAAATTTCGCGAATTCACGTATTCTATGTATCGAAATCTATATTTGAGCTATATAGTTCAACTAAAGATTCCGATACATGAAAAAATTTCGCGAATTCACGTATTCTATGTATCGAAATCTATATTTGAGCTATATAGTTCAACTAAAGATTCCGATACATGAAAAAATTTCGCGAATTCACGTATTCTATGTATCGAAATCTATATTTGAGCTATATAGTTCAACTAAAGATTCCGATACATGAAAAAATTTCGCGAATTCACGTATTCTATGTATCGAAATCTATATTTGAGCTATATAGTTCAACTAAAGATTCCGATACATGAAAAAATTTCGCTAATTCACGTAAGAATAGTTTTTTGAGTGGAAAAACGCAAAAACCGTCAATTTCTTCCTATGTATCGAAATCTATATTTGAGCTATGTAGTTCAATTAAAGATTCCGATACATAAAAAGAATTCGCAAATTCACGTAAGAATAGTTTTTTGGGTGGAAAAACGCAAAAACCGTCAATTTCTTTCCATGTATCGAAATCTATATTTGAGCTATATACTTCAATTAAAGATTCCGATACATAAAAATAATTCGCAAATTCACGTAAGAGGAGTTTTTTGGGTGGAAAAACACAAAAACCGTCAATTTCTTTCTATGTATCGAAATCTATATTTGAGCTATATAGTTCAATTAAAGATTCCGATACAGGTCAATGCCATCATAAAACATTGTGATCAATAATGTTGTTTTTGCTGGGGGGGGCTGCGCCCCCCCACACCCCCCCCCCCCCCTCCCCTCCGATAGGTTGGTATTTTTATGTTTTCCAATATTGGCTGCAAACACAAAAACCGTCAATTTCTTTCTATGTATCGAAATCTATATTTGAGCTATATAGTTCAATTAAAGATTCCGATAGGTCTAATACAAAACATTGTCATATCTATTTTACAGGTGTTCATGTACATGCCAATTTGTCTAAATCCATTCCTATTTTAACAGGCGTATTCCCCAACACCGTTCCTGACGTAATATTATCGTTTAAACAACTTTCATATTAAATTCAAAAACCAAAATATATGTATGAACAACGTAAAAACACACCGAAATATTCCAAATGCTGTATTATTCCACATGTACATGCCAATTTGTCTAAATCCATTCCTATTTTAACAGGCGTATTCCCCAACACCGTTCCTGACGTAATATTATCGTTTAAACAACTTTCATATTAAATTCAACAACCAAAATATATGTATGAACAACGTAAAAACTCACCGATATATTCCAAATGCTGTATTATTCCACATGTAAAAGCAGAAGCACAGATTTTCCACCACAAGTAAAGGCTTTTAGTTTAATGCAACAACTTCAGGATTTAAACAATTTTAATACAAATCGTCAACACAATCGAGCACACGACACTGCTAATATCAAAATCTTATTTTACAGGTTATTCACGGGAATATTTATTTTAATATTACGCTTAGAAAACGCGATCGCATGACGATACAAAAATGGCGAACCGACTCCAGGAAAATCTCGCGACGAACTGACGTAGTAATCAGCTGACAACCAATAGCGTTACCAATAGCAATACGTCAGCCAACCAATAGCGTTACCGATAGCAATACGTCAGCCAACCAATAGCGTTACCGATAGCAATACGTCAGCCGTGAGATCACGGTGACGTCACTGATCTCCCTAAATATTCCCCAGATACGGGTGTATCGGTAGGTATAGTTTAACCGACAAATCTGGTACTGCTGGTGCAGTGGTTCAAGCTGCTTGCCTCTCACCAAGGCGGACCTGGTTCGATTCCCGGGTCAATGCATGCGAGATATCACGTCATGTATTTTGGATTCCCGAGCCCCATGGTCGCCATATTAACGGTCACGTGCTCCTGCTTTAACCCGCGAGGACTAGCGCAAGGGTATTTGACCCGAGTCTTAAATAATGCTCTATATTTTCGTTTTGGTCAGCCCTTATTTCCTGTCGCTTGCTGTACCTTCCTTCCTAGCCTTGAACTTCACCCTGCAAAAGAAACATGTCCATAGCTTTTGGAACATTCAAGTTATTTCTATATTATTGACGGTCGGGTCAGATTTACCCATGGCGCCAGTCCTCGCGTGACAATTTTCGGCTTAGGTTAGTCGGGACAATCTGTGGAAAATAAGAGGCAAAATCTACCTATTTTGGTGGCATACAATCACATAGCTCACTCGTTGATCCATGTTTAGGGTCTAGGGACACCTTGGTCATCAGCTCCTTTGTTTAAAAAAATTGAGATGAATGCTTTAACGCCTTTAACAAGGCCAATTATACTGTTACGAAAATGATTGCAATTTTCTGAATGTTAAATTTGAAAAATATAAATAAACCCCATTTTATATTGGGAATAGTTCATAGGAAGACACCAGGAGTAAAATTACTTCATAAAAATCCGCACGACTACGATAAAAAGGGAGTGACCCACTATGGGTCAAAATGACCCGGCGCGAGTCCTCGTGGTATATTTTTTCACGCCGGTTCTCAAGGGTTAATAGACCTACGATATTCCATTTAGCCACAAATCTCCAAAAGGTTTGCACTGTCTACGCCATTTGATGTGAAATAGCAATTTTAAAAATTCACATTTTTGGATGTTTTCCCGAAGATTACGCGCTAGAAGCTACGCCCTGTACCTTGTAAGGGCCCCTTCCACGTGGGGGTTATGCGTTAAAAGCTACGCCCTGTACCTTGTAAGGGCCCCTTCACGTGAGGGAACATTGGAGGAAGCTTTTCAGTCGGTCAACACCAACTGTGACCAATTACATTATTGTACACAAAAGAGTTATTTTGCGATAAATATCTCATGTAACATTACTTTCAGGTTAGAATACATAAATACTTGTTACCCCCCCTCTAATGTAATTTGGCACAATGTGTGTTGACCCCCATTTTCCTTCCGATATTTACGATATCAAAGGTCTGATCGATCGTCATGTTGCTTGGAACAAGGAATATAGTCCTACATCTGCCAATTTCAAATGTCTAGCTCAAGTAAAAGTGGGCAAACTACTGAGCGTTATGTCAGCGAGTGAGTCATCCATGTACAGCCTCTCTAACACTAAACACTGTCATGAAGTCAACCAATGAGAATGATTAAAATAGTGTTTATTCTGTAATCCAGGAGGTCTAAGAATGAAGAACATTTTATAAATCGCACTACTAGAGCATTTTACCAGTTCCTGTATCCCACCTACGCCCCCGAATGACGAGCAAATTCCTGCTTGCTGGGTTTCGTGGTCAAATGGATACCGCGTTTGAATTTGACGAGAGGAGACCCCGGGTTCAATTCTCTGCCGAATTATGGATTGTAACTTCGTGTGGTTTATTACCTTGGATCGGGAACAGGGTATTTGTGCTAGTCTTGAGCGTTCGTTTCAATACAATACCGTGCAATAATAATATTGATGCCATCTTACCTTCAGGTTATACAGCAGACTAGACTGGACTGTGGATGAGCGATGCACTGGTCACTGCAGGCTCCAACGGACTGACTGAAACATGGGGGGAGGAATCGGGGAGAGCGGCACGCCCTCTTTGAGCTGCAAGGAGATGGTTGTTCCTAAACCACTCCAACTAGTCTTGGATGTTATTGGCATACAATTGGAATGAAAACTCAACACTTTTCTTTTTCTTGGAATGGTAAAATACTCTCCGTGGGTATATAAGCCGTGAATACAGGTGTCAGGAGGTGCGAGTTTTATCAGGGGAGGAACATCTTGGGAACTTCCAATTATCATAAGGGCAGTGAACTGATTATTTATAATTAACGGTACATCAAATTATAATTTTCAAGTTTTTATTGGTGTTCGGGCATTCTTCGAATTTTAGGCCTAACTTCGAGCACAACCGACTCTATAATACATTTTCATTCATTGTTCGTACGAATTTCAAAATTCAAGAATACGATAGTTAATAATCACTTGAAAAAGACGTCCACTTTGGCACAAAAATACGGAATAGCCTACATTTTCTGTCGGGTGACCAACTCTCCCGTATTTGACCCTATTTCTTCACGATCTCCCGGCTTCCGTATTTTCTCTCTCGTTAGGTGAAAATTTCCTGTATTTTTTCGTCAAGTAAAATCATTCAGTTTTTATCATCTAAATTTTGCGCACACGGTCGTTTAAATGTTCGATAGCAGACGCAATTGATTCTTAATCGAGTTTCTTCTATCGATTATCTCGTTTCGAAATGACCAAGACCAACTACAATTTCAGGATTAGGAAATAACCCATCTCATTTGGGTACAATCGTGTTGATCGACGGAAAAGCATCAAACTTTCGTTTACTAAGGCAATACTGAAAATGGCATCAAGCACCTTAATATATTACAGTTGCAGAAGGCATGACCAAGAGAGAGTTGTTAAAAATTGTGAAACGGTACAAATCAGAGCCTGTCTACACCGTGGAAAGGATTTAGAAAGATAATGGATTTTCTATTCTACGGTTACCACCCTATCATTGTGACCTAAATCCTATCAGTCTTCTAACCTACTAGCGACTAATGGTTTTGTCTAGACAGTTGTCTAACCTAGTAGCGACTAGTGGTTTTGTATAGACAGTTGTCCAACCTAGTAGCGACTAGTGGTTTTGTATAGACAGTTGTCTAACCAAGTAGCGACTAATGGTTTTGTCTAGGCAGTCTTCTAACCTAGTAGCGACTAATGATTTTGTCTAGACAGTTGTCTAACCTAGTAGCGAATAATGGTTTTGTCTAGATATTTGTCTAACCTAGCAGAGACTAATGGTTTTTTCAAGACAGTCGTCTAACCTAGTAGCGACTAATGGTTTAGTCTAGATAGTTGTCTAACCTAGTAGCGACTAATGGTTTTGTCTTGACAGTTGTCTAACCTAGTAGCGACTAATGGTTTTGCCTAGATATTTGTCTAACCTAGCAGAGACTAATGGTTTTGTCTAGACAGTCGTCTAACCTAGTAGAGACTAATGGTTTTGTCTAGGCAGTCTTATAACCTATTGGAAAATAATGGTTTTGTCTAGACAGTTGTCTAACCTAGTAGCGAATAATGGTTTTATCTAGACAGTCGTCTAACCGAGTAGCGACTAATTGTTTTGTGTAGACAGTTGTCTAACCTATTAGCAACTAATGGTTTTGTCTAGACAGTCGTCTAACCTTGTAGTGACTAATGGTTTTGTCTAGACAGTCTTCTGACCAAGTAGCGAATTGTGGTTTAGTCTAGACAGCCATTTAACCTCGTAGCTACTAATGGTTTTGTCTAGACAGTCTTCTGATCTAGTGGCGAATTATGGTTTAGTCTAGACAGTCATCTAACCTAGTAGCGACTAATGGTTTTGTCTAGACAGTAGTCTAACCTAGTATCGACTAATGGCCTTATAACCTAGTAGCGACTAATAGTTTGGTCTAGACAGTTGTCTAACATAGTAGCGACTAATGGTTTTATCTAGACAGTCGTCTAACATAGTAGCGACTAATGGTTTTGTCTAGACAGTTGTCCAACCTAGTAGCGACTAATGGTTTTGTCTAGACAGTTGTCTAACCTAGTAGCGACTAATGGTTTTCTCTAGACAGTCATCTAACCTAGTAGCGACTAGTGGTTTTATCTAGACAGTTGCCTAACCTAGTATCGACTAATGGTTTTGTCTAGAGTGTCTTATAACCAAGTAGCGACTGATAGTTTTGTCTAGACAGTTGTCTAACCTAGTAGCAACTAATGGTTTAGTTTAGACAGTCATCTAATCTGGTAGCGGCCAATGGGTATGTATAGATAGTCTTAAAACTTAGTAGCGACTAATGGTTTTGTCTACACAGTCATCTAACCTAGTAGCGACTAATGGTTTTGTATATATAGTTGTCTAACCTAGTAGCGACTAATGGTTTTGTATAGACTGTTGTCTAACCTAGTAGTGACTAATGGTTTTGTCTAGACAGTTGTCTAACCTAGTAGCGGCTAATGGTTTTGTCTAGACAGTTGTCTAACCTGGTAGCTACTAATGGTCTTGTATAGACAGTTGTCTAACCTAGTAGTGACTAATGGTTTTGTCTAGACAGTTGTCTAACCTAGTAGCTACTAATGGTTTTGTATTGAACCCTTG
Source organism: Meconema thalassinum (assembly GCA_946902985.2). Taxonomy (NCBI): domain Eukaryota; kingdom Metazoa; phylum Arthropoda; class Insecta; order Orthoptera; family Tettigoniidae; genus Meconema; species Meconema thalassinum. Next base: position 28,370,536 of record OX336390.1, read on the forward strand.
CAAAGAAGCATATGAGACTCAGATTCGGGGCGTAACAGGTCATCTTCGTAAGTTGCTGTCAGGGCGCTTCATTAACTTGCAGGGTAACATATAACAAAATAACATGCAGGAAAGAGTGAAGCCAGGGTTAAAACAACTGAATTTAATAACAAATCACCATATTTACACATAAACAATTAACAACAAAAACTCCCAACTGACTCCCGCTTAATAAAATGCCAAAACTTAGGCGATATCTCTGGAGAGATTAATTACCTGGACCAAGTGTCCTTAAATAAAAGATACACAAAGTGACCATATAAGTGCGTACGCCGTTCTACATGCATCACGATGTGTACTTTGAATGCGTGATTCGTTATCATCCAGAATGACCCTTCAAACAACGAATCCGCATTTCCTAGAGCTAGACCGACACGAGGGAACACAACTACAATACTTAAATTAAACCGACACTTCCTAAATCTACTATAAACAAACACAAAATTTCCGTGTGAAATTGGACTTGAATTGCCGTAGCAACATTTACTGCCTAAAATCTTAGGACTTCTCACACAAATCAACACAAGTACATTAACACGTGACCAATAGAAAAATACTCAAATGACCGCTGTCAAAATTTACAAATACTCTACCACTACACCACACGGGTGTGACAAACAAAATTACATGAAATCGAGTCATCAACAAAGCAATAGGCAAACAGCCAACATTTACGTTAATCACAATATTCTTATCCATACAAGGTACAACAATCCGTTACACACATGGCGAACTCCCCAATTAATTATGGCTTAAAAATTAGCCATCACAATGAACAGGTTTGCTGCATGAAAGCTTACAGGGTTCAGTCGGACAAAAAGGACTGCCTATCAAAAATAAGTCACAGGCAAAACGGGCGGTTTGTGGAACTCTGCATGTCTGTCAACCCACGTGTCAATAACCTCGACCTCCCAGAACATGGGGTCGAACCTCGAAGAAATGTGCCCCAAAGCACAATAATACGTGTGTGTCAGAAAAACATATGGACAAGAATCAGCAGTCTCCCAAGAGCACTCTGTCTTTCCATCTAAAATACAACAGCAGCAAAAATATATAAGGGCGGTAGGACAACTACCCCCTCCTCACGTAGAATCAACACACACTAGACACATCAACACACACTGAATCACACGTATGGGTTGTGACAGACCCTGAAATAAAAGACACACATAATATCCACATGCTGGCGCCATCGTTCTATGCCGTGACTAGTCACCTGAAAAGGACTCAAGAAAATCTATCAAAATTAGAACGAAGGTGTTCTACAATTACTTTTAAGTTGGTGCACTCGGCTACCCTAACATGAATAATAACCTGTTCAGCAAAATGTTTACAATCATTTCCTCCCATTCCTATTTCAAAATATTAACGTTAATAAAGCACCATTTATCGAATGTAACGGGTTCCGCAATTGCCAGGATAAAAATCACGCACGCACGCCGCGTACATTACACATGACTCAAAAAAAAATCAAAATATCAACAAACACTTTGGCCACGCGCCAACGGACATTTAAACATATAGTGTCGGTACAAGAAAAACAGCTAAAAACAAGAAAGGAAAACATGACTATTTACAAAGTTCCCCGGCCAAATCTAACTACATAATTGAAATAATCCAATTTTAGTACATCACCGCTTCTGCATGTAGGACTAAGGACATCCTTCTCAACCCATTGCCCTATGGACAATTTAGCACTCCATAGTAGTCGTCTGCGTTGATTTCTTGAAGCTCATCCCAACTTCAAACCACGTGCTGATCATCTTGGTCTCGACTCCTTGGCAGAAAAGTTCAATGTTAAATATTTGCCTATCTATAATCGCTTGCAGGCTACTCAGTTCACCCACAATTGTCCTACTGCGATTAATAGCGAAGACTGGCCCTAATTATATCGCACATACGCACTATAAAAAACACACATACAATACACACAATTTATACATAAAATATACATCTCGAGTCCGCGCCACTGGCTCGTTAACAAGTTCAAAATCCTGGCTGCACTCGCAGTCGCTATCTCGTCCGGTATTTCCGTCCCGTCTTGTGGACTTCGGTTCTGGTAAGCGCTAATGAGGGTGATACGATACTTCCCCCTTAAAGTTGAACTCGTCGTCTTTAAAAGAATGTTACAGTTTATCACGCGCTGTCGTGAAATATTTAGATCACACAATTTAGTTGATTTTAGAACAGAATGTATTATAACTTTTAAAATTCGATACAGCAAACGCTGCGACTTTAGCTCCCCAGAGCTCAGAAAATAAAATTAGCTTCACTGATTTTAGAGCGTAAAAATCACATTTCGAACTGGCGTGGAGTATGCCTCTGAAGGCTCCACAACTGAGTACTTAGATAAAATCGAGCGTCAAAATCACACTTCAAACTGGCGTGGAGTATGCCTCTGAAGGCTCCACAACTGAGTACTTAGATAATTCGAGCGTCAAAATCACACTTCAAACTGGCGTGGAGTATGCCTCTGAAGGCTCCACAACTGAGTACTTAGATAATTCGAGCGTCAAAATCACACTTCAAACTGGCGTGGAGTATGCCTCTGAAGGCTCCACAACTGAGTACTTAGATTGGCGTCAGGCCAAACTATTTATGAGAAACTGACAAGGGCGGTGGAGTGGGGCGGAGTCGGATAAAAACTTCCAGAGTTTTTGTCTCACAAAGATGGGGCTAGTGTCATTCTTCTCCAAATAAATCCAACGTCTCAAATTACTCGAGCGGAGATTAATCCGTTCGGCGGTTCCTTAGATACACACTTCCGCGGGCTTTTTACTACTGACGCCGTCCGCCTCGTGGTCACAGCTTGGTCTCTTGCGATTGGCTGATTCAATCGTATGTTCGTTGAGAGGACCTCGTGATTCTTCCTTTATGTCTCCAATTTTGGTACAGTAGTTGCACAATTTGGCCTTGAACTCGACTAATTCTGGCCGTCCCCAGGAATAGCTACCAACTCAGCTTCTGTTGCAACCGTTACGAAATACTGGCCTCCCTAATATCCAAGTCGACTTCCTTATGTGCTGCCTGGGCCGTAATAATAATAATAATAAATATGAATACTTATTTATCGAAGATCAATAAGGGTTCAGTATAGACAGTCGTCTAACCTATCAGCGAATAATGGTTTTATTCGGACAGGCGTCTAACCTAGTAGCGACTAATGGTTTTGTCTAGACAGTTATCTAACCTAGTAGCTACAAATGGTTTTGTATAGACAGTCGTCTAACCTATTAGCGACTAATGGTTTTATCCGGACAGTCGTCTAACCTAGTACCGACTAATGGTTTTCTCCAGACAGTCGTCTAACCTAGTAGCTACAATTGGTTTTGTATAGACAGTCGTCTAACCTATTAGCGACTAATGGTTTTGTCTAGACAGTTATCTAACCTGGTAGCGACTAATGGTTTTGTCTTGACAGTCATCTAACCTAGTATCAACTAATGTTTTTTTCCAGACAGTTATCTTACCTGGTAGCGACTAATGGTTTTGCCTAGACAATTGTCTAACCTAGTATCAACTAATGTTTTTTCCAGACAGTTATCTAATCTGGTAGTGACTAATGGTTTTGTCTAGACAGTTATCTAACCTAGTAGCGACTAATGGTTTTGTCTAGAAAGTCATCTAACCAAGTATCAACTAATGTTTTTTCCAGACAGTTTTCTAACCTGGTAGCGACTAATGGTTTTGTCTAGACAGTTGTCTAACCTAGTATTAACTAATGGTGTTGTCTAGACAGTCTTCTAACTTAGTAGCGACTAATGGTTTTGTCAAGACAGTTGTCTAAACAAGTAGCTGCCAATGGTTTTGTCTAGACAGTAGTCCAAACAAGTAGCGGCCAATGGTTTTGTCTAGACAGTTGTCTAACCTAGCAGCGACCAATGTTTTTGTCTTGACAGTAGTCTAAACAAGCAGCAGCCAATGGTTTTATCTAGACAGTAATGTAAATAAGCAGCGGGCAATGGTTTTGTCTAGACAGTTGTCTAACCTAGCAGCGACCAATGGTTTTGTCTAGACAGTAGTCTGAACAAGTAGCGGCCAATGGATTTTCTAGACAGTAGTCTAACCTAGTATTGGCCAATGGTTTTGTCTAGACAGTAGTGTAACCTAACTTCTTGAAATTGAACTTGCTGGGAGCCTACGAACGATCAATTAAAGTACCCTGCTCTGGCCATTGGCTGCAATTCATGTAGAGTATAATAATAATAAATATTTTCGGTGCAGCAGTGATAATTGGCAGTAATTTCATTTTCTAATGACTCCCAGAAAGGTATGTGAATCATTATACTCATCAAAAAGGTTTGCATAACACTTGTTTGCCATGTTGCAGAGCGTATGTGGGATTGTGGGCGAGGTTATTACTAAAGAGCCGGCACACTTAATCATGTGTGAAAAGAAATTACAAACAGGAAGACATTTGGCCTGTTATTAAATGTGTGATGTATTCTTGCCATCCTGCGACGTTCCAACAAGCAGGGCTCTTACTCGCCGTGGCGTACCACAGATCAAGTAGTCCAGGTTCTCGAGGTCGGCGATCCCACTCTTCGACGTCCTCCATGATCTCTTGGCGGGTTATGGGAGGGTATAAACGCTGAGCAATAGCACGCTTCATCATATCCCAGACATGTTCGATACAGTTCATGTCCGGCGACATCGCAGGCCATTCCATTCGCCCAATGGTGGACTCTTGGAGGAATTTTGAACCACCACCGCTCGATGAGGCAAGTAAATGCAAAACCTTTCTTGATGTGTATATTTTCAATAATCTTCCAGGTAAAAGTGTGAATGCCAGGATAACTGCAGGTATTGTAAAGTTTTAATACAGTACAGTGAGGGTCCACCCTATAAAACGGGGCTTTGCAGTCGCCGCGTGACGGACGGGCAGCCGAGTGTAGCAAGGCAATGGCGCTGGCAGCAGCGTAACGTATTTAATCACCATATGGGATACGAGACAGACTACAACTCCCTGAACTAAGGTATCTTGTCAGCTGAGAATGTAATCGATGCTAGGACCTCTTGCGGCGATTCCCATCCCGCTGTTGTGTAACGGTAGATGCTATTCATGTGGCGCTGACTGAACGCTCTCCGCGCGTCACGCGACCCAAGTAAGGTTCCGTGCTATATTTTTTTAAATTCGATTTTACCCTCCAGGTTGGTGGTTCCCACGGACTCAGCGATGGAACTCACCACTATCGCCTCTGCGGGCAGTGTCCTAGAGCTGAGAACATCTGGTCAGAGTGGATACTACTGAGGAGGTGTGATCAGTACCTCGTCCAGGCGGCCTCACCTGAAAAGCGAACAGGGGCCTCATTAGGGATGGGAAGGGAGGGGAAGATTAGGATGGATAGGCACGGAAGCGGGAAGGAGGCAGCCGTGGCCTTAGAGTAGGTACTGTACCCTTAAAAATCGAGAAGGTACTTGTTGGGAATCCAAAGCACAGCTGGATCGTAAGAATATGCAAGTTTCCGTCTAGATAAACCTTCATTATTGCACCAACAAGCTCTTCGGGATTATACACAGTAGGCTACGATAGTGTTATGGGTCAAAACAATAATAATTATAATGCGCTCTTGGTAGAGTGAGTAAACTTACCTTACAATCACGGGGCTATGTAGGGAATAAGACATCTTACCTAAATTAGGCTGTTCCATAACACTACCTCTGCTTATAGACTGAAATAAGTCACACGACACAGAATTTATAAAACGAAATAAATTTATTAACAAAAATCCTAATTTAATAATAAAACAAGAAGCCTAATTTTCATGCCAATGATTATTCTACAGAATATGAACCTATCAAGAATAATGACGAAATTAAGTTGGTAATATCGAAATATCTAATGAGTTCAAAATATACCTGGTATAATGTAGCCTAATAGAGCACTACAGTTGGCAGCCCTGGTGACAGAATATATTCTTAGTTCCATCTCTTAAGGTACAGAATACAAAATTTGGTTGAAGTCCAATGGTCGTTACATGCAGTTAGACACTGGATCTATCAGCACGCGTAGAAGCATGTTGCCAACAATGTCATGCGTGTGCTGGTCAGAAATAATCTGAAATATTATGATATCTTGGTGTGCCAATTTTGGATGAAATCCATTTGTTAGTATAGAAGTTACATGTATTTTAAAATTGGACATATCAGCAGGCATAGAATCATGTTGGCAGCACTGCCTTGTATTAATTACTCCAAATTAATCTAGAATGTCAGGTGCTATACGTGTGCAAAATATAGAGCTGTTGGCTTGCATACTTTCCGATATATTGATATTAGGGTAAAAATATAGACAGCATTTATTAACAGTTGGCAGCCCTGATTGCTCTTAACAATACTTATAGTCATATCTGTTATGGTACACATAGCACATACGAAATTTGGTTGAAATCCAACTGATAGCATAGAAGTTACATGTATTTAAAAATTGGTACTATCAGCAGGCTTATAATCATGTTGGTAGAACTGACGTATATAAGTTACTCCAAATTAATCTAAAATGTCAGAATATACGTGTGCATAGTTTAAAGCTGTTGGCTTGCATACTTTCTGATATATTGGTATTTGGATTTAAAAAATAGAGACAGCAATTATTAACAGTTGGCAGCCCTGGTGGCTCTTATGAATACGCTCAGTCATATCTGTTCATGTACAAATATTACATATAAAATTTGGTTGAAATCCAATTGATAGTGTAGAAGTTATATGCATTTAAACATTGGACCTATCAGAAGGCTTAAAATTATTTTGGCAACACTGTCATGGTTGGCCTTCTGGAAATTAAACTGAAACAGTCTTATCTAGATGTGTGCCAAGTTTGGAATAGCTCCCATGCATACCTTGCAAGATATCCAACATGGAGCTCAAATTTCTAGTGCGTTTTTTCAGCAGTTGGTAGCACTGACATCATTTTCAAATATGGACGTGCACATCTTTTCTCATACTAAATTTGGTTTCGATTGCTGCAGCCGTTTAGGAGTTGATAGGGGGGACACACACACAGCCAGCCAGACAGACAGAAGGACAGACAGACAGACAGACAGATGGACAGACAGACACACATTTTCCCGGATCGATCTCATAAGTCTACTTTTTCCTCATTTTTGCAAAATGTGAAAAGTAGGCTAAAAATTACACCCATAGCCTAACTGCTTCCTCCATTCACGCCACAGAAGTCCACATGACTTCACACACACATCCTAGTTACATTATGAAAGGCCTCTGCCATTTACAATCAGTAAAATAATAAAACAATTAGCATGAAAATCCCTTTAGTTTAACTTTCCATAAAAACGTTTGACATTCCATCGCTTGGTTGCCGTCCCGTAAGTATTATGACATGGTCCACTCAGCTATTTCCATTCATAAAATCTACACAGCTGAGAACTGGTTTCTTTATATAACCGAGCTTGCCTTCCTAACTGCACATGCTCGTTCAGCAGCCGGTCACTATCTCGCTCCTCTCAACATACAAAACACGTAACCTCGGCTCAATTAACATTTACATTTTCCATCATTCATTCTCTATTAAACCCTTTATAAAACAGTCGATTCTTTCACAAACACATTCATACTACATCATACTCTTACTAACATCCACTTACGTCATTCGCGACTGACGAAGCTTTCATTCACACATCAACATTTACTCATAATCGCTATAGACATAAAAAAAAATTGTAGTAAAATAATTATTATTAAAATAATTAAACCCTTAATTAAATATTTATGAAAAGTTTATATACAATATTTACATTCTTCTTTCGTTCCAAGTTTACTTCCTTAACGATCTCAAGTCGTTAAGATAATTATTAACTTTAACTATTGTTTAAAGTTTTCTCTTCAACTTCTTTAAATATTTACAATGCTGAAATGCTATACCATCAAAGACTATATTGGTTCAATGTCATTTCCAGTATGATATCAAAGATAAGTTCATATTGTTATGCTTAGTTCCAGGTTTAATACAGTTTCAATAAAAGTTTAGTGGACAAGGATTGATAACTATTTTCCCAACATTGTTCCGCCTACTCTGCTTCTATATCGAAGATCTATACACAGTTAGGAGTTCTCTATAACTCTACTCTCATACAACGATGCTCTCAACTCCTCACAACAGTACTACAATGCAATAATACGGTAACACCTTCGTATTTGAACAGATATATCCTGCAGACTACTATCTTCTATATATACGCCATGAATCCCCTCGTATATCCAACAAACAACTCTTACAACATCACCTCAATTGTTCACCAACAATTGTCCAATAGTACTTGCATTAATTCCAATTGGCATTTATTTTAGCGTTGTTTCAACCAACTGCTTACATTGTTAATAGCAACGTCAGTTCTACTGACTTAACTTTCGTTCTCAAACGATCATAATGAAAGAACTTTGGAGGTTTACTAAACGTCGTTACTCAGTTAACAATTCCTTGACTCTATAAATTTAATAGAAATACATAAATTCGTTTCTCCATACTGATCATAACTTCAAAATTACACGGTTGCAATATTACGTTCACAGATAACGTAGCATTAAATTTGTGTATAAATAACTACAAGTGTTATTTAAGTGTCCAATAAATATCAATCACGACTGGAATAGATTATATCTAAGTTCCCTGCCGTCGGATAAATTTTCATCCAAGAAGATATGTCTCAAATAATGTTACATTTAATGAAAGGCAAAGCTTTCCTTCTCTATTAATGGGTATGTCATCTCTTGAATGTATCTTCATTCTATACAAAGAATGTTCATAAGTACATGACTTTATATCGTAATCGTGACGAATATTACTTGCCAGATCGATGAACTGTTCATAGTGAATGAAAATCCACAGCCTGCTTCCAGTCTTCGACCGGATCAGGAATGGAATGAATGAAGCCCCTATCTAGCGGCGAGGATATGAACGTGCCGGCTGCCGAGGCCTGACGCACTCATCTGGGGCAATGATTAAATGAATGACAGATGAAATGAAACGATAGTGGAGAGTGTTGCTGGAATGAAATTTTGACAGGGAAAACCGGAGTACCCGGAGAAAAACCTGTCTGCCTCCGTTTTGTCCAGCACAGATCTCACATGGGGTGACCGGGATTTGAACCACGGACCCAGCGGTGAGAGGCCGGCGTGCTGCCGCCTGAGCCACGGAGGCTTCAACTGTTCATAGTAATAGGTGATATTTCACAATATACCACACGTAGATTTCTTCTCCTATTCTAATATATTCTTCATACAAAAAGATGCCCAATTCATTTTACTCAAATTGAATTTACTAGACATCAAAGACAAAACTGTCTAAACTCCTGACTCAAAAATCAAAAATCGTCGAATACTAACTTCTTAAAATTTTCCCAAGTGGAAAGTAAATTCTTGAACAAAAATACTTCAGTTCAGAAACTGCATCGTAGAATTTTCATGTATGGATGACTAAAGACCATCATCCTATACGATCTTGTAGAATAATACGTGTTAAACATCGAAGTGCAAATACATAAATAAAATATGGGGAAATGTTGCTCACAAAATGCCATCATAATACTCTAACTACATAATAATGTTGAACACATCTACCTTGTCTGTAGACTCATGAAGCTCATATCAGGTATTCGGAAAATACCTAGTTGTTTCATCTTCCCAAGAATGAAATGTTGAAACCAAATCCGTTCCACACCAGTGGAAAAACAGCGACCTCGGATAGGATGGATTTCCTCTCCGGAAAACACTCGTCTCCGCCGGACATCGAACTGCGTCTCTCCGTCTCTCCTGCATGGATTCCAAGTCTCGAACACTTGCTAGGCCTAGTCCATAGCATATTCATTCTTCCTGATGATGACTCTTCATTCGCAGACTCCATTCGAAATTCCCACATTATTATCGAGCAATATATTCGATGTAGTTTCATCGTTACAAATAAAATTTGTAAGTTGTAGATCGAATCACTATCGTAGTTGTTATTGTTCATGTAGATGGCCATGTCCTGTGGTTCGGATTCCACGTAAAAAGGAGGTCCCGTGGCTCATGATCTCAAGATTAACGGTCACGTTAAACTACAAGCTTCCTTCCTTCCTTTTCATGTAGATGGTCAATGAATAATAATGTTTGCTCGTAGTCGAAAGTATATGTACATGAAAATACATTAATTGTACTGGATGGTAATGTACATAATGTTTCATGTAAGCTCGACTCTGTAGACATCCTAGATGTTATGCATATTTCAGTCGTTAATTAGCGTTGCTCCATGTTGTCAATCACAACTCTGCATTAGCATATCCCAATCGCATCAAGTTTCTAGTCCATCATCTCAAACATCTTCAAAGTATTAAATGATATTTCTTCTTGATAAATGTTAGTAGCCATCATAGTGTCGAAAGAATAACATGTCTCAATGTTCATATAGTATATTACACTGTGCTACTCACTTTGTCTCTGTAACGTGGACTTGTATTCGCTGCAATCTCGTCGCACCAAAGTGTTTCTCTCAACTAAGATACGCAACTTTCTCAGCAGATATAAAATGTCTGAAAACTGCCAAATTATGTGAATTCGGAACTTGAAATCTTGATAAACCAATACAATATGTTTATCCGTGTACTCTACATTCACTTTCGTTTTAATACTGTCAGAGAATTATTCACTACAGACGTATAAAGTCTCCGCTCAACTTCGCCTAGATTTACTAGCGGGCTTCTACTCTAAGTGTAATGACACACAGGACGCGGAGCGGCGCGGGGCGGGCCGGACCGGGCCGGGGCGGCGCGTCACCTGCGCGGGTATTGCACACACAGGACGCGACAAGGTACAGGCGGCAGTCGACAATATGACGCTGTATAAAGCTGCTCGAACAAGTATCCTCTGTGAAAATAACTTTTAAAAATTTACATTTTTGAAACGACGGCGGAGGATCGAGTGGGTGAATGAAGTAGTGTATTTGGGGAGAGCCGATTATGGGGAGTATCATCACTTGTTTCCAGTTCTAAGAAGGCACGAGCATCACTTCGTACGTTACACGAGGATGTCAATCTCAACATTTGGTTGTATCCATAACAATAATAAAGTGTGCTTGTGTTCTCCACAATATTGTGAGGGACAAAGATGGTGAAAATGACCCCGCATTCAGGGAAGTGCGTTTTAATGCACCTCCATCCACGACTCTACACAGACATAGGAGAAATAACAGATACACATCTCCAGCACAGGAAATCCGTGATAAATTTTCCAACTATTAAAAAACACAAAGACTTTTAAAGGGAGACTATAGCGTCTGAAAGTATGGTTAAATGATTGTATCATATTATATAATTATTGCATAAACCATAGTAGTTGGAATTGAAAATGATTTCTTTATAAATATTCCAACATCAACATATATAACCATTCCAGTATTCTGTGTTGTTTTACAAAATATACGAATTATACTTTCTTGTTGTATTCATTGCTCTTCCTATTTCATCCCACAGCTTCTCAATCACACCTCTGTTGCGATAATGCTTGTGACTAGACTGCCAAATCGGTGGTCTAGCAAACACTTCATTAATAAGTTGCTCACCGTCCATGATGCAACGTGCAGCCCGCGTCTACCCGCCTCAAGAAAACAAACTAGACTGTTCCAATTTGAGCCGCGCCGCGTCGCCCCGGTCCGGCCCGCTTCAAATCGCTGTTTGTTTGTGCGGTCCCATAGCTCAGTACGTATTTGTTCATCCCGCCCAGGTCCGGCCCGCCCCGCGCCGCGCCGCTTCCTGTGTGCCCCTACACTAACTTGTAGTCTTGTGTAGTTCGCGAACGAACTAGTTCGGAAGAGCGGGTCCCACAGACGAACTACCGAACTAGTTCCCAGATCCCTCGCTTGTTAGTTCGTTCGATCCTTTTAACAGCGCGAGAGCGCGGGACCGCCGTAGCTCGTCACCTCGTCACATCACCACTCATTGCACAATCACATGCGCTTTGGTTCGTTCAGTCAGTTAGTTCGGTGCAGTTGATTGGGTGTATCTATTGTTAGTTGCAAGATTGTCAAGTTTTGGCGCGGTGCGGCGAATGTTGAATGTTGGTTTATAATACAGTAATAACAGCATAACACACTACTAGTGCTAACACGCTAACAGGTAATAACTACCTTATATTTGTAATGTAATACAGTGGCGGTTCATAAATTGAAGTTACTGATAGTTAACTGATTTAGATGTGGGGATAATTCCACGGTTTTATTTAACTTGGTCATACGGGATTATTTGAAAATATCTCCATTTATTTAGAAAATTGGCGAACTATATTTCACTTCGGCAGGAAAATTCTCAGAAATTTGGCTGAAAGATTCAACTATCAGCATCTTTGAAAGCACAAACTGTCCTTATGACAGGTGGTTAATATAGAGACCACTATCCCATAAAGGGTTATTAATATTGGTAATATTGCTTGTGCGGCATAGCCTACTTAACCTGTAGGCTACCCAATAGTAGAAGTATTTTTGTTACCATATATAATGGTATTTTTATTTACTAAAATAAACGTATTTAGAATATTATATAAGTAATATTTCTTCAAACGGAAATTTAATCCGGCAAATGAAAACAAAACACGCTTTCATCCAATTAACAATTGAAAGACAAAATAAAGAATTTAAAAAATTAACAAATCCATTTAAAAATTAAAATACTACGAGTACGCTCACAATGTATGTAAAGTAAAAAACAAGTAGTTCCGTGAAGAACTATACAGCCTATTTTCATATATCCTACTTATGTTAACTGCCACTATCAATATACGAAATTTCAGTTTGATTGCTCTAATAGATTCGTAGATATTGAGAACCGACTAAATATTTCGGATGGTCGCCATGTTGGATTTTATATATGTAGGTCCTAGAGTTATGTACTGTTACATGAAGATTATTGTGTACGTGTAGCATTCAAATTTCAATCGCATGGTTTGGACACAAGAAGTAACAAGGAGATTTTAAAATTTCGCACAGCTGCCATCTTGTGGTTATGGAAACAATTGAAATAAATTAGATGCCATTGGATTAACATTCGTATAAGGATTTATTGTACCAAGTTTCACTGCACTCGGATGGTTAAATTGCGAGAAACGTCCATGTGAATATTTATACTTCGCATCGCCGCCATGTTGGATTTATGATCACCAGGTTCTTTAAAGTCCTATAGGTGAACTTAAGTTCATAGCCCCTATGAACATAAAAAACTTCAGTTTGATTCCTATAATAGATTCGTAGACATTCAGAGCCGTCTAAATATTTCGGATGGTCGCCACGTTGAATTGTTAAATGTATAGGGCATAGATTCATGTACCATTACAGGAAAATTATTGCGTAGGTTCATTATTCAAACTTTCACTTCGATCGCATGATTACGACACAAGAAATAAAAACTTAATTTTAAAATTCGCACAGCCGCCATCTTGAGGCTATGTAAACAATTGAACTAAGTTAGATACCAGAGCATTATAATGTGTGTAAACATTTCCTGTACCAGATTTCATTGATTTGGAACATTAAATCGCGAGTAAAGTCTATTTAAAATTTTCAAATTCGCTTGTCGCCATGTTCGTTTTGTAGTTATCCGGATTTTGAAAGTCTTATAGATGAACTTCCAGTAGTGCCCTTTATCTCCGTACAAAATTTCAGGGTGATACCGCTAATAGTTTCAGAGATATAGAATGCCGGGGAAATATTTCGCACATCCGCCATCTTGTGGTTATATAAACAATTGAACGAAGTTAGATGTCTGAGCATTTCAATGTGTATTAACATATACTGTACCAAGTTTTATTGCGTTTGGATGGTTAAATCGCGAGAAACGTCTATTTAAAAGTCGCAAATTCGCGTGGCCGCCATGTTGGTTTTGTAGTAACCAGGTTTTCAAAAGTCACATAGGTGAACTTGTAGTTGTTCCCTTTATCACCGTAATAAATTCCAGGGTGATATCGGGAATAGTTTCGTAGATATTGAATGCTGGTGAAATATTTCGCACAGCCGCCATGTTGGATTAGTGAGACGTAGCAAAATTTGAAGGGCAGGGTCGGGGTCGCCCGGAATAGTGCTATGAACTTACCGAGTTTCATTGAAATCGCTCCAGCCGTTTAGAATTTATTAGGGGGGGGGGACACACACACACCTCACACACTCATACACACACACGCACACACACGGACGAAAGGTGATCTCATAAGCTTATTTTTTCAAAATTGAAAATAGGCTAATAAGAACAGAATAGCTGAATATGCCATTTTACATTTTGTGTAAATTAGGCTACTGATTTATTTTCCCATTTGATGTTTAATTACCCAAAATACGGGTAATAACCCAGGCATTGACTGCACTGATCGTTATAAAGAAACTGCTATAACAAGCAAAAGAGCGCGTGCAGTAGCAGTAGCAAGGCGAGCGAACGATCTGTCTTTCAGGGCTCGTGATGGGAACTAACGAACTAGAAGAGCGTCCTAGTTCGCTAAGGAGCTGCGAAAGTGCGAACTAAACTGATCGCTCCCAGCCGCGAACTACTACGCGCACCAGTGCCTGACGAGTAATGAGTGGTGACAGACTGCTATAAAAAACGAGGAGTGCGTGCAGTAGCAAGGCGAGCGAACGATCTGTCTTCGAGATGGGAACTAACGAACTAAAAGAGCGAACTAGTTCGCTAAGGAGCTGCGAACTAAACTGATCGCTCCCAGCCGCGAACTATTATGCGCAAGACTACTAACTTGGCCGGCTTCGGCACTGTACCTTCGAGTGGTCTGTTACCGCACTCGGCTAATTTCCTCGGGACTCAATTCTCCCGGAACACGTCTGAACTCTTCGAAGTCTGAAGGAATAAGAACGCTCCTCACTGTCGCCCCCTCTCGAGCTCGTATTTTCCCAGCGCCATTGTTGATCGCGGAAAAAAAAAATAGCGCGCAATTTAAGAATGCTTAATACAGTGAATTTCTTGCTTCTTGCAACTTTCTAAGTACTTCGAATATCCTCTAGTAATTTTCTTCATTATTTCAATTGCCTAAAAGTCTTACATAGAGCTTAAATGGAATAGTTAATCACATTAACTAGATAATATACATATCTGCTTCCATTAACCCTCTTCTCATTGGCTTTGGGAATATATCCAATTATATATTTTATAACAATTATTTGGCTATAATCCGCGGTAAAATCTTGTTGCTAGGCCCTTTTCAACGTTCTCGATCCTTCTCGACCGACACAAAACACGTGATCGGGCTCTCCCACTTGCCTGCGTTCGCTAACAGAGCTCGCTTGAGCCACGTTCCAGCATTCATATTTCAATGTTAAATTATATCATAGGGCTCGAAAAATATTATCATTTTTATCATACAGCATTCAAATTTCGGGTGCAGTACCGTCCCGGCATTTGTCCGAAGACGAAGTAGGAAACCACGGAAAACCACTTCGAGGATGGCTGAGGTGGGAATCGAACCCCTTTTACTCATTTGGG
This sequence comes from Meconema thalassinum, assembly GCA_946902985.2. Lineage (NCBI taxonomy): Eukaryota > Metazoa > Arthropoda > Insecta > Orthoptera > Tettigoniidae > Meconema > Meconema thalassinum. The sequence goes on from OX336390.1 coordinate 28,386,036, forward strand.
CCACCCGAGGCAGAGTAGACCCCGTTCCAGTCCTCATACCACTTTTCAAATTTCGTGGCAGAGCCGGGAATCGAACCCAGGACCTCCGGGGCGGCAGCTGACCATGCTGACCGCTACGCTACGGAGGCGACTCCGTGCTATAATAATAATAATAATAATAATAATAATAATAATAATAAAAATAATAATAATAATATCGTATGGCCTCGGTACCGGGTACAAGCTTTATTATTTGACACCCAGAGGGTAGCTTGCATGTCGAATTTCGTTGTTCCTGATGATGATGATGATAATTGTTGTTTTAAGGGGCCTAACATCTAGGTTATCGGCCCCAAATTTCGTTGTTCCTTGAAACACTATGAAAGTCAAGGAGGTTAGATATCTAAGCTCCTTGAACACTATAGCGCTTTCTAGTAGAGAAATGAGGAACTTTGTGTTGGCGGAAACTCCCGAGATTAATTTTGCCATTATGTGCACGGCCTACTGAATTCAAATGGGTTCTTTGACATGCCAACATCGTATGACATGCGTGTCGTATTTTTTGCCGCCTTTCAAAATCAATTACCACGGCCAGGATTGAACCTGCAAGCTTGGGGTTAGTAGACCAACACGTTAACCACTCATCCACCGTGGCAAGCTATAGGTAGGCCTACTCTGTATAGCCGTTGCGTTGTAGGTACGACAAATCTGCTGGAGCAAACCGGGTTTTTAAACATGACTTTGCATTTAGCCATCGTAAATCTTCGAAAGGTTTTCACTGAATTAAAAAATGCTTATGCCATTTTAAATGACCTTTTGGATATACACGCTAAAAGTTACGGCCTGTTCCTTGTAACTTGACGCCCAATCAAAACAAAATCACTGGGGCACGCCAGCGAGGGGAACCCGACTCCCTTCCACGTGGGGAATATGTTAATAAAGCCTCTTCTCTCAGGAATTTACAATGTTCTGATCGAGCGTCTAGTTGTTTGGAACAGTGAATATAGGCCTACGTCTGCCAATTTCAAATTTCTAGCTCCTCTGGAAGTGAGTAAACTACTGCTCGGGTCTAAGCTGCGTGAACCTGAGATGAATATGCATCGCGGACTATGAGAAGTGGTGTTGACGAGTGATGAGGTTTCACGGTTCGTGTTTAGTAGCATAACCAAATACATTGGTCGGTGACTCACTCACTCATTCGCAACACCACAGTGGTTTGAGCAACGGCCCTATGTTAGCAGTATTGGAATAGAAAGGAATACCAGATATCACGGTGGGCTCTTCTCTTGACAGACCCTTCTCTTCTCGCCTGACCCTTCCCTGCTCTTTCCCCTCACCCCGCAAGGTCACAGAGCTTGGACCCGAGCAATACTTACTGCTCGAGTCTAAGCTGCGTGAACCTGAGAGGAATGTGCATCGCGGACTATGAGAAATGGTGTTGACGAGTGATGAGGTTTCTCGGTCCGTGCATAGTACCGAACCAAATACATTGGTCGGTGACTCACTGACTTATTCGTAACACCACACTGGTTTCAGAAAAGACCCTATGTTAGCAGTATTGGAATAGACGATAATGTCAGGTAACACGGCGGGCTGTCGACAGGCTTCTCAATTCTCGCCTGCTCCTACCCCGCCTCTCCTCTTCATCCCGCAAGTTCAGAGAGCTTGGAACCGAGCAGTATAACCTTGCACTCTACTGCTGCCCGTGTATCGGCCGACCGACTGCAGCTGGTGTAATTGCCGTGCGGTCACAGATGCAGCTGACGCATGAAGATAATACGTGGAATTACGTCATCCATAGTCAGCTGATGCACGGGCAACAGCCGAGTAGACTCGCGACGGTGCTGACATTATAAATATAACCTTGAATGTGGCTAATCTTACACAAGAAACTGTCATGAAATCAACCAATGAGGATTAAAAGTGGGTCTATTCTGCACTACTAGAGCATCTTAGCAGTTCCTGTATCCCGCATACGCCCCTGAAGGACAAGCTAATTCCTGTCTGGCCGGGTTTCATAGCGCGACTTGGGTGCTAAGTAAAGCCCGACACAGAAGTGTCTGCCGCGACGCAGTTCCGCAAATTAGTTCCTTCACACCTCCTCTGGCACACGTAACACGTCCTGCCTCCCCGAGTCCCGATATAGCTACATCGTCCATTCTCTGCTTGGACTTGGCCGTGATAAGCATAATGCTACGCAATGTAGATGAGTGCTTAGCTTAGCAACGACTTGACAACATTACATTCGATCCTGAACTCAGCAGCAGCTAGTAACGAAGCAGTTTGCTCTACTTACCTTGGTTTTCTCGAATGCTCCTTCTAGCCTAGTTGAAATCGCAGGTTTTCTGTATGTTTAAATTCTTTGCTCTCGACTGAATACGTGCGTAATATTGATATACCAGTAAACTTCTTATTGTGTTCTGATCGTGGGCCACGGGTTTGAACGACACTGACGATCAACAGTCGCAATGCCTCCGGTGCTGTCCAAGTTAAAAACAAAAACAATACACAGTCAGGCAAGAGATATAATATCTAAAGTGCACAATTTCATGAAACAAGAAGCGGAAAGGGGCGTTGACATACCTATAAATAAATTCGGCAAACGGGCAGCGGTGGCTGCTGGAGTTCAGAGCGTAAAATTAGGGCGAAGGTAAGTGAAAGAAAGGTTCTGGAGTCGATGGAAGGCCTCTCTACATAGCTATCCACACCTGGTAAAGCAAGACCGCGAGCAGCCATGTTTTATCTCTGCATGTGAGCTACGTCATTACTTCCAGGAACGGTACCAGCCTCACCAAAGTCATTTTTCAAATTGGCACACAAACAATTGTGCGGCAAGACCTAATGAGTGTGCCGAATGCATTATGCTAAAGGTGGCTGCACACGTAACTGCAAGCTTGACAAGCATGCATGATCAATCTTGTTGTACGACACCACACGGTACAAGTATGCTTGAACAAGCGCCAGTTTGCGCTTGCACTATGACGAGCATGTTTGCCTTGTTTGCCTTTTCCACAAGAGGAAAACGTGAAAGAAGAAGCGTGATATATGGTACAAAGAGTGGTTATTGAAGAGAAATGCCTATTCCCACGTTAATTTGCTGAGTGAATTGAAGATTTATCAGCATGATTGGCACAATTATATCAGAATGAATGAAGAAACTTATCTGAACCTTTTGTCAGTCATAAGACTTTTAATTAAAAAGACGAATAAGAAACACGGGCGAATATGTTAGCAATCCATGTATGCGGGAAGCCAAGCATTTCGTAGCGCGAGGCACAGTGTTGCCAACTTTACACCGTAACCACTGACGTGAGAGCAAGCAGCGAGACTGGACAGAACTTTGTGCAACTGTGCAACACTTGACACCTGCGTGACACGCGAGCTGGCCGCCAGGGCAGGACATTGGAGTACACGTGGAGTGATAGAGGAAATATGGTTTTGATTAAGAACCGTCAGCTATTGGTCAGTAGTGAACAATGGTTATTGACGGTGGACCTTCTTCAGATCACTAGACATGGTCCAAATGATGACACCACCTGTAGAGCTCACTCACGACTGACGTTTGCTTGCACAAGCCAGCACATCCGTGGTACTCACGCTCCGTTTCGCTTAGGCAAACGCGGCTTGTACAAGCTTGCATGATTTCAATTCATGCGCAGAATTATCCTACAGACGCTAAAGCCTGCTTGCACAACAAGGTTGATCATGCTTGCAGTTACGGCCGTCACAACTCCCGAGCCCCACACTGTGGGGTAATGTCTTATGAATACGAGTAGAGGAGTTGACGGCTCGGATTCTCAGAAATGCAACGGTCCTCACCGGCAGAGATATAATGGGAATACTTTTTTATTTGAACTGCCGAATCATGGATTGTAACTTCGTATGGTTTATTAGCTCGGTTCGGGGACTGGGTATTTAATAATAAATCCTCAACGTTCGTTTCAATACAAAAATATAGTAAGCTTCCTTACATTAATAATAATATTGATGCATTCGCAATATCCACATCAATCCAGCAGTTACAATTATAGCCTAAGCTATTGCCATTACCGGATTCATCGCATGCATACTCAGCGATTAAATAGCGTACGCTTCTATGCGTCCACCGTGAAGTAGCTGTCGATCCCTAACTTTTATATATTACTTTACAATTTTTATATGTATGGTTTTTTAATACTTGTTTTATTGTAGATAGTTTTTTTTTCTCTGTTATCCCAGAAATTAGTAAAGGGTTAGCGTCAGGAAGGGCATCCGGCTGTATAACTAACTGCCAAAACAGTACAAATATGACAAGTTCTGTAAATTTAGCCTCGGAAACTGCTAGGGCGTTCCCCGGAAGCGACGCGCAAGGGTCCCGCCTGCCCCTTGTGAGAAATGAGCAAAGGCTACCGAGTCATGGGTGGGCTCGGCTGAAGAAGCAAGTCCAGATTAGAATTGGAACCCTGAATGTTGGATCGATGACTGGGAAAGGAAGAGAGGTTGTGGACCTAATGATGAGAAGAAAAATTGGAATTCTGTGTGTCAAAGAAACTAGGTGGAAGGGTAATAAAGCAAGAGAGCTTGGAAGTGGCTTTAAATTGTTGTACAGTGGAGCAAACAGAGCGGGAAGAAATGGTGTTGGAATTATCCTGGCTAACGATTTGATCCCCTCTCTAGTCAGTGTAAACAGAAGAAGTGATCGCTTGATGAGTGTGAAGCTGTGCCTTGGGGAAGGGTTTACCATTGTAAGTGCCTATGCTCCTCAAGTTGGCTGTGAGGAGGAAGAAAAAGATGGTTTTTGGAGGGACCTGGAGCAGGAACTTTCTGGTATATCAGCAGATGAAAGGGTATTTCTGGGTGGAGATCTAAATGGACATGTTGGCACCAGTGTGGAAGGGGAAGTAGTGAGGAGAGTGCATGGAGGCTGGGGATTTGGTACGAGAAATGAGGAGAGTGAGAGAGTGCTAAGTTTTGCCTTGGCATTAGATCTAGCAATATGTAACACCTTCTTCAAGAAAAACGAAAGGCATCTGGTGACCTACAAAAGTGGAGGAAGAGAGAGCCAAATAGATTTCCTTTTGTGCAGAAGAATGCATTTGAAGGAGGTTAAGAATTGTAAAGTTATTGTGGGGGAACATGTTACACCACAACACAGAGTGCTAGTTATTGATTATGAATTCACGGGCATTAAGAAAAGAACAGCAAGAAAAATTACTCCAAGAATTAAATGGTGGAAATTGAAAGATCCTATTTTGAGAAGTGAATTCAAGGAAAAGGTGTTGCAAGGAACACGGCCAGTGGCAGGAGTTCAGAGATGGTGGACAGTAAATGCAGAAGCAATCAGGAAAGCAGGTGTAGACGTTTTGGGGAAGACGTCTGGGAAAGGTGCTCCCCTGGATAAAGAAACATGGTGGTGGAATGATGTGGTTCAGGATGCCATCAAGGCAAAACGACAAGCAAAAAAGAAATGGAATGAGTCTGGAAATGACGAAGACGGAGAACACTGCAGAAAGGCAAATAAAGTTGTGAAAAGAGCTGTAGGGAAAGCAAAGACAGCTGCATGGAAGGAAGTCTATGAAGAACTAGAGACCACAGAAGGGGAGGCCAAGCTTTTCAGAATCGCTAAGGCACGAGACAGGGCTTCAAAAGATCTCACACACATCAGGCAGATGAAAAGTGAACAAGGAATTGTAATTCAAGATGAAGAGCATATTAAGAAGAGATGGGGGGAATATTTTGAAAAGTTACTAAATGAGGAAAATGCCCGGCTTGTGTTTGAGGATGGTATCCCAAATCACAACGTAACAACTGGCATATGCAGGGAAGAGGTTGTAACTGCTATTAGGAAAATGAAATGGGGAAAAGCAACCGGCCCCGATGAAATTCCAGTGGAGGCTTGGAAACGTCTGGATGAAGAGGGCATAGATATGTTGTGGAATCTATTCCAACAGGTACTTCAAGAGGAAGTAATGCCCAAGGAATGGCGGGAGAGTACCATAATTCCCATTTATAAGGAGAAAGGTGACATTCAGGATTGTGCAAATTACAGAGGAATAAAACTCATGTCGCACACAATGAAGATCTGGGAGAAAGTTATTGAAAGTAGGCTTCGGGTGGAGACGACAATAGGAGATGAACAGTTTGGATTTATGCCGGGAAAGGGAACAACAGATGCTATTTTTGCACTTAGGCAGGTCGTGGAAAAGCACAGGGAGAAGAGAAAAGAACTACATATGGTGTTCATAGACCTAGAGAAAGCGTATGATCGAGTGCCCCGTCAGGAGGTATAGAGATGCATGAGATGCAAGGGAGTACCGGAGAAGTATGTGCGCATTGTTCAGGATATGTACCGTGGAGCAAGGACACGAATTAGAAGCAGTGTAGGATTGTCAGATACTATACCGGTTCAAGTAGGTCTTCACCAAGGATCTGCACTAAGCCCCTATATTTTTGATCTAATAATGGATGTCTTCTCTGAAAACTTAAGAGAACCAGCTCCTTGGTGTATGCTATTTGCAGATGATATTGTGTTATGTAGCACACACAGGGAAGAGCTTGAATATAAACTGGAATGCTGGAGAAGAGCCATAGAGGACAGAGGCCTTAAAATCAGTAGGAATAAGACCGAATACCTGCGCCTTGGAGGAACTGGAAAGGAAATTATTCAGATGGATGGTACAGGCCGGACGTTTGTTTTAGACGATTGCCCTTGACCTTGAAGCCTGTGGGTGAGCCTACACATACTCACTCTCTCACCCTATCACTTCACACTTGATCTCACACCTAGTCTAATCGAATGGTTGAAAAGGAAGGACTTTAAAGTTTAATTTTGTCTTATTTGTATTCTGTATTGTATCACCATACGATTAAATAAATACTTCACACTTGTCACCACCGATCTGATGTAATGGAATTCCAGACTGGAGCAGACAGTACAGTCCACGTCGAAGTATTATGTGACGGTCGGAAGTACACGTTACGTAGTGAACCCTTGCAAAGAAGCATATGAGACTCAGTTTCGGGGGGTGTAACGGTTCATATTCGTAAGTTGCTGTCAGGGCGCTTCATTAACTTGCAGGGTAACATATAACAAAATAACATGCAGGAAAGAGTGAAGCCAGGGTTAAAACAACTGAATTTAATAACAAATCACCATATTTACACATAAACAATTAACAACAAAAACTCCCAACTGACTCCCATTAATAAAAATGCCAAAAACTAGGCGATATCTCTGGAGAGATTAATTACCTGGACCAAATGTCCTTAAGATAAAATACAAAAATGACCATATATGTGCGTATGCCGTTCTACATGCATCACGATGTGTACTTTGAATGCGTGATTCGTTATCATCCAGAATAATCCTTCAGACAACGAATCCACATTTCTTAGAGCTAGACCGACACGGGGGAACACAACAACAATACATAAAATTAAACCGACACTTCCTAAATCTACTATAAACAAACACAAAATTTCCGGGTGAAATTGGAATCAAATTGCCGTAGCAACATTTACTGCCTAAAAACTTAGGACTTCTCACACAAATCAACACAAGTACATTAACACGTGACCAATAGAAAATACACAAATGACCGCTGTCAGAATTTACAAATACTCTACCACTACACCACACGGGTGTGACACACACAAAAATATGAATCGAGTCATAAACAAAGCAATAGGCAAACAGCCAACATTTACGTTAATAATACAATATTTTACCCATACAACGTACAACAAGCCGTTACACACATGGCGAACTCCCCAATTAATTATGGCTTTAAAAAATCACCATCACAATGAACAGGTTTGCTACATGAAAGCTTACAGGGGCCAGTCGGACAAACAGGACTGCCTATCAAAAATAAGTCACAGGCAAAACGGGCGGTTTGTGGAACTCTGCATGTCTGTCAACCCACGTGTCAATAACCTCGACCTCCCAGAACATGGGGTCGAATCTCGAAGAAGTGTGCCCCAAAAGCACAATAATACGTGTGTGTGTCAGAAAAAATATATGGACAAGAATCAGCAGTCTCCCAAGAGCACTCTGTCTTTCCATCAAAAATACAACAGCAGCAAAAAAATATGAGAGCGGTAGGACAACTACCCCCTCCTCACGTAGAATCAACACACACTAGACACATTAACACACACAGAATCACACGTATGGGTTTTGACAGACCCTGAAATAAAAAGACACAAATAATATCCACATGCTGGCGCCATCGTTCTATGCCGTGACTAGTCACCTGAAAAGGACTCAAGAAAAATCTAACAAAATTAGAACGAAGGTGTTCTACAAATTACTTTTAAGTTGGTGCGCTTGGCAACCCTAATATGAATAATAACCTGTTCAGCAAATATCTTACAATGATTTCCTCCCATTCCTATTTCAAATATTAACGTTAATAAAGCACCATTTATCGAATGTAACGGGTTCCGCATTTGCAAGGATAAAAATCACGCACGCACGCCGCGCACATTACATATGACTCAAGGAAAAACAAAATATCAAACAAACACTTTGGCCACGCGCCAACGGACATTTAAACATATAGTGTCGGTGCAAGAAAAACCCTAAACAACAAGAAATGAAAACATGACTATTTACAAAGTTCCCCGGCCAAATCTAACTACATAATTGAAATAATCCAATTTTAGTACATCACCGCTTCTGCTTGTAGAACTAAGGACATCCTCCTCAACCCATCGCCCTATGGACAAGTTAGCACTCCATAGTAGTCGTCTGCGTTGATTTGTTGAAGCTCATCCCAACTTCAAACCACGTGCTGATCATCTTGGTATCGACTCCTTGGCAGAAAAGTTCAATGTTAATATTTTGCCTATCTATAATCGCTTGCAGGCTACTCAATTCACCCACAATTGTCCTAATGCGATTAATAGCGAAGACTGGCCCTAAATATCTCGTACACACGCAACATAAAAACACATATAAAATACACTGCAATTTATACATAAAATATACATCTCGAGTCCGCGCCACTGGCTCGTTAACAAGTTCAAAATCCTGGCTGCACTAGCAGTCGCTATCTCGTTCGGTATTTCCGTCCTGTACTATGGACCTCGGCTCCGGTGAGCGCTAATTAGGGTGATACAATACTTCCCCCTTAGAGCTGAACTCGTCGTCTTTAAATGAATGTTACAAGTTATCACGCACTGGCGTGAAATATTTAGCTCACACAAATAAAGCTGATTCCAGAATAAAACAAAATGTATTATAGCTTTTAAAATTCGATACTGCAATCGCTGCGACTTTAGCTCAATCGGAGCTCACAAAATAAATTAACTTCACTAATTTTAGAGCGTAAAAATCACAGTACAAACTGGCGTGAAGTCAGCCTCTGAAGGCTCCAAAACGAATGACTTAGATAAATTCGAGCGTCAAAATCACAATATAAACTGGCGTGAAGTAGGCCTCTGAAGGCTCCACAAAGAAAAGGCTTCGAGTGGCGTCAGGCCAAACTATTTATTAGAAACTGACAGGGGCGGAGGAGTGGGGCGGAGTCGGATAAAAACTTCCAGAGTTTTTGTCTCACAAAGATGGGACTAGTGTCATTCTTCTCCAAATAAATCAAACGTCTAAAATCACTCGAGCGGAGATTAATCCGTTCGGCGGTTCTTTAGATACACACTTCCGCGGGCTTTTTACTACTGACGCCGTCCACCTCGTGGTCATGGCTTGGTCTCTTGCGATTGGCTGATTCAATCGTATGTTCGTTGCGAGTACCTCGTGATTCTTCCTTTATGTCTCCAATTTAGGTACAGTAGTTGCACAATTTGGCCTTGAACTCGACTAATTCTGACCGTCCCCCAGGAATAGCTACCAGCTCACCTCCTGTTGCAATCATTACGAAATGCTGGCCTCCCTAATATCCAAGTCGACTTCCTTAAGTGCTGCCTGGTCCGTAGTAATAATAATAATAAATATGAATACTTATTTATCGAAGATCAATAAGGGTTCATTTATCCTCAGCAAGGTTTTGAAATCCGAAACAATTTATTGGTTTGGATTTCAAAAACAAAATCCACTGTAGTAACAACACATCTCTTTAAATCTCACTCAGTTGCTCGAGTGTATGCCCCTCTGACTCAATTAGTGTGCTCCCTTCTCGCTGGAATGTCATTCATATTTTCACTAGGTCTCCCCCTTCTCCTCAAGTAGTTGCCACTCCAGTCGTCTCAGCTGCTCGTTGTTTACAAACAAAGTGCGTACTCAGGCGCTCCCCGTAGGTTTGAGTGTTGGCTCTCAAATAAAAAAATTTTGCAATACAGATTCTGCACATATCATCTTTCCTAATCATCAAATGGTTCCCTTCTGTAGTACGGTTTCAAATTGGCGCTATTAAAAACAGATTTTGCACCAGTGCTCACTTCTTCCAGTCTGTAGGCATTGTTACCCAGATTCTTAACTACACGGAACGGGCCAATGAACTTCGGACAGAATTTGGCGAAGACTTTGTTCTTAGGGTCGGAGATCGGTGGTCTACGAACCAGCACTAATTCTTGTTCTTGTAACTCTCGGTGAAACTTCTTTCCTCGGTACCGTCTCAGCCTTCGGTCCGCTTGGTTCCTCATGTGCTCTCTCGTTCGCTGGATTCGCAAATCATGCGCTAATAATGGATCCCTTGGGCAAGGAATGATCTTGTCCCAAGTTCTTTCCGGCAATCTGTTGTGGTGTACAATCAGTGGGACTTGACCCGTCGACTCGTGCTTAGTAGTGTTCATGCACATCTCAATTTCCCCTACTTTGTCTACCCATTTATTGTGTTCGTTAGGAATCATTACTCTGTAGTATTTAGCAACACAGCGAATTGTTCTCTCGCTCGGATTTCCACAAGGATGACGAATACTTGAAAATACGTGTTTTATTCTTAGGCTCTCCAAACCTTGCCTAAAAACATTGGTTGTGAAATAGGTACCGTGATCTGATAGAATGGATTCCGGCTCCCCAAGCATCGGAATGACTTTGTTCTTAATTCGACTGAGGACTTGTCTTGATGTCGTCTTCTGAATAGGACATAGCACGACCATCTTCGAAAACACGTCGACACACACCAAGAGGTGTCGGCATCCACACTTTCCTTTTACTAAAGGACCAAAGCAATCAATCGCGAGCATCTCGCATGGTTTCTGCGGTAATAGTGGTCTTGGAGGTTGTTTCAGAATAAAGTTGTTCGGCTTTGTGCGCTGACAAGCGTCACACGTTCTAATTACTTCAACAATAGTGAATCTCATCTTGGGCCAAGTAAAGGTCTCCCCTATCGTAGCTTCAGTCTTATCCGTGCCGATATGTGCTAGGCTCTCGTGCACATGCCAAGTTAATCCCCTTTGTAGTGATGCTGGAACTAAGATCCGCAGTTTAGTATGATGCTCATCCACGTACTTATGTAACAAGTTATTTAAGTAGTTAAATCTCGCTTGTTTAGCACTGGCTTCTCGGTACTCCGGTGAATTTGGTTGTAACTCCTTCCTATAGAATTTTATCATCATCATCATCCATGGGTCTGCTTCTTGCTCCTTCCGAATATCCTTCAATCTTGCCAAAAACTCACGAGCCTTAGGTGTCAAGGTAATATTGTGAACTTCCGCTGTTACTTCGTTTCCATCCTCAGGATTTCTACTCAAGGCATCTGGTATAACGTTCATTTTCCCAGGACAATGCTCTATTGTGATGTCAAACTGCTGTATGTAGATGGACCAGCGTGTAACTCTCTCACTTGCTATTGTTGTCTTAAATAAAAATGTCAGTGCATGGTGGTCGGTTCTAACAATGATGGAATAACCATAGATCATCTTACGCCACTGTTGAAGAGAATATAGAATTGCTAGTAGCTCAAGTCCCGTAACTGTGTAGTTCCTCTCATGTTTCCGTAATTTACGACTCGTAAATGCCAAATAGGATTTCTTCTTGGGTTCTTCAGCGTCCTCTTGGTACAGCATAGCACCAATCCCAATTAACGAAGCATCTGCTTGAATGATAAATTGCTTCTCAAAATCCGGATATCCAAGTTTCACACAGTTTTCCAATAAATCCTTCGTTGCTTTAAAAGACCTGTCGCACTCCTCGTTCCACGACCATCGATTTGCTTTCTTCAACATCTCCTGCATAGGCGCTACTGTTTCTGTGTAACCAGGGCAATTTTCTTTGAAGAAGCCTGTCACTCCCAAAAACGCTCTAACATGTTTGACTTTGGTAGGTGTGGGAAATTTCTTAATAGCATCAATCTTGGCTGGATTAGGCCGCACGCCCTCGACATCAATTATATGCCCTAAATATAAAATCTCGCTCTGGCAAAAATTTGACTTTTTTAGGTTGATTTTGAAGTTCATGGTTCTCAAGTTGTCCAGCAGTTTATTTAAATTTATCAAGTGTTCTTCCATTGTCTCAGAAGCGATTAATATGTCGTCAACATATCTCGTGGTGAAGTTCTTGACCTCCTCAGTCAGATTTCTATCGAGTGCTCTAATGAGTGCACATCCCGCAGTTTTCACGCCAAAGGGCATTCGACACCAGATATAACTTTGATTATCGAATAAAAATCCCGTCAACAGTTGGGATTTTTCTTCAAGTTCGAGATGGTGGAAACTATTCGTCAAATCAACACTTGAGTATATCTTCTTCCCACGGAAGCCTTTCAAAACATCTTTGATCCTAGGTGCTTGGTCGTGCTCAACTAGCAGTTTGCTGTTCAAAACTCGCGCGTCTAGGCATAGCCTAATTGATCCGTTTGGCTTGGTCACAGCCAATATTGCGTTCAGGTAAGTGGTCGCCGCTTTCCTTATCATGCCAGAATCTAATAAGTTAGTAATAATGTCCTTCACCTGAGAAAAGTGCTTCTCTGGGATCGGGTACAATTTACTTTTAAATGGGGTCCAATCTGTTACCTGCATCGCATATTGAAAATTTAAAACTTTCCCAGGTACGGTGTCAAAAGCTCCTTTATGTAATCTTAAAATTTCTTCCAGTCTTCTTCTATCAGCTTCCCCTACGATGGCCTCCTTAAGTCGCTCCTGAAGTAGAATTTCGAATTTGGTTCCGCCAATTTCTTCTTCCGCCAAATGCACCCAAAGTTCCTGCGAAATATCTCGGCTGTCAATTTCTAGCACTGCTGTCTGGCTGACTTGCTCTCCCCTCAAGATCTTATCTCCGGCCTCATTAGTGCATTCCTCAACAACCCAAGTATTGGCCTCTCTCTCCAGCGGATTCTCTTCCATATTTAAACCCACATGATCCAATCCTTCTACTTGTTTGAAGCTTACAGTGTTGTTATGTAAATCAATTACAGCATGAAAATCGCAGATGAAGTTGGCTCCTAAAATTATATTATAGTTCATCTTTGGAATAACAATGAATGTTTGTGAGAAAGTATGGTTCAATATTTCCAGATCTAGAAAGGCTTGCTGTTTACAATTCATAGTTTTGTCAGGAATGACACCTCTGACTTTCATTAGCGGTACCGGCATAATAGGAACAATCTGTTTTCTTGCTATTTCCTTTATCAAAATTTCAGTGACTAGGCTCACCTGGCTACCTGTATCAATCAAACATCTCACCCTCATGCCTCCAATATGCGCGTAAATAATTGGTAGCTGTCTGATAACATTTTCACGGTTCTTCACCACTTCCTCCAGGCAGTCGTCCGGGAATGCTACCCACTCTTCTATATTGGCTACTATCATCTCTTCTTGCTCCCTGGCGACCTCCATTTTCAGCCTGTCTCCTTTCAGTTCATTTGTTTTCTTTTTATCCCGGGACCCATTAGTTGTGTTTCGCCGGTTATCATTCTGTCGCTCCTGTTGCCTCAATAAACTCTCTGCCCCCTCTCCTTGATGGTTGTCTGGGCTCTGTCTGTTCGCCATGGCACGCCCCCACTTCTCCTTCTCCGCTTCTTCAGTACTTAATTGATCCAAGTATTTACGGGATTCAATATACCGCTCGTCCCAGTTGTTCCTATAATCTCCTCTATTTTCTTGGCGATAGTCTCTGCCGTTATTCCATCTACCATCTCCATTTCTTTGGTAAGGTCTACCTTGTCTCTGGTTTCCCCTCCAATTTGTGTACTCCCGCTGGTACATCCACTGATTATTTTGATTTTGGTTATTCTGATTGTACCTCCCGCGGTTATTCTGATAATTCTGATTGTTGTTATGGAACTGGTTTCGGCCGTCAAAATCTTGTCTTCTTGGCGTGAATTGTGTCCCTGTGGACTGTGTCTTAGTTTGGTTCCCCTGGCTGTGGTTATTTTGGAGTCCCTGAACTACCTCTGCCGTGTTGACACATTCCAAATTCCTTCTTCCTGTCTGTGGGCTTACCATACTCGTCTCGTCTAAGTGTCTGAGTAATTCTTCGGCTTGGACTGCGGTCTGAATGTTTCCTGCGACTAATAATTGTTGGATGTGCATTGGGAGTTGTTTCCCGATGGTTAGAACCATATTCTGCTCGCTAGGCGGGTCGTCAAAGTCTCTGAATTTCACCAATTGCTGACTGAAGAATTCTGAAAAACGGGTTGGATGTGTACTATGATATTTGCGCGTGTACAGGTCCATTCTCAACCCCTGTTGTAACGAAGGACTCCAAAACTTCTTCAAAAATGCCTCGCGGAATTGAGCCATGTCTGTGAACGTGTACTTGAAACTTAAAAACCAGGTCAGGCTAGGTCCTTCTAAAAATTTCTCCACCAGTCTTAATTGTTTCTCAGGGCCGATGTGCTGGTCATTAAAGTAATCAGTTAATTGCCGTAGAAATGCTTTGGGAGTGGTTCCTGAATGTTCCTTAAACTTATCGGGCTTAAAATCATTACCCCGAATGACTTGGATGACTTGGGCTGGTGCCAAGTTCGGTTGCGGTGTTGAAGTCTCCCCCCTGTACTGCTGGAATGCATTAGTCGTTAGTCTGGGACTTTGACCCCGACTCGTGTCCTCAGCTAACTTCAAACCTGCAGGACTTCCAATACTTGTTTGCTTCTCCGGTATATTTTCAGTTGAAAATAATGTCGCATTCTCTAACGATCTAATCTCGTTTTTTATGATTAATTCTGAGTGTTCCTGTAATTTCGACTTTATATTTTCCTCCAATTCCTGCATTCCTGAACTGTGTTCCCCCAGGCGTTTTAAAATTGTCAAGCGGTCTTCCTTATTCGCATGAGCCTGCTGGTCCCAATATCGCCGGATCCTACTTTTCAAGCTATTTATTTTCTCCTCGTTTCTTTCCTGATTTTTCTCTAGCTCTTCACGTATCTGTTCTTGCGTTTTTACTAGTTGTTCCCCCACCTCTTCTCTTATAACCTCTTGTGTTTTACTAGCTGTTCTCCCAGATTATCCCGAGTCTTGACGAGCTGCTCTCCTACTTCCTGTCTTATGACCTCTTGTGTGTTTATTAGCTGGCCTTCCATCTCTTTTCTTATGATCTCTTGTGTTTTGCCTAATTGCTCCTCTAAGTTCTCCCGCAAGTGTATCCGTTCGGTTTCAGCCTTAACCTCGATTTTATCTATTTCCTTTATTAATTCCAGCACGTTGCTGTCTACCGAATTAATTTGCTGCTGTAGTTTCTCTTGGGGTTTCTTCATTCCCGCGGTGTTACTGACACATGCTGCCTCTATCTGCTTGAGTTTATCTGCCACCATCTCGTCAAATTGTACTAATTTGTTATCAAATTTCGCCTCCAATTTCTTAATTTCGCCTAACTGTTTGATATTGTTTTCCGCAACCTCGCCTGCCAGTTTCTCTACTTTTTTAACGCTCTGATTAATGTCATTAGTGATTTTTCCTAATTGTTCGGTTTGTGTTACCGCCTGTTGTGACAATTTGTGATTGAGTTCATTTAATTGTTTGTCCGTGTCTAATTTCTGGACTTCTAACTGGACCGAAATGTTACCGCTCATATCAAGTAATTGTTTTTCACAGTTCTTTAATTGTTTATCAGTATGCTCCCGCTGAGCTTCTAATTGTTCTTTTAATTGTTCTTCCGTCTTTACGGACATCTGCACTAATTGTTCTTCCGTTTTCGCGGACATCTGTTCTAATTGTTTTTCACTATGCTCGCGCTGAGCTCCTAATTGTTCTTTCAATTGTTTCTCCGTCTTTAGGGACATCTGTTCTAACAATGCCTTAATCTCATCAACACTCGCCATATCACACACAAAAATATATTCAGAGAAAACAGGGTTATGGGCCAAGGTTTCAGCCCTATACACACATACATGTCACACATTTAAATATTACTGGCTCTAATTTAATGAAAATTTCAGTAACAAAATTTACTGAATAATGACACTTATTCCCACACAATAAAATAACCCCTAGTGATCTGCTTTTAAATTCCTAACCAACAGAATTTACGAAACACCAATTAACCGAAGTCAATTAAATGTCAAATATAAGGCAACATCTTCCTGCTTTGACTGAGTTCATTAATAATGCAAATTTCTAATTTTAATGTGGGCGCCAGAACAAGTTTATAGCAAATACAAAATCAAATTCTAACCTTGTTCAATATCTCTAACTTTAGGAACTCAGTGATTTTACTAATGCACATGGCGGTACAACATCGCCTCAATTTACTGAATTTACATGTCCGCTTGACCTGGCATCATTTCTCAACGAAATAAATATGAGATCAGCGAAGCAACAACAACAACAACCCCACTTGGGCAGCCATTTTTGTTTTATGAACCCTTGCAAAGAAGCATATGAGACTCAGTTTCGGGGGGTGTAACGGTTCATATTCGTAAGTTGCTGTCAGGGCGCTTCATTAACTTGCAGGGTAACATATAACAAAATAACATGCAGGAAAGAGTGAAGCCAGGGTTAAAACAACTGAATTTAATAACAAATCACCATATTTACACATAAACAATTAACAACAAAAACTCCCAACTGACTCCCATTTAATAAAAATGCCAAAAACTAGGCGATATCTCTGGAGAGATTAATTACCTGGACCAAATGTCCTTAAGATAAAATACAAAAATGACCATATATGTGCGTATGCCGTTCTACATGCATCACGATGTGTACTTTGAATGCGTGATTCGTTATCATCCAGAATAATCCTTCAGACAACGAATCCACATTTCTTAGAGCTAGACCGACACGGGGGAACACAACAACAATACATAAAATTAAACCGACACTTCCTAAATCTACTCTAAACAAACACAAAATTTCCGGGTGAAATTGGAATCAAATTGCCGTAGCAACATTTACTGCCTAAAAACTTAGGACTTCTCACACAAATCAACACAAGTACATTAACACGTGACCAATAGAAAATACACAAATGACCGCTGTCAGAATTTACAAATACTCTACCACTACACCACACGGGTGTGACACACACAAAAATATGAATCGAGTCATAAACAAAGCAATAGGCAAACAGCCAACATTTACGTTAATAATACAATATTTTACCCATACAACGTACAACAAGCCGTTACACACATGGCGAACTCCCCAATTAATTATGGCTTTAAAAAATCACCATCACAATGAACAGGTTTGCTACATGAAAGCTTACAGGGGCCAGTCGGACAAACAGGACTGCCTATCAAAAATAAGTCACAGGCAAAACGGGCGGTTTGTGGAACTCTGCATGTCTGTCAACCCACGTGTCAATAACCTCGACCTCCCAGAACATGGGGTCGAATCTCGAAGAAGTGTGCCCCAAAAGCACAATAATACGTGTGTGTGTCAGAAAAAATATATGGACAAGAATCAGCAGTCTCCCAAGAGCACTCTGTCTTTCCATCAAAAATACAACAGCAGCAAAAAAATATGAGAGCGGTAGGACAACTACCCCCTCCTCACGTAGAATCAACACACACTAGACACATTAACACACACAGAATCACACGTATGGGTTTTGACAGACCCTGAAATAAAAAGACACAAATAATATCCACATGCTGGCGCCATCGTTCTATGCCGTGACTAGTCACCTGAAAAGGACTCAAGAAAAATCTAACAAAATTAGAACGAAGGTGTTCTACAAATTACTTTTAAGTTGGTGCGCTTGGCAACCCTAATATGAATAATAACCTGTTCAGCAAATATCTTACAATGATTTCCTCCCATTCCTATTTCAAATATTAACGTTAATAAAGCACCATTTATCGAATGTAACGGGTTCCGCATTTGCAAGGATAAAAATCACGCACGCACGCCGCGCACATTACATATGACTCAAGGAAAAACAAAATATCAAACAAACACTTTGGCCACGCGCCAACGGACATTTAAACATATAGTGTCGGTGCAAGAAAAACTCTAAACAACAAGAAATGAAAACATGACTATTTACAAAGTTCCCCGGCCAAATCTAACTACATAATTGAAATAATCCAATTTTAGTACATCACCACTTCTGCTTGTAGAACTAAGGACATCCTCCTCAACCCATCGCCCTATGGACAAGTTAGCACTCCATAGTAGTCGTCTGCGTTGATTTGTTGAAGCTCATCCCAACTTCAAACCACGTGCTGATCATCTTGGTATCGACTCCTTGGCAGAAAAGTTCAATGTTAATATTTTGCCTATCTATAATCGCTTGCAGGCTACTCAATTCACCCACAATTGTCCTAATGCGATTAATAGCGAAGACTGGCCCTAAATATCTCGTACACACGCAACATAAAAACACATATAAAATACACTGCAATTTATACATAAAATATACATCTCGAGTCCGCGCCACTGGCTCGTTAACAAGTTCAAAATCCTGGCTGCACTAGCAGTCGCTATCTCGTTCGGTATTTCCGTCCTGTACTATGGACCTCGGCTCCGGTGAGCGCTAATTAGGGTGATACAATACTTCCCCCTTAGAGCTGAACTCGTCGTCTTTAAATGAATGTTACAAGTTATCACGCACTGGCGTGAAATATTTAGCTCACACAAATAAAGCTGATTCCAGAATAAAACAAAATGTATTATAGCTTTTAAAATTCGATACTGCAATCGCTGCGACTTTAGCTCAATCGGAGCTCACAAAATAAATTAACTTCACTAATTTTAGAGCGTAAAAATCACAGTACAAACTGGCGTGAAGTCAGCCTCTGAAGGCTCCAAAACGAATGACTTAGATAAATTCGAGCGTCAAAATCACAATATAAACTGGCGTGAAGTAGGCCTCTGAAGGCTCCACAAAGAAAAGGCTTCGAGTGGCGTCAGGCCAAACTATTTATTAGAAACTGACAGGGGCGGAGGAGTGGGGCGGAGTCGGATAAAAACTTCCAGAGTTTTTGTCTCACAAAGATGGGACTAGTGTCATTCTTCTCCAAATAAATCAAACGTCTAAAATCACTCGAGCGGAGATTAATCCGTTCGGCGGTTCTTTAGATACACACTTCCGCGGGCTTTTTACTACTGACGCCGTCCACCTCGTGGTCATGGCTTGCTCTCTTGCGATTGGCTGATTCAATCGTATGTTCGTTGCGAGTACCTCGTGATTCTTCCTTTATGTCTCCAATTTAGGTACAGTAGTTGCACAATTTGGCCTTGAACTCGACTAATTCTGACCGTCCCCCAGGAATAGCTACCAGCTCACCTCCTGTTGCAATCATTACGAAATGCTGGCCTCCCTAATATCCAAGTCGACTTCCTTAAGTGCTGCCTGGTCCGTAGTAATAATAATAATAAATATGAATACTTATTTATCGAAGATCAATAAGGGTTCAGTAGTTACGAACAGACCGTCATTATATTTGCCAATGACTGTACTTCAGAAGAAGTGTGGAACAGATTTGTCAATCATCGGACCGCTTGGGGCAGCTGATAACAACACAGGTACTGTAGTAACTCGCCTCCAGGCTTCCATTAAGATTTTTCACTCGTCTAAAACAAACGTCCGGCCTGTAGCCAGCTACAGGCAAGGGACAGTTTCAAGTATCTGGGATCCACTATATCTAACGATGGCAATCTAGATCTGGAAATTACCCACCGAATTCAGGCTGCCTGGTTAAACTGGAAAAGGTTATCTGGTGTTCTCTGTGACAGGGGACTGAATATCCAAGTAAAGGGTAAAGCCTATAAATGTGCAGTGAGACCTGCAATGCTATACGGAGCAGAAACTTGGCCAACAGTGCAAGCGACTGGAAGTAGCTGAAATGAAGATGCTAAGATGGATGTGTGGTGTTACAAGGAACGATCACATCAAAAACACCTTCAAACGAGGCAGCGTAAAAGTGACTGAAATATCAAAAAAGGTGCAAGAAAGACGCTTGCTCTGGTATGGCCACATTAAGCGCAGGGATGAGAGTTATGTAGGAAGGGGAGTGCTTGGTCTGGAGGTGGAAGGCAAGAGGGAAAGAGGCAGGCCTAGAAGAAAATGGATGGACTGCGTGCATGATGATCTCCGGGAGAAGCAGTTAACAGAAAACACTATTTGGGACCGAGGAAAATGGAAACGACTTGTCAGGAACGTCGACCCCGCATGAACGGGAAAAGACGAAGAAGAAGAAGAAGATGCATTCTTACCTTCAGGTTAAACAACAGGTAAATTCAACCCCCTCCTTCAAGGATCTGCTGCCACTGGCAGTGCGAAGTCCTGCAACGGGTTGTCTAAAAAGTCCATGTTGCCAACATGTGACACGAAAAGACCCTGAAGAGTTTTATTGAAGTCTCCATTTTCAAGCATAAACGTATCCGTGCTCTCGATGCGTATAATGGACACGCTTAAACAGTTATTCTTATCGAGACAAAATCTGAGATATTATTGGCTAGGTGACGTAATATACCGTACAGTAAATAAACATCATTTTATTTACGTAATTTTTATTACACATTTTGTCATTTGATTAATATTTCTGGAGGTAAATAGGACAGTTCCAATGTAAATTATTTCCAGAGCAATATCTACGATACCGGTAATAGTTTTACGATGAAATTCAACTTGAAAACTTGTCCTAATTTTCATTGCGGCACTGTTGGTTTGGTTGGTTCCTCAGTTTAGGGGCTGCGACAACGCGGTCATTTAGCCCCGTGTACTTTGGGTGTGTATAGAATCTATCTGCTAGCCGGTGCTAATTGTGATGGCCGTATTAGTGAGGAATGCAGACGATCAATTTTTCAAGTCGTTCCTACTTTTGCTACCAAATGCTACCGTCCACAACACCTAGCAGCGGACTTTGCTACTAGATGCCAACGTTGGAACTTATATAGCTTTATCAAACTAACCTACACATTTTAGTCTATCTTCACACTTGTAGTTAGTGGAAGGTTCTTTTTCATGCCATAAATCTATGACATGGGACCGCCGGCTTAACTTCCCCGCCGAAGGAAGGCATACTGAGGGATTTTTAACGCTCTTAAAAATCCAACGACTTTGGCTGGGTTTGAACCCGCGACCTTGAATTGCGGCACTGTAATCATCAACTGGGGATATCGTTGCTAATTCATTTGAGGGGCTTGGGGCATCTTGGTCATCAGTCCTGTGTCTGATAATCTGTATTTATGTGACCTCGGACTTGAAGTAGGTCCTAACCCGGCATTTTCCTGGAGAGAGTATGGAAAAACCGCACTCAGGATGGCCACTGTCAGCGCCGGGATTCAAACCTGCAATCTCCGGACTTGGCGGCTGCCCTCGTGGCCAGGGTGCACTGGGGATATAAAATGACGATCCTACCTCCGCTTTGCCCAGTAATAATAATAATCTTACAATCTCAATTTATTTTTTTATTTTTATTTTTGCCCTCAAAGGGCAAGAAATAACCTAATATAAGACGCTCATCGGACAATTAATACATTTTTGTCCCCACAGTATTATTCAAATCCCCTAGATATAGCGACATTTCCCCTAAATTGGTACCACTGCTAGTGTATTTTATCACGGTAATTCTCCGTTATAACACACATCACCGTGCGTTAAAGAGATTATCTCAATCCAGTGTATAATTATAACAGTTTTTTCAAGTCCTTACATTTTTCTCAGAAGTATATTTGGGTAGACCACATCACGCAGTCAGCATTACCAAAGTAGCTTCAACATATTTTTTTTCATTTAAGGAAGAATTAAGTCTTTTTAATTCTGGTGATGATTTAGGAGCGGAAAAAAAGACTTTACCTTATATTACCCCTACGGCAAGGATCTCTTCCCAGTAAGTAAGCAAGCGTGTCATTGGATTGCGATTAGTGGTATATCTGTCGGGTTGTAGAGCATTGCACTTGCACAGCGAGATCCGAGTTCCTGTGGGCTCAGCGTTTCGATAAGAACAGCTACGTTGCCAATTCTACACATTCAAATGTAAGGATTGTAGAATGAACGATGCGAAAGACAAGTTCTGAAGCTAGGGGTGGAAAGGGACACACACATGAATAGTGTATTATTTTATCAGCTGCGGCTGGTTATAAAAGGTTATTAAAGGTGGAACATCCCTTGAAACATTCTATAAATATATGGTACGGCACCGTATATAATAAAGGCACAAGCTTTGTGAGGTGACGTGGGAAGAGAAGGGTCTGTTAACAACCCGCCATGTTCTCAGGAATTCCTGTCTATTCCAATACTGCTAACATAGGGCAGGGCCATTGCCTAAACGACTGTGGTGTTGCGAATGAGTGAGTGCATTTGGTTCCGTTACCGTACTACGCACAGACCGGGAACCCCCCACATCTCTCATCATCGTCTGTGATACACATTCCTCTCAGGTTCACAGAGCTTGCATGCTTGCAGTATTTATACATACATTTCCATTGAAGACAGTTTTGCCTTTCAGTGTCCAGTCTAGTTTGCGAACAAGTCTCCTCCATGGTCCCCTATTAGCAGGTAACACTGCTTCTGCACCTCTCGCTTTGAAATAGCTCAACACAGAATCTAACCATTCCCTCCTAGTTGTACCTCTGTTTCTCTTACCCTCTACAACTGAACTCATTAACCTATTAGGTAATCTCTCCTCTCCCATTCTCTCCACATGAGCCCACCATGTGAGTCGGCTCATACGAACAGCTTCATCTATACCAAACACAGAACTGTGTCCTGCTGAGCACTGTTGCTACAATGGCACTGGCGAGAGAAGGCACGGCTCTACGCACACAAGATCTTCTCCTTAAACACAAGACAAGTGCCTGTACGAGATGGAGGCCCTAATCCTAGAAATATCCGTGCTTGCAACGGAGTGCGCACATTTTGACAATTGCGATATGAGGCAGACTGATGACACGTGTCCACCTCCTGGTGTAACGACTAGCATTCTTGGCTGTCGCCCAGGAGGTCCAGGTTCGATTCCCGGCTTTTACAAGCAATTTAATGGTGGTCTGAGGGCTGGAATGGGGTACACTCAGCCTCGTGAGACGAAACCGAGAGAAGGTGGGTTCGATTCTCAGCTCAGCCATCCTGAAAGTGGTTTCCCATTTCTACTCCAGACAAATACCGGGATGGTTCCTTACTTAAGGCCACAGTCGCCTCCTTCCCATTCTTCACCTGAATTACAAATACACACACTCTAACACAGACAACACAGTAACACACCTATTAGACAAATTCTACACGCACCCAAGTACACAGGGCTAAAGTACCAGATATTCAAGCCCCTCAAGTGGAACAACGACGACGTTATTACTAGGACATTCGATAAGTATGGCAACACTGCTATAACATCACAAAGAATATTATTTGGTTAATTTTGACATTACGCACTTGATTTATAGTCTCCTGCCAAGTCAACAATACGTTGGCAAATCCTTGGAAGACGACGCACTCCATCTGGACCAAGATTATGGCGTCATAATTATACCACGAAATAATCATCAGTTTCAAGGATCCTGCAATGCCGGGCATCTTTTTGGGCGTGATGATTCTATATGCCACCATTCGCTTGATTGTCGTTTCAACTCATTGTCAGGTTTATACGAACGTAATCATGTCTCATCCATTGTGATAACGTAGCAGAAAGGCCTCGCCTTCATCTTCATATCATTTCAAGTGCATTCTTGCTGTCTCCATTTGCTGCCACTTTCCAATTTCGGTTAGAGTGTGCGGAACCAAGAGAGCACACATTTTACGCATCTTCAGCTTGTTTTTTCTTCTTAAAATACGATACTGCAATATCAAGTTCCTTGGTAATCTCGACACATGTCCAGCGCCTGTCTCTTTCCAATAATGCCCTTACAGCCTGAACATGGAGATCGTCAGTTGCAGCATCGGGTCTACCAGCGACATTCCTCTCTTCCTTGACGGAAGGCTTCCATCCATCTTGCAATAGTTCGATAAGGTAGGACTTCTCTCCCGCAAGCTTCTTGCAATGCTCTTAAAGAAAAGCACTGAGTTGCACTTTTTCCTCTTGCAACTTGGATTTTTATGAAGCACCTTTCTTCGTATCTACTTAACATGCTTTTAGGGCTGTATTATTTACTGAATGTGAGAAATAGTTAATATCAGCAATTTCAAGACTTTCAAGATTAGAGAATTGTACAACAAGAACTGTTCCACAATATACTACAAGCTTACAACGGTCACCACTAGGATCGCTGATTGACAACTGTTGCCATTACTGATCGAATGCCCTTGTATTTCAGACGACAATCTACACCGCATGCCATTCCGAGTAACAATGCTTGTGGGCTCTTTATAAGATAATAGAAATACAGAAACCAATTCAATGGGATCAGTTTCCGTTTATCAGGGATCATCTCGTGGTGTAGTGGCTTGCATATTTAGCAGTCACCCATGAGGTCCGGATTCGATTCACGGCTCTGTCAAGAAATTTAGTTTTGGTCTCGGGGTTAGAACACGGTACGCTATGCCTCGCGAGGTAAAACTGAGAAGAGGAGAGTTTCCTCGCCTCATTAAAAAGCCATACACACTGAGAATTATATTTCTCACTTAGCTATGTCCGGCTGGCACCTGGCACTCTGTTTGCTAAGGGACATCTTCTTGCCAGTGCTCCATCTATTTGACCCAGCTATCCTCATATCAGTTATTCTGAGTTTCCTGTTTAATGATTTATCGAGCAGTATGAACGTCAATCCCCAGAAGGCCTTCCAAGTTTGAGTTATTCATCTTTCGATTTCCTTGTCCATTCTTTGTGTTAAGGCGATCAATTGGCCTAGGTAAATGTAGCCTATTCATATGTGTATTGTAGTGTGTTTCCATCTATTAAGATTGGGTTTGGGGCCTGTTGCACATTAGCTTTGTTTTGCTGTAGTTCATTGCGAGTCCTACTGTTTTACTCTAGCAGCATTAGTTGTAGTTCTCTGTGCGATCTGTAAGATATAATCCCAATAACTAATTTCAAGTAAGTGGTAATTAGACAAAGAGATAAACATGCAGAAAACTACTGCAATCAATGAGGCCAAGATGTTATGGAATTTTGAAAACGCGTGTCATAAGGATGACCTAGGATGGAGTACACGGGTCAGATAGGGGAGAGAGGAAGATTAGAAGGAGGGAAAAGTAATGGAAAAATTGGCACATGCAAGATCAAGTGAGTTAGGAAATGAAAATACATCAAAATATCATCTACACAAAAATAATTAAAGTTGCAGGTACGCGTAGCAAAAGGGCTTAATAAAGACTTGGCATAGAGACAAGAGTATCACAGGTTAGGTCACCAGCAAATAGCACTGGTGCACTGGTGCACTCGTAAGGTGAAGAACATGCATCCTACAGAATTCTTGAATTCCTTGGAATTAAGTGTTTTGTCTCCACATATTCTTACTCAAAGTTGGAGCCTTAGTTATAAAATCTGAACGTTTCCCAGGGGCTCGTAAACGGAACCTGTTTAATTGTAAGAAATGTGTGAACATTCCTTGGATTTAGATATATTTAGTGGAGATAAAAAGTTAGGCAGAGAGCTCTAATCCCCCCCCCCCCCCGAGTTCATTTAACACCATCCGATAAAATAAGTCTATTTTCTTATAAGAGGCGCCAAATTCCAATTCACTTGGCATTCTGTATCACAATCAATAAGGCTCAAGGAGAAACTATGGAATGTGTAGTTCTATATTTGCCGCAGCAGGTTTTCAGTCAAGGTCAGTCATATGTTGCAATGTCAAGTGTGTGATCTTTCGACCCCCTTGAAGTTGCAATAGTGCCAAAGAGTGATCGTACAAAGAATGCAGTACGAGGTGTGATCATAAACTACTGATAGTCCATACATTAGGTTGTAGTCTCCATATCGGTTTAGGCACTGTCACTTCATGTGATGAGTGTGAATATTCCCTGCTGGTAACAATCCTGTCCTAGCGGGTTCACTCACGTTGTCACCAAGTGTTTCACCTCCTCGTATGAAGCGAATCTCGACCTCCTAGGTGCTCCTTAGGTGAGGAAACAAGTGAAAATCACTTGGTACGAGGTCTGGGTTGTAGGGAGGGTCGTCAATGATGTCCCAACGAAACAGTTTCAACAGCCTGGTGGTCTTCTGGGCTGTATGAGGTCACGTGTTGTCATGAAGGAAGATGACGCCGTCGGTGGAAGTCCTGACGGCAAACAGTGGTCCGGATCCGTAAAAAAGCGGACAAAAATAGATTTTTCAACTTTACATTAGAAAGGCCAAACCAACTCCCACGTGAAGTATGTTAATCAGTGTACATTAATTTCACTTTTTCTTTGGAAATTGCATCTTTGTTTCTCAGATATAATACAACAAAAGTGATACAACTCTTCGTTTCTGAATTCCGCGCTCCATTAAGTAAACTTTGAAATATCATTCTAACTTCAAAACGAAACTCGGGGTCTATAATACTGTATCTGTATGTAGCTTGTGATCTGATATATTTGATTATAGCATGATTTTCGATTTCAGATCACTTATAAGGACTGTTATATTTATTTTTATAGTGCTTTATTTTCTTCTAGAAAAATAAATTTTGCTTGACCTACAAAAAAATGTATACATATGTATACCATGAAACTTATGCTGGTTTTAAAATGAAGACTGGAGAATATATCCTAAAAGGTTTCATCGCCAGAACCCGCCAGATGCGTGATTGAGAAGGGAGAGAACATTACTGCGCGCTCTGAGGATAAACACTCGCGCGAGATAAGGGCCTGTTGAGACATTTGTTTATGCTACGCAAGGGATATCTCGAGGCCATGAAACCAAAATAATCTTCAATCACGAGAAGTAATTGATTAGTAGTAGTTGTGTGTGTTGTGAAGAGTGAAAAATGAATTTTCGTTGTTAGTCGCAGTGATCTTATTAACAAGATTCGAGAGAACAAAAATCAGTCTCGCGCGGGTCAAGGAAAGTTTGTGGTAACATATCTCCTTAACAAATTCCAATTAAATGTTGACGACAGTATAGAGAAAACAGTGTATAATAATATAAGAAGCTTTTCTTTTTGCCGTATGTTGACCGGTGGAGAAAGTGTAACTTCTTAGAACATGCTTTTTTTTTGGAAGAAATATTCAGACTGGTTGAAAACAGAAATTGTGATATCAATTCCGAGCATTCCTGGCTCCGCAAAATCAATAGATCGAGGTCGTCCTCCAAAAGAATTTCAAGAGCTAACGGAGAGAAGCAAAATAAGGAAAATTAAAGACCTAAGGGAGAGTGCCTCTTCATCAGAGCTTGCCTATGCGACCGTTATGAATTTAAGGGCAGAGGGAGACGATTCATTAGCCAAGCTAAAAAGAAGCTACCACGAACACACCAACAAGGGGCAAACGAATGGTGCGAAATTTTCAGAAATGAAAAATCTACATAAGTGGCACAAAAGCTCGTCGACAATTTACAACTTGAGTTTGGAATTTCAGTTCCACACGCCCACTTTCGATTTTTTGAATGTCTCCTGCATATTTCGTACCGCCTGGGTTTTAAAAAGTGGAAAGTGAGCGTGAAAGATGGTAATCGAGACTTATTCGAAAGAAAGAAAAAATTGTGCAAGACTCATTCAGAACGAGATTAGGTATTCTAGTTGATATTCCGAAGCCTGGATATAGAACAACCAGTGATGGCAACACTGCCCGAAGGTTTTTTGATCAACCTCAAGTAGCATCCGAAATAACAGGGGTAGTTAATAACTCGTTTTGGAATAATTTTAAAAGCAATTTCCTCTGGTAATGAAATTAATAGTTCAGAGTTCAATTCCTACTGCTGCGAAACAGCAAGCTTATATGTACGGCTATATCCGTGGTGTTACATGCCTCTAACACTCCACAACATACTTATCCATGGATCTTTCATTATAGAAGCAGCTATTTTGCCGATTGGAGAACTTTCAGAAGAGGTCGAGTCTAGAAACCAAGAAGTAAGAAAATATAGAGAAGACCATACCAGAAAATCCTCAAGAATTTCAAATAATTTTGACTTGTTCCATAGACTATTGCTAAGCTCTGATTCAGTAATCTCAAGCACGGGAAGTCTACCGAAGAAGAAATGAAGACAGTTGCCTCAGGAGGTGTGTAATTTATTGTCAATACCAGAGGACGAGACGGAGCAGGAAGGGGAAGAAGAAGAAGTCGACTCATCCGGATCAGAGGATGAATAAGTAAGTAATTTTATGTACTAAGACAAATTTACCTAATAGTAACATCTAATTTAAAGTTTTATACAAAAGTATTTCATTTCATTTAGCGGAAAATATTTTTGTCCGCTTTTTTTCAAATCCGGACCACTGTGCGGCGGTTACATGTTTCGCCCACAGAAATCGAATTAACTGATGGGATCTCTTCACGAGACCAGTTTTCCAAACGAGTGGCCAATAATTTCTTACTACAGCTAGCGCTGTAGGTGGCGGGTGGCAGAAACTCTGCACAGTTACCAACCGTATGTATTCGAATTATCCCTACACTACTAATATCTCTATAACAGACGAAACTCCAGGAATACCAACCTTGAAACCTTATTTTCTGACCACCCATTGCATATAAGGAGATCCTTCAGCAAATATTTTCCCATTGACCGTCCTGTTCCGACTGGTTTCAACTCATAATTATTTATGTTCACTCAAGTATTTTATTACCGTACTTCTCTAATAATAAACGTAATTATTTAAGGGCCATTTCTCTGACCATTCAACGTTCACCCTATTCTACGGACCCTGGGAGACAGTTAACATTTCATGTAATGAAATTGAATGAGTTTTATTTCCTTAAAGCGATACATAGGCTATTTAAAATATATTAACCATTTCTCATCGAAACATAAAATAATCATTAAAACGCACAAAATATATAAAACACGTGTCAGCTTACTTTAATATATTGAACTTAATGGGCACTACGTCGTTATCCGTGATAAAGTATTTACATACACCAGGGTTTACCTCGAAATGCTGTTTGGATTCCAGTATCTCATCAAAGCTGAGAGAACCATCCTTTGTGGTGTCTTCAAAATACATCTTGTGATTACCATCTGTGGATTCTAAACTCACAGTATATCTAAACCGTGATGCATCTTCGGATGATCCTATGTACTGTACAAAAATTATGTAGCATCTAGTTTTTGGATCAGTCACGCAACGTAACCAGAATAACTCCCCACATGCCGGAATCAGGTAAGTTTGTTTTGGGAAAATGAAGCTGGGGATTATCCATAACAGGTCCGTTGTATTCATCATTTGTGAAGGGTGTTTAAGACAGAAGTGGTCAAATATTTCACTTCTTTGCCCAGTCCATTGACATCCTATTAAGCACGTATGCAATCTAAACAAACAAGAATGTTCATGACTCTTCAGTTCAGCGTTCAACATTCTTACTTTACAGCCAAACTCTCTGTTTTTACAAGGAAACTTAACTTCGCGAGCCAATTCTTCTGCAACGTAATTTCTTCCCCCAACATATTCTGCATTGCACACCGGACATTGCTTAACATGGACCCTACACTCGCAGCATACGCTGTGACCACTCTTACACAGTTCAATTCGTCCAGTCATGTATTTCAAGCACACAGGGCATTCCCAAATCTTCAGCAATTGACAGTCGTCAGTAAAGGATGACGCCATGCTCATCACCTGCAACAGAATATAAACATTGCAAGCTTAACTCAGGTTGAGACTTGTTCAGACAGTCGTCAGTGTAGGATCACGCCATGCTCATCCCCTGCAACAGAATATAAACATTGCAAGCTTAGCTCAGGTTGAAACTTGTTCAGACAGTCGTCAGTGTAGGATCACGCCATGCTCATCCCCTGCAACAGAATATAAACATTGCAAGCTTAGCAGAGGTTTAGACTTGTTCAAACAGTCGTCAGTGTAGGATCACGCCATGCTCATCCCCTGCAACAGAATATAAACATTGCAAGCTTAGCTCAGGTTGAAACTTGTTCAGACAGTCGTCAGTGTAGGATGACGCCATGCTCATCCCCTGTAACAGAATATAAACATTGCAAGCTTAGCTCAGGTTGAGACTTGTTCAGACAGTCGTCAGTGAAGGATGACGTCATACTCATCACCTGCATCAGAATACAAACATTACAAGCTTAGCACAGCTTAGCAAGGGGTGTGGGGGCATAAGACCCAGGTTAGGTTCGTTATGTATGTAAAGTCTTATTAACTTTTAACATGTCTGCATGTTTTAAACCTTTGGTGCAATCCATGAAGTTATGAATGCCGCTATTTTGTAGTGTAATGTATCAGCCTGGGAAGCGGCAACAACAGGCGTCTGTTTTCCATGTTAGGAGCAGCCTAGCAAAGTGCTGCCTTTGGGTGCGGCGAACCCATCGTACAAAGATACTAAATTTGATTAAACGTGCGAGTTGAGGCCTCGGAGGCGGCAACGCGCAGCTCTTGGTGTCCTGGGAGAAGTGGGCTACCGGAGAGTCAGACAGATTGTGACCATAAATGTATTGACCCTTACTGGTAAGGCAGAGGAACTAATCGAGTACATGCAGAAGAAGGGTCTGAGTAAAACAAAGTGGCTAGGAAGGATAACAATTGTATTGGAGTGGTGGTAGTAATAGTAAAAATGGCGTATCTATGATTCTAAGGAATGATCTTGTCCAGTATACCTGAGACAACTCGTCTTAACAGATGGAGGAGCTCACTGCCCACAGACATGTCACCAAAGGAAGAACTGGCTCATGGCACCGACCTGCCTTATCCTGTGTGGAGGTCCTTCAACCGCTTAAGAGTGGGTGTCCCTCGATGCAAGACCAACCTGCAAAAATGGGGGATCCTTCCAGCAGACGCAGGCACCTCTTGTGAATGTGGAGCTGAACAAGAACCAAGCCACCTACTTATCTGCCCCCTCCTGGACAACCCATGCACAATAGAAGATGTTTTTAGAGGAAGCAACAAGGCCATCGCAGCTGCAGATTTTTGGAAATGCTGACCAGTCACGGAAATCAATATGTCCAGTATGTTGAGAAAGTAAATCAGGTTAATGAGCGGAAAATAAAAATTAAGAGTTGGCCTCAAAAGTGGGGTTAAAGATTTCATTCAGGTCTATACGCCCCAGACAGCGAATGTGGAAGGGTCTTGATGAGTTCTTGGAGGACCTAGAGGGGTGCATTGAAGAAAAGGAAGTGGTGATAATGGGAGATCTAAATGCCCACATACGAACAGACAGAGAAGAACTGGATGAAATAATTGGTCGGTCCTTTCAGTTATGGAACCATAAATAGCATTTTGAGAGATAAATGGATTAATTGTAGGCAATACTTGGTTCAGAAAGAAAGATAGTAAAAAAACAAGTAGTTCCGTGAAGAACTATACAGCCTATTTTCATATATCCTACTTATGTTAATTGTGTAGTACCCTTTATCGCCGTACACACTTTCAGGGTGATATCAGGAATAGTTTCGGAGATATAGAATGCCGGTGAATTCCGCACAGCCGCCATCTTGAGGTTATGTAGACAATTGAATAAAGTAGATGCCAGTGCATTAAAATGTATTTAAACAATTGCTATACCAAGTTTCATTGCGTTTGGATGGTTAAATCGCGAGAAAAGTCTATTTATAAGTTTCAATTTTGCTTGGCCGCCATGTTCGTTTTGTAGTAGAACAGGTTTTGGAAAGTATCATAGGTAAACTTCTAGTAGTGCCCTTTATCACCGTACAAAATTTCAGGGTGATATCAGTAATAGTTTCGGAGATATAGAATGCCAGTAAAATATTTCGCACAGCCGCCATCTTGAGGTTATGTATACAATTGAACTAAATTAGATGTCAATGCATTACAATGTGGATAAACATTTGCTGTACCAAGTTTAATTACATTTGGATAAAAGAAAATTTCCTGAAGCGAGCACTATGCCTCTCAAAATTTACAATATCGAGACTTGTGTATGTACTGACAAGACAAACATTTTTCATTGAAGATCTGCTTCATCAACTGGCACCGCCATCTACGTAAGCATATGTACGACTCTTAAGTGAACGACAAGCGAAAGTGGAAGAAATCTGGATGGACATTTATACTACAGACGCATTGACAAATGGAGACTGGATGCGAGCCGACTACGAGCTCAGACATATGATGGAGCGATTCGCCGTGCACGGCTTTCAGCGCCTTATCTCCCAGAACAAGAGCTACCACCAACCAGAAGACCAGTGCATTTGTTATCTGTGTTACAAACTTTGTGATAGATACCACGTCCTTTACTGTAACAAAAGAAAAACCTCCCTAACTGACTTCTGTCGAGGTTAATGTATGAAATCTGCACATTGTGCGTTATCTGTATTATTTTTACATTTCGATGGTTAAATCGCGAGAAAAGTGTATTTAAAAGTTTCAATTTCGCTTGGCCGCCATGTTCGTTTCGTAGTTGACAGGTTTTTGAAAGTCTCATAGGTGAAATTCTAGTAGTGCCCTTTATCAGCATATACAATTTGAGGGTGATATCAGGAATAGTTTGGAGATATAGAATAACCATTAAATATTTCGCACAGCCAACATGTTGGATTGGTGAGACGTAATAAAATATAAAGGGTGTGCATGGTCGGGGTCGGCCGAAATAATACTATGTCCTTACCGAGTTTCATTGAAATAGAACCAACCGCTTAGAAGCTATTAGGGGGGCACACACACACACTCACACACGGACAAATAGTGATCTCATAAGCCTATTTTTTTTCATAACATGAAAATAGCAAAATAATAATTAGGTATGATTGGGGAGGCAACAAAAAGAAAACGGTGATCGATCTTTTTTCTAATTGAGGAGGAAAAGAGCCAGCAACTAATTGGTGTCACAGCTAGGCCTAGAGAGGATTTTGAATGTGATCATAAAATTGTAGTAGCTAAATTAAGGCTTGGAAAAATTGCCCAGTTAAAGGAGACAAGAAATGTTTGGAGATTTAAAAAGAAGGAAAGACAGGAAAATTTCCAAGATCTGAAAAAACTGCTCCCTAAAGACGAGGTAGGAAGCGTGGAAGAAGAATGGACAAGTTCAAAGAAAGAATTGTCCACTGTGCTGAAGATCAATGTGGTAGGGTGTCCAGTGAAAGGAAGGACAAGGAGACTCCTTGGTGGAATAACGGAGTAAACGAGGCAGTGAAAGAATACAAAAGGCCTGGAGGAAGTGAATAGTAGGCAACAATGCTGAGAATAAAGAAAAGTAGCAACTAGTAAAGAAAACATGCCAGAAGGTGGTGCAGGAAGAGAAAGCTGGGAAAACTTCACTGAAAGTTAGCAGGATGAAGCTAAAGGAAGCCAGAAGGTGTTGTATGGATTGGTTAGGAACAAAGTGAGAAGCATAGCAGATACACAATTTGTGACGATGGAGTCAGGGCGGTTTTTGACACAAAGAGAAGAAATACTGAAACAATGGGAAAACTATTTTGACAAATTACTGAACGTCAAATTCAAATCATCGATAGAGGAAAGAATGATGAAGGTACTATAGAAATTCAAGGTGAAGATATAACAATGTTAGAGATAGAAAGTTCCATTTTTATTTATTTATCGTATGGCTAGCAACTGGGTGAATTACAATATAATAAATGTATATATACATATATATGTACAATATATACATCACAAGATCACTGGTTGCGTTTGCATTCATAACGAGATATCCAGTTGTTGAATCCAGTCCAGAAAGGGAGGTGCAGCAAAAATAGCATCTTGTGGTGATCCAGCATACTTCCTCAGCGGACATTCTTGAACAATATGCTCTACGGTTTGAAGAGAAGCTCCGCAGTCACAGGCAGGAGAATCATGAAGTCCCCATTTATGTAGCATGGCGTTACATCTGGCGTGACCTGTTCTTAGGCAATTTAACTTTACCCACTGGTTCTCTTCTTCTTCTTCTTCTTCTTCTGAGCCATTTCTGCCATTCCGCTCTATTTCTGCACATTCTCTTCATTTCCACAACAGTTTTGCCCCTTTTCTGCCCCAATCTCTCAAACCTATTCTCCCATGTAATGCGGGGTCTACATCGTCCAGCTCCTCCCTCGACTCTCATTTCATGTATTTGGTTTACTTTTATTTCTTCTTCCATTCTCGTAACATGGCCGTACCATCTCAACTGACATTCCTCAACCACTTCACCCATTGCTTTTTGGCCTAATTCCTCTCTAATTCTCTCATTTCGAAGTCGATCTCTTCTTGTCTTTCCTTCTGCTCTCTTTAGAAACTTCATTTCTGTGGCAGTAATCCTACTTAGATGTTATCTTGTAAATCTCCACATTCCAAGCTTTGTTCTGTATGTTCTTCTCTTACATATTTTATTTCGTCTAGAAAGATGTTGAAATGCAAAGGGCTTTTAATTCCTTTCTCCATTGGAAATTCTTGAGATGTTTCTCCATCTACACGTACTATTCCCACTGGTAGTCTATATATGTTCTTCACAGCATTTCTCAGCTTCATTGGCACACTCATCGCTACCAGAGCTTCCCACACATGTTGTCTTGGTACTGAGTCAAATGCAGCTATGAGATCGAGAAATGCTAAATACAGGTCCCGATTTTGGATATGCTCTTTTACATTATTGCTCTTATGGTATAGATATGATCCTGTGTTTGCCTCCCAGGCCTAAAAGCAGCCTGCTCCTCCTCCATTTCTTCTTCTACCGCCCTCCTCAATCTCCTCTCCAGCTTACGAGTGTAGACTTTGTAGACTGTTGATGACAGACATATGGCCCTGTAGTTATTACAGTCATAGCTGTTCCCCTTCTTGTGTAATGGTATAATTGAGTTCTTCCTCCATTCCTCAGGGATTCTGTTCTCTTCCCACATTCTCAGGAACATTTTAGTTAAATACTTTACCACCTCCATTCCTCCATATTTATTTAATTCTGGGGCTATCTCATCAATTGCTGCTGCTTTCCCTGTCTTAACTTTTTCAACTGCCATTCCAACCCCCTCTTCATTTATATCCCCTTCAATTTTGGGATCTTGCACCCTTTCATATGGCCCATAGGCTATTCCTTCTTCTTGTAATGACTCATGTTTTTGAAACTTTTCTTTATAGTGCCTTTTCCACACCTCTAATACAGCTGCCTTCTCTGAAACCAGCTTATCTCCATCCTTAATTGTCCTTATATGCTTCCCATATTTTCCTCTGAGTGCTTTTATTGTTTTCCAAACACTTCTTGTGTTCTTTTCCCTTGACTTATTTTCAACCATATTTCCAAAATCTTCCCAAGATTTCCTTTTAGCTTCCTTCACCTCTCGTTTCACTTCATTCCCTTTTCCTTATACTTTCTCCAGTCTTCTTCAGTCCGTGATGCTATATATCTTTTCCAGGCTTCATTTTTGTCTTTCACTTTCTGCTTCACTTCCTCATTCCACCAACTAGTTCTTTTCTTCCTTGTATCTACCACTATTTTCCCGCATACTTCTACTGCTGACTTTATTAATACTGTTTTCAGATCAGTCCACACAGTGTTGATGTCTTCATCCAGATTTGTTCTTCCTTGTAATATCGTCTTCACCAACTCTCCATACCGAGTCTTCTTTTCTTCCTTGTGCAGTTCCCTATGTCCTCAGCGGACATTCTTGAATAATATGCTCTACGGGTTGAAGAGAGGAGCTCCGCAGTCACAGGCAGGAGAATCATGAAGTCCCAATTTATGTAGCATGGCGCTACATCTGTCGTGACCTATTTTTGGGCGATTTAACTATACCCACTGGTTTATCTTCAGGTTAAATCCCGGAAGTCTTGTAGTAGGCTCTAGAATACCTTGATGTTTCACAGGAGCAGACTTCCAGTTTTGGCGCCATTGTTCCGTGGAATTATCGTTAGGTATGTTATGCCATATTGGGTTCCTTGATCTAAGACGACTGGAGGGAAGATCATCAAGAACTTCATGAATAGGAAGATCCTGTGGGAGATTTTGTTGATGTAGCTTTATCCACTCACATACTGTTGCTTCCTGTCGTCTTAGTTCTGGAGGTGATATGTTACTGATAGTGTGTAACCAGGGAGTTAGGGTGGATCTCAGTGAACCTGTGATGACCCTCATATTTTCATTCAGATGAACATCGATATTTTTAGTATGAGCACTACGGTGCCACAATGGAGCACAATACTCTGCTACAGGATAAACCATGGAGAGGGCAGTCGTGCGTAGTGAAGTTGCGTCAGCAACCCCAAGATGTGCCAGCCAATTTCTTCATGATATTGTTCTGCGATTTGAGTTTTTGGCCTGTGTTTTCCAAGTGTTTCTTGAAGGTTAAGGAACGGTCCAAGGTGATGCCAAGATACTTAGGGCTGAAATTGTGCTTAACTCTTTGCTGGCAGAAGTTCACTTTCAGCGGTTGGTGGGCAATGCGGTTGCACAGATGAAATGCACACACTCCTGTCTTATTGGGATTGGGACTAAGTCTCCATTTCGTATAATGTGCATGCATTAATTGCAAATCACTGGAGAGAATTATTTCTCCTTCCTCAAGCGGGAAGGTTTGTACAGCAATAGCTAAGTCGTCAGCATAGCAGAATTTCTTGCTGATGGTGTCAGGCATGTCATTGGTGTATAAGTTGAAAAGCAATGGAGCTAATACTGAACCTTAAGGAAGACCATTTTTTACTGAAAACGACTTGCTTGTCCTTTGTCCTACGGTGACCTTGAAATACCGACTTGTCTGCATATTCTTCACGAGTGATGTTGGTGTCTTTTAAGTTTGAGCAATAACCCGTCCAGCCAGACCGTTTCATATGCCGCTGTTAGGTCGACAAAAGTGACTGATGTCTTTAACTACCTATGGAATCCTGCCTTGATGTAAGATATTAATGCCAATACCTGTTCACAACAGCTACGTTGGGTTCTGAAATCTGCCTGGTATGATGAGGTTATACCGTATTATTTATAATTCCGTGGATTCGATTCAGGATTAGACGTTCTAAGAGTTTGTAGCAAACACTGAGTAGGGCAATAGGTCGATAGCTTGAAGGGACATCTGCTGGTTTTCCAGGCTTGAGGATTGCCAAGGTGTGAGCCACTTTGAACTCTGGGGGAATGATCCCCGTATTCAGGATATCACTGAAGAATAGTTAGTAGTTAGTTATTGTTGTTTTAAGGGACGGAACTAAGAGGTCATCTGCCCCATCACTGAAGAAGTTCGAGCCATGTTCTTGCACGTTTTCCGGGATATCTTATGAACTCTGGCAATATGCTGTCTAAGCCTGATGCCTTCCTCAATTTTGGCATTTTAATAGCTGACTAATTTCTTTGTCACTGAATGAATTAGAGAGAGAAGGGTCAGTTTGGAGGTTGGTGATTATATTATTAAGCTCTCTTTCTGTTTGATTCTTCATAGCAAGGTCTATTTGAATTTTAACAGGCGACCGAACTAGATCTAAGATCTCTCACGGTCAACCAAGGCAACTGATAAGGAAGTTCCATAAAGAAGATGAAGTGTGGGAAAGCAACAGGAGTGGATGAAGTACCGTAGTTATAGGGGCAGCTGGACCCATAGGGATGCAATGGCTGTTCAGACTATTTCGGGTGATATGGAAAAATAAGGAAGTACCAGAAGAGTGGGGTTAAAGTCTAATAATTCCAGTCTTCAAGAAAGGAGATAAAGACTAACAACTACAGAGGAATCACCCTCATCTCACATGTGGCAAAGGTATTTGAACGGATGCTCGAGGGTCGACTGAGGATGGTAGTGGAGAGGGAAATGGAGGAAGAACAGTATGGATTTTGAAGAGACAGATCAACTTTTGATCTTATTTTACGATGAGGAACATGATGGAGAAAAGGTGGGAATACGGAAAGGATTTGGTG
This sequence comes from Meconema thalassinum, assembly GCA_946902985.2. Classification (NCBI taxonomy): domain Eukaryota; kingdom Metazoa; phylum Arthropoda; class Insecta; order Orthoptera; family Tettigoniidae; genus Meconema; species Meconema thalassinum. The sequence continues at coordinate 28,424,068 of OX336390.1, forward strand.
ATGACCTTGATAGATATTGTGAAGGCATATGATAGTGTGCCAAGACAACTGGTTTGGGATGCATTGATAATGACGAAAGTAGATAGAGTTGAAGTGGAAATGATAAAAGCCATGTATCGTCAGTGTGTCAGTGGAGTGAAGACCTAGATTGGACAAACAAACTGGTTCAATGTAGAAACAGGTCTACGACAAGGGAGTGTATTGTCCCCCATACATTTCCTCACAGTCATGTATGGAATCCATAAACGAGTGAATCGGAGAATGGGAGGTAAAGGGACTAAGTCTGATGACATAGTGATATGGGGGGACGATGAATTGGAAGTCCAAGAACAAGTTAATGTTTGGAACCAGGGGATAGAAGAGCATGGCATGACAATCAGTGTGGAGAAGAGTCAGACGGTAGTGATGACAAGAAATGTGCGAGATGGTAGGGGGAATATTGCAGTAGATGGAAAACCTTTAGAAGTTGTGAAAAGCTTCGAATACTGTACCCGTTCCAAGCTGGCATGCGATGACCCGGCAGAATAAACATCGCATATTATCCGGTAGGGGACACGCACATAATTTTAAAAAAACAAGAATGTGTCGAAATCCAGTTTGAAACAAACAAAATCAAAGCCAGCTCCGGGTTGCACGAGATGAAGTGTCTCTGGGTCGTTACGGGCTTAGACAACACTAAAAGGGGAGGGTGCCATCAACCTTCTTCCTGGTGAAGCCTTAAACTACACAGGAAAGGGAAAAAGGAAAAGATGCCATCACGAAATCTTAAAAGGAAGAAATTTATTTTATTTAAATTTGGCAAGAGAGAAATAACGACAAATTAAATGAAGGAATCCTGCCTGAGAGAATGGTGAAGAATAATAATTAGGATGATAATGTTCATTTCAACTCCAACCATCTCGTTCCTATCTTAATGTTCACATGTTCTAACATAAAACACTAAAAGTTCGTTTGTCCACTCAGAGAATCACATCGTAGCACTTCACTAAAATCACTTGTGATTTCAGAGTCCTAGCCAAATTTAGCTGACATAAATTTCATGTGAACGCAAATATAAATTTTTTAAAACCATCACACATTTATCTACAAGCTTATATTGATATGCCGTTGGGATTTTTTTTATCTAACTCAACTAGATTGAACTCAAAAACAACATTTCGATCATATTCATCAACCATAAATTGGAATAATCATCTGACACGGTAACATTACATTATATTCATATCGATCATGTTCATCATCCATAAATTTGAATACTCCTCTGACATGGTAAAATTACATTATATTCATAATCAAATTGGGATACAAGTCTTCCTCTTTTTCCATGATATAAGATTTCCTCAACTTCAACAAATAATCATACTAATCAAACTACAGAAATTCATACACAGCTTAAACCATTTGAAATCTCACATAATTACAGCTTGGACTGATTTACTAATGCTTTGGACAGCTAAATTGGATCGTTATACACGTCGCTTAATTTATTATATTTATAGAGGTGCCAAATTCCATTCTAGTTTAGGAACATGAGGACAATGCTCATCTGTTGCATTCATTAATCATATTGATTGCCATTAATCATATTAATTCGGATATCACAATCCGATGATAACCACATGAAACTTTGTTCCTCAAACCACATTTAATCAACAACCACTTCATTTAAACCTTTATAACATTTCATGATAATTCTCAATAATTATTCAGCGCATTCCCTGAATTATGACTTTGACTGGATTCAAACTACATCATCTCCAGTCTATAACTTCAAATGTGACAATCTTAAATGTGGCAATATTATATCACAAACGTGGAAGTATTTATCTAAAAAAAAGCATTTAATAAGAGCACCATGAAAATTCATAAGCTGACCACTAAAAATAATTATACACCTGAGCTGTAATCAAAATCAATGTCTATAAGACCTCTCAAAAATATTATGGATCGCAGAATCATTCATCAAACGTTCCAAGCGCAAATGGGTAGGTGACGATATCCTCTCACTGGACACATTCCTGATATTTATTCATTCACAATAAGCTTTAGTTAATATGAGACATTGGATCGTATGAGATATACTTTCAACTTAGAACAGCTCTATAAGTGGAGTGAACTATCCCTAAGATCCTTGGATATTTTAATCAATCATTAATTTACATTTTACTGTTCTCATAACAGAACTCAGACAAAACAAGAAGTTCCGTAACGAACTAAAGAGCCTACTTTTCTTAAAATTAAGATTCATGCCAATGATTAATCCACAGTATATGAACCTATCTAGAATAATTACGAAATTAAGTTGGTAATATCGAAATGTTTAATTAGTTAGAAATATACTTGGTATAATGTAGCCTAATAGAGCACTACAGTTGGCAGCCCTGGTGACTGAATATATTCTTAGTTCCATCTCTTAAGGTACAGAATACAGAATTTAGTTGAAGTGCAATGGACGTTACATGCAGTTAGACATTGCATCTATCAGCACGCGTAAAAGCATGTTGGCAACAATGTCATGCGTGTGCTGGTCAGAAATAATCTGAAATATTATGATATCTTGTTGTGCCAATTTTGGATGAAATCCATTTGTTAGTATAGAAGTTACATGTATTTTAAAATTGGGCATATCAGTAGGCATAGAATCATGTTGGCAGCACTGACTTATAAGAATTGCTCCAAATTAATCTAAAATGTCAGGTACTATACGTTTGCATAGTTTAAAGCTGTCGGCTTGCATTCTTTCTGATATATTGGTATTTGGATAAAAAATAGACAGAGCAATTATTAACAGTTGGCAGCCTTGTGGATCCTAAGAATACGCTCAGTCATATCTCTTTATGTACACATATTACATACAAAATTTGGTTGAAATCCAATAGATAGTGGAGAAAGTTATATGCATTTACAAATTGGACCTATCAGAAAGCTTAAAATTATTTTGGCAAACCTGTCATGTATGGCCTCCTGGAAATTAACAAAAATAGTATTATATACATGTCTGCCAATTTTGGAATAGCTCCCATGAATACCTTCCAGGATATCCAACATGGAACTCAAATTTCTAGTGCGTTTTTTCAGCAGTTGGTAGCACTGACATCATTTTCAAATATGGGATTGAGATATTCCGGTATACATCTTTACGCATACTAAATTTGGATCCGTTTGCTGCAACCGTTTATGAGCCAGCCAGACAGGCAGAAGGACAGACAGACAGACAGACAGACAGAAGTACAGACAGACACACATTTTCCCGGATCGATCTCATAAGTCTACTTTTTCCTCATTTTTGCAAAATGTGAAAAGTAGGCTAAAAATCCTTGTGGATTGCAAACAAGAATCAAACAAGATCCTGATGACATTTATGTTACTGTTGTAATACTTATCAATTGATACGTGACTGACACTTATACTTCTATTCTCTTACAATCCTTTAAGAGCGTTAAAAATCCTTCAGTATGCCTTCCTTCGGAGGGGAAGTAAAGCCGGCGGTCCCATGTCATAGATTTATGGCATGTTAAAGATCTTTCCACTAATTACACCTGTGTGAAACTAAATTGGATAGGTTAAGAATGTAAACAACGCTCTTAGGTTGCTACGTTCGTTGCCAAGAGCCGACTGCGGTGGCGTCTAGTAGCTAGTTCTGAACTAGGCCTAGTAGTCGTTGACGGTGGCGTTTGGCGGCAAAAGTAGGAACTATTTGAAAATTCAAAATTGCAGTCCCTACTTGAATTAAAAAAACAGATACACACACTAATACAGTCATCACAATTAACACCGGTTATCAGACAGATTCTACACACACCCAAAGTACACGGGGCTACATGACCGCGTTGTCGCAGCCCCTAAACTAAGGAACCAACCAACCAACCATCTTACAATCCATTCAGCATGAAGATGATAAAAGATATGAAAAACTAGGTTGGGTAAGAGGTATCGCCTCACGTCACTGTACAAGACAGGTGGGCCCCTTATCATCGTCTAGATGAAATGGTTACTAACATGGGTAAGAGGATTAAACCCACACACACTGCACGGTGACAAGTATACCCCATATCGTCGGCTAGATTAGTCATGCACAGGAATGGGACCAACTATAATTGTTCAGTCAAACATATCAATGATATATTCGCTAAAGCGATCAAGTGCAGAAAAAAAAATCCACTCAAAAAGAAAATATCTCAAAATGCCAGAAAGGCAAGATAAACCACGTAGATGAAGTTCCACACATAGGCAATCAAGAAAAAGCAAACACCTGTTTGCAGGCATCGAGCATCAAGTAAACACGATTAACTGAACCAACAAGGCATATCATATCACAACTGACAAAAAAAAACCTATATTCATGTACCTCAACGCATTGTAGGCCAATATAAATTACTATACTCATGTGCTCTAGTCGAGATATAGCTCAAGACGAAAACTCAAACTGGCGATCACATTACCTTAAGTTGGCCCAATAATTTGTAATATGGGACCTGCTTGAACCAGGGCTTCCATCTCCTTGCCCTGAGGTATTCCATCATCGCGTAGATCTTCATTTCCATAGATCGGCGGAGATTCCAAAGGACGTCATCACCTTGGTATAATATTCCGGATCTGGGATGACAATGACCTATCCGTTCGCCTCCGAGATCGTCAATCATCTGAGCCATCATGCCTCTTCAGCGCTTAGTGCTTCATATCGATGTCAAATAGTTCCATTTCACAATCGTATCCGATAAAGACCAAACATATCACTGAGTTGGGTGGAATTAGAGATGACCACATTTTAATGGTTAATCCGTCACGCCACTCTAGTGTAAGTCTATCCCTGCGTGGAAATAAAGTCCGATGAAATCGTAGTATTATAAGTGCTGATATTGTATAACTATAATCTCGGAACACCCTATTGTTCATAAATGTTCGAAGTGCACGACACTCGGTAATGGCTCACATGTATTTGCAAATATCCAAAGTTCATTTATGATAATATCCCATCACTCAATAGTGGCATAAATCAATGTTCACGTGGCCGGTTGTCAATTTTTGTTCATCTAAATGTATAGAACCCCCGTGTTCACCATGAATATATCGTACATAACACATCAGCTTTCCAATAGATTATAATAATCGAATAATATTCAAGTGGTTCAGGTACATAAAACACGTGTGCTGTCAACTTGTAACATAGTCTGCTGGTTACTTTGAAATAGAATTGAAGTATCGAAGTCGCTGTATTGTAAGTTAATCAGAGTCTTAATAAAGTGCTCCACATTGTAAAATATCAGACTCAGAATGCATGTGTTTCGGTAACAAGTGTGCAGGGCATGATGAACCACGGCCCGGCTATGCTAACCTGTTGAATTCATAGCACGTCATGTTTGCATGAAGGCAGGCTTTATGTTGTGTGCGGTGATCGTATGTCTAAACCACGGCGCGCAGCTTTAGCTGGGTCGAAACGACTGTTCGCTACCCGCACTGACAAAATTCACTGATCGCTCGTGCAGTATTGTAAAACGGAGAACATTTCACCTTCCTCTCCGCGAAAGATCACTGCACAACTGTAAGCTGACTTGAACTCACTGTGTAGAATCATGGTAATAACTATACTGTATCCTCTCCGTGAAAGATCACGGCACAACTGCAAGGTGACTAGAACTCAATGTGTAGAATCACGGTAACAAATATACTGTATCATCTCCGTGAAAGATCACGGCACAACTGTAAGCTGACTCCAACTCACTGTGTAGAATCATGGTAACAACTATACTATATCCTCTCCGTGAAAGATCACGGCACAACTGTAAGCTGACTCCAACTCACTGTGTAGAATCACGGTAACAAATATACTGTATCCTCTCCGTGAAAGATCACGGCACAACTGTAAGCTGACTCCAACTCACTGTGTGGAATCATGGTAACAACTATACTATATCCTCTCCGTGAAAGATCACGGCACAACTGTAAGCTGACTTGAACTCACTGTGTAGAATCACGGTAACAAATATACTGTATCCTCTCCGTGAAAGATCACGGCACAACTGTAAGCTGACTCCAACTCACTGTGTAGAATCACGGTAACAAATATACTGTATCCTCTCCGTGAAAGATCACGGCACAACTGTAAGCTGACTTGAACTCACGGTGTAGAATCACGCTAACAACTATACTGTATCCTCTCCGTGAAAGATCACGGCACGACTGTAAGCTGACTCGAACACACTGTGTAGAATCACGGTAACAACTATACTGTATCCTTCCCTTGAAAGATCACGGCACAATTGTGAGTTGACTCGAACTCACTGTGTAGAATCACGGTAACGACTATACTGTATCCTCTCCGTGAAAGATCACGGCACAACTGTAAGCTGACTTGAACTCACTGTGTAGAATCACGGTAACAACTATACTGTATCCTCTCCGTGAAAGATCACGGCACAACTGCAAGGTGACTAGAACTCAATGTGTAGAATCACGGTAACAAATATACTGTATCCTCTCCGTGAAAGATCACGGCACAACTGTAAGCTGACTCCAACTCACTGTGTAGAATCACGGTAACAACTATACTATATCCTCTCCGTGAAAGATCACGGCACAACTGTAAGCTGACTCCAACTCACTGTGTAGAATCATGGTAACAACTATAGTGTATCCTCTCCGTGAAAGATCACGGCACAACTGTAAGCTGACTCCAACTCACTGTGTAGAATCATGGTAACAACTATAGTGTATCCTCTCCGCGAAAGATCACGGCACAACTGTAAGCTGACTCCAACTCACTGTATAGAATCACGGTAACAACTATAGTGTATCCTTCCCGTGAAAGATCACGGCACAACTGTAAGCTGACTCCAACTCACTGTGTAGAATCATAGTAACAACTATACTGTATCCTCTCCGTGAAAGATCACGGCACAACTGTAAGCTGACTCCAACTCACTGTATAGAATCACGGTAACAACTATACTGTATCCTCTCCATGAAAGATCACGGCACACCTGTAAGCTGACTCCAACTCACTGTGTAGAATCATGGTAACAACTATACTGTATCCTCTCCGTGAAAGATCACGGCACAACTGCAAGGTGACTCCAACTCACTGTATAGAATCACGGTAACAACTATACTGTATCCTCTCCATGAAAGATCACGGCACAACTGTATGCTGACTCCAACTCACTGTGTAGAATCACGGTAACAACTATACTGTATCCTCTCCGTGAAAGATCACGGCACAAACTGTACTGTCTCAACTGTGCTCTGGCTCGCTCGCCGAATAGCGTAACCGAGGCTCCCTCTATAGGTGGGGGTGAAGTGTGAGTGCCTTCTTCTGCTGTGCCAATAATAATTCTTAAATTTCAACCAGGCATCTCAGAAGTCGTAACAAAACAAGGGAAAGGTGAAATACGAATTCACTTCAGCATTCTTCATATTGGCTCGATTTACATCCGTAATATTGATAAAATAGACATCATAACGTTCAGTTCCCGGCATGCCTACTATTGTGGAGGTCACCATGCTGATCTGACATCACGCTCCCACAGTGCTCTGTTTCCGCTATCAGCGCTCTCTTTTCCAGCATGGAATCTGAAATTGTGTCAGCGTTGCCAGAGTCACATCGGGTACAATACTTAGGGAGTGTCCTCGCAGACGATGGAGGGATACGTGAGGAAATTGGTAAGAGGATCCAAGAAGCGAATGTGTTTTACCAGGGTTGAGGGTCTGATGTGGAACCAAGACGTTCCCGAGAAATAGTAAAAAATCTTGTATTCAAGATATTACACACCTATATTGACGTATGCAGCAGGCACGTGGACAACAACTAAACGGGAGGAAAGTAGAATCCAGGCAGCAGAGATGAAGTTCCTTAGAAGTATAATTGTGAATACTCGCAGAGACAAAATCAGAAACAAGAAAATTAGGGAGAAAACAGGATTCCCGAAGTTACAAGACAAAATCGAGATCAGTAAGCTAAAATGGTATGGACATATGATGCGAATGGGAGAAGACCGAGTCCCGAAGCGATTATTTACTGAGAAAGTCACGGGAAGGCTCCAACGGGGAAGGCTGAGGATGAGGTGGATGGATGCAGTAAGAGAGAGCGTTGAGAAAAGAGGTGTGAAAGTGGAGGATGTACTGGAAGAGGGACGAGAGTGGTGGATAGTATGGAGGTCCTTGGTTCACACACTGGAACCGGTAAATTAAGAAGAAACAGATGAAGAAAGTATCGTGATCTATACTACTCTCAATGCTGGGACGGTACCTTCTGACAGGCTACGGCCGCTTCCTTCCACATCCTTGCCCAGTTTCATTCATTTCCTCCTCTCACGAGGTTGGTGTCAGGAAGGGCATCCAGACATAAAAAAAGTCCGCTACATAGGCTTTCTTCGCATCTCTTCCCCGACCCTCATTAAAAACTGGAATAATAAGGGGTCGACATACATCGCAACTAGAGCATTGCACATTAACCAGCCAATCGATATCCTCGATAGCAAGTGGACATTGTGGTCTGATAACCTGTGTTATAGTTGGGCAGGAAGATGTGGCGAACAACAACCATGCAAGCGGACCCTGCGTCAACGCGGGAAATACGCTAGGAGAAAAGAGGGGTTGGGCAGTATCGAAAATATATGTATTTAAAAGACATATTATCGATACATTTGTCTTTTGTATTTAAAATATATTTTGAAACATGTATTTTGTTTCTGTATCTAAAATAGTTTTCATGAGTATTTTGTATTTTCAAAATAACTTATACAAACTACATTCAAACATTCATCGCTTAGACGATTTTCAGTTTAATCCTTCATTATTTTCCCTTCTTATAACTGAAGGGCACAACTCTACTGTGCCAGCAAAACAGCCCCTGTGCTGCTATTTATTTAGGCTGTAGTTAGACTGAAAATCTTGGCAGGAATGTTTACTGGATGCACCGTTATCAGACAGGTTAATTTTAGAAGTCTTTCCAAGCAGTAGCCTCGGGCTACCTAATTGTGAATTTCCCAAACATAGGAGGCTGCCTGACCAAAATTTCCCAGACGTGCTCTCACAGAGGGTGTACAAAATATGACAATTATTTGCTTAGATTCGAAATTTACATTATGGTTGTTGTTGTTGGTCAATCTTGATCATCCCGCTGTATTTGGGTGTGTGTTCTCTTTATCTGATAACCTGGGTTCGTGTGATGTCTATAGTAGTATGCATAGCTGTATTTATTTATTAACATCTAGGATTGAGCAAATGCCTGAAATTATGGAGCCACTCTGGCACTACATCAGCATGTAATGACGCACAGTTTGAAACCTCATACAACTGACAAATATGGCGGCGATTCCAGCCACACGAACGAACATCAACGTCCTATGACATGTGTGACGACATCGACCACCTAGACACGTACGTATCGCAGGCGCGGATCTAGAGTTTGGCTTTGGCGGGGGCGGGGGTCACAGAATCGAAATTGTTAAGAAAAATTGTATCACTAACAACGCAATCACAATCAGACCAATTTTTTGCAAGCTACATGGATAGAAATTTCATGCGTTTAGCGCACCAAAAATATTCGTACAAATTGCAACGGCGTGTTTTGCGACTTTAACATCGAGCTTCGAGAAAGGTATCAAGGTACGTTACAATTTCGGCAAGTCGAGTTGGTACCGACAAAGGGAGAAAGTCACAGCTTAAATTGCCAACCAAGCTTGTAGTTTGGACGTCGGCAAAAATTTTTGGTGCCAAAAAGCCCCAAATTCCTATCCGTGCATTGCTGCACATTCATCGTGACATCACTATAAACATCGATTCGGTAATCACAAGGTTTGCTAAACAAAATAGACGAGTTGATTTTGTTATAAAAATAATCGTTTTCATATAACAGGTATGAAGTTGTAAATATGCACAGTTGTAACAGAACATAATAATTGCAATAAAGATATTTTCAATGACCCCCCCCCCCCCGCTTGAATCCGCGCCTGACGTATCGTGGTATATACCTGAACAAACATGTCCGTCATGTGCAAGAAATGTTACCGAAATAATGACTCAATGGACATTAATTACAATTTGTATCCACTCGCTGAATATGATAGAAGATCCCGATCTCGTCAACTGTTAATCCACCCTCGGACCTCAATTTAATTTCTAGGTAGAGGCAATTTTTGTCTTGAAAATTTCACTCGAGGAAGATCAAAGCCAAACTATTCGTATTTGAAATGAAACACATCGAGTTGACTCTTACCGAATGCTTTGGACACCCAATCATATGGCTGTTTTTTCAGCCTGTTTATTAAGTAATCATCATCATCATCATCATCATCATCATCATTTCCCCTTTACCAGTTGACACTGGGTGGGGGCAAATATGGTTCCTCTCCACTTTGTTCTGTTGTTCCACCATTCCTCTTCCGATACAGTGTTCCAATCCAGGATCCGTTTTCTAATACTATTCTCCACCGAGTCCATCCAACGCATTATTGGTCTTCCTCGTCCTCTCTTCCCTGTCATCCGTCGTTCCAGTGCTCGTCTTGGTAACCTTACTTCATTCATCCGTTTGACATGTCCAAACCATCCCAATCTGTTTTGCTCCAGTTTGCCATTTAGTTTCTGTACTCCCAGTTCTTTCCGTATATCTTCATTTCTCACTCTGTCCCTCCTCGTTTTCTGGACCATATTTCTCAGGAATCTCATCTCTGCTGCTTGTACTCTGCTCTCATCCCTCTTAGTCATTGTCCAAGTTTCTGCTGCATATGTAATTATAGGAACGTAATATCCTTTGTACATAACTTCCTTAGCCTTTATTGGTATATCCTTGTTCCATACTAGTCCCCGTACCTGTTGGTAGAAAGCACTCCCGAGTTGTATTCTTCTGCTAATTTCCAAATCTAGTCTTCCATCTTCAGTCAGTTCACTTCCCAAGTATTTTAAGTCTTTCACCACTTCCAATTCCTTATCTCCTACTTAGATTACTCATTTTCCTTCTTTCTTATCTCTACTCATCACCACTGTTTTTCTCTTCTCCACATTTATCTTCAATCCCCATTTCTCAATCTTTTCATTTATTACGTCTAACTGTTCTTGTACCTCCATCTCATCCTCGCCCCAGATCACAACGTCGTCTGCAAACAACATTACCTTCATCTTTGCCCTACTATAGTCTTTCATTGCTGCCTTCATGATGTCATCCATCACCATTACGAACAATAATGGTGACAACACACTTCCTTGCTTTAGTTTATTAAGTACCGGCAGTAAATCAATAATTACTTTAAACAAAGGAGACAGTTACCGTGATATTAAAATGTTGTAGAATAGAGATAATTCAAAGCAGGAATGACAGTTGCACTCGAAGGGATATAAATATAATACTCGCGAAGAGTCTCAGTCCCTCCTGTTGTAATGCCTGTGTTGTTTTCTATATGAGTTTTTGTTTTTATGCTCTTATTGTCTTAATGGCCTGTTAATGCAATAAATGATGATATATATATATCCACTTAGTACAAAACAAAGTCCCCGATTCATAGATGTTATAGGTAATCTCGAGAACCTCTGGATGGATTTCGACGCGGTTTTCACCATTCTGTAAAGGATATCTCGAGGAAAGTTTCTATATAAAATAATTTATTTATGACCAAAGGAGGCCAAGCAGTAACTATTTCAGTGAAAAATTCGAAAAGAAACAAAAATACCTGGCGTCCATGCGTTTTTAAGCTTACGCTGGTCAAACCGTTAAAAATATCTCTCTCTTATACAGTGTACAAGGAAGTGTCCTGACTGACTGACTCATCAACGCCCAGCCATTGAAATGAGAATCATGCCATTTTGGGGATATGTTCGTTGTATGACGAAAACATCCACTAAGGACGGACTTTTGGATATTCAGGTTCTAAAGGAGGCTTAAACCTGCCTTTCATTCAATAACAATATCTCATGAGTGGTTTCATTTGGGAATGTGATACTCGGCAAATAAACGAATCATTAAAAATGAGCAGTATGTGTCTAAGGATTTTTCAATGTGGTGTATATTATGAGGTGAAGGGGATGAAAAGTGGGAGTTGAAGAATCCCTAACGGAGCGTGTATCTTTTAAACGACATAGGCGAGAAGTTTGAAACTCAGGGGAAGCAAATCAACTTAAAAATGAGTTAATACGTGTTTGACCACTTTTTCATAAATCCAATTTAAGAGGCCCATGGGGAGGGGTGAAATTCTGGTAAAGAAACGTCCATTTCTGGATATTCACTCATCTATTGAAGTTGGAAACATGAAATTTTGGGGATATGTTCGTTGCATGTTGAAATCGTCCAGTAAGACTGAGGCCATGCTTGCGACTTTGTAGCGCGTCAGAGTCGCTCGGTTTGGGGTTTTACCTCTGGCGACATTTCTCACTGGCCAAGCTAGAGCGACTGTCGCCGACTTCCACGTCCTCCTACTTTACATGTCACTGCGGGACTACTGTCATAGTGGGTTATTGGAGGAGGCCATGGTCGAATGCAAGGTATTCCTTGCCTCGCTACTATCCTTTTATGTAGTGAGGACGGCTACGTCATAGCATGAGGGGGCCATGGCAGAAACATGAGTTTTGTTTTTTTTGACGTTAACACACTGTAAACAAAATGTGCAATGATTTGCGTGAAATGGCCTTCTCTACAAGCTGCTGGTGTTCATAAATGAGTTACAGAAACATGTGCTATGATTTGCTACCTCCTTTTCTGCTCTTAGTAAAATAAAACAGCAATACCCCTCTCCCTCCAAGAATTAACTGAACTCATTAAACAAAGAGCCCTTGCTTTATTTGAGAAAGTAAAACTTGAGATCTTATTGCTTTATATGGTGTCTGTGGTTCAAATTCATCAATAACGTTTATAAATAACAAGCAGTACCCGGCATGCATTGCAATGCCAATCAAAGAAAACATTGGCGTTGTAATTTTGTTTCTTGAAGTGCTTTAGTACACACTATATTTTTTTTTCAATTCCCGTTAACTGCCTCTAAACTATCGTAAAATGGATTAACTAATTTAGAAACATTCATGGTAGCGTGCAAAACAACCAACCAAAGCTTCATCGCAATTGGATGAATGGTATATGAACGCATACGGGACTTTGTTGAAACGATTCGCGTGCCGTCACTCCTTTGTTGAATCTACTCGTGCGCTACCTATTGTAAAATGCATGTACTAAGCCCGAAATTTTCCCTGGAGTGTACACAACATCTCACCCAAGTGTCATCGCTATCGGACGAATGGTATAGGAACGCATACCGGATTTTGTCGAAACGCTTCGTGCGTCGTCGCTTATTTGTTGAATCTACTCGTGCGCTTCCTATTGTAAAATGCATGTACTAAGCCCGAAATATTCCCTGGAGTATACACAACATCTCCCCCAAGTTTAATTGCAATCGAACGAATGGTATATGAACATATACGGGACTTTGTTGAAACGCTTCGCGCGTCGTCGGTCATTTGTTGAATCTACTCGAGCGCTACCTATTGTAAAGTGGATTTACTTAGCCTAAAACCTCCCTGGAGTGTACACAACATCTCCCCCAAGTTTCATCGCTATCGGACGAATGGTATATGAACGCATGCGGGACTTCGTTGAAACGCTTCACGCGACGTCGCTCATTTGTTGAATCTACTCGTGCACTACCTATTGTAAAGGGGATTTATTAAGCGAAAAACCTTCGCTGAAGTGCACACAATTTCTCACTCAAGTTTCATCGGAATGGGATGAATGGTATATGAACACATGTGGGAGTTTGTTGAAACGAATCGCACGCCATTTTGTGGAAGCTACTCGCGCGCCATCTACTGTAAATTGGATTTGCTATGCCCTTAACATTACCGGGAGTGTGCACAACACCAAAATTTGATTGAAATCGGATGAATGATTTATGAACGCATAAAAGACGAACAAACGAACATTCTTTTTTATATAATATATAACTAGCTGTACCCGGCAAGCGTTGCAATGCCAATCAAAGAAAGTGTTGGCGTTGTAATTTTGTTTCTTGAAGTGTTTTTGGAAACAATCTTTTTCCAATTTCCGTTAACTGACTCTAAACTATCGTAAAATGGATTAACTAATTTAGTAACATTCGTGGGAGCGTGCACAACAATTCACCAAAGTTTCATCGCAATCGGATAAATGGGATATGAACACATACAGAATTTTGTTTAAACGATTCGTGCGCTGTAACTCATTTTTAAAATTTATTCTTGCGCTACCTAGTGTGAAATGGATTTACTAAGTTAGAAACCTTCACGTAAGTGTACACAACAACTTAACAAAGTTTCATCGTAATCGATGAATGGTATATGAACGCATACGGGATTTTGTTGAAACGCTTCGCGCGTCGTCACTCATTTGTTGCATCTACTCGTACACTGCCTATTGTAAAATGGATTTACTAAGTCGAAAACCTTCCCAGGCGTGTACACAAGAACTCATCAAAGTTTCATCGCAATCAGATGAATGGCATATGAACGCATACGGGATTTTGTTTAAACGATACACGTGCCGTCACTCATTTGTCGAATCAACTCGTACAATACCTATTGTAAAATAGATTTACTAAGCCTGAAACTTTCCCTGGAGTGTACTCAACGATTCACCAAAGTCTCATCCCAATCGGATGAATGGTATATGAACGCATATGGGACTCTTTTAAAACGATTCGCGTGCCGTCGCTCATTTCTTGAATCTACCCGTGCGCTAACTATCGTGAAATGCATGCACTAAGCCAGACACCTTCCATGGAGTGTACACAACAATTCACCAAAGTTTCATCGCAATCGAATGAATAGTATATGAACTCATACGGGACTTTGTTGAAACGATTCGCGCACCATCGCTCATTTGTTGCATATACTCGTGCGCTACCTATTGTAAAATGGATCTACTAAGCCAGAAAACTTTCCTGGAGTGCACATAACAATTCACCAAAGTTTCATCGCAATCGGATGAACTGTATATGAACGCATAGCAAACAATCATTTGTTTAAACTACTCATGCGCTATCTATTGTAAATTGGCTAACTATACCTATAACAATCCCGGAAGTGTGCTCAACAACCCACCGTAATTTGGTCGCAATCGGATGAATTGTAGGCTATATGAACGCATCGCCAACACTCATTTGTTTAAACTATTCGCACGCCTTCTATTGTAAATTGGATTAACTATGCCTATAACCATCCCGGGAGTGTGCACAACAACTCACCAAAATTTGATCGCAATCGGATGAACTGTATATGAACGCATCGCCAACTACTCGCGCGCTATCTATTGCAAATTGGATTAACTATGCCTAAAACCATCCCGGGAGTGTGCACAACACCAACATTTGATTGAAATCGGATGAATGGATTATGAACGCATAAAAGACGAACAAAGGAACATTCTTTTTTATATAATATATAAGATAAATAATATTATTTGTTTCTCCTGTGGGGGCACTGATACCAAGCGCCCGCTGATGAGCCTATTCCTATTCCTGTTCCTATACGGAACCCCACACAAGACACGGCATAAACCTAGAAAAATTGTTGTGTTTTAAAATGATTATTGTTCCTACCATTGACACAATTTCCTAATAGTGACACACTATTTAGAATGATGCAATGTATATAAGTACAAACGTAATTTTGTCCAATGGCTAAAACTTCAAATAATTATCTAAAATCGTTTGACGTAAGTAATATTTGTAATATGGTTAAACTCGGTACAGTACTTAATTTCCGATTCATTTAACCAGTAAATAATAATAAATATATTTAATTATCAAATAATCTCTGAAACAGACAAAATGAACCCGGAGAGATTGACAAAATAAATATTCGACCATGCTCACAGAAATCCTGAAATGCAAATTAGTTGCTTCATCGAAGTGAAAAAGAATTGAACAGAAATGAACATTACAAAACAAACCATTCCAGACAGGCTTACGTTTAGAAAATAGATTAGAAAATTTGTCTCTTTTTGGAAAAACAATATAGTGCTCAACTGTTTAGGCAGATTAAAGAAGGCAAGAACACAGAAAAAGGATTAAGAATTAGCCTAATGGAAATAAACTAAAATCAAGAAAGGAGATTAAATCATGAGAATTTTATTTCATGTGGCCCATAGATGACCGAAATCGGGAGACAAGAAGAGGAGGAAGAAATATATTTACAGTGCGAAGTTTTCAGGCCTATAGATGAGTTTTGTAATTTTATTTAGATACCGGTACTAGTTAACATTTTCAGAATTATTGTTGTTGTCTACCGTGTATTTTCAGTGCGACTGTCTGGCATCTGTCTGATGCTAATAATATTGCAATATTGGGGGCGGAAAAGAGGTGGTTTTGGCCTTAAATTATGGACAATCACAGCATTTGTTTGGTGTAGAGTTCTATGATTGCGGAGTGTGCCCCGTTTCAATCCTTGAAATTCTTGGTAGAGCGGCAATTCAATCCTTTGATGTAGCTTCAATACGTACCCTTAGACAACTGAAGGTACAGTACTTTCAGGTTAGGGTACATAAATACCTAATGTAATGGGGCACAATGTGTGTTGACCCCCCATTTCCTTCCGATATTTACGATATCAATGTTCTGATAGGGCGTCAAGTTGTTTGGAACAAGGAATTTAGTCCTACGTCTGCCAATTTCAAATGTCTAGCTCATGTACAAGTGGGCAAACTACTGTGCGTTATGTCAGCGAGCGAGCAGCCATATAGCTTAGTACAGCTTGTATGTATGTATGTCTACCCCTTATTATTCCCGTTTTCCAACGGGGTCGGGGATGAGATGAGATGGAAGTATTTGTGGCGATGGTTTTTACGGCCGGATGCCCTTCCTGACGCCAACCTCATGAGAGGAGTTAATGAGAGATGAAATGAATGATGGTGAATGAAACTGGGCAAGGACTTGGAAGGAAGCGGCCGTGGCCTGTCAGAAGGTACCGTCCTAGCATTTGCCTGGTGTTAAAAATGGGAAACCACGGAAAACCATTTCAAGGACGGCCGACGGTGGGGCTCGAACCCACGCGTCTACCAAGTAAGCATAGAGCTTGGCCCCATGACCTAATGCTGCGCTTTAGCCAGCGTAGCCACTACTGTCGGTAGCTTAGTACAGCTTCTCTTACACTAAACACTGTCATGAAGTCAACCAATGAGAATGATTAAAAATAGTGTTTATTCTGTAATCCAGGAGGTCTGAGAAAGAAGAACATTTTATAAATCGCACTACTAGAGCATTTTACCAGTTCCTGTATCCCACCTACGCAAATTCATGCCTGCCGGGTTTCGTGGCCAAGTGGATACCGCGTTTGACTTCGGTGTGAGGGGACCCCGGTTTCGATTCCCTGCCGAATTATGGATTGTAACTTCGTATGGTTTATTGCCTTGGATCGGGGACTGGGTATTTGTGCTAGTCTTGTGATGAATTTGACATTGTATGAAGAGATAGTAGATGTTTGCCATTTGTATGTGGTATGTAATAAGAGCGCACAGGTGTTGATATTTAGAACTAGGTGTTGTGAGTGCATATCTGTTGAATCCATAGAAGAGGATCCAACACTAGGTGGTGTGGCATATCTTTAGAAGGCAGAGAGGAAGGTATTAAAAAAAGGAAGTAAGTGGATAGTTGATTATATCACAGTATAGATATCAATACAGTAAGGACACATCAGGCCTTTTCCATGTATTTTTTTCGTCATGGTTTTGAATCGGTAGGTTCCGGAAGCACCGCACGCACGCACGCATGGCGGCGACGGTTCACCATGTATCCGTGAGAGAGCAGTCTACCCATCTTCTTTGAGTGCGGCCTGTCGATTTTGTCTGAAGAAAACATTGTTTGTAATTATTAAAATCAACTCAGAAATATAATTTTGCATTTTAACCAATGGCAGAAATGTGGGAAACCAACATCTGTGCGGTAATTTTTTGCGCAGTTCTTCTCACACTGGACATAACAGCATTCCGGTTTCCTCGTGCATTGGAGCGGTAAATACAAATATCACACGTTTCATCGAATAATTCTGGTTTTAATACCCATGAGATGTCAGTCCCTCAAACACCTATCCATTAATTCACAAATTCCTCATTCCTAATCCAGATATAATGACTGGATAAAGGCCTGTAATCAGGAGGATTTACTGGCATACGTGGCAAATCTACACTTCAATATATAGGGTATGTAGCCTTTATTTCTCAAAGGAAGTGTTTTAAACCACAAGGAGGGCAGTGCTAGGCTGAGATTAGGTAATAATGCCCAACAAACATTAAATCTCCACCCTAGAGAAGCTATTGTCTCCTTTAAAGTGTCCGTTTTCTAACCCCACTTAGCCTCGGAGGCAAATGGTTTCCTGACTGCAGTTAGTTGATGTGTTTTATTAAATGTAATTTGTTAAGCTGCAGCCCTTTACAGTGAATTAAGTGCTTTAATTACAAGCTACAATGCAAATCAGATTTAACATTTGCTCCCTCACCCATGGGACGTTGTGCTATTCCTGAAGAGTTCTGGAGAATTTTGGATTGTCGTGTACCCAAAGCTACAATCCCATGATTGTTGAAAATGACTGAAGGTACTCCAGTCCCTCAGAATTGTAAATAGTGTTGCTTTCAGAGACAAACTATTGAGGTTAGCAACCCCCTCACTACGCTCGGCATGGCATTAAGGCTGTGTGACTTAAAAACCAGGGCTGTTAACCTTGATGTTTCTACCTCATAGACATATCACAATGCCCTTAATTTTATTTAATTATGTGAGACCACTAAAAGTTTGCCCATCCATGTAAATGATAAGCCCACCCAATTTCTTCTCAAGTGATACCTCCCTCTCATTCCACACACGCCCAAATACACGGGGATATATGACCACGATGTCTCAGCCCTTAAAATAAGCAACAACAACTGTATCTTCGATACACACTAATCAAATTCCTGGATACTTGTATACGTTCAGCAACAATCCTAGGGATGATTTTTCTCACTATGTCACATGCAGAACATGGTGCCACTAAAGCAATACCGTATAGGTCCATGTTATTTGCAAATGAATACATAATAATCATACAAGAGTGGAGCCTTGCATAAGTGAGGAGATGTATCACCAAACTCTGGGTGTCAACAAGCCGTACACTATCACTCGGGAATTGAGAAATTGGGTGGGCATATTGTGTGATAACCTGTGTTACTGTGGTGGCTGTGTGTGTACTTGTAATTTGGGGATAGGATTGGGAAGGAGGTGGCTGTGTCCTTAAGTTAACAACCATACCAGCATTTGCCTTGAGTAGGGAAACCACTTCCAAGATGGCCGAGGTGGGAATCGAACCCTCCTCTTCTCAGTTTTGCCTCACGAGGCTGCTTTTGTCCCTTACCTTTGGGGCGGACCCTCTCCTCTCCTCTCCTCTCCTCTTTTCCTTATATTTCCTTTTCTCTTTAAGATTCCCGCACTGTTTTTTTGTTACTTGGTTCACCGTGTATCTAAATTCCCTTCTGGCGATTTTTAAAGGCATTTTTAATCTACGTTGCTTTTTGTATGTTTTTTCGATCTAAATTACATCTCGCGATTGTTTTCAACCTCAATTGCATTTTGTAAAGATTGACAATCTATATTGCTTTTTAGTAAGTCTTTTAATGCATGTGCCCGGGCCTTTTAGTGAGTTTTTTGAATTTCAATTGCATTTTGTAAGAATTTTCAACCAACGCCGCATTTCGCACGAATTTTGAATCTAAATTGCATTGTGTTTGGTGGGCATTTTGCACATATTTTGATTCTCAATTGCGTTTTGTGGGTATTTTGAATCTAAATTACATTTTGTCAAGTATTTTCAATCTAAATTGCTTTTTGTAAGTATTGTCAATCCACATGAGTCGTTAGAATCACCGTACATTTTGTAAGCATTTTCAATTTCAATTGCATTTTGTAAGTATTTTGAATTTCAATTGCACTTTGTGAATAATTTGGATTGGAACTGGGATAGGGCCTATTTCAATCTTAATTGCATTGTGTATTTTCAATTTCAATTGCATTTTGTAAGTATTTTGAACCTCAATTGCACTTTGTACGTATTTTCGATCTCATTTGCATTTTGTAAGTATTTTGAATTTCAGTTGCATTTTGTAAGTATTTCGACGCTACATTGCATTTTGTACGTATTTTGAACCTAGCCTTCATTTTGTGGGTCTTTTTCAATCTATTCCTTATGTGAATCTTTTCGTTCTAAATTCCCTTTTGTAAGAACATTTTGTGAGTCGTTTCAATCCGATTTCCTTTTTGTAAGTATTTTCCGTCTCACTTAATTTTCGTTCTGGTTTCCGTTTCATTATCATTTTCGCTATCACCCAGATCATTAGGGGCCGATAACCTAGATGTTAGGCCCCTTAAAACAACAATTATCATCATCATCATCACGAGGCTGACTGTACCCCATTCCAGCCCTAAGGCCAGAATCAAAATTTCTTGGCAAAGCCGGGAGTCAAACCCAGACCTACGGGGGTGACAGCCAAGAAAGCTATCTGCTGCAACACGAGGTGGTCTCGCGAAAATGTAATGTATTGGTCATAAATATAGGCTATATAAATCTACATGAAAATAGCCTACTGCCTATCCAAACATTTTCATAAATTTGAGTTTCATATACCATTTAAAGCTCAATGGTTTTAAATTTTACAGTTATCTTAAGTCATAGCAACAGATTTCAATGTTTACATTAAGCCACATTGTTCAAACCTGTTCAGGGATGTCGGAAATTCCTCAGATAATGTCAAACTGCACCTCACATCCTATTCTATTGTTGGGTAAGGACTTGATTCTCATCATTGCAGAAATAATCTGTTTAATACTAGCTGTAAACATGGCCAAGGTATCATGTGATACAAGCTAAAGGTGTAGAATTTGGTATAAATGTTCATCACAAGTATCCAGTACCAGTACCTCTATGTCAATGTTACATAGGCATTGTGCTTGCTACACTTGTCATAGTATGTGGTATGGTATAAATTTCAGAATGTGCATCAATTTTAATTTCTACCCTTGATTATTCATATTTATGTGGGGGTCAGGAATCGTATGGATTGTGAAGTGATGCTAGGAAAAGTTGTCTCCTTTCTTTTTAAGGATGTGTGAAGGACTGAGTGGTGTGTCTTTATAATGACATACTAAAATTGTAATGGCTGATGAAGGATGTAATTAATATCCAGAACATGCCCTACTATTTGCACATTATTTATTCATTTAAGGGTTAATTAGGCAGAATGATTTACAGAAGATTACAATTCAAGAAATATTATACTCATCAGAGTTAATTAGAGATGAATGAAACTGAGCAAGGTACTGGAAAAGCCTGTGACCTATTAAAAGGAAAGGTCCCAGCAGATTTCCCCTATATTGTTCAACCAGCCACATCTGGTTACGACCACTATATTCTTCCAGAAGTAACTCCACAGAGAAAATGAAAAGTGTCAAGAACAAACTTCTGCTTGCAATCGCACAATTTTCTGCATTACAGTATTACTTACTTGTTTACATGGTTTATGTAGAAACAACTCGTACAAATATTACAGTGAATTCTTCTAGGTATTATGCCATGCCTGTGCCCCAACATATCCATAGTACCGTACCTAGAAGAATTTGCAGTAATTTATTTTCTGGCCATGAAAGCCTAAACATTCCAACTCAAACAGGCATATTTTTCTGCAAATATTTGGGTATTCTGATATATTTTCATGGAAACATTCGACTTTTTTTTAAGTAACATTATTTTTTCCTGTTTTCAATTATCAGAGGTGAAGCTCACCAATTTTGTGACTATATCCTGATGTGGCTTGGCCTAGAAGCCTACAGTATATAAAATATGGGAGCGAGTATTTAATCATAAAGAGGTTTTCTCAATAGTGATTTTTAATGCTCTGGCATTGTCATTGAGGAGCAAATTTAACTTCCTAAATACTGTAACATTTAAGTTGGTCTAACATGAAAGAAATTTAATAATACTATACCTGCAAGGTTTTAGCTACCTACTAAGAAAAGTAATGTGCAATTTTTGAGTGGAGCTACCTAGGCAAATCTTAACACCAAAAACCAACATATTGTTTATCGCTACCTTTTAGTAGAGAAACTAGAATTCATGTCAGATAACCTGCAGCTTCTGTGACTGATAACTATATTTTTGTCTTGTTGTCAACAAATGTGATAGACAGGTCTGAAGCAGTTCATTATTTCAGTATTTCAAAAACTGACTCTCTCTATCAGAAATCAAATCAGTGATCTGAGATCATGGCGATATCAGGAATGTTTGTTTATTGCATTACAACAAAGGATTTGGAAGTAATCTCATAAAGCAATAACTTCTAAATCAAAATAACTTACAATTTTATTGTTGGACAGCCAAAGGACTTAACATAATCCTCCATGGTTTTAGACAGGTGCAACGATCCATTAGTTCTGGGTTATCCCATCCCGTTAGAAAATGGAAGGATTGGGGTTTGAGACCTAAGGATGTTGTACAACATTAACTGCAAATCACATCACCACACTGAAGACCTGGTTTGTGAAATAAGTTGGTTCATGTCCATTCACCTGTCATTTTAAGTTAGGTTCCTTGTTTCTCATCTCACAATTCTGAGATGGTGGCTTTCCCATAGACCACAGTCACTTCCCCATTCCTTTCTTAGCCTCTTCTACTTTCCATCAACGTTGAGGCTGCATGGCTGATCCTTTTCTCTAGAATGAAAGGGCTCCATGACACTGTCAATTAGGATGAAAAAGACTTTGGGAGTGATGTAAGGGAATAAAAGAAATATTCATATCCAAGAAATAAAAATAGCCAAACATATAATCCCATTGTTTCCACAGCTACTGCCATGGTCTAGAAATAAGCATAACTGCCTTCTAACTGGTTGGCCCAGTTTTGAATCTGGTTTTGCCAAGGAAAATTTAAATTTTGGCCTGTAGTCATGTGTACTTGGATGTGTGTATCATTTGTCTCATAAACTGCCTTATTGTGATGGCTGTATTAGTGTGTGCATTTATAATTTTAGGTGAGGATAGGGAAGGAGACGACTATGGCCTTACGTTAGGGTAGCCTACCGTCTCGGCATTTACCTGCAGTAGAAGTGGGAAACCAAGGAAAACCACTTACAAGATGGCCGAGATTGGAATCAAAATCACCTCTTCTCAGTTTTGCCTCACAAAGCTGAGTGTACCCCGTTCCAGCCCTCAGACCTGAATGCTAGTTGCTACACCACGAGGTGATCTAAGTGAAAAGGGATGGATTCTAATCCACCTCTTGGTCATAATAGAAGTGAATTTCTATGGTTTCTAATTCCCCTTCCCCCCCTCCCAGAATGCTCCATGCACCAAATATTCCATCTTCAAATGATTTTGCATGCCCAATTAAATTGAGTAATATAGCTCGGGTGGTGTTGGGGTTGCGCGCCTGCCTCGCACCAGGAGACCTCGGGTTCGATTCCAGGCTCCGTCAGGGATTTCAGAAACCGGCGTGAGGGCTGGAACTGGGTGTACACAGCCTCGCAAGGACAATTGAATAGCTGTCTGACAATGAGGCAGCGCCACGCTCATGGAGACCAAGATTAGCGGCCGAGGGGACCCGAGGCGCTCACCACGCGTCACCACATAATCTGCAGGCCAAATGGCTGGGTGGCGATCGCTTGGTAGGCCTAGGCCCTACATGGACTGTAGTGCCACGGGGTTTGTTTGTTTCGTTTTAATGGTACTGTAGTTCGGAGTCTACGGTTTCAATAGTCTTCTTAGAATGTATAGTATATGGGTGTTAACTTTAAAAATACCCGCACGAGTCTCTCTGGAGGACTCACACATTATTACTGTTACGTAAACATATCTTGCATAAGAATCATGGCCCTACTAATAATATAGTTCATCGTATCTTGGTGAGAAAAATACTGTACCTGTACAGTATGTGCATTTGCTCAAAGAACTTTTTTTTCTGAATTTTTATTCAATACATATTATTTTTGTTTGTTTTATTAATATTATGCATACACCTATAAATTTTCACTCAACTAAAATTTGTATTATTTTGTGTTAAGAGGGACAGATGACCTTGCTGTTCCACCCCTTAAACAACAATAACTATCCATACTATGTGTAAAGTTACTGGGCAATTCTGAGAATATTTACAGCGGATCCAGCTTGCAGTCATGGACCACCTTGTGGCGTAGTGACTACCATTCTTGGCTGTTGCCCCAGAGGTCTGGGTTTGATTCCCGGCTCTGCCAAGAAATGTAATTCTGGTCTGAGGGCTGCAACAGGGCACACTCAGTCTCGTGAGGCACAACTGAGAAGAGGAGGGTTTGATTCCCACCTCAGCCATCTTGGAAGTGGTCTTCCGAGATTTCCCACTTCTACTGCAGGAAAATGCTGTGATGGTTCCTAAGTTAAAGCCAATGCCGCCTCCTTACCAATCCTCACCGGAATTGCAAATAAACATACTAAGACAGGCATCACAATAACACAGGTTATCAGTCAAAATTCCACACTCGCCCAAGTACACGGGGCTAAATGACCACGATGTCCAGGCCCCTGAAATGAAACAACAGATTGCAGTCGATGTACAGAAGTTGTCTAACATGGTGGCCAGATTGCTCCTTAGTGCCTCTTGGTCTATTGGAATGGCTGTAACATCCGGTGCATTATCATACCATAGTCAAACTGTTCCTCTATTGGAGCACGAAGATTGGAATTCTCTGCCGTCACTGTCTCATGAAGCCATAGCCAGGTGGCTATGCTAATGCTTGTTGTTTCATGTAGGAGGTTGTACATCATGGTCGTCAGCCCTGTGTACTTGGGCGTGAGAAGAAATCCATACAACAGGAGCAATCGAGTGTGGCAACGGGTGGGTGAGAGATTTCACAAGCTCTTCATACAGGAACGCCTCAAACAGCAAGGAAATTCAGTCATGTTTTGTGGTGGGATCATGTTTGGTCGACGTACGCCTCTAATTCCTATCCACGGTAACATGACCGGTCTGGTATACAGAGACAACATCCTCAAACCTGACGTTACAGGATTCGCTGCCACAATGGGCGAGGGCTTTACACTAGTGGACGATAATGCCCATCGAGCTAGGGTGGTCAATCAGTTCCTTCAGATGCAAGGCATACGGAGAATGGAGTGGCCTGCATATTCTGCGGACATGAACAGTATCGAACATGCATGGGAAAAGATTAAGAGTGCAGTTTCGCACTGTCCCAATCCTCTAACTAACAAACAAACAAACAAACAAACATTCAGCAACTGATTGAAGCTGCTTTCCAAGAGTGGGATAATCTGCCCCAAACCAGGTTGGTTCGTTGGTTCTCAGTACGGTATGCCTCTTTGTCGGCAAGCATGCCTTAGGGCTCGTGGTGGCCATACATGGTATTGATATGCCCCAACATGAAAAAGATTGCCACTTTTGTTATGCTTTTAGTGTTTGTCTCTTTTGCACAGCATATTGTGTGTTGTTTTTCTTTGTATGTCATTACATACTACCTTACCAGGGAATTGTTACTGCTAGACGTGGATCACGGCTGTTGTGTATACATTACGTCAGCTCGCCTCGTTATGGCTGCCGCGAGCGGTTGCTGGGCAAGAGGGGGAACGCATGCACAGTCGTACAATGAGAACACACCGCACAGCGCACGACCCAGCACGAATCATGCACACAAATGACTTGCGATGAGGTTTCGCTGGCGACAACTGCACGTCTATCGCAGGCGTGTGGCTGGGCGGAGGGCATTAGTTCCGATTTCCGCCACCGGTAACAATTCGCTGGTAGGATAGTACACATAGCAAAACACTAAATCGCAATATGCAAAACCTTTTTTTGAGTACTGTTCAAGTTAGAAACACTGCTAGTCACCACAACACTCTAGGGGCAGACGACCTCGAAGTTCCGCCCCTTAAAACAACAATTACATTACATTCACCACAACACTGATTATCAAATACCATGCATACACAAGTACACGGGTCATAGACCAAAGAGGTCCTAATTGGAACTATAATAATATATACAGTACCGGTATGTCAAAAAATATGATTATATAAATGACTCCAGATTATAGCTTACCAAGAGGCATACATTCTTTGAACCGGCCTTGGTGGCCGAGAGCGCTAATGTGCTACCTCGTGCCTCGCTGGCATCGGGAGAGCGTGAGTTCGAATCCCACCTCTACCGTCCTGAAAATGGTTTTCGTGGTTTACCATTTTCACTACCAGGCAAATGCCGGGACAGTTCCTTTCCCTGCAATATCCCTTCCCTGATCCGTCCTGAAAAGAAAAGTACATGGCCATTGGCTGCATTAATAAAATTATACATACAGTACTTTGAAACTTAAGTGTTTAAAATAAGACTGCTGTTACGACTTGAAACTGAATCCCAGCACTCTGCGCAGAGTGTGAACAGATTACACCACGATAGCCCTTTGTTAACTCTTGACCTAGGCCTAGTAACTGAAGCTATGGCATATAGTTAGGCCTCCTAATGACCAGTATTAATTCCACTATGATGTACATGTCGCTAACAGGTACCAACTGGAAAGACTTGCCCCAGGCCTCTCCAAAAGCCACACAGCATTATGAGCCTAACACTTCTCTCATCCAGGTGTATAAACCATCCATCGCATGGAAAACTCATCCTACATTATCTCCATTTCTGCAGAATGGGAAGAATAAGGAGTTGACATACCACTGACAAGTAAAAAGTGCGGTGCGGATAGATGGCAACTTATTAGTCGTGACGAGGTTAAAGTTAGGTCTGAATGGTGTTTAGCTATGGTTAGAGCAAGTTTAGGACTGAGCGTTTTACTTGATTGATTGGCGACACCATTGCACATAGTGTTATTTACCAGTTATATTACTTTATTACATTCACTAGCGACAGCAAGCAAAGCAAACTTGTAGCTTCGCGTGGCTCTCGTGATCATAAGCCACAGAACCTTTCTTTTTTATATTTGGAATTTGAACCACTGGATGCATCTCTGAAATTCTAACATGCATTAACCAAGAATCAAAACCCAGTCCAAAACTATAATATGATGACTTTAGGATCTCCGAATGGAGATCTGGGTGTGACCTTGGCTTCTAGGATTAAAGAAGCAGGCCTCTGTACGAAGGGTGGTTGGCCGGTTTACTTACTGTAAGCCCTGAGCTTGTATTTCAGCTTTACTTTACTTATTTTTAGGCCATCTGTAGGCTAAACAAAACAATCTACCAGTAAATGTATAGTCTATTTGTTGAATCTGAAAGCTACTTGTTGCTCCTATAATAGCCACACAAAGACGTGGAACTAATAAAGGTACCGGTAATGAAAAGAGATTCCTTAGCACATGACTTACAGTACCGGTATTGAATTCTTCTTGGAACACAAGATAATGAACGGAAGTGTGAGTAGGCTAAGAAATGAGGAGTAAGAAGTAGCCTAGGCATATCATGAAATGTGAAAATAACACTGCATAATAAGGCTGTCCCCACCCATCAACATGACTTTTTTATTGACTAAATACATTCCCGGGTATTTACGTTAGGAAGCTAAGAACATTAAAAATTAACACTTATTTACAGTTACTGTAGGAACCCCAATTAATTGGGAAAAGCCGAAGAAAATGAATGACTGTAGTAAACTTGAATTGCATTATCTCAGACTACAAAAGTTTAAGAAACAAAATCCACATTTCCCCCACACTTTTCAATATATCGTGTGTTAATTTAATCATTAAAAACATATCATAACCTTCCATCGTTACGATGCAATCACAATGCGACACCACAGGACTGGAGGAATGTGGTGTTAAGCCATAACGAATAGAATATTTATTCTATTCGTTATGGTTAAACATTAAATTCCACACTTCTTAGAATTAAAACACAGTAGTATTAACACTTTCTATTTTCTTGTTATTTATTTTCTTAAAATATCTGATTATAAAGAGAGCTAGTGTGTTGAAATAGAGTTAAATAAATTACATAAAATATACATTCATCAATCAGCTGTTTATCATGTGTTTGTCCATAAGTGGTGCTACCTAGCGGCTTACAGGTGTATTGGTGCTCCCCCTTATCAATTGTTTTTTTTTTTGAAAATCCGTTCTTCCGGTTTTGCCGAAGTGTCCATACTGTATTGGTATCTATACTGTGATTATATGAAGTGAGGGAAAAAGGATTGGATCTTAAAGGAAGTAATGATGTCTTGTATATAAAACTGGAAGTGATTATAAATTGTATGAAGGTGTCTAGACTGGATGATTATGACAATCCCATAAATCTTCTAAAAAAAAGCAGAGTCCTTATAATAAAAGAAACTTAAAAATCATATCATCACTCTGCAGTAATACTACTGAACCGTAAGTAATATTCTCTGTGGATGCTTGTATATTTCAGTGAATATCAGAACTAACTTACTTCCCAAACTGATTGTATCCGGGTTGGTATATAATTTTACCCTACACCCTGATATCATTGAGAACTCGTGTTTATCTTATTTAGAACAAGAGTATATTACTCTAATACATTTGTATTTGAGTTGGCGCTCAACGGGATTTCTCTATTTTATATTCTGCTAGCTGGGGGGACTCTTCATGGTTGGTTACAGAGAAAGCTACTTAGGAAAACATAACAGTCTTGAGCGTTCATTTCAATACAATGCCGTACAATAATAATATTGATGTATTCTTACCTTCAGGTTATACAGCAGATAAATAGCGCGGTGTAGCAAACAATACACTGGAATGTGGATGTGCGATCCACTGGTCACTGCAAGCTGCAACGGACCAACTGATAGTGATGTGCGCGAGTGACGCTTGCTCTCGAGTCTCCACGGTGACGTCACGATACGTATCCGCGACATAGGACAGGGGTTTCAAACTTTTTCTGTCGCGCCCTTCTGAAACATGACATATCTAGCCCCCCTCTATTCTAATTTCCTTTCTTGCCGCTGAGCATGGCTGCGCCACCGTTTGTTGATTATTGTAGCAGGAGCCCCGCGGGGTAAAAAGGAGGACACAGTGCAGTCTGCACATAAGTCAAGCAGCATTGCGCGCGCTACCTGTCATAGAAGCTACTGTAGCTGAGTCATATCCTACACGCGTAACTTTACCAGTCAACGAAGCAGAGTGACGTGTGACACAAGTAAACAGTAAATAGTTCCCATCTCGGCCGCCGGCAAATAAGTCGTGAAAAGGTAATACTTCAAAAAAAGATCACACAAGATCTACTGTGTGTGCTACTGCCTAATTAGGATTTCAACTACCAGTTATATTAATAATGATAATAATAATAATGACGAGAGACGAGCTGCAAAGAACAGAAGAGCTTGGACGGCCGAACAACGGCAGCAGCACAGCGATCGCATGAAGGAGTACTGGAGGCAGAAGAAATTACAACTTCTTCTTATGGTTCCTATCCCTTCCGGATGTTGGCTACCATCTTGACTGTGCTGTTCCTATCACTTGCAGCTCGGAATAATTCAGTAGATGTTTTTGAGGTCCACAACTAAAACAGTGAAATTGTAGCGTGATCCTAAGTGGTCAATTCGCAAGTTACCGGGTGAGTTAGCCGTGGTCGTTACAGCATGGCTGCTGGCAGCCGCTCACATTGGGAGGCGAGGAGGTTCGACTCCCCCCGCCAGAAACCTGGAAGATGGTCTTCTGTGGTTTCCCTTCTTCCTTCCAGGTCCCTAACTATAGGCCACAGCCGCTACCTTCCAACTCCTCGTCCTTACATTCAAACTTTCCTCCCCAGACAACACTCCACACGCGACGGTACTTGTTGGGCAGCTACAAACTCTGGCGAGCCGAACATGTCCTTGGACACTCCCGGCACTAAAAGCCATACGCTAAAACAATCATTGCAAGTAAAAAAAATGACACAAAATTCATTATTCTTAGAGTACATCAAAGTACAACAACGTTTTGTAAAAAAAATGTCATGTCTTTTGCTTATAGAAATAAAAACAACTGCACGTGCAGTTATTGGATTTGAACAAATTTTGTTTCACTAATTAGCTCTTTAGCTGTGACACCTGTGTTCAGTAATGCTTTTCATATTTGACTTATAAATGACAATAGAAAAAATATATACAATTTTCAACATTTCACTGTGAATTTGAAAAATGTTTTGTT
Organism: Meconema thalassinum; assembly: GCA_946902985.2. Lineage (NCBI taxonomy): Eukaryota > Metazoa > Arthropoda > Insecta > Orthoptera > Tettigoniidae > Meconema > Meconema thalassinum. Next base: position 28,454,168 of record OX336390.1, read on the forward strand.
AAAACTCTTCACCCATGAAAAAGTAAAACAGGAGAATAAAAGTGTACATGGATCAGAATTCGGTAATTCTCAGACACTTACGGAGTTAGTGTGATGTGTGAGCTTGAATTTCAGATGGAAGTAAATCCAGTCTTGGTTGGATGTTTGAAACAGCATCCCGCAGATCCCTTTCCAGCTGCAGCCGAGACCGATGCTTCGTCTTGACGGATGCCATTGCGGAAAATGTTGACTCACACAAGTAAGTTGAAACGAAGGGTAATAACAGGTCCACTGATTTTTTTGATAAAATGGGATATTCATTCCGAATCTGCAACCCAAAAGTTTCAAGAGACTTCGACTTAAATTCATTTCGAAGTATTCTGTCACTTGAGAGTTCTATTAGTTCCTCCTGTTCTGCCGTTGACAGGTGGGCTGTTACGTTCATTTCAATCGGACTGCGAATCCAGTCATTCTCAGTTGAAGGTTTTGGAGGTGTTCTACGACAATTCCACTAATTTGACAAATATCTAACTCATTTTCTTCCAGGAATTCATTCAGACAATGAAGCATCTCACAGTTACCTTTGTTCAAATTTTCTCTTAAAAGCAAGCACTTTGTCGCTTAGAATGAAAATATTACTATTTCGTCCTTGAAGTGACACGTTAAGTTCATTCAGTTTTTCAAATACGTCAGCCAAGTAGCCCAGTATTAGAAGCCATTTCTCATCCAGAAACAGGGTTGCTGTCAAATAGGAAAATACGAAGTTCATTCTTCAACTCCACAACGCGAGACAACCAACGTACCTCCGTGTGCAATAGAAGCGAATCATGTGTAGATCCCATCTCCTCGCAATGAATAGAAAATAGCAAACTGTTTAAAGCTCTTGCTTTCCAAAAATTTACAACACTAATTAAATCGTTCAGCACTTTATTGACTTCCGGTTGTAGTACTTTCGAAGCCAATGCCTCCCTGTGTATCATGCAATGTGTGAATTTTAAAGAATTAGTAACAGCACTCACTCTTGCGTTGAAACCCTTTTTAGTTCCAGTAAATTCCGACGCCCCATCAGTACATATACCAACACAATTTGTTCATGAGAGATTGTTGTCAATAAAAAAGGAATTCACAAGAGAAACAAGTAGTTCCGTGAAGAACTAAATAGCCTATTTTCACATATCCTACTAATCAACATACAAATCGTCAGTTTGATTGCTGTAATAGATTCGTAGATATTGAGAACCGTCTAAACATTTTGGATGGTCACCATGGTGGATTTTATATTATAGGCCTTAGATGTATGTACTATTACATGATTATTGTGTAGGTGTTTTATTCAAACTTCAATCGCATGATTAGAACACAAGAAAAGAACTTATTTTCGAAATTCGCACAGCCGCCATCTTGAGGTTAAGTAAACAATTGAACTAAATTAGACATCAGTGCATTACAATGTGTATCAACATTTGCTGTACCAAGTTTCATTGCGTTTGGTTGGTTGAATCGCGAGAAACGTCTATTTAAAAGTCGCAATTCACTTGGCCGCCATGTTGATTTTGTAGTTACCATGTTTTCAAAAGTCACATAGGTGAACTTCTAGTAGTTCTCTTTATCACCGTACAAAATTTCAGGGTGATATCAGTAATAGTTTCGGAGATATTGAATGCTGGTGAAATATTTCGAACAGCCGCCATGTTGGATTGATGAGACGTAATAAAATTTGAAGGACACGGTCGGGGTCGACCAGAATAGTGCTATGAACTTACCGAGTTTTATTGAAATCGCTCCCGCCATTTAGAAGTTATTGGGGGGGGGGGGGGGGGCACACAAAAATTATCTCTCACACACACTCCCGCACAGACAGACACACGGACAAAAGGTGATCTCATAAGCCTATTTTTTCATAAATGGAACTAGGCTAAAAATATCTTCGCCAGTAGTCCGCCCTTCCAGAGCTTTACAAAATAGAAAATCCTCGTGCATTTCATTTTCATGACAGTAGCGTACAAGAACAAGAGGCTGGGCACTGTTTACGATATCAGTACTGTCATCAAGTTGCAGGGCAAATTTTGGGCTATCAAGAAGACGTGGTAGCAATTGATTTTTTTATATGTCAGAGGCTATTACATCAATACGACGAGGTTCTGTATCATTTGAGAGCGGCATTGACTTCAAACACTCGCCGAACTTTTCTCCATGTATGATCGCACACATTTTCACGGCTGCAGGAAGAAGTAATTTCTCACCAATAATATGTGGTGATTTGGATATTGCAATTAAATAGGATGCTCTTAGTGCTTTCTTAGGAACTGTTGCGTGCTTTTCTAAGAATCTACCATTTCCTTTTAGTTATTGCTCGTGGCGCTTAAAAAATGCTAAAGGTTCACTTGCACAGTCTGGATGTTTAGTCTGCAAGTGTCTCTTAAGTTTCACAGGCTTCAAACTGTTGTTTGCTAAAATCTCCAAACAAAGAACGCATTGAGGTTATTCCTGATTCTTATTCGAAAGAATGCTGGTAAAGCCTAAAGTCAGATAATCGTCTTGATATTTACGCACTTTCACATTGTGTGTAGAATTAATAATCCTGATGGGAGTAGAAGTAGACGCGGAAGAACAATGGACTTTGTTTAAATTCGAACCTGCTCACTCACTGTCTTTGAACTGACTGGAAAGGCCTAGCTGAATTCGAATCGGCAACGGCAGAAATAGAAGAATCCATTCTTGAATGGAAGTGGCAGTCACTTTGTCAAGCGGCTTATTGTCATTAAGTGTTTGGTAAGGAGGTGTCACTGGGGGTAGCGAGTGAAAGGGAGCTGTGTGGGAAATCTTACTCGTCACGTTTTCTCACAATTCCTGGTGGCAGGATCTACTGGTCAGTTCTTGTGAAATAAGACAGCAAAGGTACGAGTTTTTAATTCTGGAATGGTGTTGGGAGCTGCCTGCCTATGATAGGTTCATGACTATGAGGATAGTAATATTTGTTACAGAACATGAAATATAAATATTTCAATCAAATTCGGTGCCCCCCCCCTTTATTACTCTCTGCGCCCCCTGGGGGGGGGGGGGATGCCCCCACTTTGAGAACCCCTGATATAGGACACTATGCGGCAAAATTCCCCACACTCGCTAAACTTGCAAACGACTTTTCTCCAAGGCTAGTACACTAGTGATTTACAAGCGAAATCGTTTGCAAAGTGGACACTATGTATGCTTCATATTATATCGTCTGGGTGATTATAAAACAATAAATATACGGTAATAAAAATGCTCGCCGCGTAGGAGTCACCAACTAGCCTACTGTAGAACCACTCAACCAAAGATGTCGGTAAGTCTTGAGGCGTATCAACAGCCATATAATACTACAGCTTAGCAAATTATCACATGGAAGAAAATCTCTTTTCACTGTTGGTTGGTTGCTTGGTTCCTTAGTTTAGGGGCTGCGACAACGCGATCATGTAGCCCCGTGTACTTGGGGTGTGTGTGAAATTTGTCTGATAACCGGTGTTAATTATGATGGCTGTATTCGTGTGTGTTATCTGTGATTCAGGTAGAAGGACTGCAGACGATTAATTTTTTCAAGTAATTCCTACTTTTGCTACCAAATGCTACCGTCCACGACACCTAGCTGCGGACGTGGCTACTAAATGCCGTCGTAGTCAGCACCTGGTGGTGAACGTTGGAGCTAATATAGCATTATCAAACTAACCTACAAATTTTAGCTTCCACAAGTGTAGTTAGTGGGAGGTTCTTTTATATGCCATAAATCTATGACATGGGACCACCGGCTTCACTTCCCCTCCGAAGGAAGGCATACTGAGGGATTTTTAACGCTCTTAAAAAATCCGACGACTTCGGCCGGGTTTTAACCCGCGATCTTGGGCATTGCGTTCTTTTATTCTTTCATCAGTCCACTGCTTTCCGGTTTTCAATTTTGAATATGCTATTATATCACCGTGCATTAATGGGAAACTATTACAATACTTGGCCTAGGCCTAGCGACATTATTATACATACGGCCGACTGGATGCGGGCTGCGCTCTATACTGGCCTTGCAATTCCCAGTTAGAGCCCATGCATAACGTGTAATTGAAACATGTCCTCTTGTTGCCGATAGAGCGCACTCCCATCCCACTATATAGGCAGGATAATTTGACAGCTGTGCAATAGGTTTATGAAATGTGTTTCTCACAGTGATACGTTTGGAACAGTGGTTCTTAACCGGTGGTCCGCGAGTGCCTTGGGAGTGGTCCGCGGGAGAAAAGGGTCCTCCAGCACGTATAAAAAGTGGCCAATAAATGGAGATTTCGAAAACGATGTGCGTTATGTATTCGCGGCGATGACTATCAGATTTTGAATTGAAATATCTTTAAAATAAGTGTTATTGAGGAGGGGTTAAAACTGATAAAGGTGTATTGGGGGAAGGAGGGGGAGGGGAGGGGGAGGGGGTAGGGGAGAGGAGGGGTGGTCCGTACATGATTCAATTTCACGCTGAGTGGTCCGCAGACTTCTACGGGTTCAGAACCACTGGTTTCAATTAAGTAGTCCGTATTAATGTACTGAATTCCTACGTTGTTTGGAGTGTTTGAAGATGAAATTGTAAAATTCCGGTGTAAATTATAAACTACGGTTTGAACGCCGCTACTCACATCCGATATGTCATACTGTTTTGTGCCATTTTGCACTTCGAATAGGAAGAAAATAGGAGGTGTGCTTTCATTTCACGAGTTTCCGTGTGACAGATTGGCGTAACGTAATTTCCTACGATAACTGTTTCGGATACAAACTCTCCTTCGTCTGTTGTGAGTAGTCATTTTTAGAGTCCCGCGCTCTAGTTGTGATCGTTAAATCGTGCACCACGGCTGCGAGGGCAACATAGCAAGTCCAGAGATCGTAGGTTCAAAACCCATCACTGACAGAACCTATCCTGAGTGTGTTTTTTCTACACTCCATCCAGGAAAATGCCGGGATAGTACTTTACCACTGCTATTAACGCACATGTTAAGGACTTCCTGGCCTCTGAGACCTACGAAGATATCCAATTAACTACGGAATCAACCATCCAGTGCATACCCATAAGGTTCTTGCGATCCTGTTGAATCATTCTTCAGTACATCCCCCAGGGGCTCATGACTAGTGGGACGAGGGTTTGGTGACCACGGGACCCCAGCTGAGTCTGGCATTGCTTCCATTTACTTGTGCCCGGCTCCTTTGTCATCTTTCCTGTCGACCACCCTTGGTCACCTCTCATTCACTTAGGACATACGACACTCCCCCTCCCTCAGGGGCTTACAACTAGTGGGACGTTGGTTGGCGACCAGGAGGCCCCAGCTGAGTTCGCAATTGCTTCCACTTAATTGTGCCAGGGTCCAATCTGGCATATTTACTGTCAGCCTCCCTTGATCAACTCTTGTTCTCATCAGACCCTGATGGTATTAGGATATCCGAGGTCTAGCGAGTCATTCAAATTCCCGCCTTAATTGGACTTTGTTTCATCTTTCCTGATACCCTCATTCTTCAAAAGGGTCAGACCTATTGTTTTTCTTTTCATCATATCTCCTGCCTTTTGCACAAGGTCATAAAGGAGGCTAGGTGTGTGTACCCCATCACTGAAGGTGTGCCCTGGATAGTGCTCAGTGGCGGATCCAGAAGTGGGCACCAGGGGCAAGTGCCCCCCCCCCCCTCTCCCCGAAAAACCAGCTGTCTGCCACATTGATATTGCCGTTAAAATGATTGTTTCTGCAAACTGCACTGCAAGTTAAATCTTTGCTGTATTGCCTGCATTCATGAATGTGGTCAATGTTTGTTATCATATAGTATGTAATGGCAACACTGTTAATATAATCGCTACATCGGCATACAATTGTTTATGTTTAGGACAGGTAGAAGTAGAAATGAAATGAAAATCCACAGCCTGCTTCCAGTCTCCGACTGGGTCAGGAATGGAATGAATGAAGCCCCCATCCAGCGGCGAGGATATGAACTGTGCCGGCTGCCGAGGCCTGACGCACTCCTCTGGGGCAATGATTAAATGAATGACAGATGAAATGAAATGATAGTGGAGAGTGTTGCTGGAATGAAATTTTGACAGGGAAAACCGGAGTACCCGGAGAAAAACCTGTCTGCCTCCGTTTTGTCCAGCACAGATCTCACATGGGGTGACCGGGATTTGAGCCACGGACCCAGCGGTGAGAGGCCGGCGTGCTGCCGCCTAAGCCACGGAGGCTACAGAAGTAGAAATATATTTCATAATCCTCTGTGCTATGGAGCGCCTTCCTATACTACTTGACTATTTGACTGGCCGTGGCCGGTATTTTTATTTGTGTGACTAGTTGTGAGTCAGTGACTGACAATGTTGGTACTACTGTATGTACATATTTTGTAACATTTGTGTAGTAGACTTGTATATTGTCTTCAGATAGTCACTATGATTGCAAATGTGTTAATACATATTTCACTATGATTGCAAATGTGTTAATACATATTTAACTGTTTAATGTGCATTAAAATGTGGAAATGTACATATTCTGTAGAATTAAAAAAGTGTTTTTTTTTTACATAATGACAATGACTTGTGTTATTGAAACTGAAACCAATAAACCATTTTAATATAATGAGTTTCTTGTAGAATTTTAAAATCTGGTGGTTGAATGTTATGTGTAGTATGTGTAGATTAAATACAAATTTAGTAATTTTATTACATATTTTCTCTAGCTACTCTGAAATGCTAGAGTGCCCCCTCCGAGGTGAACCTCTGGATCCGCCACTGATAGTGCTACACCCTCAAGGGCACATGACTGTCGAGTTCGGGAGGACATCTGAGCTGGATCTGTTTTTTTTCCTTTTTTCCAGTGACTCTGGGGCGAACTCTCTCCCATTTCCCTTCCTATCTGCCTTTCATGGCTCTACATCCTTCCAAATCCGTCATTTCTCATTTTTCGAGAGTTGAGGGCATTTCTTTTACCTATATTTTATTTCTCTTAATCCTTCCGTTTGTCCTTTTCTTCTCCTAAGCGGTGAGTTAGTTATAAGTTGTAGCTAGTTTTAATTCTAGTGTTCATTTCATCATCATTTTTCATTTTCAACCCCAAAAAATTAAGAGGCCGATCTCGATGGAAAGCTCTTGAACATCAACAATCATCATCATCAAATTATTATTTCAGCAAGGCCTTTGTCGACATTGAAACTGCAAGTCCGGGTTACGTTGTATGCGCAGTGGGAATAATTTCTTGTATGAAATGTTTGGATGGCATTTCTCAGTACTCTAATCCCCTCCACTCATTAACCTAACCGCAGCAACAGACTTGCCGGCGTCATTGCAGAGAAATTTGTATCGCCGGTTACGGTTATCATTGCGCAAGCCGAAATAGCTGTTGCTTCCAAATGACTTCTCTACTAACCACTCAGCAGGAAAGTCCATGAAGGTTTATAAAAACCGAGTGAACCTAAAGGAATTCTAATTTAGTAAGGTGCAAGGTATGTCTAGTTTCTCTCAGATTTATTATCACACTATTTTATTTTGATTTTGTGATATAATTTGCATTTTGATATTGCGGAAATTATAATGACAAAGAGTGTCATTCAGGTCTTTGTCATGCTATGCTGGGTTGACAGCGCTTTGTGAACAGTTGAGTAACTAACAGGATTTCATGCAAAAAGCCTCATTGTCTAGGCCACGTCTTGGCAGCTCGCATCCAGTCGGCCGTGTCTTGTCTTGTATGTTGATGTGCATGTATTTTGAACATGTCATAGCAGATGTGTGAGAAAGGTTGATTCTTTACGTTCCAGCCTGTTTAGTGATCCAGAACATCAGTATGGGCACCGTGATTATCGCGGCACGAAATGATGCGGCGCCATGTTCTATGTGAAATTTTCCGAAGCATAGGCCGTGTGATATCCCAGAATGCCACCCTAACAGCTTCCTTCAACTATTCAGTTGTCTAGTATCGATGTTTTGAAACATGCTGTTTAATTATTCCCCACTGGGAATTGCCGCATGATGTCAGATCTGGACTCCTGGAAGGCCACTCGATCGGTGCTGGCAGATGCAATGATCCTCTCCCCATCCACCTCTGGGGTAACACTTCATCCAAGAATTCTCGGACACGGAGAGCGTAGTGGGTAGGATCTCCATCATGTTGAAGCCAACTGTCTCCAACAATGTTCAGTCTTTTGAGTTCTAGAATAAACCATTCGCTCAACATTTGGTGGTAAGAATGTTGATTGACAGTACCGCCAAAAAAAAAAAAAAAAACTCCACTATGAGTTGCCTACTGGACGTTTCATCCCAGATTATAACGTGTTTTTTTTTGCCTAACTCTTCATAATAATACGGGTTTTCTTTGCTCCAGAAAAATATACCCCTATTCGACAGGATTTATAAATTGCACATTCGCCTGAGAAGAAAACTTTGGCCCGCTCTGGGAGCGTCACAAACACATCAAGTAATTTTGAGCAAACTTCATGTCTTCGTCGCATGTCCTCATCACTCAACTGATTAACGGATGTTGACCTAAAATATAAGGTGCGTTCAAAAGGTAACGAGCCGGAGGCTGGAATGCGCAAACCCGTGACGGCATCGGCTAATCGTGGCGTGTGTAACGAGGTGTGGTTCCGATCAGAGCGTGGAAGGTCACAGCCCGATGCTGGCTAAGAGTAGTTCTTGCGTGTATATCGGCTGTGTCAATGAGGATGGACCTGTGTGATTGTGCAGACGACCTACACATCCGAGACTGATAATACAGGGAGGAAGTGGTGCAATGTTTTGGGGTGGCATCATGTATGGTCGCCGAACCCCTCGTGTACATCCCAGATATACTATCCTGGCACCTGTAGTGAAAGCCAATGCTAGTAGCTGTCGGAAGTCATCCGTCCATCTTCTTCTCTGTCTGCCGCGGCTTCTTTAGCCTGTGTACGGGTCCAACATGGTTGCTTTCTGCGCCCATCTGCGCGACGTTCCCCGAAGATGTGGTTTCTTGGAGTCTCTTGTTTGAAACTATCACTCAGTGATATGCCTAGGATTTTCCTCTCCATTCTCCTCTGGCACACATCTAATGCTCTCTTTTGCTTGGCCGTTAAGTACCAAGTCTGACAGGCGTAAGTCACTATTGGAATGAGAGGCTCTAATCTGAGTTTCCTGTTGAATGATTTATCGAGCAGTATGAACGTCAATCCCCAGAAGGCCTTCTAAGCTTGAGTTATTAGTCTTTTGATTTCTTTGTCCATTCTTTGTGTTAAGGCGATCAATTGGCCTAGGTAAATGTATTCATCAGTGTATTTCAGTGTTTCCATCTATTAAGATTGGGTTTGGGGGCCTGTTGGACATTACCTTCGTTTTACCGTAGTTCATTCGAGTCCTACTGTTTTACTCTAGCAGCATTAGTTGTAGATATCTGTGCGATCTGTAAGATACAATCCCAATAACTAATTGCAAGTAAGTGGTAATTAGATAAAGGTATAAACATGCAGAAAACTGCTGCACTCAATGAAGCAAAGGTAAGTTAAGAAATTTTGAAAAAGCGTGTCATAAGGATGACCTAGGAGGGAGTAGATGGGTCAGGAAGGGGAGGGAGATTACAAGGAGGGGCAAGTAATGGAAAAATTGGCACATGCAAGATCAAGTGAGTTAGGAAATGAAAATACTTCAAAATATCAGCTACACAAAAATACTTAAAAGTTGAAAGTACGTGTAGCAAAAGGGCTTAACAAACAAAGACTTAAAACAGGCGCGGATTCAGGGGGGGGGGGGGGGGAGGGTCACGGGGGGCATGACCCCCCAAACGGAAACCAGATTTTTTTGCAAACTCAAAAAACGAAAACACAATAACCAGACAAATAAAACTTAACGAATTTTAACTGAAAAACAGTTTATTGCAATTATGTTCTGTTACAACTGTACATATTTACAACTTCATACCTGTTATATAAAAACGATTATTTATATAACAAAATCAACTCTTGTATTTTGTTTAGCAAACCTTGGGATTACCGAATCGATGTCTATAGTGATGTCACGATGAATGTGCAGCAACGCACGGATAGGAATTTGGGGTTTTTTTTTTCGCACCAAAAAGTTTTTCCGACGTCCAAACTGCAAGCTTGGTTGGCAATTTAAGCTGTGACTTTCTCCCTTTGTCGGTACCAACTCGACTTGCCGAAACTGTTACGTACCTTGATACTTTCCTCGAAGCTCGATGTAAAAGTCGCAAAACACGCCGTTGCAATTTGTACGAATATTTTTGGTGCGCTAAACGCATGAAATTTCTATCCATGTAGCTTGCAAAACAATTGGTCTGGTTTTTGGTTATTTTGTGATTGCGTTGTTAGTGATACCATTTTTCTGAACAATTTCGATTCTCTGAGCCCCCCCCCCCCTCCCCCGCCAAAGCTAAACTCTAGATCCGCCCCTGGACTTGGCATATCCCATATAGAGACAAGAGTATCACAGGTTAGGTCACCAGCAAATAGCAATGGTGAAACCCCTTAGTGCACTCGTAAGGTGAAGAGCATGCATCATGAATTATTTTATTACTTGGAATGAAGTCGTTTGTCTCCACATATTCCCACTCTTAAAAGCTGGAGCCGTAGTTATAAAATCTGAATGTTTACCACGGGCTTCTAAACTGAACTTAATTAATTCTAAGAAATATGTGTGAAAATACCGGCCCCGTGGATTTGGGGTAGCGAGCCTGCCTCTCACCCGGAGGTCCCGGGTTCGATTCCCGGCTCCGTCAGGGATTTTAGAAACTGACGTGAGGGCTGGAACGGGGTGCACTCAGCCTCGTGAGGACAATTGAGTAGCTGTCTGGCAGTAAGGCAGCGCCCCGGTCACGAAAACTAATATTAACGGCTGAGGGGACCTGATGCGCTGATCGCTTGTCACTCCAATATCTGCAGGCCAAATGGCTGGGCAGCGGTTGCTTGGTAGGCCTAGGCCCTTCACGGGCTGTAGTGCCAGGGGTTATTTTATTTTACGTGTGTGCAAATTTCTTGGATTTTGATATAGTTAGCGGAGATAAAAAGTTATGCAGAGAGCTCTAATCCTCCCCCGAGTTCATTTAACACCATCCCATAAAACAATGTCTATTTTTTTAAGAGGTGCCAATTTCCAATTCACTTGGCATCCTGTATCAAAATCAATAAAGGTCAAGGAGAAACTCTGGAATGGGTAGTCGATATTGACCTCAGCAGGTGTTCAGTCGTATGTTGCAATGTCGAGTGTGTGAACTGCCGACCACATTGAAGTTGCAATAGTGCCAAAGAGTGATCGTACAAAGAATGCAGTACGAGGTGTGATCATAAACTACTGATAGTACATACATTAGGTTGTAGTCTCCATATCGGTTTAGGCACTGTCACTTCATGTGATGAGTGTGAATATTCCCTCTTGGTAACAATCCTGTCCTTGCGGGTTCAGTCACGTTGTCACCAAGTGTTTCTCCTCCTAGGGGCTCCTTAAGTGAGGAAACAAGGGAAAATCACTAGGAGCGAGGTCTGGGCTGTGGGGAGGGTGGTCAATGATGTCCCAGTGAAACTGCTTCAACGGCCTGGTGGTCTTCTGGGCTGTATGAGGTCACGTGCTGTCATGAAGGAAGATGACGCCCTCTGTGAGAAGTCCTGACCACGGTGACAGGTTTCGCCCATATAACTGTTAATAACTGATGGGATCTCTTCAAGAGAGCAGTTTTGCAAACGAGTTTCCAATAATTTCTTACCTACAACTAGCGCTGTGGGTGGCGGGTGGCTGAAACTCTGCACAGTTACCAACCGTATGTATTCGAATTATCCTCACACTATTAATGTCTCCATAACAGACGAAACTCCAGGAATACCAACCTTGTAACCTTAGTTTCTGATCACACCTTGTATATAAGGATATCCTTGAGCAAATATTCTCCCATTGACCGTCAGGTTCCAATGGGTTTTAACTCTTAATTATTTATGTTCACTCAAGTAATTTATTATTTCTCTTATAATAAAAGTAACTATTTAAGGCACATTTCTCTGACCATTATAAATTATCAACATCCACCCTAATCTATGGACCCTGGGAGACAGTTAACATTCCATGTGATGAAATTGAATGATTTACAGTTTTATTTCCTTAAAGATACATAGGCTATTTAAAATATAATAACAATTTCTCATTAAAACATAAATTAATCATTAATACACACAGAATATATAAAACATTTGGCAGTTTACTTTAAAATCTCAAAATTGTGGCCATTTCTTTGTTGTCCTTTACGAAGTATTTACAACATAGGTTATCTAAAATATATCAACCATCTCTTATTAAAACATAAATTAATCATTAAAACTCACATAATATTTATAAACATTTGGCAGTTTACTTTAAAATCTTTGTTATCTTTTACTAAGTATTTACAACATAGGTTATCTAAAATATAATATTAACCATTTCACATTAAAAGGCTGAATTTGTCAAACATTTGGCAGCTTATTTTAAAATCTTGAAGTTAATGGGAATTTCGTCGTTTTCCTTGACAAAGTATTTACATACAGCAGGATTCATCTCGAAATGTTGTTTGGATTCTAGTATCTCGTCAAAGCTGAGAGAACCATCCTTTGTAGTGTCTTCAAAATACATTTTGTGATTACCATCTGTGGATTCTAAACTCACACTATATCTATAACGTGGGGCATCTTCGGATGGTCCTATGTACTGTACAAAAAGTATGCAATATTTAGTTGTTGGATCAGTCACATAACGTAACCAGAATAACTCTCCACATGCCGGAATCAGGAAAGTGCTTTTTGGGTATGTGAAGCTGGGGATTGTCCATAACAGATCCTTTGTATTCAACATTTGTGAGGGATGTTTAAGAGAGAAGTGGTCTAGTATTTTACTTCTTTGCCCAGTCCATTGACAGTCTAATGGGCACGAGTGCAATCTAAACAAACAAGAATGTTCATGACTCTTCAGATCAGCGTGCAACATTCTTACTTTACAGCCAAACTCTCTGTTTTCACAAGGAAACTTAACATCGCGAGCGAATTCTTCTGCTACGTAATTTCTTCCCCCAACATATCCTTCATTGCACACCGGACATTTCTTCAGACTGTCCTTACAATCGCAGCATACGCTGTGACCACTCTTACACAGTTCAATTCGTCCAGTCATGTATTTAAAGCACACAGGGCATTCCCAAATCTTCAGCAATTTACAGTCGTCAGTGTAGGATGACGCCATGCTCATCCCCTGCAACAGAATATACACATTGCAAGCTTAGCTCAAGTTGAGACTTGTTCAGACTTGTCAGTGTTGGATGACGCCATGCTCATCCCCTGTAACAGAATATAAACATTGCAAGCTTAGCTCAGGTTGAGACTTGTTCAGACTTGTCAGTGTTGGATGACGCCATGCTCATCCCCTGTAACAGAATATAAACATTGCAAGCTTAGCTCAGGTTGAGACTTGTTCAGACTTGTCAGTGTAGGATGACACCATGCTCATCCCCTGCAACAGAATATAAACATTGCAAGCTTAGCTCAGGTTGAGACTTGTTCAGACTTGTCAGTGTAGGATGACGCCATGCTCATCCCCTGTAACAGAATATAAACATTGCAAGCTTAGCTCAGGTTGAGACTTGTTCAGACTTGTCAGTGTAGGATCACGCTATGCTCATCCCCTGTAACAGAATATAAACATTGCAAGCTTAGCGGAGGTTGAGACCTATTCAGACTTGTCAGTGTTGGATGACGCCATGCTCATCACCTGCATCTGATTATAAACATCGCAAGCTTAGCGGAGGTCGAGACCTGTTCAGACTTGTCGGTGAAGGATGACTCCATCCTCATCACCTGCAACGGAATGTAAACATTGCAAGCTTAGCGGAGGTTGAGACCTGTTCAGACTTGTCAGTGTTGGGTGTCGCCATGCTCATCGCCTCCAACAGATTATAAACATCGCAAGCTTAGCACAGGTTGAGACTTTTAAGTGGCACCCTTGTGAGGCCGAGCATTGACGGCATCACGGAGGGCAGTATTAAGCATCTACCTGACCAAACTGTCACATGGTCAAATATCAAATGTGTTTGAAGTATTTTTAAGTAGTCTTAGTTTAATCCAACAACTAGTATTTGGAAGTGGAATAATGTTCATGTTTCTATGTATCCGAGATATAGCCCTATGTACTTTATGCACCCCAACTAACTGTAGAAGATGATACCATATTGGACCAACAGCGGTAGCTAAGCTCTCTAACCCACAGGGCAAGGCCATGCTCTCTGCAGACTCAGTAGACGAGAACCTGTGTTCGTGTGATGTCTGGAGTAATATGCATTAACATCTAGGATTGAGCAAATACCTTAAATTATGGGGCCACTCTGGCATGTAAGGACGCACTGTTTGGAACCTCATACAACTGATAAATATGGCGGCAATTCAACCACACCATCAAAGAAACGAACATCAACGTCTGCAAGTCATCAACTACACTAAAACTTTCCCCTAGACACGTACGTATCGCAGAAGTGCCAGAAATTACCTCCTTTTAATTTCATCATATGGAAGGGGTTCCTGCTCTGATTATTTAACCTTAATATTAACTCATATTTGATCACATGCAATATTTTCAGACCATCACCATACAGTACTCAAACACATTTATGCTAAATCGTATCAGATTCCCTACAATTGCAGTTGCAAATGGTTATCCAGTCTCCTGCTATCTCGAGTAGCAATTTATGCGGCAATACCAATAATTCATCGTGTATCTGAAATACTTATGAATATCAGGACAGTCTCTCAAGGAACGGAATACAGATTGAGCTGAGCAAGTGGCATGTCTGGAAAGTACTGGGGTTGTAAAAGTCATCTCTACTTAGTATAAAACTAAGTCCCCGATTCTTGGACGTTACGGATAATCTCGAGAACCACTGGATGGATTTTGATGCGGTTCCCATCATTCTATAAAGGATATCTCGAGGAAGGTTTCTGTTGAAAATAAATTATTTATGACCAAAGGAAGGCCAGCATTAACGATTTCAGTGATAAGGTCGAAAAAAACCTGGCATCCGTGCACTTTTTAACTTACGCTGGGCAAACCGTTAAAAATACCAATATACTAATGAGTGTAAGAATTGTTCAGCACGAAACGTTCTACAGAAAATTCCCAGGCAGCATATCTATGTCTATCTTTAATACATCGCCCACTAAGTGTTTTTACGTTTTCATTTCTTCCAACGATCTCCATTCAATTACTAGCTTCGAGACAGTTTACGAGCTAGCCAGCCGGCGAGCGGGCCTATCACCCCAGACACTGTCGAGCTGAGTTGAGTCAAACTTCAGAGACGAGTGGATGTGTTTGGAGTTTCCCTGGAAGTGCAACTCTGCTTTTCTTTACTTCGCCTGTGAACTTTTCGTTCCGCAAAATGCAGTCAAGTTATGATTGGACGGAGGAGGAATTTGTGTTTCACCTCACCATTCTTAAATTATGTCTGACAAGAATTCGTGCACATGCATCTGCATGATAATATAATTGATAGCCCAGTCAGTGATTTTAACCCATCATGCCGAGACGTAAAACTGATATAGGTCGTAGTTCATCGACATCGAAAAGACAGCGTGACAATGAAACTGAGCAACACAAAATTTCTCGATTGTCACACGAGAGGGAAAGAAGCAATTCACAAAGATAAAGTGAGTCATTCCCAAAGTTTCTTTGACACAGGGAAGAAATGTTCATGGTTTGTGGTCCGATGAGAATTCTGCTATGAATTACGATTCCTTAATGACAGAGATAATTTGATGATTTGGGGAAACAAGGACGAGGAAGTACAGGAACAGTTGGACGTGTGGGAAGGAATAATACAAGGATATGGGATGAAATATAGCATAAATAAGAGAGAGATGGTGATCACAACAAGGAAGAAGGAAAGAACCACAACGGGAATAACAATTGGTGGGGAACAGCTGAAGAAAGTGGAGAGTTTCAAGTATCTGGGGAGCCTGATACAAGATAATGGAAGAAACTATAGAGAAATAAATGAGCGGGGAAGACAGGCAGAAGCATTTCGGAGGAGTGTGAGAAGCATGTTATGGAGCAAGGATGGCCCTCAGAACAGCAAAAATATCATATATCGGACGTACTATGTCCCTATCCTGACGTATGCCTCGGAGACCTGGGTTATGAAAGGAAGGGAGAAGAGCAAAATACAGGCCAGTGAGATGAGGTTCTTGAGAAGCAGTATTGGAGCTACAAAGACTGACAGAATAAGAAATGAGAGGACCAGAGAATTAATGAAGGAGGAACCATTACAGGATGGTATAGAGAAATCTAGACTTAGATGGTATGGACATGTAAAACTAATGGAGGAAAAGAGGATGCCCAGGAGGATACAAGAGACGAAGTGGGAAGGAAAGAGACGAAGTGGAAGAAAGCGTGAAGAAGAAAGGAGAAGACTGGACAAGGGTGGAGGCTGACAGGTGGTGGGAAGACAGAAGACGTTGGAGAGGCTTGTGTTCCAAACAGACCCGGCCAGTGGCTGGAAACTGTGCAAGATGATGATGAATAATGACAGAGCATGGGTTCGAATCTCAGCTTGGCCATCCTGAAAGAAAATGATTATGCAAACAAATCTAATGTTCATTGTGTGCAATATTATAATACCATTGTATGTCTACCCCTTATTAATTCCAACGGGGTCGGGGATGAGATGAAATTCTATTGCGGAGGATTTTACGGCCGGATGCCCTTCCGGATGCCAACTACATCATAGGAGTTAATGAGAGATAAATGAATGAAGATGAATGAAACTGGGCAAGTAAAATTTCAAGCAGTTCCAACTTTGGCTACTAGATGCCACTGTCAGCGACACTGTCACCCAGCGCCGAACGTTGGAACTTAGAGCGTTTCTAACCAAATAACCTACGAATTTAGCTACACTACCAATTGCAGTGGTAGGTTCTTTTACATGCCATAAATCTATGACAGTTGGCCAAACAGCACTCCGGGCGCGCTGACACTCTGGCTGCACTCCGGAGTGCTTCTGACGCGGACGGCCTTGCAGTGATGGTGGGGGAAGACTATATGTCTGTCTCTCGCTCGCTCGCTCTCCCGTCTTACTCACTCCCGTACTGCCTTTGCTGTGTCGAAGGTCAAAGAATCGCGGTGTGGTGTCCCATAGGCTATATTGAATGAGTTTTCTACAAGATTTCTAGAACTTACAAAACTTCACCCTGTTTTTGATTTGTTTGTCAAGCCATTTTCAATCTCTGTAACTGAGGTTCCGCATGGGTTCCAAATGGACCTTATAAATTTGCAATGTAGCACTAGACTTTAGGATATTTCTAGCCCTGTGAAAGATTTGTCCGATTTCTAGTCAAAATTACCGCAGCAAAAATATCCAAAATTGCACAGGTGTTATCAATGTTTGGAGCAACGTATGTATATGAAACGTTTGCAGGCGCGGATCTAGAGATTTGCTTTGGGGGGGGGGGGGTTCACAGAATCGAAATTGTTAAGAAAAATGGTATCACTAACAACGCAATCACAAAATAACCAAGCGTACATAACGAGACCAATTTTTTTGCAAGCTACATGGATAGAAATTTAATGCGTTTAGCGCACCAAAAATATTCGTACAAATTGCAACGGCGTGTTTTGCGACTTTTACATCGAGCTTCGAGAAATGTATCAAGGCTCGTTACAGTTTAGGAATGTTGAGTTGGTAGCGACAAAGGGAGAAAGTCACAGCTTAAATTGCCAACCAAACTTGCAGTTTGGACGTCGGCAAAACTTTTTGGAGCAAAAAAAAGCCCCAAATTCCTGTCCGTGCATTGCTGCACATTCATCGTGACATCACTATAGACATCGATTCGGTAATCACATGGTTTGCTAAACAAATTAGAAGAGTTGATTTTGTTATATAAATAATCGTTTTTATATAACAGATATGAAGTTGTAAATATCTACAGTTGTAACAGAACCTAATAATTGCAATAAAGATATTTTCAGTATTGAATAAAATGGAAAAAAACCAACCTGTTTTTCAGTTAAAATTCGTTAAGTTTTATTTGTCTGGATATTGTGTTTTCGTTTTTTGAGTTTGCAAAAAAAAATGGTCTCCTTTTGGGGGGAGGGGTCATGACCCCCGTGACCCCTCCCCCTTGAATCCGCGCCTGACCGTTTGTCTCTGCATTGAAACTAACAAAATCATGGCATCGCGCTCTGATGTCTAACGGTAAACTGCGAAACATCCCCCGGTTGATCGTCTCTCAAGCAATCGTACCGAACATTGAGCAAGTTAGAAATATTAAAACAAATTGAAAACGAGGAAAATAAAATGTGACCTAAATTGCATTGTCATAAAATATGAGTCCCATGATTCCCTATCAATATTTCTGATTGTTAATTCTCATGGCGTAGCAGCTAGCATTCTTGGATGTTGCCCTGGACGTCCAGGTTTGAATCCCGGCACTGCCAAGAAATTTAATTCTGGTCTGAGGGCTGAACTGGGTACACTCAGCCTCTTGAGGCAAAACTGAGAAGAGGTGGGTTCGGTTCCCATCTCAGCCATCTTTTAATTAAGTTTTCCGTGGTTTCTCACTTCTACTCCAGGCAAATGCCGGGATGGCTCCTAAATTAAGGTCACGGCCGCCTCCTTCCCAGTCCTCACCTGGATTTCAAATACACAAACAGAGTGACCACGATGTGGCAAAGCCACTACACCAATCAAGAACAAAAAAATATGTTAATGCTAAGCACTTAATCTTCAAGTTCCGGAATGCAGAGAAACACGCGAACAAAATGTAGATGTTTCGGACAATCAACACATTGGAAGGACAGTTTGTTTACATTACGTCCGGTGTGAAGGCGATCCCAACTTGACTCGGTCCTACGCACCGGCAGTCAGAGCAGGCAGCCCAGCCAAGCGAGGCAGAAACCAACCTGCCGGAGTGCGGCGCAGTGCTACTGACACACCGAGCGTGCAAAGTATGGCCACCCCTGATCTATAACATGGGCCCGCCGGCTTTACTTCCCCTCCGAAGGAAGGCATATTGGATGATTTTAACGCTCTTAAAAATGTGACGACTTCGTCCGGGTTTGAGCCCGCGATCTTGGGCGTAGCAGTTTAGCTTGCTACCGACTAAGTGTACTTATTATTATTATTATTATTAATAATAATAATCCAAAAAGCAGTCATTATTCCGACAACCAGATTAATTCAAAAATGTATGGACTAGTGAAAATGGTTTCTGTATAAGGTACGGTACGGTAGTGATAATACTCTGATTTCTTATAATCTGTATATTTGCCAAGTAAGGTTCTGAGAGTGAACGAAATGAATAATGATCATTATTAGTCTGATAACCTGTGGTTTTGTGGTAACTGTAGCAGAATGTGTATTTGTAATTGAGGGAGGATTTGGGTAGGGGGCAGTCGTGGCCTTACGTTAGGCACCATCCCGGTATTTGCATAGAATTGTCGGCCGATACTCGTATCCGAGTTTACGCTTCTCGCCCGCAGTTCTATAATCTTTAGTCCAGGCGATGAAGATGGCGCTGATTGATCATCAGGCCAATTCTTGCATAGAACATGCGACCACATATGTTGCATCCGATGGAGGGTGGAGGACGTGGTAGTGTTTAACGCATCTTCTTTCTCTGGCGAATTTCCTCTTCCTCTCTTCGACGTTCCTGCTCAAACTGCGCAACTGCAGCCGAGATGCTAGCGCGCCAGCGAGGGCGATCCAGTGCAAGAGTATGCCAAGTATCTGGGTTTATCTCTACTCGTCTCATGGTCTGCTTGAGTTGGTCTTTATATCGTTTTAAAGGCGCACCACATGGCCTCTTGCCAGTGTTGAGTTCACTATACAGGATTTGCCGAGGTAGTCTGCTGTCGCTCATACGATGAATATGGCCTGCCCATCTAAGCCGATGACCAACAATGGAGGCTTGAATACTGTTTATCATTACTTTCTCATGGAGTAGAATTGGGGAAACCACGGAACACCACTACCAGGATGGCTGAGGTGGGAATCGAACCCTCCTCTTCTCAGTTCTGCCTCACGAGGCTGAGTGCGTCTCGTACCAGCCCTCAGACCAGAATTAAATATCTTGGCAGAGCCGGGAAGCGAAGTCGGACCTCCGCCAAAAATGCTTGCCGCTAGATCAAGAGCTAATGCTATAGGCTTAGTGTTTCTTTTAACTTCTGTGCCATTAGAGACGCCGGGGTGGGGTTCTCGGTAAATCTTACACGATGTTGTCGCATCGTACCACCCTGATGTCCCATAATTCTCACTGTAATAAATAATTGCCATGATAACTTTCGTTCGAAAACTCATCCTTGAAACCATGCCGTAATAATAATAATAATAATAATAATAATAATAATACTAATAATAATAACTCATTTAGAACACAGATCAGGAACAAGTCTTACACCCACTGCCGGCTGGATCGCAACACTCCTGGTTGCTTTAAACTGCCTGCCCATTCGACGATTACAGCATTGGTTTGAGCGTACAACCTCGTTTCCAAATAAAGGCGCTAGGAAGCAGCACCAAAGCACTGTGGCAGACATAAGTTTTGTATTGATGTTAATGGAGCAGTTGTGTTTGGAATTTATTCTGAACGATTTTATAATGCTGTACTGCTGCGTGCCCTTTTGTAAATCAGAACAGGGCAAGTTAGAATACCGGGGAATCTCATTTCATGAGATACCATCAGACAATTCACTGCGTGGGATGTGGTTACGTGCAATTTCCAGAGAAGGTGACGCAGGGGAAGCAAATAAACAAATAAATAAATACATACCGGTACATGAATGAATGATAGAGTAAAAACGCGAGACAATAAATATGTAAGTAAATAAATATGTAGGTAGGTAAATATGTCAGTAAGTAAATAAATAATTTAAGAAATATGTAGGCTAAGTAAATAAATAAGTGAATAAATAAGCAAATAAATAAGTAAATAAATAATTAAACAAATAAATAAGAAAATAAATAAATAAGTAAAAAATAACTAAGAAAATAAATAATTAAATAAATAAATGTGTAAGTAAATAAGTAAATAAATATGTAAGTAAATAAACAAATAAGTAAATAAATAAGTAAACAAATAAATAAGAAAATAAATAATTAAGTACATAAATATGTAAGTAAGTAAATTAGGAAGTAAATAAATAAGCAAATAAATAAGAAAATACATAATTAAATAAATAAACATGTAAGTAAATAAACAAATAAGTAAATATATACGTAAATAAATAAAAGCAATAAATAAGTAAAAAAATAAACAATCTGTCCAAAAAATCTGTAAAAATGTACAATACAGCCATCACAATAAGACGGGTTATCAGACAAATTCACCTCACACCCAAGTACATGGGGCTACATGACCACGATGTCGCAAAGCCCCTAAATAAATCATCATCCCATTTTTCGGGGGCAGGAGGCATTTCTTTTCCCTGTCTTTTTTTGTCCTTATTCTTTTCTTTTCATCTCGCCAAGTATGCAAGTTAGATTTAAGTCAGTTAGAAGTAGTTATATTTTTATTATCGTCCTGCATAATTACGGGAAAATGAGCTAGACATTTCGCCCCTTAAAAACAATCGCCTCCACCACATGTATTTTTGCTTTCCTGTATATTGAAAATTTGCCCTTAAGTATGTGTCTGAATACTTTTAGATGTTAGAATAACAAAGGAACTTAGTGTAATGTTTTCACGTCCGTCAATCTCGATATTAAGCCTCCAAACACAACAATACTTCGTTTCAGGTATCTTCCCCTTTAAAAAGCCGCGGCAATCTCAGTGCCTTGGTGCTGCACCTAGCTGTGAATTAATGCATATATCTTGTACGACTGTGAGTGTCGAATGGGCAGGCAGTTTAAAGCAACCAGGAGTGTTGCGATCCAGCCGGAAGTGCTTACACCACTTAGGTGACTTGCACGCCAATCCACTCCCTCAAACCAGATTTAGATTACTTGGCATAGCTGGAAATCGAGTCAACAATGTTAACCACATCATCACGAGGCGTAGGCCTACATAGTAATAATAATAATAATAAATAACAATAATATTAATAATAATAATAGAATAGCAAAAAAGAACTCCGCTAGAGATAGATGATAGTTGTTTTAAGGGGCCTAACATCGAGGTTATCGGCCCCTAATGGTCTAGGTGATAGCGAAAATGATAATGAAACGAAAACCAAGGTACACATACTAAATGTAACAGACTGAAAGCATTCACAAAACGCAAGTTAAAGGAAAAAGACTGACAAAGTGGAATTTAGATGGAAAAGACGCACAAAGTGGAGTTTATGTTCGACGATGTCGAAATATAAATATTATATGTCAGAAATCTGTATCATAATGAGGCTCATTATAGTACAAGTTTTCATTATGGGACAGTTTCTCCCACCAATCAGAGCTCAAGAAACAGTTGTTTGATCAATTAGGTAAGAATAGCATCGCACCTGCGCTGAGTTCCAAGGCCTTCTAATTTAAATTTCACTGCGTGGCCTAGTGTCATAGTGGGACAATCGAGGAGGCAATGGTCAAATACAAGGTATTCTCTGCGTCTCATGCGCTCTGTTCAGTACATCAAAATGGTGAAATCTCGACAGATATTTATGAATATTTTTATGTTCGAACATAAAATAGTTATAATAATTATCTTCGAACATAAACAGTCCTATGCAACTCGCCTATAATGTTAAAACACTCGTATGGAAATTATAAAACTCGCGTTTTATAAACATACGCGTGGCTTAATTATTGCCATTATAGGCTCGTTGCATAATGTACTGTTAGATTCAAAATACTTACAAAATGCAAGTTAGATTCGAAATACCACCCAAGTTGAAAATACTTGCAAAAAGCGATTGAGGTTTAACATTTTTACAAAATGCAATTGAAATTCGAAGCACTCAGAAAATGTCGGCGCCCGCGATGCAAAATACTTACAAAATGCAAGTGAGATCGGAAATGCTTACAAAATGCAATTTAGAAAATACTCACAAAAGGTAAATTTAGATGGAAAAAGACTTACAAAATGGAATTTAGAGTGAAAATACTCAAAATATAGGATTTAGATTCAAAATACTCACAAAATGCAATTTATATGGAGAGCACTTACAAATACAAAA
Source organism: Meconema thalassinum (assembly GCA_946902985.2). NCBI lineage: Eukaryota > Metazoa > Arthropoda > Insecta > Orthoptera > Tettigoniidae > Meconema > Meconema thalassinum. The sequence continues at coordinate 28,477,260 of OX336390.1, forward strand.
TACAATTGAAATTCAAAATACTCACAAAATGCAAGTGAAAAACAAAATGCTTACAAAATGCAATATAGATTGAAAGTACGTGGAAAAAGCAATTTAGATTGAAAAACTCAGAAAACGGAAAAAACTCAGAAACTGAATTTAAATTAAAAATACGTACAAAATATAATTGGAAGTGAAAAGACGTACAAAATAAAAAAATAAAAAATAAAAAAGAATGAGGGATCAGGAAAGATGAGAGATTGGAAACAGCACAATTTCAGAGGATAAATACCTTGGAGAAACCATCCGGACTAGACAGTAGTCTCCATAAGACTACAATTCAAGACTCGTATCGCGTAATGCAAAACTACGACACTACAAGACAGTTGTTTTGCCGGAAGCTTTATACGCCTCATAAACCAGATCTCTCGGTTGTCACTCTAAAATTATAGAAATCCAAAATCAAGAACGGAAAATTCCCCGGAAAATGTATTATCCCACGAGAGAGAATGGAATGTGAGGAGAACAGCGGGCCTCTATACCTGTTCATGACAGGTTCATTGATGCAGGAGACTTCTGATATTCTATGGCCATATCTATTGAATGGACAGCGACAGACTAGCCAAAAGATTATTAATAGCAGGGGCGGCTCCTGGCTAACATTTTAGGGTGAGCTAGATGATACCATTGTTCCTCCATTTTAAATATTGTTTTATATTTGGCATTCATTGTTACCAACATTGCAATTATAATTCCACAACACCACATTTGAAACAAGCTTTAATAAATGGCTCATGCATTAAAACTGTACTCACATGGCTCCTTATTTGTAAATACCGTCTATTCCCCACTCCAGTGATGGATGGAGCAAATGAATCATCAGGGATGGATGGAGCAAATGAATCATCAGCTAGGTTGATGGGGCCCACATCTTTAAATTTCTAACTTTGTGTTCAGCAGTACAGAAGAAAATAGATTGGGTAATAAATACTCCACTTTCTTGTCGCACACAATCAGCTTATTAAATAACCATGTACAGGACTACAAAAGTTGAAGAAAAAAAAAAAAACAACAACATTAATTTATAGAAATTAACTTATCCACAGAACTCACAAAGACACTTGTATTGTGCTTGGAACACCAGGCAACTGTCTAATGTCAGCAAGCTGCGAACAATGGCTAAGTACCTGTTTAAGGGCGTGGTTGGGGGTGGACCCTTCTTCCGTAATCCGGTTTGACAAGAGACAGAAGCAGGAAGTGAAATAGAGAAATGATCTACTTCGCTTCAAAGCAACGCTATGAGCCCATTTTGCAGGCCTTAGAAGAGAAAGGAAAATCCCTTCAAAGCACAGAATAATTTGCGTGCAAGACAGTGCTATTATGCGGTTTTCCCACCCGGCCCATCAAGCCATATACTTTACATGGAAGGTTCAGTCGAGTGGCCCTCACTATGACAATACACCCTACGAGACTGTCCGAACTTAAGCTAGGGATGAGTTATGTAAACTGAATTCCTTTTACGAGATTAGGCCTATAAGTAGAATTAAAACAACGTGGAGTGACGTCACAACGCCACGATACTCCTAACGCAATGTTCAGCTTCACGTCATTTCCTCCATTATTCTACATTCTGGCTCTTGGTTATTGTGAGGATATGCAGTTACAAATTAGAGGACGAACCTGATTTATTTACTGTATGGAATTGCAGAGAATTATGTGAGAGACCAAATTGTAAAACCTACTGATGTACCTGAAAAGATCTGTGATTGATATTTTGATATAGAAACGTGGTTGTTCTGGAAATCCAAATATTCTCTTAAGAATATCAATTTTTAGTGAAAACTATCATAATGTATTCCATAATAATGACATATTGATTGGGGGTGTTGACGCGACTACGTACGTTAGATTGGCGAACTCAATCGAATGTAGGTGGCAGGTCGGTCGCGACAATATGGTGGATGCAACTTCATTATGTGTTGAATGTTGTTGGCAATTTTAGGCAGGCTTTTATTGAAGGACAGGAAATTTTAGATGCCAAGCACATAATTATGTGCGGGAAAGTGGTAGAAACAGAAGATTTTATGAGATTTGAACCTTTATGCTTACAAACTAGTAATTTGAAAGGAGTACCTCACCGGATTAAAAAAGAAATTCGGCTACCATTGCCGTAAAAAAATAATTGTTCAGGAATATATCATAAGCGTGTGGTCGGTACACTGCTTTACCTACTTCAGTAAGTAGATACATTTAAATGTGGAAGATATAGCCTTATACTGTTGAAATCGACTGTACAAGTGGACTAGAAAGATTTTATAAAAATTGTAACAGGCCCCTGATTATAAACTCAGAATATCTGAGCTTCACAGATTTGAAGCAGCAATGGGGCAAGTTAAAGAAAGACAACCACATGTAGGCCTCCGATAAAGCGACCCCTAAAAGTATTTTTCCCCACATGGGAAGAACAGCTGTCAAATAGACCCTGCTATGTCGCCTAGTTTGTAGTGCAGGGGAGAGTGTAGGGTAGGCCTACTGGTTATTGTAAGAAATTTATTAATAAATAATTCTCCTTTGTAAAATGCCAGCCTCATACGATCATATACTTCGAAATCGGCTTTTCAATGCGAAGTAATCGACAGAATTCCGTCTGAAAAGCTTTCTTTCTGTGGAAGTACAGCATTACTCTATTACTCTAGCCTCAATTATTATGAAAATAACTGAAAATACGAGAAAAGAGCACACCCATGTTTCCATCACGCTTACGCTAGTTCCAGATAACGGCAGCACCGTCGCTTGAGTTCGCGAATAGCGAGGCGTGACTTCCTAAGGGTTAATGACGCACCGCCCCTGATTAAAAGTAAACAACTCAACCAAGGTCAACATAACTGGCTAGAAGAATCTAAGGCGGACCTCCACGAAATAAATATCAGACATCATAGAAAATCGTGGCGCCTTAGTACAACAGTAGCAAGCACAAATTCATGGAGGAAGCTAATAATAAGCTAATAATGATAATATAATAACCCCTGGCACTACAGCCCGTGAGGGCCTAGGCCTACCAAGCGACTGCTGCCCAGCCATTTTGTCTGCAGATATTGGGGTGACGCGTGATCAGCGCATCGGGTCCCCTCGGCCGTTAATCTTTGTTTTCGTGATCGGGGCGCAGCCTCACTGTCAGACAGCTTCTAAATTGTCATCCTGAGGCTGAATGGACCTCGTTCCAGCCCTCACGTCAGTTTCAAAATCCCTGTCGGAGCCGGGAATCGAACCCGGGGCCCCCAGCGTGCTACCCCAACACCACGGGGCCGGCCAACTGGTACAGTAGCAAGTGGTCCACAGAACGCGAGATGCAACACAGTGCATTCATGACGAGATTTTGGGAGGATGAGGAAGGGAAAACCATCATGCCTACCATCAAGCTCAACCGCGCTCTTTGAATGAGGCTGTGTGGCATGGTGGACATGTAGCCCCGTGTACTTGTATATTGGCTCTCAGGATTGCGGTTAGCCTAATTGCAAAGTGATGTCCTTCGCATTGAGGATGTGTGTATGTGGCTAAAATGCTTCTTACAACTCAATAATTCAATAAGCTATACTCTACGGTACTGACGTATGGCCGCTAATACCACGTGACCCGCTCAGAGAGTAAAAAAACGAGACCCCATTTGTCACTGTTCCTAACAAGCCAGTGTGACCATGTTATTCCAAACACCAAGTAGGCTGAATGTCTGCGATGCCAGGCGTGTTTGAGAGCTGAGGGACAGCATTTTGAACACCACCTGTAATGCCATGTGGATTCGAAACTAATAGTCCAATAGAAATGGCTTTTTATTTTTATAAATTTGAATTGCGCGTTTTACAGGCCAGCTATAGTTCCATGCCGTGCTTTGAGACACGCTGCTACCAGTGGCCTATGCAGGATTTCCTTCTGGGGGGGGGGGGGGGGGTCATTAATTAAATAGGGTAATTGTGCACATTATTAAAGGGGCTGATGACCTTGCTGTTCCGCCCCATAAAAAAAGTTAACAGCATAATTAAAATGACATTTCGGTTAATATACATAAAAACAATTAAATAACCGTTCTCTATGCAGGAATAGTACATTATGCAACGAGCCTATAATGGCAATAATTAAGACACAAGTATGTTTATAAAACGAGCGTATGCGAGTTTTATAATTTCCATACGAGTGTCTTAATTACCATTATAGGCGAGTTGCATACGACTGTTTATGTTCGACGATAATTACAGGGTGTTTCAAAAAGAATATACGTATTACAAAGTATTATTTTGTCCAAACTATCGATCGCTGCGCCTCGGCTCGGCTATTGGAGAAACAAATACATAGTCTAGTTTATATTAATAGCCTCTAGATGTCAGTTGTTTCTGTTTTGCTTGGTAACCGTCATATGTTTAAAATGGCTACTCCGCAGCAGAAATCATTTTGTTTTCTGAAGTTTGCGAAGTGCAATTCCGTGATTACAGTGCAAAGACGTTTCAGGTTGAGGTACAAAATTGATCCTCCGAATGGGTGGAACATTCGCAGATGGTATCGATAGTTTGTAGATACATGATGAGTATGTAAAGGGAAGAGTCCCGGCCGCCCTCGTGTTTCTGAAGAAAATGATGCGCGAATTCAAACTGCTTTCCAACATAGTCCTTGAAAATAAACTTGTCGTGCCAGTCGGGAGTTACGACTGCCTACAACAACAATTTGGCGTGTTTTGAGACGTCGGTTGGTTATGAAGCCGCGAAAGTTACAGCTGTTACAAGAAGTCCTTATGACAAACGCAAACGTGTGGCATTTTGTAACAAGATTCATGATGCTATTGACAATGATAACACTTTTGCAAAACACATAGTGTTCAGTGATGTTAGTGGTCAGGTAAACAAACACAATGTTCTAATTTGGGGCCTACAGAACTCACATGCCGACATTGAACAAGTACGAGATTCGCCCAAAGTCAATGTGTTTTGTGCGATATCCCGATCAGCTGTTTACAGCCCATTCTTCTTTGATGGAACACGGTTAACGGTCAGCAGTATCTCGCTATGGTACAAAACTGGTTGTTTCCGAGGCTGCACGAACACAACTTCATTTCTCAACAAGACGGGGCACCCCCTCACTGGAGTCGCCAAGTGCGTGAATATCTGAATGAAACTCGACCGAACCGTTGGATTGGTCGTCAAGGAGCTGACGACTTAGTATGTCTCAGCTGGGCTCCACGGTCACCGGATTTGACACCCTGTAACTTCTTCCTGTGGGTTTTCGTTAGAGACAACGTTTATATACCACCACTCTCACAGAACCTGGAAGAGTTGAAGAACAGGATCCGTACTGCCACCTCAGTGACGAAGTATGGGAGATATTTCAATATCGGTGTGATATTGTTCGTGTCGCTGATGGAGGACACATTGGACATATGTAATCTAAACTTGAGAGGTTCCTAAATATGTGTGTAAAGTTTCATATTCGTATGTCTTAAAGTTTAATAAATATATACATACGAAATAAGTATATTCTTTTTGAAACACCCTGTATTATTAATTATTTTATGTTCGAAACCAAATATTCATAAATATCTGTCGAGATTTCGCCAGTTTTATGTACTGAACAGAGTGCATGCGACGCAGGGAATGCCTTGTATTTGACCATGGCCTCCTCGATTACCCTACTATGACACTAGGCCAGGCAGTGAAATTTAAATTAGAAGGCCGTGGAACTCAGCGCATCTTAATTATCTAATTGGTCAAACAACTGTTTCTTGAGCTCTGATTGGTGGGAAAAACTGTTTCATAATGAAAAATAGTGTTATAATGGGCCTCATTATGGTACAGTTTTCTAACATTTTCGAACATAAAACTATTTTAGGCCTTATTATTTTTTCGACACAATGAAAAAATGAAAAATATGGAAAACAGTAACTAAATATTAAAAGTGAAACAATGCAGTGGTATCGTCATGACCATAGTTACGTGGTTGCTTATAATATTGATATAATGTGAGAGAAAAGTAATGTGTTGCACTCCGTGTTCCTACCGCCATTACTATTGACTCTCACAATCTGCCCATCTTGATGACTATCTGTATCATTAATTGGAGTAAATTGCAGAAACTCCTCATGTACTGAATTATCTTTAACGAAACGGACACACACAATTAAAGCAACCCGAAGCGACGTGAGAAAGGTTACCGATCGCACACTTCAACAGTAAAACTGATCCATGGTTTGTTCCAACACTGAAGGAGGGGTCTCGCTGCGAGTAGAGTACAGGACATTTACCAAGTGACGAACGTGATCCCTTTTGAAATATATACAGGAGTAAGAAGCCTCAATAGCGGTGGCGTAAAACAGCTGATAAATGGGACAATACAAAGATTCAAGTAAAGAAATGTCTCTGGGGGGGTTTAAACCCTAACCCTCCCCCCGTCGGTACGCCACTGGCTGCCACAGAGCAGAGCTTATAGCAGTTGAATGTGCTAATGTGCTTGCCAAATTTTATAATTCTAGTGGTCTTATAAATGTCAAAAGTTAAATGTGTGTTAATATTTACCTAAAATCGTAAAATCTAGTTCTACCTAAAGGTTGGAGATAGACAAATCTGGTTCTGCTGGTGCAGTGGTTCAAGCTGCTTGCCTCTCACCAAGGCGGACCTGGTTCGATTCCCGGGTCAATGCATGCGAGATATCACGTCAGGTGGTTTGGATTCCCGAGGCTCACGACCGCCATATTAACGGCCACGTGCTCCTTTAACCCGCGAGGCTTAAATAATGCTCTACATTTTCGATTTTGGTCAGCCCTTATTTTCTGTAGCTTACTGTACTTTCCTTCCTAGCCTTGAACTTTACCCTGCAAAAGAAACATGCCCATAGCTTTTTAAACACTCAAATTATTTATATATTATTTACGGCCGGGTCAGATTTACCCATGGCGCCAGTCCTCGCGTGACAATTTTCGGCTTAGGTTAGTCGGGACAATCTGTGGAAAATAAGAGGGAAAATCTACCTATTTTGGTGGCATACAATCACATAGCTCACTCGTTGATCCATGTTTAGGGTCTAAGGACACCTTGGTCATCAGCTCCTATCAAGGCCAATTACACTGTTACGAAAGTTATTGTCATTTTTCTGCATGTTAAATTTGAAAAATATAAATAAACCCCATTTTATATTGGGAATAGTTCATAGGAAGACACCAGGTATAAAATTACTTCATAAAAATCCGCACGACTACGATAAAAAGGGAGTGACCCACTATGGGTCAAAATGACCCGGCGCGAGTCCTCGTGGTATATTTTTTCACGCTGGTTCTCAAGGGTTAATAGTCCTACGATTTTACATTTAGCCACAAATCTCCAAAAGGTTTGCACTGTCTACGCCATTTGATGTGAAAGAGCAATTTTAAAAATTCACCTTTTTGGATGTTATCCCGAAGATTACGCGCTAGAAGCTACGCTCTGTACCTTGTAAGGCCCCCTTTCACGTGGAGGTTACACGCTAAAATCTACGCCATGTACCTTGAAAGGGCCCCCATCCACGTGGGGGTTATGCGTTAAAAGCTACGCCCTGTACCTTGTGAGGGCCCCTTCCACGTGGAGGAACAGGAAGCTTTTCAGTCAATCAACACCAATTTTGCCCAATTACATTATTGTACACAAAAGAGGGTTGTTTTGCGATAAATATCTCATGTAACATTACTTTCAGGTTAGGATACATAAATACTTGTTACCCCCTCTAATGTAATGGGACACAATGTGTGTTGACCCCCCTTTTCCTTCCGATATTTACGATATAAATGTTCTGATCGAGCGTCAAGTTGTTTGGAACAAGGAATATAGTCCTACATCTGCCAATTTCAAATGTCTAGCTCATGTACAAGTGGGTAAACTACTGTGCGTTATGCCAGCGAGTGAGTCATCCATGTACAGCCTCTCTAACACTAAACACTGTCATGAAGTCAACCAATGAGAATGATTAAAATAGTGTTTATTCTGTAATCCAGAAGGTCTGAGAAAGAAGAACATTTTATAAATCGCACTACTAGAGCATTTTACCAGTTTCTGTATCCCACCTACGCCCCTGAATGACAAGCAAATTCCTCCTTGCCGGGTTTCGTGGCCAAGTGGACACAGAGTTTGAATTTGGTGCGAGGAGACCCCGGGTGCGATTCCCTGTCGAATTATGGATTGTAACTTCGTGCGGTTTATTACCTTGGATCGGGGACTGGGTATTTGTGCTAGTCTTGAGCGTTCGTTTCAATACAATGCCGTACAATAATAATATTGATGCCATCTTACCTTCAGGTTATACAGCAGACTAGACTGGACTGTGGATGAGCGATCTGCTCTGCTGGTGACTGCAGGCTGCAACGGACTAACTGAAGCATGGGGGGAGGTTTCGGGGAGAGCGACACGCCCCCTTTGAGCTGCAAGGAGATGGTAGTTCCTAAACCACTCCAAATAGTCTTGGATGTCATTGGCGTAACATTGCAATGAGAACTGAATACTTTTTTTTTCTAGGAATGGTAAAATACACTCCATGGGTATAAATCACTACTTGGCACAATAAGCCGTGTTATCGTATACAAGGTGCTTCGTAACAAAGGCGAAATATTACGCGGAAACACATAGAATATAGGTGTCGGAAGGTGCGAGTTTTATCAGAGGAGGAACATCTTGGGAACTTCGAATTATCATAACGGCAGTGAACTGATTATTTATAATTACCGGTACATCAAATTATAATTTTCAAGTTTTTATTGGTGTTTGGTCATTCTTCAAATTTTAGGCTTAATTTCGAGCACAACCGACTCCATAATACATTTTCATTCATTGTTCGTAGGCATTTTAAAATTCAAGAAACGGCAATTAATACTCACTTGAGAAAGACGTGCACTTTGGCACAAAAATACGGAATAGCCTACATTTTCTGCAGGGTGACCAACTCTCAGTATTTGACCCTATTTTTTCACAATCTCCCAGCTCCCGTATTTTCTCCCTCTTTTTGTGAATTTCTCCCGTATTTTTTCTTCAAGTAAAAGCATTCAGTTTCAATGATTTAAATTTTGCGCACACGGTTGTAATTAGTTTAAACGTTCGAGAGCAGACGTAATTGATTCTAAATCGACTTTTTTTTCTATCGATTATCTCGTTTAGAAATGACCAACCAATGAGTTTAAATCTCCTTGTCTGTTAAACCAATGAACGCGTACGGTAGTTTCTTACTTACTTAGCCTACTTTCTTTCTTTCTATGTGTTGCTCAGCTGGTGTTGCTTTGGCGTGATTTGGTTTCGGTGGACAGACGCTAGGAATAGGAGCAGTACAAAGCTGATCAAATCAGAACTGCAAAATCACGTATTCTTGCACTTAATTTTTTAAAAATTGCTATTAAAGTGATGGCAAACTATTGTTACAAAATATTCAGGTCTTCTTAAACTATTTTTTTTGTGTGAAATTTTACCGTGTTCTATATCTCCTTTATTCTTGGGCAAGAATATAGAAATCTCCCTTATTTTCTTCAGTTTTCTAATTTTCTGGTACCATACGGTATTTTGTTTGTGGGCTAGAGACTTGGCGATTAGCCTCGTACTGTTTACCGTACCGTAATTATTACTGACTGATATATTCTAGATTGGTTAAAATATTCCAGATGATCGGAGGCAAGAACACAGAGAGATGCCATTAACGATGCCAACAGATAGTTTTGAAGAATGCCCAGTAAATATTTTAATAAATAACATAAAATCAAATAAAAAGTGTTTTCAAAACCCTTCCCATTGTCGATGCCCACACTACACCAGTTATCGTCAGCCTGTGTTAAAAACAAAATACATTAGACCGGGTTACACCCACTCAAACGAGCTCTGGGCAACTCCTCTTCATTTTTTCCTCCATGCAGGAGCGTATATAATAGATAAGGGGGGGGGGGGGGGGGTGGTTAGCACGATGTAAATAGTGTGACAATCAGCTTGCTCTAATATTATATTATATACTAGCTGTTACCCGAGGCTTCGCCCGCAATAACATTTGTAATCCCGTTGTAACATTAGTTATATAGATAGATAACCATGGGTCCTAGTGGAAAATAATTCTATCACCTGAAACCAAAAATGCGAAAAAAAACATCAAAATATCATGTTGGTTTCGGACCCTAAAAGACGTGAAAAATATAATAAAAGTATTAAAAAAACTATTTTTTGAAATTTCATTCGAATCAATTTTTATGTCATTCCTGGGACTTAGAAAATTCCGGCCAAAAAGTACAAAATCATTAATAACTTGCTAAGTATTCCTCGTATGATGAAATAGCAAGAGACGAAAAAGATGTAATGTGTTATTGTCTATAACATAGGCCATGTATAATTTTCCACTCAGACATATTACCTGTTTTCCCCCCAGAATTTCACCCCTCCCCATTGGCCCCTTAAATTGGATTTATGAAAAAAAAAAAGAACGGTCAAACACCTATTTAATTATTTTTATGCTGATTTTTTTCCGCTGAGTTTCAAACTCCTCGCCTATGTCGTTTAAGAGATACACGCTCCGTTAGGAATCCTTCAACCCCCACTTTTCACCCCTTTCACCTCATAATATACACCACATCGAAAAACTCGCAGACAGGTGTCTTCTTATTTTTAATGATGAGTTTATATGCCGAGTATCACATCCCCCAATGAAACCAATCGGGAAATGCAGGTCTACCCCCTTAACACCCCTTTAGAACCTGAAGATCCAAAAATCCTTTCTTAGTGGGCGTTTGCGGCCCTTGAGGAAGCTGCATACCAAATTTTATTCCAATCCGTTCGGTGGTTTCTCAGATTTCGTGATGAATGAATGAGTGAGTGGTATTTGAGCTTTACATAATAGATTATAACTTATATATTACATGTTTAATAACATAACCTCTTATTACTCTCCAGTGCCTTCACCTACCAGGAATAGTAACAACTGCCCTTGAAGCGTGTGACCCTTATCAAACTTTTGGCAATTTTGCCTGTCTCTGTAGCTGCCGCCAATAGTTTGAAAACATACTTCTAAAAACAGACTCAACGGTCTAGCATTGTTATCTATTCACAGACACATACAAATCACTGACGATGAAGTTAAAATTCGATTTGGCAATGCTTCAAGAAACCTGGACTTTATGTTATAGTGTAAGTTGTAAATCTAAACAGTAATGTTAATTCTTTCCATGTAAACACTATCAAGTGAGCAAGATGATTGTATTAATGAAAAGTAACATAAAATGGTTTTTATTTCGTTTGACATTAACCAAAAGCTGAAGGAAGTACTGTAGGAGACTTCTGTTACTTAGGAAGCAAAATAACCAGTGATGGACGAAGCAAAGAGGATATAAAAAGTAGGTTGGCTCTGGCAAGGAAAGCATTTCTACAAAAAAGGAATCTGTTGACATCGAATATACTGTAGATTTAGGTATTAGGAAGTCATTTTTGAAAGCCTTTGTCTGGAGCGTGGCGCTCTATGGAAGTGGAACTTGGACTATTGGTGCAGCTGAAAAGAGGAGAATTGAAGCGTTTGAAATGTGGTGTTACAGGAGAATGATGAAGATCAGGTGGGTAGATAGGGTGACAAACGAAGAGGTATTAAGACGAGTGGGAGAGGAGAGATGTTTCTGGCGACTGCTAATGAAGAGGAGAGATAGGTTGGTATGATACATACTAAGACACCCAGGAATAGCAAGCTTAGTTATGGAAGGAAGGGTCGAGGACAAGAACTGTAGAGGTAGACCAAGGTTAGAATATGTTAAACAGATTGCCTCGGATGTAGGGTGTGGTAGCTATGTAGAGATGAAACGATTAGCTCAGGACAGGGAGGCATGGAAAGCTGCATCAAACCAGTCAAAAGACTGAAGACTCAAACAACAACAACAACAACAACAACAACAACAACAACAAAACATCACAACAAATTGGTTGAATAGGTGATGCCAGATAACCTTAAAACTCATCATTTTGCACCAAATTATGCAAAAGTTTCCTGGGTGGAACCCCGGGCCCCCTTTTCTTTGGAAGCTATTCCATCCCACCAACCCCCCAGAAAACCCCCGCCCCCCCCCTCAAAAATAATCCTCTATATATGCCCCTGCCTCTATGTTGTCCATGTTGCCAGCATGGTGACACAAAAAGACCCTAAGTGTTGTCTCCATTTTCAAGCATTTGTATGCAATTTTCAATAATAATTATCGGGGTTTATTGCATTTTATATGCATTTGAAGTACCTCTTGGTTGTGCGCTACCTTTTTGAAAGTTTTCAAGAGTATTCATGTATACCCTTCTTATTCCTGTTCCTAATATTAGGAAGCGATGGGGTGACATTTTCAGTTTCTGAGTAGCAAGTGCACCCATATTAAATACACTTACAGCATTGCCATGTCTACTCTTGATTTTGTGGTAAAAGAATGTTTAGGTTTTGATTCACTATCAACAACTTCAGCAACAGATTTGGTCTCCGGTATCGTAAGCCAGGTTTTGTTTCGCTGGAGGAAGTAACGGACGAAATTATATCGGTTACGCTGAGCAGTTCAGGAATAGCATGAACATTTACTAGAATACTGTTGCCACATGTTGCTAAAAATCATTATTGTACAGTGTGGAGTAAGAGAACATCTTGAGGAACTGAGTAGGATAAAATTGCAAATGTTTCTGCGCCCATCTGTCACCAACTACACCAATGACACGAGACTACGTCTTGAGAAGAAAATCAAATTATGAAAAGAAAGAATCACAAAAATTAAGAAAAGTCGTTCCTTTTTACTGAAACTCTATGGTGCACTGGTAAAACTATTCAGTGCAGCCATCTGCTGACAGAACCGTACCGTACTCGTGTAGGCCTACATACCAGACAGTTGTGCGTGCTGTCTAATAAGGGAAATCCGCAGTTGAAACGAACTCCTAGTAGTAAAAGATGAACATCTCTTATATTTTACTTCATTCTACTAAACAATGTGTATTTATGTACTGTAAATATAGTGTATAGGTATATTTTTGCTGGTTTTAGCTTGCGGTAGCAATGCTATCACAGCGCTGCAGTGGTCAATACGCGCACTGCTAGGAGGACAGTGTTGGTGCAGAGAACGCCACGATTGTGTAGGCTTTATATTATTGGAGGCTAAGCTCTGTGGAAGTGTACAACAAAGATGCTATTTCGAACACTTCAGTGTGGCATATATTCATCTTTTCGAAGGTGTAATATTGGAGGCCAGGATCCATTCGTCACAATATTTAATGCAGGAGAGAATGACGGAATATGAACCATTTTCCTGGTTCGGCAGAGTCTATTTCTACAAATTTCTATTCTATCTCTTTTATTCCACGATCTGACTATGGCATTTAAATGTTTATTCCCATATTATTATTATTAATTCATGTATTTCATTCTTTAAAAATGCCATTTTACAGTCCTCCGCTGCACTTTTCTCATTCTTAATTGATGGGCCTAGTTCTCTTAACTATGCCATCTAGTGACAAGAACTAGGCAACTCTTCCTATTCTTGTTTCGATCACAATGGACGACTAACCAAATTTTCTGATCTTTCCATTTTATTGGAAGCTTTTCGCTTCCAAATCTTTTTATGAGTGAAGATATTGTGACGTGGGGAAATACGTATAGCTTCCTATTAACATATTTAGGATTTTCTTTTCGTTTGCTTATTTGACTCTCCTTTCATCTTACGAAAACACGGCAGTATCTTGGTAAGTAGTAGCCTTGTTCTTTTCTCGGTACGCATGATTAGTGAACTGTTGCGTACGTCTTGTGCGATATTATGCATATCACTTTTGTTCTCTGATTCCCGTGTGTGGGTGCAGTATGTGCTTCTGCCTCCTTGCACTTCATGCGTTTTCGGGATGCTCATATGACTGCCATGATGTTCGTCTCGTCTGTGCCTGCAGAAAGATCTTTTGGACATTGCATATTACTGCGGTAATGCTTCTTACCTGGGTCTTAGGGCAGACCTTCATCTTTCCTGATCCAAGCAATGTCTTGATTTTACACCACTATCTACTGCGCTCAAGTTTTTTTTATCTTACGGTACCGTGCGTATCATAGAGTGAGATTGCGGTTTGTAACGCAAGTCTTTGACTCATGTACCTTTCTCCCCCTTTTAATATCTCTCTCCCTATTACTGAGATATCTTACCTTCGGCTATGTTTTCATATGTCTATTTCATTTTGTTTCTGTTTAACGGTGTGTTTATGCACGATTTTCTGTGATATGTAGTTCGTTCTCGTCTCAATATGTACTATATTCATTAATTCTACAGAACAGGAGAACAAGCCCTGGTAACTTTCAACAAGGTATATTACTGAAAATATAGCTTGTCACGGTGGGTGAGTGGTTAACGTGTCGGATTACCAACCCCAAGATTGCAGGTTCGCCCCTGGCCGTAAAAAAGTGATTTTTGAAAGGCGACAAAAATCACGACATGGATGTCATACGTTGTTGGCATGTTAAAGAACCCATTTGAATTCAGTAGGCCGTGTTCATAATGGCAAAATTAATATCGGGATTTTCCGCCAACACAAAGTTCCTCCATTCTCTAATAGAAAGTGCTGTAGTGTAAAGGAGCTTAGATATCTAACCTCCTTGACTTTCGTAGCGTTCAAAGGAACGACGAAATCCGACATGCAAGCTGCCCTCTGGGTGTCAATTAACAAAGCTTGCACCCGGCACCCGAGGCCATACGATATTATTATATTATTATTACTGAAAATATAGTATTTATGATTGACAACCCTTTTTCGGATTTGTTGGGAGTCGTTTCACATTCTCAATTGCCACTGCTGCACCGGAAATACTTACTTTTAACGTAAATAAAACATTATTGGTCGTATTCATTTCAACAAGGTCGGCCATTTAACAATCATACCGGACACTACGTCATACCCACGTGACACGTAGCCAACATGAAAAATGAAATAAAAGGCAAAACCATTGGCCTGGAAAAAGATTATTGATGCGTGACTTTCCCCACTGTGCGTGACAAAAACCAGGGGTGTTATCTAATAGCTAACGCGGCCCGCAGGGCCACGCTATCAATCCTCCATTGTTCTGGACGAAAATATTGGTCTAGTCAAAACAATTGGTACCGAATGCGTGGGGTTGGCATTCTGGACTCTTTCACGAACATTCACAAAGATGGCAGTCAGGGCAGCAATTTCAGCTATATAAGTCGTGCACCTATTAGGGCAGGATGGTGGGTCTACGGCAGCGAACGAGTGAACATCTATTACTATATCATCTCCAGATACCATTACTACAGTTATTTTGGCGAATTTCATTACTTACAATTTTTTAAACACATGTTCTCCTGTTCTATATTCTTATAATATATTCCTTCTACCTCTACCTAACCCCGGAGCTCCTTTATGGGACTGTAACACCTGCTTTGTTGCAGTCCAGATTTTTAAAGGACCCTACGTCAGCTCCTCTTCATCTATCTTTCCAAACGTCATTTTCTAAACCCCACCCCCTTACTTCAGTGGACCTAGATGTGCTGCACTTACTATACGGTACTTATCATCCTAGCATGTCAGCGTTCCTCTCGCTACTCAATGTTTTAAGTATTTAAATACATGTCGTTTCGACAATGCGCTGTCGGCAGACGGTAATGGGCAGACGTCATACGGCAGATGAAGTCAGAAGTCGGTAGTTCACAACCTAGCCACCCACAATGCGCAGTCGTTAAAATGCTAGGAGTAAATAATAACTTGACTTTCATTTATTCCTTGATAAAGTTGCCAATAGTCGATAACCTAACCTAAAATTTGCCAGGATGGACGACTTGGAACTATACGACTTATTTTTTATTGCTGCTAACTGGTACAGCACTTTTAAAATTGAGGAAAAATACTCGTACATCCAGTATCCCCTCTTGTAAATAATTAATAACAAATCCAACTCTGAATTAGGCCTACTGATTTTTGAACAGAATTGTTTTTATGTAGCTGGTCATTTTTGATTGAACGCCCGAGGGCTCCCAACACGTTCAATCTATTACTACATCATTTCCTAATTTATTTTTCGTCATTAGAAAATGTATTTTGGCTAATTTCAGTACCGGTAGGCCCTACTTTAGAAAATGTTATCGTACGATGAGCTCTCATTCAGCGTTACCTTCCGCTGCATTACATTTGCTACAAGGGAAAACATTATAATCAATGAACGGTTTCCTTTTAAATACTTGGGCTCACTCATGTCATACATCCAACGGTGTTCCCTCACAAGATCAATGAATGTATCTTCTATCCCAAGGTCAGTAAATTCAGTCATCATCTTTTTATATACTGTAATTATGCGAAGGATATACCGCGAATACAACTAGTCAACTACACAGCTGATGTCGAGCGGGAAAACGGCAAAGTGACGTCAGCTTGTGATCTTTTCTGATTGGCTCTGAAATATGCAGTTGGCTGTCAAAGATAAAATTGGCGACAGCCGACCACACGCTGCCGATTGTCAACTATCTACTACCGACATACAACTTCACATTGTGAATGACGCCATAAGAGAGCACGGGTCTGACTTCAACTGCCGTCTGCCGATAGCGCATTGTGGGTAGAGCTTTACTGACTTTCATTGCTTTCGTTCTCGGCTCATGTTTGGCGAGATACTGTCTAAGGGGGACTTGGTTGAACTTACTCTCTCTACGAGGCTACGTTCGCTCACGATCCTGGGGTGCCCAGCTCAACTTCTTGAGTCCTAGCACGAATTTACACTACTTTC
The DNA here is from genome assembly GCA_946902985.2 of Meconema thalassinum. Lineage (NCBI taxonomy): Eukaryota > Metazoa > Arthropoda > Insecta > Orthoptera > Tettigoniidae > Meconema > Meconema thalassinum. The sequence continues at coordinate 28,493,982 of OX336390.1, forward strand.
TTCAAACGCCAGTTTAACACCCTTCTCAAGAAGATTGCTGCCGTGTCTGGTATCTCCTAGTTCATCACTTCTTCTGGTCGGCACAGCTGGAAAGGATCCCAAGCTTGTCAGCAGCTATAGGCCCATTTGTCTGACAAATGGCCTGTGTAAGCTGCTAGAGAATATGGTTAACCGTCTCTACACGGATGGTTCGAAGGTAGACGAGAAGGTGGGTTGTGCTTACGTTATTGATGGTGCAAATACCAAGATCTCTTTGCCTGAGGCCTGTAGTGTGTTTACTGCGGAGCTCGTTGCCATCTATGAAGCTCTGCAGTTTGCACTACAGGATGCACGAATCCACTTTCTCGTGTGTACCGACTCTTTGAGTTCGTTGCAGTCATTTGCTACATGTTTCCCGCAACACCCCCTAGTGCAGCGAATCCACGACCTACTAGCCGGGCTGTGCCAAGCTGACACTCGAATCACCTTTCGGTGGCTTCCAAGCCACATGGGAATTGGGGGAAATGAGTTAGCTGATCAAGCTGCAAATGAGGCGATATCACTACCACCTCGACCAATGGAGGTACCCGCTAGAGTTATTCGCTCTCAGTTACGCCTACAAGTTCTGGCTTTTTGGGAGAGTCAGTGGCTAGCTGACTCACTGCCCAGTAAACTGAGAGCGATCAAGGGAACTACTCGCGTTTGGCGGAGCTCCTTCCGGGCCCGGAGAGAGTCCGTCATTTTGTGTAGGCTAAGGATAGGTCATACAAGATCCACCCACTCGTACCTAATGAGAAGGGAAGACCCCCCACTTTGTATCTGTGGAGCCGTTTTCACCGTGGCCCACATTTTCACCGAGTGTGTGGATCTTGCAGACTTACGAAGAAACCTTGGTTTGCAGATGGCACTCAAACTTATATTAGCCGATGACGTGGTGGCTGCTGATCGCGTTATCCGCTTTATAAGTGAGAGTGGGTTAGGGCCAGCAATCTAAATTTCGAGTGAACATTGACTCAACGACTTGTTCGTTTTTAAATGATAATGTTTTGTTTTTCCGTAAACTTTGTTTATTTTTATAATTTTTATTTTTATTTAATTTTTTGTTTTTGTTTTAATAAATTTTGGTCTTCACTTCAAAATTTTAAATTCAATTCAAAATTTGTATTCTTTAATCTGTGTAAAGAGGGACAGATGACCTCGTAGTTCCGCCCCTTAAAACAACAATAACTAACACTTTTGTCTTGGGACAGTCGGATGAGGAGCCAGAAAGCGGCGCAAAGATGTGCGCGCACCCGGTAGCGAGGAGCATTTGAATAGCGCCGACTTGAAATGCTCCTCGCTGTCTCATTGTGTGATTGTTACCTACAAGAATTATCCCACCTGCGTACTTGTCTTTCATTCCTGTGTGATTCTGTTCATCCTCGTCCGTACACCAGCTTTCATGACTGAAGTGTATCACACGCCAGCATTTCGTGCGCCAAGTTGTAAGAAATAAAACATGGAGGACGGTTGTCGTTTCGGGGTAACATTTACAGACGATTTGCATTATTAACGCAAAGCGGTAGCGAAACTTGCTTGCCTGGTACAGAATGAATGCATTCCAATCAATATTTAAGATCTAACTCTAATAATTGGATATTTAACCATACGCACTATTAAGAAGCGTAACAAAATGCAGTAAAGTTTGTTGGAAAATTGTACGAGTGGTATCGCTCTCGCTTGTTGTTTTGATGATCCCGGGTTCAAGGCTATCCAAGGGCGAAAATTTTTACTTCTTTTTAATTATTTTTATTATATCCTCCTCACGTCGTACAACAATATTGCAACTTAGTTTTGTCTACATGATCTACGAGGACGATAGTAATCATGTTTTCTCTCATTTAAAATTCTATTTTCCCTAAATACTGTTTAAAACCATGGACGGATACTATTTAAATAGTTCAAAATTTATCCCAGAATAATAATATTAGCCTGTCCGACGACGACCGCGCGCAACCCAAGGGAGCGCCCGCTCCATTTTCTTCGTCTTCGGACGGAGATGTGGAGATTGAGGTGTGCTCTCCTGCCCCATCATCTCCAACTAGAGCTGGGGAAGGGTGGCAAACGGTCAAGCATAAGTAGAAGACCCACTTCTACTTAAGTCCACACCATGGCACTATTACAATGGAACTGTAATAGCTATTCTGTTCATCTCGCTGAGTTACGACAATTAATATCTTATGAAGCTCTGCAGTTTGCACTACAGGATGCACGAATCCACTTTCTCGTGTGTACCGACTCTTTGAGTTCGTTGCAGTCAATTGCTACATGTTTCCCGCAACACCCCCTAGTGCAGCGAATCCACGACCTACTAGCCGGGCTGTGCCACGCTGACACTCGAATCACCTTTCTGTGGCTTCCAAGCCACATGGGAATTGCGGGAAATGAGTTAGCGGATCAAGCTGCAAAAGAGGCGGTATCACTACCACCCCGACCAATGGAGGTACCCGCTAGAGATATTCGCTCTCAGTTACGCCTACAAGTTCTGGCTTTTTGGGAGAGTCAGTGGCTAGCTGACCCACTGCCCAGTAAACTGAGAGCGATCAAGGGAACTACTCGCGTGTGGCGGAGCTCCTTCCGGGTCCGGAGGGAGTCCGTCATTTTGTGTAGGCTAAGGATAGGTCATACAAGATCCACCCACTCGTACCTAATGAGAAGGGAAGACCCCCACTTTGTACCTGTGGAGCCGTATTCACCGTGGCCCACATTTTCACAGAGTGTGTGGATCTTGCTGACTTACGAAGAAACCTTGGTTTGCAGACGACACTCAAACTTATATTAGCCGATGACGTGGTGGCTGCTGATCGCGTTATCCGCTTTATAAGTGAGAGTGGGTTAGGGCCAGCAATCTAAATTTTCCAGTGAACATTGCCTCAACGACTTGTTCGTTTTTGAATGATAATGTTTTGTTTTTTTCCGTAATTTTTGTTAATTTTAATAATTTTTATTTTTTATTTAATTGTTTGTTTTTGTTTTATTAATTTTTGGTATTTTGAAATTTAGATGTCCACCTCAAAATTTTAAATTCAATTCAAAATTTGTATTCTTTAATCTGTGTTAAGAGGGGCAGATGACCTCGTAGTTCCGCCCCTTAAAACAACAATAACTAACTAACTAATTAATATCTTCGTTTTCGGCAACCATTGTCTGTCTTCAGGAATCCAGGTTTCGTCCTGGACATGAGACAACAATGCGTCACTTCAAACTCTTCTCTAAAGACCGGGTGGACGGAGCAGTGGCCGCTGGTGGCGTCTGCACTCTCATCCACTCTAGCCTCTTTAGTGAAGAGGTGCCGTTGCGTACTCAGCTAGAGGCAGTTGCAGTTCGTACTTCGTTGCCAGTAATGGCAACAGTATGTAACGTGTACATCCCGCCTGATTCTCAGCCGGATTACGACCAGCTGGTGGATCTAGTCTCTCAGCTCCCCCCTCCTTTCCTCCTTCTGGGAGATGTTAATGCCCACAACACCATCTGGGGCTCCACTACCACTAGCGGTAAAGGGAGAGATTTTGAGAGGCTGATCAGGCGGCTGGACCTGTGTCTGTTGAACACAGGGGAGCCTACGCACTTCTCTATTGCACACGGTACTTATTCAAGTATCGATATTACCCTGTGCAGTCGTGCGCTGGTTCCCCTGCTACAGTGGGGTGTACACGATGACCTTTGTAATAGTGACCATTTTCCAATTATCGTTACTCTTCCGAACCAGAGAGCCATCGAGTTACCAAGTCGATGGCTTCTCCGTCGGGCTGATTGGCCAACATTCACGGCACGTGCGGTGTTTGCCGAAGATACCTTTGAGAGTGTCGACGATCATACCATTCATATAACGAATGGTATTTTGGCTGCTGCTGAGGAAACAATACCTTCCTCATCCGGCAACTCACGCCGGAAGTTTGTCCCTTGGTGGACAGCCGAGATTGCAGCAGCCATTAAAGATCGTCGACGTGCTTTCAAATGCTATCGGAGGCAAAACACTATGGCCAACCTTATCACCTTCAGAAGGATGCGTGCTAGAGCCCGATATCTGATTCGGGAGAGTAAGAAAACGACGTGGGAAAAGTATGTGTCGTCCATGACGGCGCATTCTCCTTCATCTCAAGTGTGGACTAAGCTTCGTCGGATCTCCGGACTCCCGACATCACTGTCGATACCTGGAGTGTCCATCAATGGAGACATCATCACGGACCATCTCGCCATTGCCAACAGCATTGGCTCGCACTTCTCCGATGTATCCTGCTCCGGGAGTTACGATCCTACATTTCTTTCTCTGAAGCGGGAGGCAGAGACTCACCCCTTGTCCTTTGCCACTGCTGCTTCGGAGTCCTATAATGTACCATTCTCTGAATGGGAACTGCGCAGTGCGCTTGCACTGTGCAGGGATACGGCTCCTGGACCGGATAACATACATAATCAAATGTTAAAACATCTGTGCGAATCCAGTATAAAAAAACTGTTGATCCTCTTCAATCGTATATGGATTGAAGGGGAGTTTCCATCTCAATGGCGAGAGGGGATCGTGATACCGATTCCTAAGGCTGGAAAGGATCCCAAGTTTGTAAGCAGCTATAGGCCCATTTGTTTGACAAATGGCCTATGTAAGCTGCTCGAAAAGATGGTGAATCGTCGACTGGTGTGGTTCTTGGAGGATAAAGGTCTCCTGTCTGAGTACCAATGTGGATTTCGCTCTCATAGGTCCACCACTGACCATCTGGTGCGACTTGAGAGCGTCATACAGGAGGCTTTTTTTTTTTCCCGAAAGCAGCACCTAGTCACGGTTTTCTTTGACCTCGAGAAAGCCTACGACACCACATGGCGCTACGGGATCCTTTCCACCCTTCACAAGTGGGGACTCCGTGGTAACTTACCGACTTTCATTGCGAATTTCATGTCCGTCCGACTCTTCCGTGTAAGGGTCGGTAGGACATTATCGCAATACTATACCCAAGAAAATGGAGTTCCTCAGGGTTCAGTGCTGAGTGTCACCTTGTTCGCGATTGCCATTAATGGCATTGTTGCCGCCGCCGGGTCCGCGGTAGTTCCATCGCTGTATGTAGACGATTTAGCTCTGCATTACAGCTCTGGAAGTATGCCAGTCGTGGAACGGCAATTGCAGCTAGCTATCAACCGGGTCGACAGGTGGGCTCACGACCGGGGTTTTCGTTTTTCAGCAGCGAAAACCTCCGTCGTCCATTTTTGTCGGCTACGGAGGCTACATTTACACCCTGAACTACATCTCAGGGATGCTGCGTTGCCGTTGGTTGACACTTATCGCTTCCTGGGGCTCCATTTTGACAGCAAGTTAACGTGGCAGCACCATTTACGGCAATTGAAAATGACATGTCTCAGGAAACTGAACATGCTCAGGTTTCTTAGTGGCACTACGTGGGGGGCTGACCGTGCGGTGCTGCTACGGTTCTACCAAGCCCTCGTCCTGTCCCGGCTAGACTATGGTTCTGCGGCATACGGTTCAGCAAGGCCGGCAACCTTGAAAATGCTGGACAGTATCCACCATAGTGGCGTTAGGCTGGCTACCGGTGCCTTCCGGACCAGCCCGATACCCAGCCTACTCGCCGAATCGGGTGTTCCACCTTTAAATTATAGACGCCAACATATGCTTTTAGCATATGCTGCCAATGTGCGTCAAATGCCGCAACATCCGACCTATCAAGCTCTCTTCGGTACACAAAACCACCAGGGGTACGCCAACCGGCCTCGTGCCACTCGGCCGGTTGGTATTAGACTTGATAGCTCGTGTACTGAAATAGGAGTGGCTGTAGGTCCCTGTATGATCCGGACATCTAGCGAGGTGCCTCCGTGGCAAGTCCCGCGTCCAGAAATTCGGTTAGATCTGCACCGAGGTCCTAAGGTGAACACGGATGCCTCCGTTTACCGGAGGCAGTTCCACAGCATAGTTCACCAATTTCCGGACGCTGGCATTCTATACACGGATGGTTCGAAGGTGGACGAGAAGGTGGGTTGTGCTTACGTTATTGATGGTGCAAATACCAAGATCTCTTTACCTGAGGCCTGTAGTGTGTTTACTGAAGAGCTCGTTGCCATCTATGAAGCTCTGCAGTTTGCACTACAGGATGCTCGAATCCACTTTCTCGTGTGTACTGACTCTTTGAGTTCGTTGCAGTCAATTGCTACATGTTTCCCGCAACACCCCCTAGTGCAGCGAATCCACGACCTACTAGCCGGGCTGTGCCACACTGACACTCGAATCACCTTTCTGTGGCTTCCAAGCCACATGGGAATTGCGGGAAATGAGTTAGCAGATCAAGCTGCAAAAGAGGCGGTATCACTACCACCTCGACCAATGGAGGTACCCGCTAGAGATATTCGCTCTCAGTTACGCCTACAAGTTCTGGCTTTTTGGGAGAGTCAGTGGCTAGCTGACCCACTGCCCAGTAAACTGAGAGCGATCAAGGGAACTACTCGCGTGTGGCGGAGCTCCTTCCGGGCCCGGAGAGAGTCCGTCATTTTGTGTAGGCTAAGGATAGGTCATACAAGATCCACCCACTCGTACCTAATGAGAAGGGAAGACCCCCACTTTGTACCTGTGGAGCCGTATTTACCGTGGCCCACATTTTCACCGAGTGTGTGGATCTTGCTGACTTACGAAGAAACCTTGGTTTGCAGACGACACTCAAACTTATATTAGCCGATGACGCGGTGGCTGCTGATCGCGTTATCCGCTTTATAAGTGAGAGTGGGTTAGGGCCAGCAATCTAAATTTTCCAGTGAACTTTGACTCAACGACTTGTTCGTTTTTGAATGATAATGTTTTGTTTTTTCCGTAATTTTTGTTTATTTTTATAATTTTTATTTTTTATTTAATTGTTTGTTTTTGTTTTATTAATATTTGGTCTTTTTAAATTTAGATGTCCACCTCAAAATTTTAAATTCAATTCAAATATTGTATTCTTTAATCTGTGTTAAGAGGGGCAGATGACCTCGTAGTTCCGCCCCTTAAAACAACAATAACTAACTAACTAACTAACTAACAAGCAAGGATGTGTGATCGCCCCAACATTATTCTCAATTTTTGTTGGCGCTATGCTTCACCTGATCAAAGAAAAAGTTCCGCATGGTGTAGATATTGAATACAGGACTGACGGAGGATTATTCAATCTTAGCAGACTGCGAGCAAAGACAAAGGTATCGACAGGCTCCGTTCTCGAACTCCAATATGCTGACGACAATGTTTTATTGGCAAACTCGCTAGACGATCTTGAGGCTGCTCTGAATGCTTTTAATGACGCGTATAAGTGCATAGGTCTGGAAATAAACACCAGTAAAACGCAAATTATCCATCAACCTGCTACGTACAACTGTAATGCTGCTGGTTTCCCCATTATGATCAATGGGAACAATTTATAATACATTGAACACTTCCCTTACCTAGGCAGTCATCTCTCAGCAAATGCTAACATTGATGCTGAAATCCAATATCGCCTTAAATGTGCCAGTGCAGCGTTTGGGCGTCTACGAAAAAGGGTGATTGACAACCATGACATCAGTACTCCAAATAAATTGCATGTGAACCAAGCTGTTGTAATACCTTCTCTGCTCTATGGTTGCGAAACCTGGACTACCTACAGAAGGCACTTAAAATGTTTGGAAAAGTACCATCAGCGTTGCATCAGGAGAATTCTTGGAGTTAAGTGGCAGGACCGACGCACGAACATCAGTGTCCTGGAGGAAGCGAATACTACCAGCATTGAGGCTATGATATTAAAGCCATCAGCTTCGATGGGCAGGACATGTTGTTCGCATGCCTGAACGACGTCTTCCAAAACAAATCATGTACTGCCAGTTGCGGATTGGACAGAGAAAGCAAGGAGGGCAACGGAAACGCTTCAAAGACGTCCTAAAATACAATTTAAACAAATGTCAAATCGACACGGATAAACGGGAGACTACAGCATCAAATCGTCAGGTATAGTGTCGCTTCGTCCACCAAGGTCCACTATGTTTCGAACAACATCGACGAAGCCGTGAGACTGAGAAGTACAATGCGAGGAAAGAGCGTGAGGTTTATAGGAGGATCAACCCACAAGAGCCAGTGGCTGCTCCGAACAACGTGTGTCGCTACTGTGGGAGAGTTTGTGTTTCCAGGATTGGGCCATATAGTCATCTAAGAACTCACCTTTAGAAGACAATCTTATTCGAGAACGAGTGATAGCCTATTATTTATTATACACTCGCAGCATACGCTGTGACCATTCTTACAAAGTTCAATTCGTCCAGTCATGTATTTCAAGCACACAGGGCATTCCCAAATCTTCAGCAATTGACAGTCGTCAGTGTAGGATGACGCCATGCTCATCCCCTGCAACAGAATATAAACATTGCAAGCTTATCACAGGTTGAGTCTTGTTCAGACTTGTCAAATGCCGCAACACCCGAGCTATCAAGCTCTCTTCAGTTCCCCTAACCACCAGGGTTACGCCAACCAGCCTCGTGCCACTCGGCCAGTTGGTATTAGACTTGATAGCTCGTGTACTGAAATAGGAGTTTGGCTGTAGGTCACTGTATGATCCGGACACCTAGCGGAAATTCGGTTAGATATGCACCGAGGTCCTAAGGTGAACACGGATGCCTCCGTTCATCGGAGGCAGTTCCACAGCATAGTTCACCATTTTCCGGACGCTGGCATTCTCTACACCAGTGGTTCAGCCTGAAATTGAATCATGTACGGACCCCCCCACTCCCCCCAAATACACATCAGTTGTAACCCTTCCTCAGCGCCTTCCCCATAAGAATATTCAAAGATGATTAGGCAAAACAGATTTTACAACGCATTATATAATATTACCATTAATTACTGTACAGTACAACTTAATTACAAATTATTTAATACATAAAAATTCCTTTTTATAATACTGCATATAGCCTACATAATATAAAAAGTCTCAATTAAAAATGTATGTTCAAGCAACAATTTTGTTTAAAAAGGACATATTAAAATATATTTACCTCAATGGTTTCCATAGTGTGCCTTTTGCGCATGACTTTCTTCGACAAGCTGAAGAATTATCTTGCTCAGAGCTAACCTCAAATCTCTGCTTGCACAAAGCCGATTTCTTTGTTTGTTTTTACTTAACAATAATGACCAGAATCACTGCTCCCACAAAATTGTTGCCGAAACCACCACGAGATACCGCAAAGCTCCTTGCCGAATGTTTGGTTAAGATATGGCTTTTTTACACAGCAACTCTTCTACGTTCACACCTGATTCATACGGTAAATAACAGCGGCGAATAGCGCTGCGCAACCACTAAAAAGATAATTAATATGGGCATTCAACATGATAGTTGAATGCAACTTCAAGTAACGGTTGTTTGCTCTCAACAAAACCAATAATGACCTGAATAATTTTAATTAATTGTTGTTGGCCTGTGAATTTCAGGTTGTTTAATGTTGGTATATTTGCCACAATTAAACATAAGTTATGAACATTATTTTGTATCGTATTCTAATAACTCACCGAGTGTGTGGATCTTGCTGTCTTACGAAGAAACCTTGGTTTGCAGATGACACTCAAACTTATATTAGCCGATGACGCGGTGGCTGCTGATCGCGTTATCCGCTTTATAAGTGAGAGTGGGTTAGGGCCAGCAATTTAAATTTTCCAGTATAAATTGACTCAACGACTTGTTCGTTTTTCAATGATAATTTTTTGTTCTTCCGTAATTTTTGTTTATTTTTATATTTTTTATTTTTTATTTAATGTTTTTTAAAATTAATTTTTGGACTTTTTAAATTTAGACGTCCAGCTCAGAATTTTAAATTCATTTCCAAATTTGCATTCTTTAATCTGTGTTAAGAGGGGCAGATGACCTCGTAGTTCCGCCCGTTAAAACAACAATAAATAACTAACAAGTGCAAAAGCAGTGCAACGGTCGTTCTGACGGCGACAGCAAGTGCAGAAGCTGTGCCGCAGTCGTACTGGTGGTGACAGCAAGTGAAGAAGCTGTGCCGCAGTCGTACTGGTGGTGACACCAGATGCAAAAGCTGTGCCACAGTCGTACTGGTGGTGACACCAAGGGCAAAAGCCATGCCACAGTCGTACTGGTGGGGACACCAAGTGCAAAAGCTGTGCCACAGTCGTACTGGTGGTGACACCAAGTGCAAAAGCTGTGCCACAGTCGTACTGGTGGTGACAGCAGGTGCAAAAGCTGTGCCACAGTCGTACTGGTGGTGACACCAGGTGAAAAAGCTGTGCCGCAATCGTACTGGTGGTGACACCAAGTGCAAAAGCTGTGCCACAGTCGTACTGGTGGTGACACCAAGTGCAAAAGCTGTGCCACAGTCGTACTGGTGGTGTATTCTTGGAATACACGGTACGAGAGAATATAACGTTTAATGCTCTTTGCATGTTCATTCCTTCCTCTTAGTCAAACACCAACAGTGATCTTCTATTTTCTGTGTGGTGATCACCTCGCTTATATCTTTTGTGAGTCTGTTCTAGATATATATCTTCCATGACCCACCTAGCGTCATCTGGCAGCGAATCTCAGAAGCTCTTCAATTTTTCCTGGTGCAAGAGGACTTCTTTTCCATCTGGCCACCAGATCTCGGTACCATCGCCAGCTATTATCTCCATGAGCAAGAGGACGTGGTTTACTTTTTCACTTATCATGCTGTGCTATTGTGCCTGCTATCAACTCTTTGAAGACCATCTCCTCAAGAGAATTTAATTTTCTTAAGTTGGTTATGCTGATATGTATACCTTTTGTCTCCTACCCCTACTCTTTTCCCTTCCTAGGACCCTCTGTGCTTCGCAGAGCAGGTCTCACTTCTAAGTCGGCAGTTGACTCGGTCAGTCAAGGCTCAACCCGAGCCAGTCTCCTCAAACCAAGAGACACTCTCTACGCTCTACTCCATGTTGGCACATTAGACATCCGTCAAAGGAAACTTTACCTTCGACATGAAACAAAGATAAGTACCTACTTCAAGTTTTAACCTCATCTTCATGGTTTTAACTTCTACATGCTTTTAACGATATTTTATAGACCGCGTGAGATTACTTATTTTGGGGCAAAAATCATTCTTCGCGGGATTTGCCATGTTGAGCTTTTGTTTGTATAAACCAACCTTACTAGAAAGGAGCTTTTCTTAAGCTATTTAAATGAGAAATCTTCTCACCACGTGGGATATTATCCAATACCCGCTGTCTATAAATTACAAAGCAAGTTCCTCCGCTCGATTAACTTTGGCCCCATTTTTCTATTAAGATCGTTCTGGAACCTTCCAGATCCTGTACTCTATCTGCAAGTCTTACCGTCAGGTATTTTTCACTCACTTGTGAGAATACTATTTAAAATGAGGAATCTTCCTTATAAATTACTGCAAAAGCGAACTTTCTTCCACCGTTGGAATGTTCTATGGCGCATTTAATTGTAATTCACAACTTTCTCAAGAAATAGACTCTCGCCTACCTAGTGCAACCAGTTCTTTTCATCATTGCAATAACTTTCTTTCCCATAAACTTTCGTGTCTCTACAGTGAACTTTTCATCTATTTAAAAGACTATAGTGATAACTAGTGCCTGTCCCACTTTTCTACCGCGTCGCGATCGTCCGTTTACATTAAATAAGGCCATGAACATTGATCCTAAATCCCAATGATCTTTCCTCAACCTTCTACTAACAAACCATATTAATAAAATTTGTAACTTTTCTATAAGGTGTCACTATAACGAAGTGCCCTTCCAGTTTTTCTTGTTTATCATTAATTAACCTCTGTATAACTACGTGTTTTATACACGGTTTAAGCTTACATTGTTTCTTCCCTATAAGCAGGGAAAACAATACTTTCAACTCTTGAGTGAGTTATTTCTGGGTCTCACGAAATGGAAACTGCCCCATTTGGCTCGTGATTCCTACTTAAACATAGGAAGTCTAGAACCTTCCTTTTGACTTTTCTCTTCAGGTTTCACCGTAAGTGACCTGCTCTCTTTTGTATAATTGTTATAAAGTAATTTTGCACGAATATAAGAAGTTGTAGGAACTTCTATCTTATTCTTCATGTTTTTCTTATTGTTATTTTCGAAGTTGTCACTCTCTCTAGAATATTCTCTCAGAAATTTCTTATAGTACACTCCTTGTACTCAATTTAATGTTTAAACTTTAATTACTTCATTTGTCTTTTAAAATCTTATTAAGATTTTAGAACATATATAAGGTTTGAAACCTAATAAATTGTCAATTACCTGGAGCAAACGTTTTATGTTTTCTGAGGTCTTTGACCCCAAAATTGTTAACCAAATTGAAAATATATTTATTAAAGTTATTAACTTCTTTTGAATTGTTAAATAAATCAAGCGTTTCTTTTTGCCTTTTCATTTTTTCTAGTGCAACGGTTAGGCAAGATCCTGTCCTCCTTGGCTCTCCCTACTCGATGCTATTAAATCTATTGATAGGGCTTTCACCACTCGTTGCATTTGAGCAAGAACTCTTAGTAGTAATCTCGTTAAAGTTTCTCTTAGCTTTAATAGCTAATTCTAACTGGTCAGTAAGGCAAGTAAAGCTCGCTACGCCAGCTACCTGCTTGTGGAGATCCTCTCCGAAAACTTATGGTCAGTTTTCCAAAAGATAAGTGTTTTTCTTTGTCTAAACTTTTAGCCGGCCTCTCGCTGAGTAAAAGCTTAGCCATTTCCAAATGCAACCATTGGTTCACTTACCAAAATTACTTTCCAAGGTATAATTTTTTATCACTATCCTTCCTGGAAGCACTTGGTCGCTTTTTCAGGAACTCTATAACTTCAAAAACTGGAAATACCAAACTTGATTCCAATTATTGGCATTCTTCGAATTACTTTGCAAAAACGAATTTCTTTGAAAAGACATACAATAAATCTGTTACTCTCAGTCTTGCCAGACCAACACCCTTCCCCATAGTAGTCTTATGCCTGCTTGAGAGGGAATATACTAAGGCCTCTCTCTTGCAAACCGCCCAAGTCCTAGCTGTATTTCCCGTCAGCTTGGACCAAGCTCTTACCCATTTTAGGTATCAGAGAACGGATTTTCAGTGGAAACCGCCTCTAAGTGCATTAAAGGTTAAATTTATAACTTTTGTGGAACTCTCATCCTATTTCTCTATCCTTCTTCTCCAGTCCGAAACCCACTTCCTTTTCTTAATCATCTTCCCTTGGTGGGTGGGTTATTCCTCAGCCAATAATCTACCCAAAATTTGGTCCCAGAAACCCGGGCGAGTCCATTTGTCATTTTTCTGTTTGGCAATACTTTGCAAATTATTAATATCTGCTTTGAATCTTTCAGCTATAACCACATCGTGCAAAGCCTGTGAAGGGGAAAGAGGCCGCTCCTGTCTCCTTTGGTGTGTCCCGTTCTTTCTACTTATTTGCTGCTGCCAGCTTGACAGCATTTCCAAGGTTCCACAGTTTCGTGAGTTGCATTTCAATCTATTTTCTTCAACATGGCTCCTACTGATAAGGATAAGGATGAAAAACTTACTTCTAAACGAGCATCCTATAAAGGGCAAATTACCCGTTTCAGAAAGTACATAAAAGAGTTAGATCCCTCAGAAGCTCAATTATACTTGTTGAAACATCGTGTAAGGGATTTTGAACGTTCTTATGAAAATTATTGTAACATTCAAACTGAAATAGAAACTTGTATGCTCAATCAAACCGAAGATCGAGTCGAAGTAGAAAACCAATATTACGAAGGCATAGGTTCTGCTTTCAAAATAATACGCCAACTCGAAGAGGAGCAGAAAAAGGACGCTTCTGTTCTTGGTTCCCTTCACGAACCACAAACTTCTTTCCGTGATGGTTCTCATAAGCCCAAACCAATTTTACCTAAAATTGATTTACCCCATTTCTCTGGAGATGAATCTACTTGGGATTCCTTCTATGAATTATTTTGCTCCCTTGTTCATGACAATGAAGACATTCAAGTCATTTACAAGTTTCATTACTTGAGATCTGTCCTCCGAGGTCAAGCTTTGCAGTTAGTCGAAGCACTTCCTCTACGTGCCGAAAATTACCCCATTGCCTTTAACTTATTAAAAGAAAGATATGGAAATTTACGGTTACGTATTCAACGCCATATGAAGGCTCTATTCAACCTATCTGCGTCACAGCACAATGACGTCACTAGTTTGCGTACTCTAGTTGATACTACACAACTTCACGTTAAGGCTTTGTCCCAATTAGATCAACCTACTGAACATTGGGATACTTTCCTAATACATTTAGTGGTTTCTAAAGTTGATGCTGCTACCCTCAAAACTTGGGAAATTGAACTTTCTAAAGAAGACGACTACTCTTACGAGCATTTAGTCACTTTTATAAACGCTAGATGCCAACTCTTAACCGCTCTAGCTAATCAAAGTGAACCCTCATCTCCTAGTTCTAAGTTTGAATTAATGTCTATCAAACCTAAAAGCGAACGCTTAGCGTCTAATACCCAAAAACCCGGGTCCAGCTCATCTAAATTTAAATCAAACTCTACTGGTTACCCAACTAGGTCTAGTGAACGTCGTGTTGCTAGCTCTATGGTTTTAAACACTCAAAGCGAACCCCGTAAGAGTTTAAACGAACCTTTAAAGTGCATACTTTGTAAAGATCCCCATGCCCTATACCTCTGTAAATCCTTTAAAGAAATGTCAGTCGACGACAGAAGAAAATTAGTTTCCCAGAACAAACATTGCTTCAATTGCCTAGCGCCTACTCATTCTGCTTCTAATTGCAAGTCCACAAGACTTTGCTACCATTGTGAAAAGGCTCATCATCACACTTTGCTACATCGTCATGATCAGGCAAGGTCATCGACAGCATCTACTTCTCCGAAAAATGATAGTGCTAACAGTTCTAATGCTTCATCGTATATTCAAAATGCCAAGTCCATTCGCAGTGCTCAAGTATTGTTGTCTACTGTCCAAATCGAAGTTCAGGATAACTTTGGCAACTGGGTCCGTGCACGCGGTCTTCTAGATTCAGCGGCAACTCATGATTTTGTGTCTAATTCCTTGATTAGAAAACTCGGCCTACCTGTAAACCCCACTTCTATCAACGTGTCGGGCATCAACAGCTCAAAATCTCAAGCTTTACAATTCTCGAAGCTAACTATAGGAGATATTTGTCATAGAAACAACTTTTTTAAACTTAATTGCCTGATTCTCAATAGCATTGGAGAAGACACTCCAAGTCACTCTGTGGATATTTCAGGGTTAAACATTCCCTCGCATTTAAGGCTAGCTGATCCTTTGTTCAACATGCAAAATCCTAGTGACATACTCTTTAGTGCCAATGTTTTCTGGAATTGCCTTCGTAAACAGGTTCGCAAGTTATCCTCAAACGTGGTCGCAAGAGATACTAATTTTGGATGGATCGTCACAGGTCAACTTCCCCATTATTCTCCCCAACCCGCATCGCAATGTTACTTCTCCAATACTGACCTGGAACAGTTCTGGAGGCTTGAAAGCGTTGATTCTCCTAATGTAACCTCTTCAGAAAATGAATTCTGTGAGCAACTTTTTTTGAACACCACCACTCGTTCTTCTGATGGCCGGTTCGTTGTTCAATTGCCAAGATTACATAATCCTCCCAAACTTCTTAACTCTCAGCCCAAAGCTCGAAAAGCTCTCTTTGCTATCGAGAGCAAATTCAAGAAAGAACCCCTTGTTAAACAGCAGTACACTGATTTCATGGATGAGTATGAAAGCTTAGATCATATGGAAGTTGTTAACAAATCTGATGATGAATTGCACCCCCCCAATTGAAACGGTTTATTTAAATCATCATCCCGTGTGGAAAAACCCTCTTGTAAAAGATAAAATACGAGTTGTTTTCAATGGTTCATCACCCGACGTTAATGGCAACAGCCTTAACGACACTCTTTACTCTGGTCCTGCTATTCAGTCAGATCTATCTGCTATACTCTTAAACTTTCGATTATTTCCCATAGCTGTCATAGCTGATATAAAACAGATGTACCGTCAAGTTTTAATTCAACCGGAACAACGAGATCTCCAAAGAATCTTGTGGCGTGATGAAATCAGTAAGCCCATTAAGGTATTTCGCTTAAAAACTGTTACTTATGGCTTAAAACCCTCTGCTTTCCTTGCTATCCGATCCCTACACTTGCTAGCCTCACAAGATGGTCATTTATTTAATTCCAAAGCTTCTGAAGCACTAACTACGTCATTCTATGTTGACGATTATTTGCAGTCCTTCCCCACTTTGGAGGAAGCTTCTTTTGTGTCTTTAGAACTTCAGGCATTGCTAAGGAATGGAGATTTCCCACTTCATAAGTGGAATTCCAACTCCCCTGAGTTTCTCGCCCAGTTTCCCATCGAGGACGTAGATCCTTCTTCTGTCGAAATTTGTGGAAACTCCGAATCCAAAAAACTCTGGGAGTTCATTGGTGCACTAGCACTGACACTCTCATCTATAAAGTTTCGCTCGCAGAAGAGCTTCCTAATACAAAAAGACAAATTCTCTCTGAAATTGCAAAAATTTTTGATCCACTTCAATTCCTTGCCCCAGTTATCGTTATAGCCAAACTCTTCATGCAAGAGCTGTGGTCGCTCAAATGTGAATGGGATGACACTGTCCCTCTTTCTTTTCTTAATCGTTGGCTCTCTTTTCGCAGCAATTTGCTGGATCGTTCTCTCATTGAAATTCCTAGGAATTTAATTAACGCTCATTCTAATGCATCCTTCTTCCTTCATGTGTTCGCGGACAGTTCCGAAAAAGCTTACGGTTGCTTCGCATATTTAGTTTATCACGGTTCATTCTATGGATCTTCAGTTTCCAACCTTGTTTGTGCCAAATCGAAGGTCGCTCCTCTTAAAACTATCACTTTGCCTAGGCTTGAATTGTGCGCTGCAGTCATGGCTGCAGAACTTGTTAAGAAATTACGGGAAGTATTAAAAGTCGAATTCTCGCAAATCTATCTCTGGAGCGATTCCATGATCACCCTTTCTTGGATCGCCAAAAACCCCTCTCACTGGAAAACTTTTGTCGCAAACAGAGTTTCCAAAATTCAAACTCTTTCTTCTGGATGTCAATGGAGGCATGTGCCCAGTGCTGATAATCCAGCCGATATTATTTCTCGTGGTTGTTTACCCTCTCAATTGGCAGCTTCCCAGTTGTACTGGCATGGGCCCTCGTGGTTACTCGAAGATTCTTCTTCATGGCCTTCTAAACCTCCAGCTACAAACTCCAACTTGCCTGACGCTAAAGTACCTCTATCTATTGCTTCATGTCTTGTTTCCAACGCTTCTCATCCCTTGTTGTCCCGCTATTCTTCTTTTCATATATTAATACGAATTGTCGCCTATCTCCTTAGATGGAAATATCTTGTGGTTGACCAACCTCTTCTCCCCAAACCACACCTTACCAATCATGAATCAAATCTCGCTACCATTAAGGTTTTACAACTGACACAGCAAGAAGCCTTTTCTTCTGAATTGTATTTACTTTCTTCTAAAAGGGATCTTCCCAAATCCAGTCGTCTACGCGCTTTAGCTCCGTTCCTTGATGACCATGGGTTACTCAGGGTAGGTGGAAGGCTCTCGCAATCTTTGCTCTCTGAGGACAAAAAGCATCCCGTTATTTTGCCTTCCAAACATCACGTAACTTCCTTAATTATACGTGACTTTCATTATCGTAATCTGCATGTTGGCACACGCACTCTGCTTTGCCTCTTAAGGGAAAAGTACTGGATCATAAACGGAATTCATGAAGTTTCTTCTGTAATTCACAAGTGCATTCCTTGCTTTAAAGTGAAACCTAAAATCAATACTCAATTAATGAGCGATCTGCCCTCTTTTCGCTCTTCACCTATACGCCCATTTGCTTTAACTGGTGTGGACTATATGGGTCCGTTCCAATATCAACGAAATTCTCCTGAAGCTAAACGCAAATTGTTTGGTAAGCTTTATGTTTCTCTCTTCGTTTGCATGGTTACTGGCGCTATCCACTTGGAACTAGTAACGAATGCTTCTACTTATTAATTTTTATCAGCTGTCTCTCGTTTCACTGCTAGGCGTGGTGTTCCTTCCGAGATGTTCTCTGATAACGCTTCCACTTTTCAGGGCGCAGCTTCCCTGTGGAAAAAGCTCTCACTTCCTCTCCTGCCATGGAACAAATTTCTAATTTTTCCTACTCAAAGGGTTTCAAATGGCGCTTTATACCTCCCTACGCTCCTCATCACGGTGGTAGGTGGGAATCTTGCGTAAAGCTCACTAAACTTCATTTAAGAAAAGTCTTAGGTAATCGTATTCTGACTTATGAAGAATTCAATTCACTATCCGTTCTGATTGAGGGTGTTGTTAACTCTCGCCCTTTAACTCTTTCCAATGACCCTGATGACCTGCTTCCCCTTACACCTGGTAACTTCCTTATCGGCACTACTCTTTCTGCCCCTCCTCCTCTTCCCAATTCTTATAAGGATTATAATCTACCTATCGTTTGGCGTAAACTTGAGCCCTCCGTAATTCTTTTTGGAAGAGGTGGAACTTGGAATATTTAACTTCCTTGCAACGGAGACAGAAGTGGTTTCTTTCTAGTCCCGACATTAAAGTGGGGGACTTGGCCTTGGTTAGGGATGTTTCACCCCCTCTAGTTTGGACTTCTGGTAGAGTGACCGAGTGTTATCCTGGAAGAGATGGGAGAGTCAGGGTGGCCAAAATCTTGACCACTAATGGTCCGATCACAAGACGTCTTTGATCGCTCCATTGCCTTTAAATGTGTAACTGCTTATTTGTTCTCTGTTGGTGTTTTCCCCTCCCAGTATGGTGTATTCTTGGAATACACGGTACGAGAGAATATAAAGTTTAATGCTCTTTGAATGTTCATTCTTCCTCTTAGTCGAACACCAACAGTGATCTTCTATTTTCTCTGTGGTGATCACCTCGCTTATATCTTTTGTGAGTCTGTTCTAGATATATATCTTCCATGACCCACCTAGCGTCATCTGGCAGCGAATCTCAGAAGCTCTTCAATTTTTCCTGGTGCAAGAGGACTTCTTTTCCATCTGGCCACCAGATCTCGGTACCATCGCCAGCTATTATCTCCATGAGCAAGAGGACGTCGTTTACTTTTTCACTCACCATGCTGTGCTATTGTCGCCTGCTATCAACCCTTTGAAAACTATCTCCTCAAGAGAATTTAATTTTCTTAAGTTGGTTATGCTGATATGTATACCTTTTGTCTCCTACCCCTACTCTTTTCCCTTCCTAGGACCCTCTGTGCTTCGCAGAGCAGGTCTCACTTCTAAGTCGGCAGTTGACTCGGTCAGTCAAGGCTCAACCCGAGCCAGTCTCCTCAAACCAAGAGACACTCTCTACGCTCTACGCCATGTTGGCACATTAGGCATCCGTCAAAGGAAACTTCACCTTCGACATGAAACAAAGATAAGTACCTACTTCAAGTTTTAACCTCAACTTCATGGTTTTAACTTCTACATGCTTTTAACGATATTTTATAGACAGCGTGAGATTACTTATTTTGGGACAAAAATCATTCTTCGCGGGATTTGCCATGTTGAGCTTTTGTTTGTATAAGCCTACCTTACTAGAAAGGAGCTTTTCTTAAGCTATTTAAATGAGAAATCTTCTCACCACGTGGGATATTATCCAATACCCGCTGTCTATAAATTACAAAGCAAGTTCCTCCGCTGGATTAACTTTGGCCCCATTTTTCTATTAAGATCGTTCTGGAACCTTCCAGATCCTGTACTCTATCTGCAAGTCTTGCCGTCAGGTATTTTTCACTCACTTGTGAGAACACTATTTAAAATGAGGAATCTTCCTTATAAATTACTGCAATAGCGAACTTTCTTCCACCGTTGGAATGTTCTATGGCGCATTTAATTGTAATTCACAACTTTCTCAAGAAATAGACTCTCGCCTACCTAGTGCAACCAGTTCTTTTCATCATTGCAATAACTTTCTTTCCCATAAACTTTCGTGTCTCTACAGTGAACTTTTCATCTATTTAAAAGACTATAGTGATAACTAGTGCTTGTCCCACTTTTCTACCGCGTCGCGATCGTCCGTTTACATTAAAAAAGGCCATGAACATTGATCCTAAATCCCAATGATCTTTCCTCAACCTTCTACTAACAAACCATATTAATAAAATTGTAACTTTTCTATAAGGTGTCACTATAACGAAGTGCCCTTCCATTTTTTCTTGTTTATCATTATTTAACCTCTGTATAACTACGTGTTTTATACACGGTTTAAGATTACATTGTTTCTTCCCTATAAGCAGGGAAAACAATACTTTCAACTCTTGAGTGAGTTATTTCTGGGTCTCACGAAATGGAAACTGCCCCATTTGGCTCGTGATTCCTACTTAAAGATAGAAAGTCTAGAACCTTCCTTTTGACTTTTCTCTTCAGGTTTCACCGTAAGTGACCTGCTCTCTTTTGTATAATTGTTATAAAGTAATTTTGCACGAATTTAAGAAGTTGTAGGAACTTCTATCTTATTCTTCATGTTTTTCTTATTGTTATTTTCGAAGTTGTCACTCTCTCTAGAATATTCTCTCAGAAATTTCTTATAGTACACTCCTTGTACTCAATTTAATGTTTAAACTTTAATTACTTCATTTGTCTTTTAAAATCTTATAAAGATTTTAGAACATGTATAAGGTTTGAAACCTAATAAATTGTCAATTACCTGGAGCAAACGTTTTATGTTTTCTGATGTCTTTAACCCCAAAATTGTTAACCAAATTGAAAATATATTTATTAAAGTTATTAACTTCTTTTGAATTGTTAAATAAATCAAGCGTTTCTTTTTGCCTTTTCAATTTTTTTTTCTAGTGCAACGGTTAGGCAAGATCCTGTCCTCCTTGGCTCTCCTTACTCGATGCTATTAAATCTATTGATAGGGCTTTCACCACTCGTTGCATTTGAGCAAGAACTCTTAGTAGTAATCTCGTTAAAGTTTCTCTTAGCTTTAATAGCTAATTCTAACTGGTCAGTAAGGCAAGTAAAGCTCGCTACGCCAGCTACCTGCTTGTGGAGATCCTCTCCGAAAACTTATGGTCAGTTTTCCAAAAGATAAGTGTTTTTCTTTGTCTAAACTTTTAGCCGGCCTCTCGCTGAGTAAAAGCTTAGCCATTTCCAAATGCAACCATTGGTTCACTTACCAAAATTACTTTCCAAGGTATAATTTTTTATCACTATCCTTCCTGGAAGCACTTGGTCGCTTTTTCAGGAACTCTATAACATCAAAAACTGGAAATACCAAACTTGATTCCAATTATTGGCATTCTTCGAATTACTTTGCAAAAACGAATTTCTTTGAAAAGACATACAATAAATCTGTTACTCTCAGTCTTGCCAGACCAACACATTTCCCCATAGTAGTCTTATGCCTGCTTGAGAGGGAATATACTAAGGCCGCTCTCTTGCAAACCGCCCAAGTCCTAGCTGTATTTCCCGTCAGCTTGGACCAAGCTCTTACCTATTTTAGGTATCAGAGAACGGATTTTCAGTGGAAACCGCCTCTAAGTGCATTAAAGGTTAAATTTATAACTTTTGTGGAACTCTCATCCTATTTCTCTATCCTTCTTCTCCAGTCCGAAACCCACTTCCTTTTCTTAATCATCTTCCCTTGGTGGGTGGTTTATTCCTCAGCCAATAATCTACCCAACTGGCGGTGACACCAGGACAGAAGCTGAAGCCGCAATCGTACTGGTGGTGACACCAGGTGCAAAAGCTGTGAAGCAGTCGTACTGGCGGTGACACCAAGTGCAAAAGCTGTGCCACAGTCGTAATGGTGGTGACACCAAGTACAAAAGCTGTGCCACAGTCGTACTGTTGGTGACACCAGGAGCAAAAGCTGTGCCACAGTCGTACTGGCGGTGACACTAAGTGCAAAAGCTGTGCCACAGTCGTACTGGTGGTGACACCAAGTGCAAAATCTGTGCCACAGTCGTACTGGTGGTGACACCAAGTGCAAACGCTGTGCCACAGTCGTACTGGCGGTGACACCAGGTGCAAAAGCTGTGCCGCAGTCGTACTGGTGGTGACACCAGGTGCAAAAGCTGTGCCACATTCGTACTGGTGGTGACACCAGGTGCAAAAGCTGTGCCACAGTCGTACTGGCGGTGACACCAGGTGCAATAGCTGTGCCGCAGTCGTACTGGTGGTGACACCAGGTGCAAAAAGTGTGCCACAGTCGTACTGGCGGTGACACCAAGTGCAAAAGCTGTGCCACAGTTGTACTGGCGGCGACACCAAGTTCAAAAGCTGTGCCGCAGTCGTACTGGTGGTGACACCAGGTGCAAAAGATGTGCCGCAGTCGTACTGGCGGTGACACCAAGTTCAAAAGCTGTGCCGCAGTCGAACTGGTGGTGAAACCAGGTGCAAATGCTGTGCCACAGTCGTACTGGTGGTGACAGCAATTGAAAAAGCTGTGCCACAGTCGTACTGGTGGTGACAGCAAGTGCAAAGCTGTGCCACAGTTGTACTGGTGGTGACAGCAGGTGCATAAGCTGTGCCGCAGTCGTACTGGTGGTGACAGCAAGTGCAAAGCTGTGCCACAGTTGTACTGGTGGTGACAGCAGGTGCAAAACTGTGCCGCAGTCGTACTGGCGGTGACAGCAAGTGCAAAAGCTGTGCCGCAGTCGTACTGGTGGTGACAGCAAGTGCAAAAGATGTGCCGCAGTCGTACTGGTGGTGACAGCAAGGGCATAAGCTGAACAGCAGTCGTACTGGTGGTGACAGCAAGTGCATAAGCTGTGCCGCGGTCGTACTGTTGGTGACAGCAGGTGCAAAAGCTGTGCCGCAGTCGTACTGGTGGTGACACCAAGTGCATAAGCTGTGCCGCAGTCTTACTGGTGGTGACAGCAG
Organism: Meconema thalassinum; assembly: GCA_946902985.2. Taxonomy (NCBI): domain Eukaryota; kingdom Metazoa; phylum Arthropoda; class Insecta; order Orthoptera; family Tettigoniidae; genus Meconema; species Meconema thalassinum. The sequence continues at coordinate 28,516,853 of OX336390.1, forward strand.
GTGCAGAAGCTGTGCCACAGTTGTAATGGTGGTGACAGCAGGTGCATAGGCTGTGCAACAGTCGTACTGGTGGGGACACCAGGTGCATAAGCTGTGCCGCAGTCGTACTGGTGGTGACGCCAAGTGCATAAACTGTGCCGCAGTCGTACTGGTGGTGATAGCAAGTGCATAAGCTGTGCCGCAGTCGTACTGGCGGTGACAGCAAGTATATAAGCTGTGCCACAATTGTACTGGTGGTGACAGCAGGTGCAAAACTGTGCCACAGTTGTACTGGTGGTGACAGCAATTGCATAAGCTGTGCCGCAGTCGTACAGGTGGTGACAGCAGGTGCATAATCTGTGCCGGAGTCGTACTGGTTGTGACAGCAAGTGCATAAGCTGTGCCGCAGTCGTACTGGTGGTGACAGCTGGTGCAGAAGCGGTGCCACAGTCGTACTGGCGGTGACAGCAAGTGCAAAAGCTGTGCCGCAGTCGTACTGGCGCCGACAGCAAGTGCAAAAGATGTGCCGCAGTCGTACTGGTGGTGACAGCAAGTGCAAAAGCTGTGCCGCAGTCGTACTGGTGGTGACTGAATGTGCAAAAGATGTGCGGCAGTCGTACTGTTGGTGACAGCAGGTGCAAAAGCTGTGCCGCAGTCGTACTGGCGGTGACATCAATTTCAAAAGCTGTGCCGCAGTCGTACTGGTGGTGACACAAGGTGCAAAAGCTGTGCCACAGTCGTACTGGTGGTGACAGCATGTGAAAAAGCTGTGCCACAGTCGTACTGGTGGTGACAGCAAGTGCAAAGCTGTGCCACAGTTGTACTGGTGGTGACAGCAGGTGCATAAGCTGTGCCGCATTCGTACTAGTGGTGACAGCAAGTGCAAAGCTGTGACAGCAGGTGCAAAAGCTCTGCCGCAGTCGTACTGGTGGTGACAGCGAGTGCAAAGCTGTGCCACAGTTGTACTAGTGGTGACAGCAATTGCAAAAGCTGTGCCGCAGTCGTACTGGTGGTGACAGCAAATGCAAAGCTGTGCCACAGTCGTACTGGTGGTGACAGCAAGTGCAAAAGCTGTGCCGCAGTCGTACTGGCGGTGACAGCAAGTGCAAAGCTGTGCCACAGTCGTACTAGTGGTGACAGCAAGTGCAAAAGCTGTGCCGCAGTCGAACTGGTGGTGACAGCAAGTGCAAAAGCTGTGTCGCAGTCGTACTTGCGGTGACACCAGGTGCAAAAGCTGTGCCGCAGTCGTACTGGTGGTGACACCAGGTGCAAAAGCTGTGCCACAGTCGTACTGGCGGTGACACTAAGTGCAAAAGCTGTGCCACAGTCGTACTGGTGGTGACACCAAGTGCAAAATCTGTGCCACAGTCGTACTGGTGGTGACACCAAGTGCAAAAGCTGTGCCACAGTCGTACTGGCGGTGACACCAGGTGCAAAAGCTGTGCCGCACTCGTACTGGTGGTGACACCAGGTGCAAAAGCTGTGCCACATTCGTACTGGTGGTGACACCAAGTGCAAAAGCTGTGCCGCAGTCGTTACGGGAGGTGACAGCAGGTGCATAATCTGTGCCACAGTCGTACTGGTGGTGACACCAGGTGCAAAAGCTGTGCCACATTCGTACTGGTGGTGACACCAGGTGCAAAAGCTGTGCCACAGTCGTACTGGCGGTGACACCAGGTGCAAAAGCTGTGCCGCAGTCGTACTGGTGGTGACACCAGGTGCAAAAAGTGTGCCACAGTCGTACTGGCGGTGACACCAAGTGCAAAAGCTGTGCCACAGTCGTACTGGTGGTGACACCAAGTGCAAAAGCTGTGCCGCAGTCGTACTGGCGGTGACACCAGGTCAGAAGCTGCAGCCGCAGTCGTACTGGTGGTGACACCAGGTGCAAAAGATGTGCCGCAGTCGTACTGGCGGTGACACCAAGTTCAAAAGCTGTGCCGCAGTCGTACTGGTGGTGACAGCAAGTGCATAAGCTGAGCCGCAGTCGTACTGGTGGTGACAGCAAGTGCAAAGCTGTGCCACAGTTGTACTGGTGGTGACAGCAGGTGCATAAGCTGTGCCGCAGACGTACTGGTGGTGACAGCAAGTGCAAAGGCTGTGCCACATTTGTACTGGTGGTGACAGCAAGGGCAAAAGCTGTGCCGCAGTTGTACTGGTGGTGACAGCAAGTGCATAGGCTGTGCCGCAGTCGTACTGGTGGTGACAGCAATTGCATAAGCTGTGCCGCAGTCGTACTGGTGGTGACACCAGGTGCAAAAGCTGTGCCACAGTCGTACTGGCGGTGACACCAAGTGCAAAAGCTGTGCCACAATCGTACAGGTGGTGACACCAAGTGCAAAAGCTGTGCCACAGTCGTATGGCGGTGACACCAGGTCAGAAGCTGCAGCCGCAGTCGTACTGTTGGTGACACCAGGTGCAAAAGCTGTGCCGCAGACGTACTGGCGGTGACACCAAGTTCAAAAGCTGTGCCGCAGTCGAACTGGTGGTGAATCCAGGTGCAAATGCTGTGCCACAGTCGTACTGGTGGTGACAGCAATTGAAAAAGCTGTGCCACAGTCGTACTGGTGGTGACAGCAAGTGCAAAGCTGTGCCACAGTTGTACTGGTGGTGACAGCAGGTGCATAAGCTGTGCCGCAGTCGTACTGGTGGTGACAGCAAGTGCAAAGCTGTGCCACAGTTGTACTGGTGGTGACAGCAGGTGCAAAAGCTGTGCCGCAGTCGTACTGGCGGTGACAGCAAGTGCAAAAGCTGTGCCGCAGTCGTACTGGTGGTGACAGCAAGTGCAAAAGAAGTGCCGCAGTCGTACTGGTGGTGACAGCAAGTGCATAAGCTGAGCCGCAGTCGTACTGGTGGTGACAGCAGGTGCAAAAGCTGTGCCGCAGTCGTACTGGCGGTGACAGCAAGTGCAAAAGCTGTGCCGCAGTCGTACTGGTGGTGACAGCAAGTGCATAAGCTGTGCCGCAGTCATACTGGTGGTGACAGCAAGTGCAAAAGCTGTGTCGCAGTCGTACATGCGGTGACACCAGGTGCAAAAGCTGTGCCGCAGTCGTACTGGTGGTGACACCAGGTGCAAAAGCTGTGCCACAGTCGTACTGGCGGTGACACTAAGTGCAAAAGCTGTGCCACAGTCGTACTGGTGGTGACACCAAGTGCAAAATCTGTGCCACAGTCGTACTGGTGGGGACACCAAGTGCAAAAGCTGTGCCACAGTCGTACTGGAGGTGACACCAGGTGCAAAAGCTGTGCCGCAGTCGTACTGGTGGTGACACCAGGTGCAAAAGCTGTGCCACATTCGTACTGGTGGTGACACCAAGTGCAAAAGCTGTGCCGCAGTCGTACAGGTGGTGACAGCAGGTGCATAATCTGTGCCACAGTCGTACTGGTGTTGACACCAGGTGCAAAAGCTTTGCCACATTCGTACTGGTGGTGACACCAGGTGCAAAAGCTGTGCCACAGTCGTACTGGCGGTGACACCAGGTGCAAAAGCTGTGCCGCAGTCGTACTGGTGGTGACACCAGGTGCAAAAAGTGTGCCACAGTCGTACTGGCGGTGACACCAAGTGCAAAAGCTGTGCCACAGTCGTACTGGCGGTGACACCAGGTGCAAAAGATGTGCCGCAGTCGTACTGGCGGTGACACCAAGTTCATAAGCTGTGCCGCAGTCGTACTGGTGGTGACAGCAAGTGCATATGCTGAGCCGCTGTCGTACTGGTGGTGACAGCAAGTGCAAAGCTGTGCCACAGTTGTACTGGTGGTGACAGCAGGTGCATAAGCTGTGCCGCAGACGTACTGGTGGTGACAGCAAGTGCAAAGGCTGTGCCGCATTTGTACTGGTGGTGACAGCAAGTGCAAAAGCTGTGCCGCAGTTGTACTGGTGATGACAGCAAGTGCATAGGCTGTGCCGCAGTCGTACTGGTGGTGACAGCAAGTGCATAAGCTGTGCCGCAGTCGTACTGGTGGTGACACCTGGTGCAAAAGCTGTGCCACAGTCGTACTGGCGGTGACACCAAGTGCAAAAGCTGTGCCACAGTCGTACAGGTGGTGACACCAAGTGCAAAAGCTGTGCCACAGTCGTATGGCGGTGACACCAGGTCAGAAGCTGCAGCCGCGGTCGTACTGTTGGTGACACCAGGTGCAAAAGCTGTGCCGCAGACGTACTGGCAGTGACACCAAGTTCAAAAGCTGTGCCGCAGTCGAACTGGTGGTGAAACCAGGTGCAAATGCTGTGCCACAGTCGTACTGGTGCAGACAGCAATTGAAAAAGCTGTGCCACAGTCGTACTGGTGGTGACAGCAGGTGCAAAAGCTGTGCCGCAGTCGTACTGGCGGTGACACCAATTTCAAAAGCTGTGCCGCAGTCGTACTGGTGGTGACACCAGCCGCAAAAGCTGTGCCGCAGTCGTACTGGTGGTGACACCAGGTGTAAAAGCTGTGCCATAGTCGTACTAGTGGTGACAGCAAGTGCAAAGCTGTGCCACAGTTGTACTGGTGGTGACAGCAGGTGCAAAAGCTGTGCCGCAGTCCCCCGTGTGGGTGCGGGTTAGAATACACCCACGGTATGCCCTGCCTGTCGTAGGAGGCGACTAATAGGGCCGACATGGCCGAATAACTTGCCAGTTTTGATTTGTTCAGACCCCCTGTGGATGGGGAGGGCAGAATTCATCCACGGTATCCCCTGCCTGTCGTAAAAGGCGACTTAGAGGGGGCCTTATAAAGGTCAATTTTGGTTTTCTGGTCCCAGCTCTGGTTTGACCAATAGAAATAAACATGCGTGCTGTTAGGGGAAGGGCCACCAGCTTGGCCATCTGGCCAGAAAGCCTAGACGGTATGCCCCATCCCGTCAGGTGGGTGCGCCATGTACCCTACAGTAGTATCCGCCTTACAACGAAGGTCCCTGCATGGCCGAATACTGGAGCTGAATAAATCCTGTGCATGCCGAGGGGGAAGTGCCTGTTCGAGGCACTGGGACCCCGGGCAATATCTGCTATGCCAGGTAGGTATTGCCTTGGCTGGGTGGCGCCCACAGTGATAGCCCCCGTTCGGAGTGGGCAGTATTCGGGGAGGATTTCGTCCGGGATGCGTAGTAAACGATCACGGACACCTGTACAGGGTGGCACCCTTAAAAAGCCGTCTCTGGAGTGTAGACCTAATCCCAAGGTGTATACGCCTTGGGATGAGGCATTTAATAAGAAGTTCCCTGTTGACAGGTCTCCTCGCTACCTGGTAGCTACCAGGACAGACGGGGGAGATTTTAAACAGGTAAAATCGATCCTATTTTCAGAGGAAATCGAGGGGAAATATCGCGACCTTAACGGGATTTCCAAGGTCCGGAACGGGCAGCTCCTGCTGCATACCGTTGACCGGCAGCAAACCGAAGCGTTGCTGGAATGCACGCATTTCGGCGAAATTCCCGTTAAGGTTGAGAAGCACGATACGCTGAATGAGGTCCGTGGAGTTATATTCCATCGCGACCTCATTTTAAACAGCGACGCGGAATTGATGCGGGATCTGGGGAAGCGAGGCGTCACCAGGATTAGGCGCATCACCCGGAAAATTGGAAATGATAGCGTCGATACTGGCGCTTTCATTCTCCATTTTGAGGGTGATGTAGTGCCTAGGCAGGTGAAGGTCACGTCGTACCATTGCGACGTTAGACCGTACATCCCTCCACCTATGCGCTGCTACAATTGTCAGAAATTCGGTCATGTTTCTGCCAGGTGCACTGCCAAGGCGGTGTGTAGAGAGTGTGGCAAGGGGACACATGACGGTGTGGGGTGTACGCCTCCCCCGACGTGTCCTAACTGCCAAGGAAGTCACTCTCCGCGGTCGAAGCAGTGCCCTGAGTTCTGCAAGGAAGCAAAGATCCAAGAAATCAGAACATTGGATCGGCTTTCATATCACGACGCTCGAAAGAGATACCGTGATATGACTGCACCCGAATTTCCGGTATCTTTCGCGGCTAAGGTGACGCCACCTATCACCCCTGCCACTTTCGTTCCCCGTGCTGTACCCTCGACGACGAACTACTCTGAGATCGTAAAGTCTCCCCTCGCTGTCCAAGCGAGACCTGTCAGCCCGAAGAAGGTTACACAACCTTCTTCGGCCATTGTGAAAAAGGCGCCGGTTATACCATCTAAACCGGCGCAATCGGAGAAGAAGTCATCTTCCTCTCCGAAACGGTCGGAGAAGAAGTCTTCCCCTGCCATCGAGGCAAAGAAGACTTCTGCGACCGGGGCTGGATCGTCATCCAGCCCACCTGATAAGACAAAGATAGTGGAGAAGAGGGGGATGGAGCGGCGCCGTCTCTCTCGACCTCCGGCTGATGGGATGGCTCCTTCATCTGCTGGGCCTTCCGCTCCCTCGACCATCAAGGGAGTGATGCCCGCAGAAGCCAAACCCATTAGAGTGGAGGAACTCCCCTATAGGAAAAGTAAGTCACCGGCGGAGAAGAGAGGGGCGGTTCAGCGCCGTTTCTCTTCCTCTCCTGCATACAAGGCAGCTCAGCCATCTGCTGGCCATTCCGCTCCTACCATCACCAAAGGAGCGGTGCCAGCTGGAGCGGCCTCGTTTTGCAAGGACCTGACGTCTGTGGGGAAGGGACCACCTACTTCCCCGAATAGACGTCTGCGTCGGTCTAGAAAGAAGCATGCTCGGGGCGTGTCGGGGACAAGTACCCCGTCTTCGGACAGGGAGAAAGTCCCTAGACACCGCTCTCGCTCTTCTCCAAGAGCGAGACTCGTGAGGTCCGACGACGACCGCGCGCAACCCAAGAGAGCGCCCGCTCCATTTTCTTCGTCTTCGGATGGAGATGTGGAGATTGAGGTGTGCTCTCCTGCCCCATCATCTCCAACTAGAGATGGGGAAGGGTGGCAAACGGTCAAGCATAAGTAGAAGACCAACTTCTACTTAAGTCCACACCATGGCACTATTACAATGGAACTGTAATAGCTATTCTGTTCATCTCGCTGAGTTACGACAATTAATATCTTCGTTTTCGGCAACCATTGTCTGTCTTCAGGAATCCAGGTTTCGTCCTGGACATGAGACAACAATGCGTCACTTCAAACTCTTCTCTAGAGACCGGGTGGACGGAGCTGTGGCCGCTGGTGGCGTCTGCACTCTCGTCCACTCTAGCCTCTTTAGTGAAGAGGTGCCGTTGCGTACTCAGCTAGAGGCAGTTGCAGTTCGTACTTCGTTGCCAGTAATGGCAACAGTATGTAACGTGTACATCCCGCCTGATTCTCAGCCGGATTACGACCAGCTGGTGGATCTAGTCTCTCAGCTCCCCCCTCCTTTTCTCCTTCTGGGAGATGTTAATGCCCACAACACCATCTGGGGCTCCGCTACCACTAGCGGTAAAGGGAGAGATTTTGAGAGACTGATCAGGCGGCTGGACCTGTGCATGTTGAACACAGGGGAACCTACGCACTTCTCTATTGCACACGGTACTTATTCAAGTATCGATATTACCCTGTGCAGTCGTGCGCTGGTTCCCCTGCTACAGTGGGGTGTACACGATGACCTTTGTAATAGTGACCATTTTCCAATTATCGTTACTCTTCCGAACCAGAGAGCCATCGAGTTACCAAGTCGATGGCTTCTCCATCGGGCTGATTGGCCAACTTTCATGGCACGCGCGGTGTTTGCCGAAGATACCTTTGAGAGTGTCGACGATCATACCATTCACATAACGAATAGTATTTTGGCTGCTGCTGAGGAAACAATACCTTCCTCGTCCGGCAACTCACGCCGGAAGCTTGTCCCTTGGTGGACAGCCGAGATTGCAGCAGCCATTAAAGATCGTCGACGTGCTTTCAAATGCTATCGGAGGCAAAACACTATGGCCAACCTTATCACCTTCAGAAGGATGCGTGCTAGAGCCCGATATCTGATTCGGGAGAGTAAGAAAACGACGTGGGAAAAGTATGTGTCGTCCATGACGGCGCATACTCCTTCATCTCAAGTGTGGACTAAGCTTCGTCGGATCTCCGGACTCCCGACATCACTGTCGATACCCGGAGTGTCCATCAATGGAGACATCATCACGGACCATCTCGCCATTGCCAACAGCATTGGCTCGCACTTCTCCGATGTATCCTGCTCAGGGAGTTACGATCCTACATTTCTGACTCTGAAGCGGGAGGCAGAGACTCACCCCTTGTCCTTTGCCACTGCTGCTTCGGAGTCCTATAATGTACCATTCTCTGAATGGGAACTGCGCAGTGCGCTTGCACTGTGCAGGGATACGGCTCCTGGACCGGATAACATACATAATCAAATGTTAAAACATCTGTGCGATTCCAGTATAAAAAAACTGTTGATCCCCTTCAATCCTATATGGATTGAAGGGGAGTTTCCATCTCAATGGCGAGAGGGGATCGTGATACCGATTCCTAAGGCTGGAAAGAATCCCAAGTTTGTAAGCAGCTATAGGCCCATTTGTTTGACAAATGGCCTATGTAAGCTGCTCGAAAAGATGGTGAACCGTCGACTGGTGTGGTTCTTGGAGGATAAAGGTCTCCTGTCTGAGTACCAATGTGGATTTCGCTCTCATAGGTCCACCACTGACCATCTGGTGCGACTTGAGAGCGCCATACAGGAGGCTTTTTTCCGAAAGCAGCACCTAGTCACGGTTTTCTTTGATCTAGAGAAAGCCTACGACACCACATGGCGCTACGGGATCCTTTCCACCCTTCACAAGTGGGGACTCCGTGGTAACTTACCGACTTTTATTGCGAATTTCATGTCCGTCCGACTCTTCCGTGTAAGGGTCGGTAGGACATTATCGCAATACTATACCCAAGAAAATGGAGTTCCTCAGGGTTCAGTGCTGAGTGTCACCTTGTTCGCGATTGCCATTAATGGCATTGTTGCCGCCGCCGGGTCCGCGGTAGTTCCATCGCTGTATGTAGACGATTTAGCTCTGCATTACAGCTCTGGAAGTATGGCAGTCGTGGAACGGCAATTGCAGCTAGCTATCAACCGGGTCGACAGGTGGGCTCACGACCGGGGTTTTCGTTTTTCAGCAGCGAAAACCTCCGTCGTCCATTTTTGTCGGCTACGGAGGCTACATTTACACCCTGAACTACATCTCAGGGATGCTGCGTTGCCGGTGGTTGACACTTATCGCTTCCTGGGGCTCCATTTTGACAGCAAGTTAACGTGGCAGCACCATATACGGCAATTGAAAATGAAATGTCTCAGGAAACTGAACATGCTCAGGTTTCTTAGTGGCACTACGTGGGGGGCTGACCGTGCGGTGCTGCTACGGTTCTACCAAGCCCTCGTCCTGTCCCGGCTAGACTATGGTTCTGCGGCATACGGTTCAGCAAGGCCGGCAACCTTGAAAATGCTGGACAGTATCCACCATAGTGGCGTTAGGCTGGCTACCGGTGCCTTCCGGACCAGCCCGATACCCAGCCTACTCGCCGAATCGGGTGTTCCACCTTTAAATTATAGACGCCAACATATGCTGTTAGCATATGCTGCCAATGTGCGTCAAATGCCGCAACACCCGACCTATCAAGCTCTCTTCGGTACCCAAAACCACCAGGGGTACGCCAACCGGCCTCGTGCCACTCGGCCGGTTGGTATTAGACTTGATAGCTCGTGTACCGAAATAGGAGTGGCTGTAGGTCCCTGTATGATCCGGACATCTAGCGAGGTGCCTCCGTGGCAAGTCCCGCGTCCGGAAATTCGGTTAGATCTGCACCGAGGTCCTAAGGTGAACACGGATGCCTCCGTTTACCGGAGGCAGTTCCACAGCATAGTTCACCAATTTCCGGACGCTGGCATTCTATACACGGATGGTTCGAAGGTGGACGAGAAGGTGGGTTGTGCTTATGTTATTGATGGTGCAAATACCAAGATCTCTTTGCCTGAGGCCTGTAGTGTGTTTACTGCGGAGCTCGTTGCCATCTATGAAGCTCTGCAGTTTGCACTACAGGATGCACGAATCCACTTTCTCGTGTGTACCGACTCTTTGAGTTCGTTGCAGTCAATTGCTACATGTTTCCCGCAACACCCCCTAGTGCAGCGAATCCACGACCTACTAGCCGGGCTGTGCCACGCTGACACTCGAATCACCTTTCTGTGGCTTCCAAGCCACATGGGAATTGCGGGAAATGAGTTAGCAGATCAAGCTGCAAAAGAGGCGGTATCACTACCACCTCGACCAATGGAGGTACCCGCTAGAGATATTCGCTCTCAGTTACGCCTACAAGTTCTGGCTTTTTGGGAGAGTCAGTGGCTAGCCGACCCACTGCCCAGTAAACTGAGAGCAATCAAGGGAACAACTCGCGTGTGGCGGAGCTCCTTCCGGGCCCGGAGAGAGTCCGTCATTTTGTGTAGGCTAAGGATAGGTCATACAAGATCCACCCACTCGTACCTAATGAGAAGGGAAGACCCCCCACTTTGTACCTGTGGAGCCGTATTCACCGTGGCCCACATTTTTACCGAGTGTGTGGATCTTGCTGACTTACGAAGAAACCTTGGTTTGCAGACGACACTCAAACTTATATTAGCCGATGACGCGGTGGCTGCTGATCGCGTTATCCGCTTTATAAGTGAGAGTGGGTTAGGGCCAGCAATCTAAATTTTCCAGTGAACATTGACTCAACGACTTGTTCGTTTTTGAATGATAATGTTTTGTTTTTTCCGTAATTTTTGTTAATTTTTATAATTTTTATTTTTTATTTAATTGTTTGTTTTTGTTTGATTAATTTTTGGTCTTTTGAAATTTAGATGTCCACCTCAAAATTTTAAATTCATTTCAAAATTTGTATTCTTTAATCTGTGTTAAGAGGGGCAGATGACCTCGTAGTTCCGCCCCTTAAAACAACAATAACTAACTAACTAACTGTGCCGCAGTCGTACTGGTTGCTACAGCAAGTGCAAAAGCTTTGCCGCAGTCGTACTGGCGGTGACAGCAAGTGAAAAAGCTGTGCCGCAGTCGTACTGGTGGTGACTGAATGTGCAAAAGCTGTGCGGCAGTCTTACTGTTGGTGACAGCAGTTGCAAAAGCTGTGCCGCAGTCGTACTGGCGGTGACACCAATTTCAAAAGCTGTGCCGCAGTCGTACTGGTGGTGACAGCAGGTGCAAAAGCTGTGCCGCAGTGGTACTGGTGGTGACACCAGGTGCAAAAGCTGTGCTACAGTCGTACTGGTGGTGACAGCAAGTGCTAAGCTGTGACAGCAGGTGAAAAACCTCAGCCGCAGTCGTAATGGTGGTGATAGCAAGTGCAAAAGCTGTGCCGCAGTCGTACTGGTGGTGACAGCAAGTGCATAAGCTGTGCCGCAGTCGTACTGGCGGTGACAGCAAGTATATAAGCTGTGCCACAATTGTACTGGTGGTGACAGAAGGTGCAAAACCGTGCCACATTTGTACTGGTGGCGACAGCAAGTGCATAAGCTGTGCCGCAGTCGTACAGGTGGTGACAGCAGGTGCATAAGCTGTGCCGGAATCGTACTGGTGGTGACAGCAAGTGCATAAGCTGTGCCGCAGTCGTACTGGTGGTGACAGCTTGTGCAGAAGCGGTGCCACAGTCGTACTGGCGGTGACAGCAAGTGCAAAAGCTTTGCCGCAGTCGTACTGGCGGCGACAGCAAGTGCAAAAGCTGTGCCGCAGTTGTACTGGTGGTGACAGCAAGTGCAAAAGCTTTGCCGCAGTCATACTGGCGGCGACAGCAAGTATATAAGCTGTGCCGCAGTCGTACTGGTGGTGACGCAAAGTGCATAAACTGTGCCGCAGTCGTACTGGTGGTGACAGCAAGTGCATAAGCTGTGCCGCAGTCGTACTGGCGGTGACAGCAAGTATATAAGCTGTGCCGCAGTTGTACTGGTGATGACAGCAAGTGCATAGGCTGTGCCGCAGTCGTACTGGTGGTGACAGCAAGTGCATAAGCTGTGCCGCAGTCGTACTGGTGGTGACACCTGGTGCAAAAGCTGTGCCACAGTCGTACTGGCGGTGACACCAAGTGCAAAAGCTGTGCCACAGTCGTACAGGTGGTGACACCAAGTGCAAAAGCTGTGCCACAGTCGTATGGCGGTGACACCAGGTCAGAAGCTGCAGCCGCGGTCGTACTGTTGGTGACACCAGGTGCAAAAGCTGTGCCGCAGACGTACTGGCAGTGACACCAAGTTCAAAAGCTGTGCCGCAGTCGAACTGGTGGTGAAACCAGGTGCAAATGCTGTGCCACAGTCGTACTGGTGCAGACAGCAATTGAAAAAGCTGTGCCACAGTCGTACTGGTGGTGACAGCAGGTGCAAAAGCTGTGCCGCAGTCGTACTGGCGGTGACACCAATTTCAAAAGCTGTGCCGCAGTCGTACTGGTGGTGACACCAGCCGCAAAAGCTGTGCCGCAGTCGTACTGGTGGTGACACCAGGTGTAAAAGCTGTGCCATAGTCGTACTAGTGGTGACAGCAAGTGCAAAGCTGTGCCACAGTTGTACTGGTGGTGACAGCAGGTGCAAAAGCTGTGCCGCAGTCCCCCGTGTGGGTGCGGGTTAGAATACACCCACGGTATGCCCTGCCTGTCGTAGGAGGCGACTAATAGGGCCGACATGGCCGAATAACTTGCCAGTTTTGATTTGTTCAGACCCCCTGTGGATGGGGAGGGCAGAATTCATCCACGGTATCCCCTGCCTGTCGTAAAAGGCGACTTAGAGGGGGCCTTATAAAGGTCAATTTTGGTTTTCTGGTCCCAGCTCTGGTTTGACCAATAGAAATAAACATGCGTGCTGTTAGGGGAAGGGCCACCAGCTTGGCCATCTGGCCAGAAAGCCTAGACGGTATGCCCCATCCCGTCAGGTGGGTGCGCCATGTACCCTACAGTAGTATCCGCCTTACAACGAAGGTCCCTGCATGGCCGAATACTGGAGCTGAATAAATCCTGTGCATGCCGAGGGGGAAGTGCCTGTTCGAGGCACTGGGACCCCGGGCAATATCTGCTATGCCAGGTAGGTATTGCCTTGGCTGGGTGGCGCCCACAGTGATAGCCCCCGTTCGGAGTGGGCAGTATTCGGGGAGGATTTCGTCCGGGATGCGTAGTAAACGATCACGGACACCTGTACAGGGTGGCACCCTTAAAAAGCCGTCTCTGGAGTGTAGACCTAATCCCAAGGTGTATACGCCTTGGGATGAGGCATTTAATAAGAAGTTCCCTGTTGACAGGTCTCCTCGCTACCTGGTAGCTACCAGGACAGACGGGGGAGATTTTAAACAGGTAAAATCGATCCTATTTTCAGAGGAAATCGAGGGGAAATATCGCGACCTTAACGGGATTTCCAAGGTCCGGAACGGGCAGCTCCTGCTGCATACCGTTGACCGGCAGCAAACCGAAGCGTTGCTGGAATGCACGCATTTCGGCGAAATTCCCGTTAAGGTTGAGAAGCACGATACGCTGAATGAGGTCCGTGGAGTTATATTCCATCGCGACCTCATTTTAAACAGCGACGCGGAATTGATGCGGGATCTGGGGAAGCGAGGCGTCACCAGGATTAGGCGCATCACCCGGAAAATTGGAAATGATAGCGTCGATACTGGCGCTTTCATTCTCCATTTTGAGGGTGATGTAGTGCCTAGGCAGGTGAAGGTCACGTCGTACCATTGCGACGTTAGACCGTACATCCCTCCACCTATGCGCTGCTACAATTGTCAGAAATTCGGTCATGTTTCTGCCAGGTGCACTGCCAAGGCGGTGTGTAGAGAGTGTGGCAAGGGGACACATGACGGTGTGGGGTGTACGCCTCCCCCGACGTGTCCTAACTGCCAAGGAAGTCACTCTCCGCGGTCGAAGCAGTGCCCTGAGTTCTGCAAGGAAGCAAAGATCCAAGAAATCAGAACATTGGATCGGCTTTCATATCACGACGCTCGAAAGAGATAACGTGATATGACTGCACCCGAATTTCCGGTATCTTTCGCGGCTAAGGTGACGCCACCTATCACCCCTGCCACTTTCGTTCCCCGTGCTGTACCCTCGACGACGAACTACTCTGAGATCGTAAAGTCTCCCCTCGCTGTCCAAGCGAGACCTGTCAGCCCGAAGAAGGTTACACAACCTTCTTCGGCCATTGTGAAAAAGGCGCCGGTTATACCATCTAAACCGGCGCAATCGGAGAAGAAGTCATCTTCCTCTCCGAAACGGTCGGAGAAGAAGTCTTCCCCTGCCATCGAGGCAAAGAAGACTTCTGCGACCGGGGCTGGATCGTCATCCAGCCCACCTGATAAGACAAAGATAGTGGAGAAGAGGGGGATGGAGCGGCGCCGTCTCTCTCGACCTCCGGCTGATGGGATGGCTCCTTCATCTGCTGGGCCTTCCGCTCCCTCGACCATCAAGGGAGTGATGCCCGCAGAAGCCAAACCCATTAGAGTGGAGGAACTCCCCTATAGGAAAAGTAAGTCACCGGCGGAGAAGAGAGGGGCGGTTCAGCGCCGTTTCTCTTCCTCTCCTGCATACAAGGCAGCTCAGCCATCTGCTGGCCATTCCGCTCCTACCATCACCAAAGGAGCGGTGCCAGCTGGAGCGGCCTCGTTTTGCAAGGACCTGACGTCTGTGGGGAAGGGACCACCTACTTCCCCGAATAGACGTCTGCGTCGGTCTAGAAAGAAGCATGCTCGGGGCGTGTCGGGGACAAGTACCCCGTCTTCGGACAGGGAGAAAGTCCCTAGACACCGCTCTCGCTCTTCTCCAAGAGCGAGACTCGTGAGGTCCGACGACGACCGCGCGCAACCCAAGAGAGCGCCCGCTCCATTTTCTTCGTCTTCGGATGGAGATGTGGAGATTGAGGTGTGCTCTCCTGCCCCATCATCTCCAACTAGAGATGGGGAAGGGTGGCAAACGGTCAAGCATAAGTAGAAGACCAACTTCTACTTAAGTCCACACCATGGCACTATTACAATGGAACTGTAATAGCTATTCTGTTCATCTCGCTGAGTTACGACAATTAATATCTTCGTTTTCGGCAACCATTGTCTGTCTTCAGGAATCCAGGTTTCGTCCTGGACATGAGACAACAATGCGTCACTTCAAACTCTTCTCTAGAGACCGGGTGGACGGAGCTGTGGCCGCTGGTGGCGTCTGCACTCTCGTCCACTCTAGCCTCTTTAGTGAAGAGGTGCCGTTGCGTACTCAGCTAGAGGCAGTTGCAGTTCGTACTTCGTTGCCAGTAATGGCAACAGTATGTAACGTGTACATCCCGCCTGATTCTCAGCCGGATTACGACCAGCTGGTGGATCTAGTCTCTCAGCTCCCCCCTCCTTTTCTCCTTCTGGGAGATGTTAATGCCCACAACACCATCTGGGGCTCCGCTACCACTAGCGGTAAAGGGAGAGATTTTGAGAGACTGATCAGGCGGCTGGACCTGTGCATGTTGAACACAGGGGAACCTACGCACTTCTCTATTGCACACGGTACTTATTCAAGTATCGATATTACCCTGTGCAGTCGTGCGCTGGTTCCCCTGCTACAGTGGGGTGTACACGATGACCTTTGTAATAGTGACCATTTTCCAATTATCGTTACTCTTCCGAACCAGAGAGCCATCGAGTTACCAAGTCGATGGCTTCTCCGTCGGGCTGATTGGCCAACTTTCATGGCACGCGCGGTGTTTGCCGAAGATACCTTTGAGAGTGTCGACGATCATACCATTCACATAACGAATAGTATTTTGGCTGCTGCTGAGGAAACAATACCTTCCTCGTCCGGCAACTCACGCCGGAAGCTTGTCCCTTGGTGGACAGCCGAGATTGCAGCAGCCATTAAAGATCGTCGACGTGCTTTCAAATGCTATCGGAGGCAAAACACTATGGCCAACCTTATCACCTTCAGAAGGATGCGTGCTAGAGCCCGATATCTGATTCGGGAGAGTAAGAAAACGACGTGGGAAAAGTATGTGTCGTCCATGACGGCGCATACTCCTTCATCTCAAGTGTGGACTAAGCTTCGTCGGATCTCCGGACTCCCGACATCACTGTCGATACCCGGAGTGTCCATCAATGGAGACATCATCACGGACCATCTCGCCATTGCCAACAGCATTGGCTCGCACTTCTCCGATGTATCCTGCTCAGGGAGTTACGATCCTACATTTCTGACTCTGAAGCGGGAGGCAGAGACTCACCCCTTGTCCTTTGCCACTGCTGCTTCGGAGTCCTATAATGTACCATTCTCTGAATGGGAACTGCGCAGTGCGCTTGCACTGTGCAGGGATACGGCTCCTGGACCGGATAACATACATAATCAAATGTTAAAACATCTGTGCGATTCCAGTATAAAAAAACTGTTGATCCCCTTCAATCCTATATGGATTGAAGGGGAGTTTCCATCTCAATGGCGAGAGGGGATCGTGATACCGATTCCTAAGGCTGGAAAGAATCCCAAGTTTGTAAGCAGCTATAGGCCCATTTGTTTGACAAATGGCCTATGTAAGCTGCTCGAAAAGATGGTGAACCGTCGACTGGTGTGGTTCTTGGAGGATAAAGGTCTCCTGTCTGAGTACCAATGTGGATTTCGCTCTCATAGGTCCACCACTGACCATCTGGTGCGACTTGAGAGCGCCATACAGGAGGCTTTTTTCCGAAAGCAGCACCTAGTCACGGTTTTCTTTGATCTAGAGAAAGCCTACGACACCACATGGCGCTACGGGATCCTTTCCACCCTTCACAAGTGGGGACTCCGTGGTAACTTACCGACTTTTATTGCGAATTTCATGTCCGTCCGACTCTTCCGTGTAAGGGTCGGTAGGACATTATCGCAATACTATACCCAAGAAAATGGAGTTCCTCAGGGTTCAGTGCTGAGTGTCACCTTGTTCGCGATTGCCATTAATGGCATTGTTGCCGCCGCCGGGTCCGCGGTAGTTCCATCGCTGTATGTAGACGATTTAGCTCTGCATTACAGCTCTGGAAGTATGGCAGTCGTGGAACGGCAATTGCAGCTAGCTATCAACCGGGTCGACAGGTGGGCTCACGACCGGGGTTTTCGTTTTTCAGCAGCGAAAACCTCCGTCGTCCATTTTTGTCGGCTACGGAGGCTACATTTACACCCTGAACTACATCTCAGGGATGCTGCGTTGCCGGTGGTTGACACTTATCGCTTCCTGGGGCTCCATTTTGACAGCAAGTTAACGTGGCAGCACCATATACGGCAATTGAAAATGAAATGTCTCAGGAAACTGAACATGCTCAGGTTTCTTAGTGGCACTACGTGGGGGGCTGACCGTGCGGTGCTGCTACGGTTCTACCAAGCCCTCGTCCTGTCCCGGCTAGACTATGGTTCTGCGGCATACGGTTCAGCAAGGCCGGCAACCTTGAAAATGCTGGACAGTATCCACCATAGTGGCGTTAGGCTGGCTACCGGTGCCTTCCGGACCAGCCCGATACCCAGCCTACTCGCCGAATCGGGTGTTCCACCTTTAAATTATAGACGCCAACATATGCTGTTAGCATATGCTGCCAATGTGCGTCAAATGCCGCAACACCCGACCTATCAAGCTCTCTTCGGTACCCAAAACCACCAGGGGTACGCCAACCGGCCTCGTGCCACTCGGCCGGTTGGTATTAGACTTGATAGCTCGTGTACCGAAATAGGAGTGGCTGTAGGTCCCTGTATGATCCGGACATCTAGCGAGGTGCCTCCGTGGCAAGTCCCGCGTCCGGAAATTCGGTTAGATCTGCACCGAGGTCCTAAGGTGAACACGGATGCCTCCGTTTACCGGAGGCAGTTCCACAGCATAGTTCACCAATTTCCGGACGCTGGCATTCTATACACGGATGGTTCGAAGGTGGACGAGAAGGTGGGTTGTGCTTATGTTATTGATGGTGCAAATACCAAGATCTCTTTGCCTGAGGCCTGTAGTGTGTTTACTGCGGAGCTCGTTGCCATCTATGAAGCTCTGCAGTTTGCACTACAGGATGCACGAATCCACTTTCTCGTGTGTACCGACTCTTTGAGTTCGTTGCAGTCAATTGCTACATGTTTCCCGCAACACCCCCTAGTGCAGCGAATCCACGACCTACTAGCCGGGCTGTGCCACGCTGACACTCGAATCACCTTTCTGTGGCTTCCAAGCCACATGGGAATTGCGGGAAATGAGTTAGCAGATCAAGCTGCAAAAGAGGCGGTATCACTACCACCTCGACCAATGGAGGTACCCGCTAGAGATATTCGCTCTCAGTTACGCCTACAAGTTCTGGCTTTTTGGGAGAGTCAGTGGCTAGCCGACCCACTGCCCAGTAAACTGAGAGCAATCAAGGGAACAACTCGCGTGTGGCGGAGCTCCTTCCGGGCCCGGAGAGAGTCCGTCATTTTGTGTAGGCTAAGGATAGGTCATACAAGATCCACCCACTCGTACCTAATGAGAAGGGAAGACCCCCCACTTTGTACCTGTGGAGCCGTATTCACCGTGGCCCACATTTTTACCGAGTGTGTGGATCTTGCTGACTTACGAAGAAACCTTGGTTTGCAGACGACACTCAAACTTATATTAGCCGATGACGCGGTGGCTGCTGATCGCGTTATCCGCTTTATAAGTGAGAGTGGGTTAGGGCCAGCAATCTAAATTTTCCAGTGAACATTGACTCAACGACTTGTTCGTTTTTGAATGATAATGTTTTGTTTTTTCCGTAATTTTTGTTAATTTTTATAATTTTTATTTTTTATTTAATTGTTTGTTTTTGTTTGATTAATTTTTGGTCTTTTGAAATTTAGATGTCCACCTCAAAATTTTAAATTCATTTCAAAATTTGTATTCTTTAATCTGTGTTAAGAGGGGCAGATGACCTCGTAGTTCCGCCCCTTAAAACAACAATAACTAACTAACTAACTGTGCCGCAGTCGTACTGGTTGCTACAGCAAGTGCAAAAGCTTTGCCGCAGTCGTACTGGCGGTGACAGCAAGTGAAAAAGCTGTGCCGCAGTCGTACTGGTGGTGACTGAATGTGCAAAAGCTGTGCGGCAGTCTTACTGTTGGTGACAGCAGTTGCAAAAGCTGTGCCGCAGTCGTACTGGCGGTGACACCAATTTCAAAAGCTGTGCCGCAGTCGTACTGGTGGTGACAGCAGGTGCAAAAGCTGTGCCGCAGTGGTACTGGTGGTGACACCAGGTGCAAAAGCTGTGCTACAGTCGTACTGGTGGTGACAGCAAGTGCTAAGCTGTGACAGCAGGTGAAAAACCTCAGCCGCAGTCGTAATGGTGGTGATAGCAAGTGCAAAAGCTGTGCCGCAGTCGTACTGGTGGTGACAGCAAGTGCATAAGCTGTGCCGCAGTCGTACTGGCGGTGACAGCAAGTATATAAGCTGTGCCACAATTGTACTGGTGGTGACAGAAGGTGCAAAACCGTGCCACATTTGTACTGGTGGCGACAGCAAGTGCATAAGCTGTGCCGCAGTCGTACAGGTGGTGACAGCAGGTGCATAAGCTGTGCCGGAATCGTACTGGTGGTGACAGCAAGTGCATAAGCTGTGCCGCAGTCGTACTGGTGGTGACAGCTTGTGCAGAAGCGGTGCCACAGTCGTACTGGCGGTGACAGCAAGTGCAAAAGCTTTGCCGCAGTCGTACTGGCGGCGACAGCAAGTGCAAAAGCTGTGCCGCAGTTGTACTGGTGGTGACAGCAAGTGCAAAAGCTTTGCCGCAGTCATACTGGCGGCGACAGCAAGTATATAAGCTGTGCCGCAGTCGTACTGGTGGTGACGCAAAGTGCATAAACTGTGCCGCAGTCGTACTGGTGGTGACAGCAAGTGCATAAGCTGTGCCGCAGTCGTACTGGCGGTGACAGCAAGTATATAAGCTGTGCCACAATTGTACTGGTGGTGACAGAAGGTGCAAAACTGTGCCACAGTTGTACTGGTGGCGACAGCAAGTGCATAAGCCGTGCCGCAGTCGTACAGGTGGTGACAGCAGGTGCATAAGCTGTGCCGGAATCGTACTGGTGGTGACAGCAAGTGCATAAGCTGTGCCGCAGTCGTACTGGTGGTGACAGCTGGAGCAGAAGCGGTGCCACAGTCGTACTGGCGGTGACAGCAATTGCAAAAGCTTTGCCGCAGTCGTACTGGCGGCGACAGCAAGTGAAAAAGCTGTGCCGCAGTTGTACTGGTGGTGACAGCAAGTGCAAAAGCTTTGCCGCAGTCATACTGGCGGTGACAGCAAGTGCAAAATCTGTGCCGCAGTCGTACTGGTGGTGACAGCAAGTGCAAAAGCTTTGCCGAAGTCGTACTGGCGGTGACAGCAAGTGCAAAAGCTGTGCCACAGTCGTACTGGTGGTGACTGAATGTGCAAACGCTGTGCGGCAGTCGTACTGGTGGTGACACCAATTTCAAAAGCTGTGCCGCAGTCGTACTGGCGGTGACACCAATTTCAAAAGCTGTGCCGCAGTCGTATTGGTGGTGACACCAGGTGCAAAAGCTGTGCCGCAGTCGTACTGGTGGTGACAGCAAGTGCAAAAGCTGTGCCGCAGTGGTACTGGTGGTGACACCAGGTGCAAAAGCTGTGCCACAGTCGTACTGGTGGTGACAGCAAGTGCTAAGCTGTGACAGCAGGTGAAAAACCTCAGCCGCAGTCGTAATGGTGGTGACAGCAAGTGCAAAAGCTGTGCCGCAGTCGTACTGGTGGTGACAGCATGTATATAAGCTGTGCCGC
This sequence comes from Meconema thalassinum, assembly GCA_946902985.2. Lineage (NCBI taxonomy): Eukaryota > Metazoa > Arthropoda > Insecta > Orthoptera > Tettigoniidae > Meconema > Meconema thalassinum. Next base: position 28,537,462 of record OX336390.1, read on the forward strand.
AGTCGTACTGGTGGTGACGCAAAGTGCATAAACTGTGCCACAGTTGTACTGGTGGCGACAGCAAGTGCATAAGCTGTGCCGCAGTCGTACAGGTGGTGACAGCAGGTGCATAAGCAGTGCCGGAGTCGTACTGGTGGTGACAGCAAGTGCATAAGCTGTGCCGCAGTCGTACTGGTGGTGACAGCTGGTGCAGAAGCGGTGCCACAGTCGTACTGGCGGTGACAGCAAGTGCAAAAGCTGTGCCGCAGTCGTACTGGCGGCGACAGCAAGTGCAAAATTTGTGCCGCAGTCGTACTGGTGGTGACAGCAAAAGCAAAAGCTGTGCCGCAGTCGTATTGGTGGTGACACCAATTTCAAAAGCTGTGCCGCAGTCGTACTGGCGGTGACAGCAGTTTCAAAAGCTGTGCCGATCGTACTGGCGGTGACACCAATTTCAAAAGCTGTGCCGCAGTCGTATTGGTGGTGACACCAGGTGCAAAAGCTTTGCCGCAGTCGTACAGGTGGTGACACCAGGTGCAAAAGCTGTGCCACAGTCGTACTAGTGGTGACAGCAAGTGCAAAGCTGTGCCACAGTCGTACTGGTGGTGACAGCAAGTGCATAAGCTGTACCGCAGTCGTACTGGTGGTGACAGCAAGTGCAAAAGCTGTGCCGCAGTCGTACTGGTGGTGACAGCAAGTGCAAATGCTGTGCCGCAGTCGTACTGGCGGTGACAGCAAGTGCAAAAGCTTTGCCGCAGTCGTACTGGTGGTGACAGCAAGTGCAAAAGCTGTGCCGCAGTAGTACTGGTGGTGACTGAATGTGCAAAAGCTGTGCGGCAGTCGTACTGTTGGTGACAGCAGGTGCAAAAGCTGTGCCGCAGTCGTACTGGCGGTGACACCAATTTCAAAAGCTGTGCCGCAGTCGTACTGGTGGTGACACAAGGTGCAAAAGCTGTGCCACAGTCGTACTGGTGGTGAAAGCATGTGAAAAAGCTGTGCCACAGTCGTACTGGTGGTGACAGCAAGTGCAAAGCTGTGCCACAGTTGTACTGGTGGTGACAGCAGGTGCATAAGCTGTGCCGCTTTCGTACTAGTGGTGACAGCAAGTGCAAAGCTGTGACAGCAGGTGCAATAGCTCTGCCGCAGTCGTACTGGTGGTGACAGCAAGTGCAAAGCTGTGCCACAGTTGTACTAGTGGTGACAGCAATTACAAAAGCTGTGCCGCAGTCGTACTGGTGGTGACAGCAAATGCAAAGCTGTGCCACAGTCGTACTGGTGGTGACAGCAAGTGCAAAAGCTGTGCCGCAGTCGTACTGGCGGTGACAGCAAGTGCAAAGCTGTGCCACAGTCGTACTAGTGGTGACAGCAAGTGCAAAACTGTGCCGCAGTCGTACTGGTGGTGACAGCAAGTGCAAAAGCTGTGTCGCAGTCGTACATGCGGTGACACCAGGTGCAAAAGCTGTGCCGCAGTCGTACTGGTGGTGACACCAGGTGCAAAAGCTGTGCCACAGTCGTACTGGCGGTGACACTAAGTGCAAAAGCTGTGCCACAGTCGTACTGGTGGTGACACCAAGTGCAAAATCTGTGCCACAGTCGTACTGGTGGCGACACCAAGTGCAAAAGCTGTGCCACAGTCGTACTGGAGGTGACACCAGGTGCAAAAGCTGTGCCGCAGTCGTACTGGTGGTGACACCAGGTGCAAAATCTGTGCCACATTCGTACTGGGGGTGACACCAAGTGCAAAAGCTGTGCCGCAGTCGTACAGGTGGTGACAGCAGGTGCATAATCTGTGCCACAGTCGTACTGGTGGTGACACCAGGTGCAAGAGCTGTGCCACATTCGTACTGGTGGTGACACCAGGTGCAAAAGCTGTGCCACAGTCGTACTGGCGGTGAAACCAAGTGCAAAAGCTGTGCCACAGTCGTACTGGCGGTGACACCAGGTGCAAAAGATGTGCCGCAGTCGTACTGGCGGTGACACCAAGTTCAAAAGCTGTGCCGCAGTCGTACTGGCGGTGACACCAGGTGCAAAAGATGTGCCGCAGTCGTACTGGCGGTGACACCAGGTGCAAAAGATGTGCCGCAGTCTTACTGGCGGTGACACCAAGTTCAAAAGCTGTGCCGCAGTCGTACTGGTGGTGACAGCAAGTGCATATGCTGAGCCGCTGTCGTACTGGTGGTGACAGCAAGTGCAAAGCTGTGCCACAGTTGTACTGGTGGTGACAGCAGGTGCATAAGCTGTGCCGCAGACGTACTGGTGGTGACAGCAAGTGCAAAGGCTGTGCCGCATTTGTACTGGTGGTGACAGCAAGTGCAAAAGCTGTGCCGCAGTTGTACTGGTGGTGACAGCAAGTGCATAGGCTGTGCCGCAGTCGTACTGGTGGTGACAGCAAGTGCATAAGCTGTGCCGCAGTCGTACTGGTGGTGACACCAGGTGCAAAAGCTGTGCCACAGTCGTACTGGCGGTGACACCAAGTGCAAAAGCTGTGCCACAGTCGTACAGGTGGTGACACCAAGTGCAAAAGCTGTGCCACAGTCGTATGGCGGTGACACCAGGTCAGAAGCTGCAGCCGCAGTCGTACTGTTGGTGACACCAGGTGCAAAAGCTGTGCCGCAGACGTACTGGCAGTGACACCAAGTTCAAAAGCTGTGCCGCAGTCGAACTGGTGGTGAAACCAGGTGCAAATGCTGTGCCACAGTCGTACTGGTGGTGACAGCAATTGAAAAAGCTGTGCCACAGTCGTACTGGTGGTGACAGCAAGTGCAAAGCTGTGCCACAGTTGTACTGGTGGTGACAGCAGGTGCAAAAGCTGTGCCGCAGTCGTACTGGCGGTGACAGCAAGTGCAAAAGCTGTGCCGCAGTCGTACTGGTGGTAACAGCAAGTGCAAAAGATGTGCCGCAGTCGTTCTGGTGGTGACAGCAAGTGCATAAGCTGAGCCGCAGTCGTACTGGTGGTGACAGCAAGTGCATAAGCTGTGCCGCAGTCGTACTGTTGGTGACAGCAGGTGCAAAAGCTGTGCCGCAGTCGTACTGGTGGTGACACCAAGTGCATAAGCTGTGCCGCAGTCTTACTGGTGGTAACAGCAGGTGCAGAAGCTGTGCCACAGTTGTAATGGTGGTGTCAGCAGGTGCATAGGCTGTGCAACAGTCGTACTGGTGGTGACAGCAATTGCAAAGCTGTGCCACAGTTGTAATGGTGGTGACAGCAGGTGCAGAAGCTGTGCAACAGTTGTACTGGCGGGGACACCAGGTGCATAAGCTGTGCCGCAGTCGTACTGGTGGTGACGCAAAGTGCATAAACTAGCCGCAGTCGTACTGGTGGTGACAGCAAGTGCATAAGCTTTTGCCGCAGTCGTACTGGCGGTGACAGCAAGTATATAAGCTGTGCCACAATTGTACTGGTGGTGACGGCAGGTGCAAAACTGTGCCACAGTTGTACTGGCGATGACAGCAAGTGCAAAAGCTGTGCCGCAGTCGTACTGGCGGCGACAGCAAGTGCAAAAGCTGTGCCGCAATCGTACTGGTGGTGACAGCAAGTGCAAAAGCTGTGCCGCAGTCGTACTGGCGGTGACAGCAAGTGCAAAAGCTGTGCCGCAATCGTACTGGTGGTGACAGCAAGTGCAAAAGATTTGCAGCAGTCGTACTGGCGGTGACAGCAAGTGCAAAAGCTTTGCCGCAGTCGTACTGGTGGAGACAGCAAGTGAAAAAGCTGTGCCGCAGTCGTACTGGCGGTGACAGCAAGTGCAAAAGCTGTGCCGCAATCGTACTGGTGGTGACAGCAAGTGCAAAAGATTTGCCGCAGTCGTACTGGCGGTGACAGCAAGTGCAAAAGCTTTGCCGCAGTCGTACTGGCGGTGACAGCAAGTGCAAAAGCTGTGCCGCAGTCGTACTGGCGGTGACAGCAAGTGCAAGAGCTTTGCCGCAGTCGTACTGGCGGTGACAGCAAGTGCAAAAGCTTTGCCGCAGTCGTACTGGCGGCGACAGCAAGTTCAAAAGCTGTGCCGCAGTCGTACTGGTGGTGAATGAATGTGCAAAAGCTGTGCGGCAGTCGTACTGTTGGTGACAGCAGTTGTAAAAGCTGTGCCGCAGTCGTACTGGCGGTGACACCAATTTCAAAAGCTGTGCCGCAGTCGTACTGGTGGTGACACCAGCCGCAAAAGCTGTGCCGCAGTCGTACTGGTGGTGACACCAGGTGTAAAAGCTGTGCCATAGTCGTACTAGTGGTGACAGCAGGTGCATAAGCTGTGCCGCAGTCGTACTGGTTGCTACAGCAAGTGCAAAAGTTTTGCCGCAGTCGTACTGGCGGTGACAGCAAGTGCAAAAGCTGTGCCGCAGTCGTACTGTTTCCCCGTGTGGGTGCGGGTTAGAATACACCCACGGTATGCCCTGCCTGTCGTAGGAGGCGACTAATAGGGCCGACATGGCCGAATAACTTGCCAGTTTTGATTTGTTCAGACCCCCTGTGGATGGGGAGGGCAGAATTCATCCACGGTATCCCCTGCCTGTCGTAAAAGGCGACTTAGAGGGGGCCTTATAAAGGTCGATTTTGGTTTTCTGGTCCCAGCTCTGGTTTGACCAATAGAAATAAACATGCGTGCTGTTAGGGGAAGGGCCACCAGCTTGGCCATCTGGCCAGAAAGCCTAGACGGTATGCCCCATCCCGTCAGGTGGGTGCGCCATGTACCCTACAGTAGTATCCGCCTTACAACGAAGGTCCCTGCATGGCCGAATACTGGAGCTGAATAAATCCTGTGCATGCCGAGGGGGAAGTGCCTGTTTGAGGCACTGGGACCCCGGGCAATATCTGCTATGCCAGGTAGGTATTGCCTTGGCTGGGTGGCGCCCACAGTGATAGCCCCCGTTCGGAGTGGGCAGTATTCGGGGAGGATTTCGTCCGGGATGCGTAGTAAACGATCACGGACACCTGTACAGGGTGGCACCCTTAAAAAGCCGTCTCTGGAGTGTAGACCGAATCCCAAGGTGTATACGCCTTGGGATGAGGCATTTAATAAGAAGTTCCCTGTTGACAGGTCTCCTCGCTACCTGGTAGCTACCAGGACAGACGGGGGAGATTTTAAACAGGTAAAATCGATCCTATTTTCAGAGGAAATCGAGGGGAAATATCGCGACCTTAACGGGATTTCCAAGCTCCGGAACGGGCAGCTCCTGCTGCATACCGTTGACCGGCAGCAAACCGAAGCGTTGCTGGAATGCACGCATTTCGGCGAAATTCCCGTTAAGGTTGAGAAGCACGATACGCTAAATGAGGTCCGTGGAGTTATATTCCATCGCGACCTCATTTTAAACAGCGACGCGGAATTGATGCGGGATCTGGGGAAGCGAGGCGTCACCAGGATTAGGCGCATCACCCGGAAAATTGGAAATGATAGCGTCGATACTGGCGCTTTCATTCTTCATTTTGAGGGTGATGTCGTGCCTAGGCAGGTGAAGGTCACGTCGTACCATTGCGACGTTAGACCGTACATCCCTCCACCTATGCGCTGCTACAATTGCCAGAAATTCGGTCATGTTTCTGCCAGGTGCACTGCCAAGGCGGTGTGTAGAGAGTGTGGCAAGGGGACACATGACGGTGTGGGGTGTACGCCTCCCCCGACGTGTCCTAACTGCCAAGGAAGTCACTCTCCGCGGTCGAAGCAGTGCCCTGAGTTCTGCAAGGAAGCCAAGATCCAAGAAATCAGAACATTGGATCGGCTTTCATATCACGACGCTCGAAAGAGATACCGTGATATGACTGCACCCGAATTTCCGGTATCTTTCGCGGCTAAGGTGACGCCACCTATCACCCCTGCCACTTTCGTTCCCCGTGCTGTACCCTCGACGACGAACTTCTCTGAGATCGTAAAGTCTCCCCTCGCTGTCCAAGCGAGACCTGTCAGCCCGAAGAAGGTTAAACAACTTTCTTCGGCCATTGTGAAAAAGGCGCCGGTTATACCATCTAAACCGGCGCAATCGGAGAAGAAGTCATCTTCCTCTCCGAAACGGTCGGAGAAGAAGTCTTCCCCTGCCAACGAGGCAAAGAAGACTTCTGCGACCGGGGCTGGATCGTCATCCAGCCCATCTGATAAGACAAAGATAGTGGAGAAGAGGGAGACGGTTCGTCGCCGTCTCTCTCGCCCTCCTGCTGACGGGGTGGCTACTGTCTCTGCTGGCCTTTCCGCTCCCACTACCACCAAGGGAGCGAAGCCTGCTGAAGCCAAGCCCGTCCGTATGGAGGAACTCCCCTATAGAAAAGAAAATAGATCGGCGGAGGAGAGGGGAGCGGTTCAGCGCCGTTTCTCTTCCTCTCCTAAAGGCAGGGCTGCTCACGTATCTGCTAGCCATCCCGCTCCCACCACTACCAGTGGAGCGGTGCCAGCAGGAGCGACCTTGTTTTATAAGGACCCGGCGTCTGTGGGGAAGGGACCATCTACTTCCCCAAACACACGTCGGCGCCGATCCAAGAAGAAGTCTCTTCGGGGCGTGTCGGGGACAGACACCCAGTCTTCGGACCGGGAGAAAGTCCCTCGACACCGCTCTCGCTCTTCCCCAAGGGCGAGACCCGTGAGGTCCGACGACGACCGTGCGCAACCCAAGAGAGCGCCCGCTCCATTTTCTTCGTCTTCGGACGGAGATGTGGAGATTGAGGTGTGCTCTCCTGCCCCATCATCTCCAACTAGAGATGGGGAAGGGTGGCAAACGGTCAAGCATAAGTAGAAGACCCACTTCTACTTAAGTCCACACCATGGCACTATTACAATGGAACTGTAATAGCTATTCTGTTCATCTCGCTGAGTTACGACAGTTAATATCTTCGTTTTCGGCAACCATTGTCTGTCTTCAGGAATCCAGGTTTCGTCCTGGACATGAGACAACAATGCGTCACTTCAAACTCTTCTCTAAAGACCGGATGGACGGAGCTGTGGCCGCTGGTGGCGTCTGCACTCTCGTCCACTCTAGCCTCTTTAGTGAAGAGGTGCCGTTGCGTACTCAGTTAGAGGCAGTTGCAGTTCGTACTTCGTTGCCAGTAATGGCAACAGTATGTAACGTGTACATCCCACCTGATTCTCAGCCGGATTACGACCAGCTGGTGGATCTAGTCTCTCAACTCCCCCCTCCTTTTCTCCTTCTGGGAGATGTTAATGCCCTCAACACCATCTGGGGCTCCGCTACCACTAGCGGTAAAGGGAGAGATTTTGAGAGGCTGATCAGGCGGCTGGACCTGTGTCTGTTGAACACAGGGGAGCCTACGCACTTCTCTATTGCACACGGTACTTATTCAAGTATCGATATTACCCTGTGCAGTCGTGCGCTGGTCCCCCTGCTACAGTGGGGTGTACACGATGACCTTTGTAATAGTGACCATTTTCCAATTATCGTTACTCTTCCGAACCAGAGAGCCATCGAGTTACCAAGTCGATGGCTTCTCCGTCGGGCTGATTGGCCAACTTTCACGGCACGTGCGGTGTTTGCCGAAGATACCTTTGAGAGTGTCGACGATCATACCATTCACATAACGAATGGTATTTTGACTGCTGCTGAGGAAACAATACCTTCCTCATCCGGCAACTCACGCCGGAAGCTTGTCCCTTGGTGGACAGCCGAGATTGCAGCAGCCATTAAAGATCGTCGACGTGCTTTCAAATGCTATCGGAGGCAAAACACTATGGCCAACCTTATCACCTTCAGAAGGATGCGTGCTAGAGCCCGATATCTGATTCGGGAGAGTAAGAAAACGACGTGGGAAAAGTATGTGTCGTCCATGACGGCGCATACTCCTTCATCTCAAGTGTGGACTAAGCTTCGTCGGATCTCCGGACTCCCGACATCACTATCGATACCCGGAGTGTCCATCAATGGGGACATCATCACGGACCATCTCGCCATTGCCAACAGCATTGGCTCGCACTTCTCCGATGTATCCTGCTCCGGGAGTTACGATCCTACATTTCTGACTCTGAAGGGGGAGGCAGAGACTCACCCCTTGTCCTTTGCCACTGCTGCTTCGGAGTCCTATAATGTACCATTCTCTGAATGGGAACTGCGCAGTGCGCTTGCACTGTGCAGGGATACGGCTCCTGGACCGGATAACATACATAATCAAATGTTAAAACATCTGTGCGAATCCAGTATGAAAGAACTGTTGATCCTCTTCAATCGTATATGGATTGAAGGGGAGTTTCCATCTCAATGGCGAGAGGGGATCGTGATACCGATTCCTAAGGCTGGAAAGGATCCCAAGTTTGTAAGCAGCTATAGGCCCATTTGTTTGACAAATGGCCTATGTAAGCTGCTCGAAAAGATGGTGAACCGTCGACTGGTGTGGTTCTTGGAGGATAAAGGTCTCCTGTCTGAGTACCAATGTGGATTTCGCTCTCATAGGTCCACCACTGACCATCTGGTGCGACTTGAGAGCGCCATACAGGAGGCTTTTTTCCGGAAGCAGCACCTAGTCACGGTTTTCTTTGACCTCGAGAAAGCCTACGACACCACATGGCGCTACGGGATCCTTTCCACCCTTCACAAGTGGGGACTCCGTGGTAACTTACCGACTTTCATTGCGAATTTCATGTCCGTCCGACTCTTCCGTGTAAGGGTCGGTAGGACATTATCGCAGTACTATACCCAAGAAAATGGAGTTCCTCAGGGTTCAGTGCTGAGTGTCACCTTGTTCGCGATTGCCATTAATGGCATTGTTGCCGCCGCCGGGTCCGCGGTAGTTCCATCGCTGTATGTAGACGATTTAGCTCTGCATTACAGCTCTGGAAGTATGGCAGTCGTGGAACGGCAATTGCAGCTAGCCATCAACCGGGTCGACAGGTGGGCTCACGACCGGGGTTTTCGTTTTTCAGCAGCGAAAACCTCCGTCGTCCATTTTTGTCGGCTACGGAGGCTACATTTACACCCTGAACTACATCTCAGGGATGCTGCGTTGCCGTTGGTTGACACTTATCGCTTCCTGGGGCTCCATTTTGACAGCAAGTTAACGTGGCAGCACCATATACGGCAATTGAAAATGACATGTCTCAGGAAACTGAACATGCTCAGGTTTCTTAGTGGCACTACGTGGGGGGCTGACCGTGCGGTGCTCCTACGGTTCTACCAAGCCCTCGTCCTGTCCCGGCTAGACTATGGTTCTGCGGCATACGGTTCAGCAAGGCCGGCAACCTTGAAAATGCTGGACAGTATCCACCATAGTGGCGTTAGGCTGGCTACCGGTGCCTTCCGGACCAGCCCGATACCCAGCCTACTCGCCGAATCGGGTGTTCCACCTTTAAATTATAGACGCCAACATATGCTTTTAGCATATGCTGCCAATGTGCGTCAAATGCCGCAACACCCGACCTATCAAGCTCTCTTCGGTACCCAAAACCACCAGGGTTACGCCAACCGGCCTCGTGCCACTCGGCCGGTTGGTATTAGACTTGATAGCTCGTGCACTGAAATAGGAGTGGCTGTAGGTCCCTGTATGATCCGGACATCTAGCGAGGTGCCTCCGTGGCAAGTCCCGCGTCCGGAAATTCGGTTAGATCTTCACCAAGGTCCTAAGGTGAACACGGATGCCTCCGTTTACCGGAGGCAGTTCCACAGCATAGTTCACCAATTTCCGGACGCTGGCATTCTATACACGGATGGTTCGAAGGTGGACGAGAAAGTGGGTTGTGCTTACGTTATTGATGGTGCAAATACCAAGATCTCTTTGCCTGAGGCCTGTAGTGTGTTTACTGCGGAGCTCGTTGCCATCTATGAAGCTCTGCAGTTTGCACTACAGGATGCACGAATCCACTTTCTCGTGTGTACCGACTCTTTGAGTTCGTTGCAGTCAATTGCTACATGTTTCCCGCAACACCCCCTAGTGCAGCGAATCCATGACCTACTAGCCGGGCTGTGCCACGCTGACACTCGAATCACCTTTCTGTGGCTTCCAAGCCACATGGGCCCCCGTGTGGGTGCGGGTTAGAATACACCCACGGTATGCCCTGCCTGTCGTAGGAGGCGACTAATAGGGCCGACATGGCCGAATAACTTGCCAGTTTTGATTTGTTCAGACCCCCTGTGGATGGGGAGGTCAGAATTCATCCACGGTATCCCCTGCCTGTCGTAAAAGGCGACTTAGAGGGGGCCTTATAAAGGTCAATTTTGGTTTTCTGGTCCCAGCTCTGGTTTGACCAATAGAAATAAACATGCGTGCTGTTAGGGGAAGGGCCACCAGCTTGGCCATCTGGCCAGAAAGCCTAGACGGTATGCCCCATCCCGTCAGGTGGGTGCGCCATGTACCCTACAGTAGTATCCGCCTTACAACGAAGGTCCCTGCATGGCCGAATACTGGAGCTGAATAAATCCTGTGCATGCCGAGGGGGAAGTGCCTGTTCGAGGCACTGGGACCCCGGGCAATATCTGCTATGCCAGGTAGGTATTGCCTTGGCTGGGTGGCGCCCACAGTGATAGCCCCCGTTCGGAGTGGGCAGTATTCGGGGAGGATTTCGTCCGGGATGCCATCAAAGCGATCACGGACACCTGTACAGGGTGGCACCCTTAAAAAGCCGTCTCTTGAGTGTCGAGCTAATCCCAAGGTGTATACGCCTTGGGATGAAGCCTTTAATAGAAGATTCCCCGCTGATAAGTCTCCTCGCTACCTGGTAGCTACGAGGACTGACGGGGGTGATTTTAAACTAGTAAAATCAATAATTTTTTCTGAGGAAATCGAGGGGAAATTTGGGGACCTAAGCGGGATTTCCAAGCTCCGGAACGGTCAGCTGCTGCTGCACACCGTTGATCGGAAGCAAACCGAAGCGTTGCTGGAATGCACGCAATTCGGCGAAATTCCCGTGAAGGTCTCAAAACACGAAACGCTGAATGAGGTCCGAGGAGTTATTTTCCATCGTGACCTCATTTTAAATAGCGATGCGGAATTGTTGCGGGATCTGGGGAAGAGAGGCGTCACCAAGATTAGGCGCATCACCCGAAAGATTGGGGAGAACAGCGTCGATACCGGCGCTTTTATTCTCCATTTTGAGGGTGATGTAGTACCTAAGCAGGTGAAGGTCACATCGTACCACTGCGATGTTCGACCGTACATCCCTCCACCTATGCGCTGCTATCAATGCCAGAAATTCGGGCATGTTTCCGCCAGGTGCACTGCCAAGGCCGTGTGTAGAGAGTGTGGCAAGGGGACACATGAGGGTGAGAGGTGTACGCCTCCCCCGATTTGTCCTAACTGCCAAGGAAGCCACTCTCCACGATCGAAGCAGTGCCCTGAGTTCTGTAAGGAAGCAAAAATTCAAGAAATAAGAACTCTTGATAGGCTTTCATATCACGACGCTCGCAAGAGGTACCGTGATATGAATGCCCCCGAATTTCGGGTATCGTTTGCAGCTGCAACGACGCCCTCATTCACCCCTGCCGCATCTTTACCGAGTGTAGTACCCTCGACGCCCGTATTATCAGCTGTATTAAAATCACCCCTCGCTGTACCAGCGAAAAATGTCAGCCCGAAGGAGGTACAACAACCTTCTTCGGCCCAGCAAAAGAAGGCGCCGGTTATACCATCTAAACCGGCGCAATCGGAGAAGAAGTCATCTTCCTCTCCGAAACGGTCGGCGAACAAGTCTTCCCCAGCTAAAGGGGGAAAGAAGACTTTGCCGACCGGGGCTGGTCCTTCTTCCAGCCCACCTAATACGAAAAATATAGGGGAGAAGAGGGAGACGGTTCACCGCCGTCTCTCTCGCCCTCCTGCTGACGGGGTGGCTACTGTCTCTGCTGGCCTTTCCGCTCCCATTACCACCAAGGGAGCGAAGCCTGCTGAAGCCAAGCCCGTACGTATGGAGGAACTCCCCTATAGAAAAGAAAATAGATCGGCGGAGGAGAGGGGAACGGTTCAGCGCCGTTTCTCTTCCTCTCCTAAAGGCAGGGCTGCTCACGTATCTGCTGACCATCCCGCTCCAACCACTACTAGTGGAGCGGTGCCAGCAGGAGCGACCTTGTTTTATAAGGACCCGGCGTCTGTGGGGAAGGGACCATCTACTTCCCCAAACACGCGTCGGCGCCGATCCAAGAAGAAATCTCTTCGGGGCGTGTCGGGGACAGACACCCAGTCTTCCGACCGGGAGAAAGTCCCTCGACACCGCTCTCGCTCTTCCCCAAGAGCGAGACTCGTGAGGTCCGACGACGACCGCGCGCAACCCAAGAGAGCGCCCGCTCCATTTTCTTCGTCTTCGGACGGAGATGTGGAGATTGAGGTGTGCTCTCCTGCCCCATCATCTCCAACTAGAGCTGGGGAAGGGTGGCAAACGGTCAAGCATAAGTAGAAGACCCATTTCTACTTAAGTCCACACCATGGCACTATTACAATGGAACTGTAATAGCTATTCTGTTCATCTCGCTGAGTTACGCCAATTAATATCTTCGTTTTCGGCAACCATTGTCTGTCTTCAGGAATCCAGGTTTCGTCCTGGACATGAGACAACAATGCGTCACTTCAAACTCTTCTCTAAAGACCGGATGGACGGAGCTGTGGCCGCTGGTGGCGTCTGCACTCTCGTCCACTCTAGCCTCTTTGGTGAAGAGGTGCCGTTGCGTACTCAGCTAGAGGCAGTTGCAGTTCGTACTTCGTTGCCAGTAATGGCAACAGTATGTAACGTGTACATCCCACCTGATTCTCAGCCGGATTACGGCCAGCTGGTGGATCTAGTCTCTCAGCTCCCCCCTCCTTTTCTCCTTCTGGGAGATATTAATGCCCACAACACCATCTGGGGCTCCGCTACCACTAGCGGTAAAGGGAGAGATTTTGAGAGGCTGATCAGGCGGCTGGACCTGTGTCTGCTGAACACAGGGGAGCCTACGCACTTCTCTATTGCACACGGTACTTATTCAAGTATCGATATTACCCTGTGCAGTCGTGCGCTGTTTCCCCTGCTACAGTGGGGTGTACACGATGACCTTTGTAATAGTGACCATTTTCCAATTATCGTTACTCTTCCGAACCAGAGAGCCATCGAGTTACCAAGTCGATGGCTTCTCCGTCGGGCTGATTGGCCAACATTCACGGCACGTGCGGTGTTTGCCGAAGATACCTTTGAGAGTGTCGACGATCATACCATTCATATAACGAATGGTATTTTGGCTGCTGCTGAGGAAACAATACCTTCCTCATCCGGCAACTCACGCCGGAAGCTTGTCCCTTGGTGGACAGCCGAGATTGCAGCAGCCATTAAAGATCGTCGACGTGCTTTCAAATGCTATCGGAGGCAAAACACTATGGCCAACCTTATCACCTTCAGAAGGATGCGTGCTAGAGCCCGATATCTGATTCGGGAGAGTAAGAAAACGACGTGGGAAAAGTATGTGTCGTCCATGACGGCGCATACTCCTTCATCTCAAGTGTGGACTAAGCTTCGTCGGATCTCCGGACTCCCGACATCACTGTCGATACCCGGAGTGTCCATCAATGGAGACATAATCACGGACCATCTCGCCATTGCCAACAGCATTGGCTCGCACTTCTCCGATGTATCCTGCTCCGGGAGTTACGATCCTACATTTCTGACTCTGAAGCGGGAGGCAGAGACTCACCCCTTGTCCTTTGCCACTGCTGCTTCGGAGTCCTATAATGTACCATTCTCTGAATGGGAACTGCGCAGTGCGCTTGCACTGTGCAGGGATACGGCTCCTGGACCGGATAACATACATAATCAAATGTTAAAACATCTGTGCGAATCCAGTATAAAAAAACTGTTGATCCTCTTCAATCGTATATGGATTGGAGGGGAGTTTCCATCTCAATGGCAAGAGGGGATCGTGATACCGATTCCTAAGGCTGGAAAGGATCCCAAGTTTGTAAGCAGCTATAGGCCCATTTGTTTGACAAATGGCCTATGCAAGCTGCTCGAAAAGATGGTGAACCGTCGACTGGTGTGGTTCTTGGAGGATAAGGGTCTCCTGTCTGAGTACCAATGTGGATTTCGCTCTCATAGGTCCACCACTGACCATCTGGTGCGACTTGAGAGCGCCATACAGGAGGCTTTTTTCCGAAAACAGCACCTAGTCACGGTTTTCTTTGACCTCGAGAAAGCCTACGACACCACATGGCGCTACGGGATCCTTTCCACCCTTCACAAGTGGGGACTCCGTGGTAACTTACCGACTTTCATTGCGAATTTCATGTCCGTCCGACTCTTCCGTGTAAGGGTCGGTAGGACATTATCGCAATACTATACCCAAGAAAATGGAGTTCCTCAGGGTTCAGTGCTGAGTGTCACCTTGTTCGCGATTGCCATTAATGGCATTGTTGCCGCCGCCGGGTCCGCGGTAGTTCCATCGCTGTATGTAGACGATTTAGCTCTGCATTACAGCTCTGGAAGTATGGCAGTCGTGGAACGGCAATTGCAGTTAGCTATCAACCGGGTCGACAGGTGGGCTCACGACCAGGGTTTTCGTTTTTCAGCAGCGAAAACCTCCGTCGTCCATTTTTGTCGGCTACGGAGGCTACATTTACACCCTGAACTACATCTCAGGGATGCTGCGTTGCCGTTGGTTGACACTTATCGCTTCCTGGGACTCCATTTTGACAGCAAGTTAACGTGGCAGCACCATATACGGCAATTGAAAATGACATGTCTCAGGAAACTGAACATGCTCAGGTTTCTTAGTGGCACTACGTGGGGGGCTGACCGTGCGGTGCTGCTACGGTTCTACCAAGCCCTCGTCCTGTCCCGGCTAGACTATGGTTCTGCGGCATACGGTTCAGCAAGGCCGGCAACCTTGAAAATGCTGGACAGTATCCACCATAGTGGCGTTAGGCTGGCTACCGGTGCCTTCCGGACCAGCCCGATACCCAGCCTACTCGCCGAATCGGGTGTTCCACCATTAAATTATAGACGCCAACATATGCTTTTAGCATATGCTGCCAATGTGCGTCAAATGCCGCAACACCCGACCTATCAAGCTCTCTTCGGTACCCAAAACCACCAGGGGTACGCCAACCGGCCTCGTGCCACTCGGCCGGTTGGTATTAGACTTGATAGCTCGTGCACTGAAATAGGAGTGGCTGTAGGTCCCTGTATGATCCGGACATCTAGCGAGGTGCCTCCGTGGCAAGTCCCGCGTCCGGAAATTCGGTTAGATCTTCACCAAGGTCCTAAGGTGAACACGGATGCGTCCGTTTACCGGAGGCAGTTCCACAGCATAGTTCACCAATTTCCGGACGCTGGCATTCTATACACGGATGGTTCGAAGGTGGACGAGAAGGTGGGTTGTGCTTACGTTATTGATGGTGCAAATACCAAGATCTCTTTGCCTGAGGCCTGTAGTGTGTTTACTGCGGAGCTCGTTGCCATCTATGAAGCTCTGCAGTTTGCACTACAGGATGCTCGAATCCACTTTCTCGTGTGTACCGACTCTTTGAGTTCGTTGCAGTCAATTGCTACATGTTTCCCGCAACACCCCCTAGTGCAGCGAATCCACGACCTACTAGCCGGGCTGTGCCACGCTGACACTCTAATCACCTTTCTGTGGCTTCCAAGCCACATGGGAATTGCGGGAAATGAGTTAGCGGATCAAGCTGCGAAAGAGGCGGTATCACTACCACCTCGACCAATGGAGGTACCCGCTAGAGATATTCGCTCTCAGTTACGCCTACAAGTTCTGGCTTTTTGGGAGAGTCAGTGGCTAGCTGACCCACTGCCCAGTAAACTGAGAGCGATCAAGGGAACTACTCGCGTTTGGCGGAGCTCCTTCCGGGCCCGGAGAGAGTCCGTCATTTTGTGTAGGCTAAGGATAGGTCATACAAGATCCACCCACTCGTACCTAATGAGAAGGGAAGACCCCCCACTTTGTACCTGTGGAGCCGTATTCACCGTGGCCCACATTTTCACCGAGTGTGTGGATCTTGCTGACTTACGAAGAAACCTTGGTTTGCAGACGACACTCAAACTTATATTAGCCGATGACGCGGTGGCTGCTGATCGCGTTATCCGCTTTATAAGTGAGAGTGGGTTAGGGCCAGCAATCTAAATTTTCCAGTGAACTTTGACTCAACGACTTGTTCGTTTTTGAATGATGATGTTTTGTTTTTTCCGTAATTTTTGTTAATTTTTATAATTTTTATTTTTTATTTAATTGTTTGTTTTTGTTTTATTAATTTTTGGTCTTTTTAAATTTAGATGTCCACCTCAAAATTTTAAATTCAATTCAAAATTTGTATTCTTTAATCTGTGTTAAGAGGGGCAGATGACCTCGTAGTTCCGCCCCTTAAAACAACAATAACTAACTAACTAACTAAGCCACATGGGAATTGCGGGAAATGAGTTAGCGGATCAAGCTGCAAAAGAGGCGGTATCACTACCACCTCGACCAATGGAGGTACCCGCTAGAGATATTCGCTCTCAGTTACGCCTACAAGTTCTGGCTTTTTGGGAGAGTCAGTGGCTAGCTGACCCACTGCCCAGTAAACTGAGAGCGATCAAGGGAACTACTCGCGTGTGGCGGAGCTCCTTCCGGGTCCGGAGGGAGTCCGTCATTTTGTGTAGGCTAAGGATAGGTCATACAAGATCCACCCACTCATACCTAATGAGAAGGGAAGACCCCCCACTTTGTACCTGTGGAGCCGTATTCACCGTGGCCCACATTTTCACCGAGTGTGTGGATCTTGCTGACTTACGAAGAAACCTTGGTTTGCAGACGACACTCAAACTTATATTAGCCGATGACGTGGTGGCTGCTGATCGCGTTATCCGCTTTATAAGTGAGAGTGGGTTAGGGCCAGCAATCTAAATTTTCCAGTGAATATTGACTCAACGACTTGTTCGTTTTTGAATGATAATGTTTTGTTTTTTCCGTAATTTTTGTTAATTTTTATAATTTTTATTTTTTATTTCATTGTTTGTTTTTGTTTTATTAATTTTTGGTCTTTTGAAATTTAGGTGTCCACCTCAAAATTTTAAAATCAATTCAAAATTTGTATTCTTTAATCTGTGTTAAGAGGGGCAGATGACCTCGTAGTTCCGCCCCTTAAAACAACAATAACTAACTAACTAACTAGTCGTACTGTTGGTGACAGCAGTTGCAAAAGCTGTGCCGCAGTTGTACTGGTGGTGACAGCAGTTGCAAAAGCTGTGCCGCAGTCGTACTGGCGGTGACACCAATTTCAAAAGCTGTGCCGCAGTCGTACTGTTGGTGACAGCAGGTGCAAAAGCTGTGCCGCAGTGGTACTGGTGGTGACAGCAAGTATATAAGCTGTGCCACAATTGTACTGGTGGTGACAGAAGGTCCAAAACTGTGCCACAGTTGTACTGGTGGCGACAGCAAGTGCATAAGCTGTTCCGCAGTCGTACAGGTGGTGACAGCAGGTGCATAAGCTGTGCCGGAATCGTACTGGTGGTGACAGCAAGTGCATAAGCTGTGCCGCAGTCGTACTGGTGGTGACAGCTGGTGCAGAAGCGGTGCCACAGTCGTACTGGCGGTGACAGCAAGTGCAAAACCTGTGCCACAGTCGTACTGGTGGTGACACCAGGTGCATAAGCTGTGCCGGAATCGTACTGGTGGTGACAGCAAGTGCATAAGCTGTGCCGCAGTCGTACTGGTGGTGACAGCTGGTGCAAAAGCTGTGCCACAATCGTACTGGTGGTGACAGCAGTTTCAAAAGCTGTGCCGCAGTCGTACTGGCGGTGACACCAATTTCAAAAGCTGTGCCGCAGTCGTATTGGTGGTGACACCAGGTGCAAAAGCTGTGCCGCAGTCGTACTGGTGGTGACACCAGGTGCAAAAGCTTTGCCGCAGTCATACTGGCGGTGACAGCAGTTTCAAAAGCTGTGCCGCAGTCGTACTGGCGGTGACACCAATTTCAAAAGCTGTGCCGCAGTCGTATTGGTGGTGACACCAGGTGAAAAAGCTGTGCCGCAGTCGTACTGGTGGTGACACCAGGTGCAAAAGCTGTGCCACAGTCGTACTAGTGGTGACAGCAAGTGCAAAGCTGTGCCACAGTCGTACTGGTGGTGACAGCAAGTGCAAAAGCTGTGCCGCAGTCGTAATTGCGGTGACAGCAAGTGCAAAAGCTGTGCCACAGTCGTACTGGTGGTGACAGCAAGTGCAAAAGCTGTGCCACAGTCGTACTGGTGGTGACAGCAAGTGCAAAAGCTGTGCCACAGTCGTACTAGTGGTGACAGCAAGTGCAAAGCTGTGCCGCAGTCGTACTGGTGGTGACAGCAAGTGCAAAAGCTGTGCCACAGTCGTACTGGTGGTGACAGCAAGTGCAAAAGCTGTGCCACAGTCGTTCTAGTGGTGACAGCAAGTGCAAAGCTGTGCCGCAGTCGTACTGGTGGTGACAGCAAGTGCAAAAGCTTTGCCGCAGTCGTACTGGCGGTGACAGCAAGTGCAAAAGCTGTGCCGCAGTCGTACTGGTGGTGACTGAATGTGCAAAAGCTGTGCGGCAGTCGTACTGGTGGTGACAGCAAATGCAAAAGCTTTGCCGCAGTCGTACTGGCGGTGACAGCAAGTGCAAAAGCTGTGCCGCAGTCGTACTGGTGGTGACTGAATGTGCAAAAGCTGTGCCGCAGTCGTACTGGTGGTGACAGCAGTTGCAAAAGCTGTGCCGCAGTCGTACTGGCGGTGACAGCAAGTGCAAAAGCTGTGCCGCAGTGGTACTGGTGGTGACACCAGGTGCAAAAGCTGTGCCACAGTCGTACTGGTGGTGACAGCAAGTGCTAAGCTGTGACAGCAGGTGAAAAACCTCAGCCGCAGTCGTAATGGTGGTGACAGCAAGTGCAAAAGCTGTGCCGCAGTCGTACTGGTGGTGACAGCAAGTATATAAGCTGTGCCGCAGTCGTACTGGTGGTGACGCAAAGTGCATATACTGTGCCGCAGTCGTACTGGTGCTGACAGCAAGTGCATAAGCTGTGCCGCAGTCGTACTGGCGGTGACAGCAAGTATATAAGCTGTGCCACAATTGTACTGGTGGTGACAGCAGGTGCAAAACTGTGCCACAGTTGTACTGGTGGCGACAGCAAGTGCATAAGCTGTGCCGCAGTCGTACAGGTGGTGACAGCAGGTGCATAAGCAGTGCCGGAGTCGTACTGGTGGTGACAGCAAGTGCATAAGCTGTGCCGCAGTCGTACTGGTGGTGACAGCTGGTGCAGAAGCGGTGCCACAGTCGTACTGGCGGTGACAGCAAGTGCAAAAGCTGTGCCGCAGTCGTACTGGCGGCGACAGCAAGTGCAAAAGCTGTGCCGCAGTCGTACTGGTGGTGACAGCAAGTGCAAAAGCTTTGCCGCAGTCATACTGGCGGCGACAGCAAGTTCAAAAGCTGTGCCGCAGTCGTATTGGTGGTGACACCAGGTGCAAAAGCTGTGCCGCAGTCGTACTGGTGGTGACAGCAGTTTCAAAAGCTGTGCCGCAGTCGTACTGGCGGTGACACCAATTTCAAAAGCTGTGCCGCAGTCGTATTGGTGGTGACACCAGGTGCAAAAGCTGTGCCGCAGTCGTACTGGTGGTGACACCAGGTGCAAAAGCTGTGCCACAGTCGTACTAGTGGTGACAGCAAGAGCAAAGCTGTGCCACAGTCGTACTGGTGGTGACAGCAAGTGTAAAAGCTGTGCCGCAGTCGTAATGGCGGTGACAGCAAGTGCAAAGCTGTGCCACAGTCGTACTAGTGGTGACAGCAAGTGCAAAAGCTGTGCCGCAGTCGTACTGGCGGTGACACCAATTTCAAAAGCTGTGCCGCAGTCGTACTGGTGGTGACAGCAGGTGCAAAAGCTGTGCCGCAGTGGTACTGGTGGTGATACCAGGTGCAAAAGCTGTGCCACAGTCGTACTGGTGGTGACAGCAAGTGCTAAGCTGTGACAGCAGGTGAAAAACCTCAGCCGCAGTCGTAATGGTGGTGATAGCAAGTGCAAAAGCTGTGCCGCAGTCGTACTGGTGGTGACAGCAAGTGCATAAGCTGTGCCGCAGTCGTACTGGCGGTGACAGCAAGTATATAAGCTGTGCCACAATTGTACTGGTGGTGACAGAAGGTGCAAAACTGTGCCACATTTGTACTGGTGGCGACAGCAAGTGCATAAGCTGTGCCGCAGTCGTACAGGTGGTGACAGCAGGTGCATAAGCTGTGCCGGAATCGTACTGGTGGTGACAGCAAGTGCATAAGCTGTGCCGCAGTCGTACTGGTGGTGACAGCTTGTGCAGAAGCGGTGCCACAGTCGTACTGGCGGTGACAGCAAGTGCAAAAGCTTTGCCGCAGTCGTACTGGCGGCGACAGCAAGTGCAAAAGCTGTGCCGCAGTTGTACTGGTGGTGACAGCAAGTGCAAAAGCTTTGCCGCAGTCATACTGGCGGCGACAGCAAGTATATAAGCTGTGCCGCAGTCGTACTGGTGGTGACGCAAAGTGCATAAACTGTGCCGCAGTTGTACTGGTGGTGACAGCAAGTGCAAAAGCTTTGCCGCAGTCATACTGGCGGTGACAGCAAGTGCAAAAGCTGTGCCGCAGTCGTACTGGTGGTGACAGCAAGTGCAAAAGCTTTGCCGAAGTCGTACTGGCGGTGACAGCAAGTGCAAAAGCTGTGCCGCAGTCGTACTGGTGGTGACAGAATGTGCAAACGCTGTGCGGCAGTCGTACTGGTGGTGACACCAATTTCAAAAGCTGTGCCGCAGTCGTACTGGCCCCCCGTGTGGGTGCGGGATAGAATACACCCACGGTATGCCCTGCCTGTCGTAGGAGGCGACTAATAGGGCCGACATGGCCGAATAACTTGCCAGTTTTGATTTGTTCAGACCCCCTGTGGATGGGGAGGGCAGAATTCATCCACGGTATCCCCTGCCTGTCGTAAAAGGCGACTTAGAGGGGGCCTTATAAAGGTCGATTTTGGTTTTCTGGTCCCAGCTCTGGTTTGACCAATAGAAACAAACATGCATGCTGTTAGGGGAAGGGCCACCAGCTTGGCCATCTGGCCAGAAAGCCTAGACGGTATGCCCCATCCCGTCAGGTGGGTGCGCCATGTACCCTACAGTAGTATCCGCCTTACAACGAAGGTCCCTGCATGGCCGAATACTGGAGCTGAATAAATCCTGTGCATGCCGAGGGGGAAGTGCCTGTTCGAGGCACTGGGACCCCGGGCAATATCTGCTATGCCAGGTAGGTATTGCCTTGGCTGGGTGGCGCCCACAGTGATAGCCCCCGTTCGGAGTGGGCAGTATTCGGGGAGGATTTCGTCCGGGATGCCATCAAAGCGATCACGGACACCTGTACAGGGTGGCACCCTTAAAAAGCCGTCTCTGGAGTGTCGAGCTAATCCCAAGGTGTATACGCCTTGGGATGAAGCCTTTAACCAACGATTTGCGACAGACAGATCACCTCGCTACCTGGTAGCTACCAGGACTGACGGGGATGATTTCAAGCTCGTAAAATCGATCATTTTCGCTGAGGAAATCGAGGGGAAATTTGGTGATCTTAACGGGATTTCCAAGCTCCGGAACGGGCAGCTCTTGCTGCATACCGTTAGCCGGCAGCAAACCGAAGCGTTGCTGGAATGCACGCAATTCGGCGAAATCCCCGTTAAGATCACAAAGCACGAAACGCTGAATGAGGTCCGTGGAGTTATTTTCCATCGTGACCTCATTTTGAATAGCGATGCTGAACTGTTGCGGGATCTGGGGAAGAGAGGCGTCACAAAGATTAGGCGCATCACCCGAAAGATTGGGGAAAGGAGCGTCGATACCGGCGCTTTTATTCTCCATTTTGAAGGTGATGTTGTACCTAAGCAGGTGAAGGTCACATCGTACAACTGCGATGTGCGACCGTACATCCCTCCACCTATGCGCTGCTACCAGTGCCAGAGATTCGGGCATGTTTCCGCCAGGTGTACTGCGAAGGCCGTATGTAGAGAGTGTGGCAAGGGGACACATGAGGGTGACGAGAGGTGTACGCCTCCCCCGATATGTCCCAACTGCCAAGGAAGTCACTCTCCACGGTCAAAACAGTGCCCTGAATTCATTATGGAAGCCAAGATCCAGGAAATCAGGACTCTTGACAGGCTTTCATATCACGACGCTCGCAAGAGGTACCGTGATATGAATGCCCCCGAATTTCGGGTATCGTTTGCAGCTGCAGCGACGCCCTCAATCACCCCTGCCGTTAAAGTTTCCAGTGCAGTACCCTCGATGTCCTCTTTTAGTACGAGTTTGAAATCTCCCCTCGCTGTACCAGCGAGCACTGTCAGCCCGAAGGAGGTCCCAAAACCTTCTTCGGCCACGGTTAAGAAGGCGCCGGTTTTAACACCTAAACCGGCGAATTCGGAGAAGAAGTCCTCTTCTTCTCCGAAACGGTCGGCGAACAAGTCTTCCCCAGCTAAAGGGGGAAAGAAGACTTTGCCGACCAGGGCTGGTCCTTCTTCCAGCCCACCTAATACGAAAAATATAGGGGAGAAGAGGGAGACGGTTCGTCGCCGTCTCTCTCGTCCTCCTGCTGACGGGGTGGCTACTGTCTCTGCTGGCCTTTCTGCTCCCACTACCACCAAGGGGGCGAAGCCTGCTGAAGCCAAGCCCGTCCGTATGGAGGAACTCCCCTATAGAAAAGAAAATAGATCGGCGGAGGAGAGGGGAACGGTTCAGCGCCGTTTCTCTTCCTCTCCTAAAGGCAGGGCTGCTCACGTATCTGCTGGCCATCCCGCTCCCACCACTACCAGTGGAGCGGTGCCAGCAGGAGCGACCTTGTTTTATAAGGACCCGGCGTCTGTGGGGAAGGGACCATCTACTTCCCCAAACACACGTCGGCGCCGATCCAAGAAGAAATCTCTTCGGGGCGTGTCGGGGACAGACACCCAGTCTTCGGACCGGGAGGAAGTCCCTCGACACCGCTCTCGCTCTTCCCCAAGAGCGAGACTCGTGAGGTCCGACGACGACCGCGCGCAACCCAAGAGAGCGCCCGCTCCATTTTCTTCGTCTTCGGACGGAGATGTGGAGATTGAGGTGTGCTCTCCTGCCCCATCATCTCCAACTAGAGATGGGGAAGGGTGGCAAACGGTCAAGCATAGGTAGAAGACCAACTTCTACTTAAGTCCACACCATGGCACTATTACAATGGAACTGTAATAGCTATTCTGTTCATCTCGCTGAGTTACGACAATTAATATCTTCGTTTTCGGCAACCATTGTCTGTCTTCAGGAATCCAGGTTTCGTCCTGGACATGAGACAACAATGCGTCACTTCAAACTCTTCTCTAGAGACCGGGTGTACGGAGCTGTGGCCGCTGGTGGCGTCTGCACTCTCGTCCACTCTAGCCTCTTTAGTGAAGAGGTGCCGTTGCGTACTCAGCTAGAGGCAGTTGCAGTTCGTACTTCGTTGCCAGTAATGGCAACAGTATGTAACGTGTACATCCCGCCTGATTCTCAGCCGGATTACGACCAGCTGGTGGATCTAGTCTCTCAGCTCCCCCCTCCTTTTCTCCTTCTGGGAGATGTTAATGCCCACAACACCATCTGGGGCTCCGCTACCACTAGCGGTAAAGGGAGAGATTTTGAGAGGCTGATCAGGCGGCTGGACCTGTGCCTGTTGAACACAGGGGAACCTACGCACTTCTCTATTGCACACGGTACTTATTCAAGTATCGATATTACCCTGTGCAGTCGTGCGCTGGTTCCCCTGCTACAGTGGGGTGTACACGATGACCTTTGTAATAGTGACCATTTTCCAATTATCGTTACTCTTCCGAACCAGAGAGCCATCGAGTTACCAAGTCGATGGCTTCTCCGTCGGGCTGATTGGCCAACTTTCACGGCACGCGCGGTGTTTGCCGAAGATACCTTTGAGAGTGTCGACGATCATACCATTCACATAACGAATGGTATTTTGGCTGCTGCTGAGGAAACAATACCTTCCTCGTCCGGCAACTCACGCCGGAAGCTTGTCCCTTGGTGGACAGCCGAGATTGCAGCAGCCATTAAAGATCGTCGACGTGCTTTCAAATGCTATCGGAGGCAAAACACTATGGCCAACCTTATCACCTTCAGAAGGATGCGTGCTAGAGCCCGATATCTGATTCGGGAGAGTAAGAAAACGACGTGGGAAAAGTATGTGTCGTCCATGACGGCGCATACTCCTTCATCTCAAGTGTGGACTAAGCTTCGTCGGATCTCTGGACTCCCGACATCACTGTCGATACCCGGAGTGTCCATCAATGGAGACATCATCACGGACCATCTCGCCATTGCCAACAGCATTGGCTCGCACTTCTCCGATGTATCCTGCTCCGGGAGTTACGATCCTACGTTTCTGACTCTGAAGCGGGAGGCAGAGACTCACCCCTTGTCCTTTGCCACTGCTGCTTCGGAGTCCTATAATGTACCATTCTCTGAATGGGAACTGCGCAGTGCGCTTGCACTGTGCAGGGATACGGCTCCTGGACCGGATAACATACATAATCAAATGTTAAAACATCTGTGCGATTCCAGTATTAAAAAACTGTTGATCCTCTTCAATCGTATATGGATTGAAGGGGAGTTTCCATCTCAATGGCGAGAGGGGATCGTAATACCGATTCCTAAGGCTGGAAAGAATCCCAAGTTTGTAAGCAGCTATAGGCCCATTTGTTTGACAAATGGCCTATGTAAGCTGCTCGAAAAGATGGTGAACCGTCGACTGGTGTGGTTCTTGGAGGATAAAGGTCTCCTGTCTGAGTACCAATGTGGATTTCGCTCTCATAGGTCCACCACTGACCATCTGGTGCGACTTGAGAGCGCCATACAGGAGGCTTTTTTCCGAAAGCAGCACCTAGTCACGGTTTTCTTTGACCTAGAGAAAGCCTACGACACCACATGGCGCTACGGGATCCTTTCCACCCTTCACAAGTGGGGACTCCATGGTAACTTACCGACTTTTATTGCGAATTTCATGTCCGACCGACTCTTCCGTGTAAGGGTCGGTAGGACATTATCGCAATATTATACCCAAGAAAATGGAGTTCCTCAGGGTTCAGTGCTGAGTGTCACCTTGTTCGCGATTGCCATTAATGGCATTGTTGCCGCCGCCGGGTCCGCGGTAGTTCCATCGCTGTATGTAGACGATTTAGCTCTGCATTACAGCTCTGGAAGTATGGCAGTCGTGGAACGGCAATTGCAGCTAGCTATCAACCGGGTCGACAGGTGGGCTCACGACCGGGGTTTTCGTTTTTCAGCAGCGAAAACCTCCGTCGTCCATTTTTGTCGGCTACGGAGGCTACATTTACACCCTGAACTACATCTCAGGGATGCTGCGTTGCCGTTGGTTGACACTTATCGCTTCCTGGGGCTCCATTTTGACAGCAAGTTAACGTGGCAGCACCATATACGGCAATTGAAAATGACATGTCTCAGGAAACTGAACATGCTCAGGTTTCTTAGTGGCACTACGTGGGGGGCTGACCGTGCGGTGCTGCTACGGTTCTACCAAGCCCTCGTCCTGTCCCGGCTAGACTATGGTTCTGCGGCATACGGTTCAGCAAGGCCGGCAACCTTGAAAATGCTGGACAGTATCCACCATAGTGGCGTTAGACTGGCTACCGGTGCCTTCCGGACCAGCCCGATACCCAGCCTACTTGCCGAATCGGGTGTTCCACCTTTAAATTATAGACGCCAACATATGCTTTTAGCATATGCTGCCAATGTGCGTCAAATGCCGCAACACCCGACCTATCAAGCTCTCTTCGGTACCCAAAACCACCAGGGGTACGCCAACCGGCCTCGTGCCACTCGGCCGGTTGGTATTAGACTTGATAGCTCGTGTACTGAAATAGGAGTGGCTGTAGGTCCCTGTATGATCCGGACATCTAGCGAGGTGCCTCCGTGGCAAGTCCCGCGTCCGGAAATTCGGTTAGATCTTCACCAAGGTCCTAAGGTGAACACGGATGCGTCCGTTTACCGGAGGCAGTTCCACAGCATAGTTCACCAATTTCCGGACGCTGGCATTCTATACACGGATGGTTCGAAGGTGGACGAGAAAGTGGGTTGTGCTTACGTTATTGACGGTGCAAATACCAAGATCTCTTTGCCTGAGGCCTGTAGTGTGTTTACTGCGGAGCTCGTTGCCATCTATGAAGCTCTGCAGTTTGCACTACAGGATGCACGAATCCACTTTCTCGTGTGTACCGACTCTTTGAGTTCGTTGCAGTCAATTGCTACATGTTTCCCGCAACACCCCCTAGTGCAGCGAATCCACGACCTACTAGCCGGGCTGTGCCACGCTGACACTCGAATCACCTTTCTGTGGCTTCCAAGCCACATGGGAATTGCGGGAAATGAGTTAGCGGATCAAGCTGCAAAAGAGGCGGTATCACTACCACCTCGACCAATGGAGGTACCCGCTAGAGATATTCGCTCTCAGTTACGCCTACAAGTTCTGGCTTTTTGGGAGAGTCAGTGGCTAGCTGACCCACTGCCCAGTAAACTGAGAGCGATCAAGGGAACTACTCGCGTGTGGCGGAGCTCCTTCCGGGCCCGGAGAGAGTCCGTCATTTTGTGTAGGCTAAGGATAGGTCATACAAGATCCACCCACTCATACCTAATGAGAAGGGAAGACCCCCCACTTTGTACCTGTGGAGCCGTATTCACCGTGGCCCACATTTTCACCCAGTGTGTGGATCTTGCTGAGTTACGAAGAAACCTTGGTTTGCAGACGACACTCAAACTTATATTAGCCGATGACGCGGTGGCTGCTGATCGCGTTATCCGCTTTATAAGTGAGAGTGGGTTAGGGCCAGCAATCTAAATTTTCCAGTGAACATTGACTCAACGACTTGTTCGTTTTTGAATGATAATTTTTTGTTTTTTCCGTAATTTTTGTTTATTTTTATAATTTTTTATTTAATTGTTTGTTTTTTGTTTTATTAATTTTTGGTCTTTTTAAATTTAGATGTCCACCTCAAAATTTTAAATTCAACTCAAAATTTGTATTCTTTAATCTGTGTTAAGAGGGGCAGATGACCTCGTAGTTCCGCCCCTTAAAACAACAATAACTAACTAACTAACTAGTCGTACTGGCGGTGACACCAATTTCAAAAGCTGTGCCGCAGTCGTATTGGTGGTGACACCAGGTGCAAAAGCTGTGCCGCAGTCGTACTGGTGGTGACAGCAAGTGCAAAAGCTGTGCCGCAGTGGTACTGGTGGTGACACCAGGTGCAAAAGCTGTGCCACAGTCGTACTGGTGGTGACAGCAAGTGCTAAGCTGTGACAGCAGGTGAAAAACCTCAGCCGCAATCGTAATGGTGGTGACAGCAAGTGCAAAAGCTGTGCCGCAGTCGTACTGGTGGTGACAGCATGTATATAAGCTGTGCCGCAGTCGTACTGGTGGTGACGCAAAGTGCATAAACTGTGCCACAGTTGTACTGGTGGCGACAGCAAGTGCATAAGCTGTGCCGCAGTCGTACAGGTGGTGACAGCAGGTGCATAAGCAGTGCCGGAGTCGTACTGGTGGTGACAGCAAGTGCATAAGCTGTGCCGCAGTCGTACTGGTGGTGACAACTGGTGCAGAAGCGGTGCCACAGTCGTACTGGCGGTGACAGCAAGTGCAAAAGCTGTGCCGCAGTCGTACCGGCGGCGACAACAAGTGCAAAAGCTGTGCCGCAGTCGTACTGGTGGTGACAGCAAAAGCAAAAGCTGTGCCGCAGTCGTATTGGTGGTGACACCAATTTCAAAAGCTGTGCCGCAGTCGTACTGGCGGTGACAGCAGTTTCAAAAGCTGTGCCGCAGTCGTACTGGCGGTGACACCAATTTCAAAAGCTGTGCCGCAGTCGTATTGGTGGTGACACCAGGTGCAAAAGCTGTGCCGCAGTCGTACTGGTGGTGACACCAGGTGCAAAAGCTGTGCCACAGTCGTACTAGTGGTGACAGCAAGTGCAAAGCTGTGCCACAGTCGTACTGGAGGTGACAGCAAGTGCATAAGCTGTACCGCAGTCGTACTGGTGGTGACAGCAAGTGCAAAAGCTGTGCCGCAGTCGTACTGGTGGTGACAGCAAGTGCAAATGCTGTGCCGCAGTCGTACTGGTGGTGACAGCAAGTGCAAAAGCTTTGCCGCAGTCGTACTGGTGGTGACAGCAAGTGCAAAAGCTGTGCCGCAGTCGTACTGGTGGTGACTGAATGTGCAAAAGCTGTGCGGCAGTCGTACTGTTGGTGACAGCAGGTGCAAAAGCTGTGCCGCAGTCGTACTGGCGGTGACACCAATTTCAAAAGCTGTGCCGCAGTCGTACTGGTGGTGACACAAGGTGCAAAAGCTGTGCCACAGTCGTACTGGTGGTGACAGCATGTGAAAAAGCTGTGCCACAGTCGTACTGGTGGTGACAGCAAGTGCAAAGCTGTGCCACAGTTGTACTGGTGGTGACAGCAGGTGCATAAGCTGTGCCGCTTTCGTACTAGTGGTGGCAGCAAGTGCAAAGCTGTGACTGCAGGTGCAATAGCTCTGCCGCAGTCGTACTGGTGGTGACAGCAAGTGCAAAGCTGTGCCACAGTTGTACTAGTGGTGACAGCAATTACAAAAGCTGTGCCGCAGTCGTACTGGTGGTGACAGCAAATGCAAAGCTGTGCCACAGTCGTACTGGTGGTGACAGCAAGTGCAAAAGCTGTGCCGCAGTCGTACTGGCGGTGACAGCAAGTGCAAAGCTGTGCCACAGTCGTACTAGTGGTGACAGCAAGTGCAAAAGCTGTGCCGCAGTCGTACTGGTGGTGACAGCAAGTGCAAAAGCTGTGTCGCAGTCGTACATGCGGTGACACCAGGTGCAAATGCTGTGCCGCAGTCGTACTGGTGGTGACACCAGGTGCAAAAGCTGTGCCACAGTCGTACTGGCGGTGACACTAAGTGCAAAAGCTGTGCCACAGTCGTACTGGTGGTGACACCAAGTGCAAAATCTGTGCCACAGTCGTACTGGTGGTGACACCAAGTGCAAAAGCTGTGCCAAAGTCGTACTGGAGGTGACACCAGGTGCAAACGCTGTGCCGCAGTCGTACTGGTGGTGACACCAGGTGCAAAAGCTGTGCCACATTCGTACTGGTGGTGACACCAAGTGCAAAAGCTGTGCCGCAGTCGTACAGTTGGTGACAGCAGGTGCATAATCTGTGCCACAGTCGTACTGGTGGTGACACCAGGTGCAAAAGCTGTGCCACATTCGTACTGGTGGTGACACCAGGTGCAAAAGCTGTGCCACAGTCGTACTGGCGGTGAAACCAAGTGCAAAAGCTGTGCCACAGTCGTACTGGCGGTGACACCAGGTGCAAAAGATGTGCCGCAGTCGTACTGGCGGTGACACCAAGTTCAAAAGCTGTGCCGCAGTCGTACTGGCGGTGACACCAGGTGCAAAAGATGTGCCGCAGTCGTACTGGCGGTGACACCAGGTGCAAAAGATGTGCCGCAGTCTTACTGGCGGTGACACCAAGTTCAAAAGCTGTGCCGCAGTCGTACTGGTGGTGACAGCAAGTGCATATGCTGAGCCGCTGTCGTACTGGTGGTGACAGCAAGTGCAAAGCTGTGCCACAGTTGTACTGGTGGTGACAGCAGGTGCATAAGCTGTGCCGCAGACGTACTGGTGGTGACAGCAAGTTCAAAGGCTGTGCCGCATTTGTACTGGTGGTGACAGCAAGTGCAAAAGCTGTGCCGCAGTTGTACTGGTGGTGACAGCAAGTGCATAGGCTGTGCCGCAGTCGTACTGGTGGTGACAGCAAGTGCATAAGCTGTGCCGCAGTCGTACTGGTGGTGACACCAGGTGCAAAAGCTGTGCCACAGTCGTACTGGCGGTGACACCAAGTGCAAAAGCTGTGCCACAGTCGTACAGGTGGTGACACCAAGTGCAAAAGCTGTGCCACAGTCGTATGGCGGTGACACCAGGTCAGAAGCTGCAGCCGCAGTCGTACTGTTGGTGACACCAGGTGCAAAAGCTGTGCCGCAGACGTACTGGCAGTGACACCAAGTTCAAAAGCTGTGCCGCAGTCGAACTGGTGGTGAAACCAGGTGCAAATGCTGTGCCACAGTCGTACCGGTGGTGACAGCAATTGAAAAAGCTGTGCCACAGTCGTACTGGTGGTGACAGCAAGTGCAAAGCTGTGCCACAGTTGTACTGGTGGTGACAGCAGGTGTAAAAGCTGTGCCGCAGTCGTACTGGCGGTGACAGCAAGTGCAAAAGCTGTGCCGCAGTCGTACTGGTGGTAACAGCAAGTGCAAAAGATGTGCCGCAGTCGTTCTGGTAATGACAGCAAGTGCATAAGCTGAGCCGCAGTCGTACTGGTGGTGACAGCAAGTGCATAAGCTGTGCCGCAGTCGTACTGTTGGTGACAGCAGGTGCAAAAGCTGTGCCGCAGTCGTACTGGTGGTGACACCAAGTGCATAAGTTGTGCCGCAGTCTTACTGGTGGTAACAGCAGGTGCAGAAGCTGTGCCACAGTTGTAATGGTGGTGTCAGCAGGTGCATAGGCTGTGCAACAGTCGTACTGGTGGTGACAGCAAGTGCAAAGCTGTGCCACAGTTGTAATGGTGGTGACAGCAAGTGCAGAAGCAGTGCAACAGTTGTACTGGCGGGGACACCAGGTGCATAAGCTGTGCCGCAGTCGTACTGGTGGTGACGCAAAGTGCATAAACTGAGCCGCAGTCGTACTGGTGGTGACAGCAAGTGCATAAGCTTTTGCCGCAGTCGTACTGGCGGTGACAGCAAGTATATAAGCTGTGCCACAATTGTACTGGTGGTGACAGCAGGTGCAAAACTGTTCCACAGTTGTACTGGCGATGACAGCAAGTGCAAAAGCTGTGCCGCAGTCGTACTGGCGGCGACAGCAAGTGCAAAAGCTGTGCCGCAATCGTACTGGTGGTGACAGCAAGTGCAAAAGCTGTGCCGCAGTCGTACTGGCGGTGACAGCAAGTGCAAAAGCTGTGCCGCAATCGTACTGGTGGTGACAGCAAGTGCAAAAGATTTGCAGCAGTCGTACTGGCGGTGACAGCAAGTGCAAAAGCTTTGCCGCAGTCGTACTGGTGGAGACAGCAAGTGAAAAAGCTGTGCCGCAGTCGTACTGGCGGTGACAGAAAGTGCAAAAGCTGTGCCGCAATCGTACTGGTGGTGACAGCAAGTGCAAAAGATTTGCCGCAGTCGTACTGGCGGTGACAGCAAGTGCAAAAGCTTTGCCGCAGTCGTACTGGCGGTGACAGTAAGTGCAAAAGCTGTGCCGCAGTCGTACTGGCGGTGACAGCAAGTGCAAGAGCTTTGCCGCAGTCGTACTGGCGGTGACAGCAAGTGCAAAAGCTTTGCCGCAGTCGTACTGGCGGCGACAGCAAGTTCAAAAGCTGTGCCGCAGTCGTACTGGTGGTGAATGAATGTGCAAAAGCTGTGCGGCAGTCGTACTGTTGGTGACAGCAGTTGTAAAAGCTGTGCCGCAGTCGTACTGGCGGTGACACCAATTTCAAAAGCTGTGCCGCAGTCGTACTGGTGGTGACACCAGCCGCAAAAGCTGTGCCGCAGTCGTACTGGTGGTGACACCAGGTGTAAAAGCTGTGCCATAGTCGTACTAGTGGTGACAGCAGGTGCATAAGCTGTGCCGCAGTCGTACTGGTTGCTACAGCAAGTGCAAAAGCTTTGCCGCAGTCGTACTGGCGGTGACAGTAAGTGCAAAAGCTGTGCCGCAGTCGTACTGTTGGTGACAGCAGTTGCAAAAGCTGTGCCGCAGTTGTACTGGTGGTGACAGCAGTTGCAAAAGCTGTGCCGCAGTCGTACTGGCGGTGACACCAATTTCAAAAGCTGTGCCGCAGTCGTACTGTTGGTGACAGCAGGTGCAAAAGCTGTGCCGCAGTGGTACTGGTGGTGACAGCAAGTATATAAGCTGTGCCACAATTGTACTGGTGGTGACAGAAGGTGCAAAACTGTGCCACAGTTGTACTGGTGGCGAAAGCAAGTGCATAATCTGTGCCGCAGTCGTACAGGTGGTGACAGCAGGTGCATAAGCTGTGCCGGAATCGTACTGGTGGTGACAGCAAGTGCATAAGCTGTGCCGCAGTCGTACTGGTGGTGACAGCTGGTGCAGAAGCGGTGCCACAGTCGTACTGGCGGTGACAGCAAGTGCAAAACCTGTGCCACAGTCGTACTGGTGGTGACACCAGGTGCATAAGCTGTGCCGGAATCGTACTGGTGGTGACAGCAAGTGCATAAGCTGTGCCGCAGTCGTACTGGTGGTGACAGCTGGTGCAAAAGCTGTGCCACAGTCGTACTGGTGGTGACAGCAGTTTCAAAAGCTGTGCCGCAGTCGTACTGGCGGTGACACCAATTTCAAAAGCTGTGCCGCAGTCGTATTGGTGGTGACACCAGGTGCAAAAGCTGTGCCGCAGTCGTACTGGTGGTGACACCAGGTGCAAAAGCTTTGCCGCAGTCATACTGGCGGTGACAGCAGTTTCAAAAGCTGTGCCGCAGTCGTACTGGCGGTGAGACCAATTTCAAAAGCTGTGCCGCAGTCGTATTGGTGGTGACACCAGGTGAAAAAGCTGTGCCGCAGTCGTACTGGTGGTGACACCAGGTGCAAAAGCTGTGCCACAGTCGTACTAGTGGTGACAGCAAGTGCAAAGCTGTGCCACAGTCGTACTGGTGGTGACAGCAAGTGCAAAATCTGTGCCGCAGTCGTAATGGCGGTGACAGCAAGTGCAAAAGCTGTGCCACAGTCGTACTGGTGGTGACAGCAAGTGCAAAAGCTGTGCCACAGTCGTACTGGTGGTGACAGCAAGTGCAAAAGCTGTGCCACAGTCGTACTAGTGGTGACAGCAAGTGCAAAGCTGTGCCGCAGTCGTACTGGTGGTGACAGCAAGTGCAAAAGCTGTGCCACAGTCGTACTGGTGGTGACAGCAAGTGCAAAAGCTGTGCCACAGTCGTACTAGTGGTGACAGCAAGTGCAAAGCTGTGCCGCAGTCGTACTGGTGGTGACAGCAAGTGCAAAAGCTTTGCCGCAGTCGTACTGGCGGTGACAGCAAGTGCAAAAGCTGTGCCGCAGTCGTACTGGTGGTGACTGAATGTGCAAAAGCTGTGCGGCAGTCGTACTGGTGGTGACAGCAAGTGCAAAAGCTTTGCCGCAGTCGTACTGGCGGTGACAGCAAGTGCAAAAGCTGTGCCGCAGTCGTACTGGTGGTGACTGAATGTGCAAAAGCTGTGCCGCAGTCGTACTGGTGGTGACAGCAGTTGCAAAAGCTGTGCCGCAGTCGTACTGGCGGTGACAGCAAGTGCAAAAGCTGTGCCGCAGTGGTACTGGTGGTGACACCAGGTGCAAAAGCTGTGCCACAGTCGTACTGGTGGTGACAGCAAGTGCTAAGCTGTGACAGCAGGTGAAAAACCTCAGCCGCAGTCGTAATGGTGGTGACAGCAAGTGCAAAAGCTGTGCCGCAGTCGTACTGGTGGTGACAGCAAGTATATAAGCTGTGCCGCAGTCGTACTGGTGGTGACGCAAAGTGCATAAACTGTGCCGCAGTCGTACTGGTGCTGACAGCAAGTGCATAAGCTGTGCCGCAGTCGTACTGGCGGTGACAGCAAGTATATAAGCTGTGCCACAATTGTACTGGTGGTGACAGCAGGTGCAAAACTGTGCCACAGTTGTACTGGTGGCGACAGCAAGTGCATAAGCTGTGCCGCAGTCGTACAGGTGGTGACAGCAGGTGCATAAGCAGTGCCGGAGTCGTACTGGTGGTGACAGCAAGTGCATAAGCTGTGCCGCAGTCGTACTGGTGGTGACAGCTGGTGCAGAAGCGGTGCCACAGTCGTACTGGCGGTGACAGCAAGTGCAAAAGCTGTGGCGCAGTCGTACTGGCGGCGACAGCAAGTGCAAAAGCTGTGCCGCAGTCGTACTGGTGGTGACAGCAAGTGCAAAAGCTTTGCCGCAGTCATACTGGCGGCGACAGCAAGTTCAAAAGCTGTGCCCCAGTCGTATTGGTGGTGACACCAGGTGCAAAAGCTGTGCCGCAGTCGTACTGGTGGTGACAGCAGTTTCAAAAGCTGTGCCGCAGTCGTACTGGCGGTGACACCAATTTCAAAAGCTGTGCCGCAGTCGTATTGGTGGTGACACCAGGTGCAAAAGCTGTGCCGCAGTCGTACTGGTGGTGACACCAGGTGCAAAAGCTAAGCCACAGTCGTACTAGTGGTGACAGCAAGTGCAAAGCTGTGCCACAGTCGTACTGGTGGTGACAGCAAGTGTAAAAGCTGTGCCGCGGTCGTAATGGTGGTGACAGCAAGTGCAAAGCTGTGCCACAGTCGTACTAGTGGTGACAGCAAGTGCAAAAGCTGTGCCGCAGTCGTACTGGTGGTGACAGCAAGTGCATAAGCTGTGCCGCAGTCGTACTGGTGGTGACAGCAAGTGCAAAAGCTGTGCCGCAGTCGTACTGGTGGTGACAGCAAGTGCAAAAGCTGTGCCGCAGTCGTACTGGCGGTGACAGCAAGTGCAAAAGCTGTGCCGCAGTCGTACTAGTGGTGACAGCACGTGCAAAGCTGTGACAGCAGGTGAAATAGCTCAGCCGTAGTCGTACTGGTGGTGACAGCAGGTGCAGAAGCTGTGCCACAGTTGTACTGGTGGTGACAGCAAGTGCATATGCTATGCCGCAGTCGTACTGGTGGTGACAGCAAGTGCATAAGCTGTGCCGCACTTGTACTGGCGGTGACAGCAGGTGCATAAGCTGTGCCGCAGTCGTACTGGTGGTGACAGCAAGTGCAGAAGCTGCGCCGCAGCCGTACTGGTGGTGACAGCAAGTGCATAAGCTATGCCGCATTTGTACTGGTGGTGACAGCAGGTGCATAAGCTGTGCCGCAGTCATACTGGTGGTGACAGCAAGTGCATAAGCTATGCCGCATTTGTACTGGTGGTGACAGCAGGTGCATTAGCTGTGCCGCAGTCATACTGGTGGTGACAGCAGGTGCAGAAGCTGTGCCACAGTTGTACTGGTGGTGACAGCAGGTGCATCAGCTGTGCCGCAGTCTTACTGGTGGTGACAGCAAGTGCAAAGCTGTGCCACAGTCGTACGAGTGGTGACAGCAAGTGCAAAGCTGTGCCACAGTCGTATTGGTGGTGACAGCAAGTGCATAAGCTATGCCGCAGTCGTACTGGTGGTGACAGCGGGTGCATAAGCTGTGCCGCAGTCTTACTGGTGGTGAC
Source organism: Meconema thalassinum (assembly GCA_946902985.2). NCBI lineage: Eukaryota > Metazoa > Arthropoda > Insecta > Orthoptera > Tettigoniidae > Meconema > Meconema thalassinum. The sequence continues at coordinate 28,572,537 of OX336390.1, forward strand.
AGCAATTGCAATGCAGTGCCACAGTCGTATTGGTGGTGACAGCAAGTGCAAAGCTGTGCCACAGTCGTACTAGTGGTGACAGCTAGCGCAAAAGCTGTGCCGCAGTCGTACTGGTGGTGACAGCAAGTGCAAAAGTGGTGCCGCAGTCGTACTGGTGGTGACAGCAAGTACAAAGCTGTGCCACAGTTGTACTGGTGGTGACAGCAGGTGCAAAACTGTGCCGCAGTCGTACTGGCGGTGACAGCAAGTGCAAAAGCTGTGCCGCAGTCGTACTGGTGGTGACAGCAAGTGCAAAAGATGTGCCGCAGTCGTACTGGTGGTGACAGCAAGGGCATAAGCTGAACAGCAGTCGTACTGGTGGTGACAGCAAGTGCATAAGCTGTGCCGCAGTCGTACTGTTGGTGACAGCAGGTGCAAAAGCTGTGCCGCAGTCGTACTGGTGGTGACACCAAGTGCATAAGCTGTGCCGCAGTCTTACTGGTGGTGACAGCAGGTGCAGAAGCTGTGCCACAATTGTAATGGTGGTGACAGCAGGTGCATAGGCTGTGCAACAGTCGTACTGGTGGGGACACCAGGTGCATAAGCTGTGCCGCAGTCGTACTGGTGGTGACGCCAAGTGCATAAACTGTGCCGCAGTCGTACTGGTGGTGACAGCAAGTGCATAAGCTGTGCCGCAGTCGTACTGGCGGTGACAGCAAGTATATAAGCTGTGCCACAATTGTACTGGTGGTGACAGCAGGTGCAAAACTGTGCCACAGTTGTACTGGTGGTGACAGCAATTACATAAGCTGTGCCGCAGTCGTACAGGTGGTGACAGCAGGTGCATAATCTGTGCCGGAGTCGTACTGGTTGTGACAGCAAGTGCATAAGCTGTGCCGCAGTCGTACTGGTGGTGACAGCTGGTGCAGAAGCGGTGCCACAGTCGTACTGGCGGTGACAGCAAGTGCAAAAGCTGTGCCGCAGTCGTACTGGCGCCGACAGCAAGTGCAAAAGATGTGCCGCAGTCGTACTGGTGGTGACAGCAAGTGCAAAAGCTGTGCCGCAGTCGTACTGGTGGTGACTGAATGTGCAAAAGCTGTGCGGCAGTCGTACTGTTGGTGACAGCAGGTGCAAAAGCTGTGCCGCAGTCGTACTGGCGGTGACATCAATTTCAAAAGCTGTGCCGCAGTCGTACTGGTGGTGACACAAGGTGCAAAAGCTGTGCCACAGTCGTACTGGTGGTGACAGCATGTGAAAAAGCTGTGCCACAGTCGTACTGGTGGTGACAGCAAGTGCAAAGCTGTGCCACAGTTGTACTGGTGGTGACAGCAGGTGCATAAGCTGTGCCGCATTCGTACTAGTGGTGACAGCAAGTGCAAAGCTGTGACAGCAGGTGCAAAAGCTCTGCCGCAGTCGTACTGGTGGTGACAGCGAGTGCAAAGCTGTGCCACAGTTGTACTAGTGGTGACAGCAATTGCAAAAGCTGTGCCGCAGTCGTACTGGTGGTGACAGCAAATGCAAAGCTGTGCCACAGTCGTACTGGTGGTGACAGCAAGTGCAAAAGCTGTGCCGCATTCGTACTGGCGGTGACAGCAAGTGCAAAGCTGTGCCACAGTCGTACTAGTGGTGACAGCAAGTGCAAAAGCTGTGCCGCAGTCGTACTGGCGGTGACAGTAAGTGCAAAAGCTGTGCCGCAGTCGTACTGTTGGTGACAGCAGTTGCAAAAGCTGTGCCGCAGTTGTACTGGTGGTGACAGCAGTTGCAAAAGCTGTGCCGCAGTCGTACTGGCGGTGACACCAATTTCAAAAGCTGTGCCGCAGTCGTACTGTTGGTGACAGCAGGTGCAAAAGCTGTGCCGCAGTGGTACTGGTGGTGACAGCAAGTATATAAGCTGTGCCACAATTGTACTGGTGGTGACAGAAGGTGCAAAACTGTGCCACAGTTGTACTGGTGGCGAAAGCAAGTGCATAATCTGTGCCGCAGTCGTACAGGTGGTGACAGCAGGTGCATAAGCTGTGCCGGAATCGTACTGGTGGTGACAGCAAGTGCATAAGCTGTGCCGCAGTCGTACTGGTGGTGACAGCTGGTGCAGAAGCGGTGCCACAGTCGTACTGGCGGTGACAGCAAGTGCAAAACCTGTGCCACAGTCGTACTGGTGGTGACACCAGGTGCATAAGCTGTGCCGGAATCGTACTGGTGGTGACAGCAAGTGCATAAGCTGTGCCGCAGTCGTACTGGTGGTGACAGCTGGTGCAAAAGCTGTGCCACAGTCGTACTGGTGGTGACAGCAGTTTCAAAAGCTGTGCCGCAGTCGTACTGGCGGTGACACCAATTTCAAAAGCTGTGCCGCAGTCGTATTGGTGGTGACACCAGGTGCAAAAGCTGTGCCGCAGTCGTACTGGTGGTGACACCAGGTGCAAAAGCTTTGCCGCAGTCATACTGGCGGTGACAGCAGTTTCAAAAGCTGTGCCGCAGTCGTACTGGCGGTGAGACCAATTTCAAAAGCTGTGCCGCAGTCGTATTGGTGGTGACACCAGGTGAAAAAGCTGTGCCGCAGTCGTACTGGTGGTGACACCAGGTGCAAAAGCTGTGCCACAGTCGTACTAGTGGTGACAGCAAGTGCAAAGCTGTGCCACAGTCGTACTGGTGGTGACAGCAAGTGCAAAATCTGTGCCGCAGTCGTAATGGCGGTGACAGCAAGTGCAAAAGCTGTGCCACAGTCGTACTGGTGGTGACAGCAAGTGCAAAAGCTGTGCCACAGTCGTACTGGTGGTGACAGCAAGTGCAAAAGCTGTGCCACAGTCGTACTAGTGGTGACAGCAAGTGCAAAGCTGTGCCGCAGTCGTACTGGTGGTGACAGCAAGTGCAAAAGCTGTGCCACAGTCGTACTGGTGGTGACAGCAAGTGCAAAAGCTGTGCCACAGTCGTACTAGTGGTGACAGCAAGTGCAAAGCTGTGCCGCAGTCGTACTGGTGGTGACAGCAAGTGCAAAAGCTTTGCCGCAGTCGTACTGGCGGTGACAGCAAGTGCAAAAGCTGTGCCGCAGTCGTACTGGTGGTGACTGAATGTGCAAAAGCTGTGCGGCAGTCGTACTGGTGGTGACAGCAAGTGCAAAAGCTTTGCCGCAGTCGTACTGGCGGTGACAGCAAGTGCAAAAGCTGTGCCGCAGTCGTACTGGTGGTGACTGAATGTGCAAAAGCTGTGCCGCAGTCGTACTGGTGGTGACAGCAGTTGCAAAAGCTGTGCCGCAGTCGTACTGGCGGTGACAGCAAGTGCAAAAGCTGTGCCGCAGTGGTACTGGTGGTGACACCAGGTGCAAAAGCTGTGCCACAGTCGTACTGGTGGTGACAGCAAGTGCTAAGCTGTGACAGCAGGTGAAAAACCTCAGCCGCAGTCGTAATGGTGGTGACAGCAAGTGCAAAAGCTGTGCCGCAGTCGTACTGGTGGTGACAGCAAGTATATAAGCTGTGCCGCAGTCGTACTGGTGGTGACGCAAAGTGCATAAACTGTGCCGCAGTCGTACTGGTGCTGACAGCAAGTGCATAAGCTGTGCCGCAGTCGTACTGGCGGTGACAGCAAGTATATAAGCTGTGCCACAATTGTACTGGTGGTGACAGCAGGTGCAAAACTGTGCCACAGTTGTACTGGTGGCGACAGCAAGTGCATAAGCTGTGCCGCAGTCGTACAGGTGGTGACAGCAGGTGCATAAGCAGTGCCGGAGTCGTACTGGTGGTGACAGCAAGTGCATAAGCTGTGCCGCAGTCGTACTGGTGGTGACAGCTGGTGCAGAAGCGGTGCCACAGTCGTACTGGCGGTGACAGCAAGTGCAAAAGCTGTGGCGCAGTCGTACTGGCGGCGACAGCAAGTGCAAAAGCTGTGCCGCAGTCGTACTGGTGGTGACAGCAAGTGCAAAAGCTTTGCCGCAGTCATACTGGCGGCGACAGCAAGTTCAAAAGCTGTGCCCCAGTCGTATTGGTGGTGACACCAGGTGCAAAAGCTGTGCCGCAGTCGTACTGGTGGTGACAGCAGTTTCAAAAGCTGTGCCGCAGTCGTACTGGCGGTGACACCAATTTCAAAAGCTGTGCCGCAGTCGTATTGGTGGTGACACCAGGTGCAAAAGCTGTGCCGCAGTCGTACTGGTGCTGACACCAGGTGCAAAAGCTAAGCCACAGTCGTACTAGTGGTGACAGCAAGTGCAAAGCTGTGCCACAGTCGTACTGGTGGTGACAGCAAGTGTAAAAGCTGTGCCGCGGTCGTAATGGTGGTGACAGCAAGTGCAAAGCTGTGCCACAGTCGTACTAGTGGTGACAGCAAGTGCAAAAGCTGTGCCGCAGTCGTACTGGTGGTGACAGCAAGTGCATAAGCTGTGCCGCAGTCGTACTGGTGGTGACAGCAAGTGCAAAAGCTGTGCCGCAGTCGTACTGGTGGTGACAGCAAGTGCAAAAGCTGTGCCGCAGTCGTACTGGCGGTGACAGCAAGTGCAAAAGCTGTGCCGCAGTCGTACTAGTGGTGACAGCACGTGCAAAGCTGTGACAGCAGGTGAAATAGCTCAGCCGTAGTCGTACTGGTGGTGACAGCAGGTGCAGAAGCTGTGCCACAGTTGTACTGGTGGTGACAGCAAGTGCATATGCTATGCCGCAGTCGTACTGGTGGTGACAGCAAGTGCATAAGCTGTGCCGCACTTGTACTGGCGGTGACAGCAGGTGCATAAGCTGTGCCGCAGTCGTACTGGTGGTGACAGCAAGTGCAGAAGCTGCGCCGCAGCCGTACTGGTGGTGACAGCAAGTGCATAAGCTATGCCGCATTTGTACTGGTGGTGACAGCAGGTGCATAAGCTGTGCCGCAGTCATACTGGTGGTGACAGCAAGTGCATAAGCTATGCCGCATTTGTACTGGTGGTGACAGCAGGTGCATTAGCTGTGCCGCAGTCATACTGGTGGTGACAGCAGGTGCAGAAGCTGTGCCACAGTTGTACTGGTGGTGACAGCAGGTGCATCAGCTGTGCCGCAGTCTTACTGGTGGTGACAGCAAGTGCAAAGCTGTGCCACAGTCGTACGAGTGGTGACAGCAAGTGCAAAGCTGTGCCACAGTCGTATTGGTGGTGACAGCAAGTGCATAAGCTATGCCGCAGTCGTACTGGTGGTGACAGCGGGTGCATAAGCTGTGCCGCAGTCTTACTGGTGGTGACAGCAATTGCAATGCAGTGCCACAGTCGTATTGGTGGTGACAGCAAGTGCAAAGCTGTGCCACAGTCGTACTAGTGGTGACAGCTAGCGCAAAAGCTGTGCCGCAGTCGTACTGGTGGTGACAGCAAGTGCAAAAGTGGTGCCGCAGTCGTACTGGTGGTGACAGCAAGTACAAAGCTGTGCCACAGTTGTACTGGTGGTGACAGCAGGTGCAAAACTGTGCCGCAGTCGTACTGGCGGTGACAGCAAGTGCAAAAGCTGTGCCGCAGTCGTACTGGTGGTGACAGCAAGTGCAAAAGATGTGCCGCAGTCGTACTGGTGGTGACAGCAAGGGCATAAGCTGAACAGCAGTCGTACTGGTGGTGACAGCAAGTGCATAAGCTGTGCCGCAGTCGTACTGTTGGTGACAGCAGGTGCAAAAGCTGTGCCGCAGTCGTACTGGTGGTGACACCAAGTGCATAAGCTGTGCCGCAGTCTTACTGGTGGTGACAGCAGGTGCAGAAGCTGTGCCACAATTGTAATGGTGGTGACAGCAGGTGCATAGGCTGTGCAACAGTCGTACTGGTGGGGACACCAGGTGCATAAGCTGTGCCGCAGTCGTACTGGTGGTGACGCCAAGTGCATAAACTGTGCCGCAGTCGTACTGGTGGTGACAGCAAGTGCATAAGCTGTGCCGCAGTCGTACTGGCGGTGACAGCAAGTATATAAGCTGTGCCACAATTGTACTGGTGGTGACAGCAGGTGCAAAACTGTGCCACAGTTGTACTGGTGGTGACAGCAATTACATAAGCTGTGCCGCAGTCGTACAGGTGGTGACAGCAGGTGCATAATCTGTGCCGGAGTCGTACTGGTTGTGACAGCAAGTGCATAAGCTGTGCCGCAGTCGTACTGGTGGTGACAGCTGGTGCAGAAGCGGTGCCACAGTCGTACTGGCGGTGACAGCAAGTGCAAAAGCTGTGCCGCAGTCGTACTGGCGCCGACAGCAAGTGCAAAAGATGTGCCGCAGTCGTACTGGTGGTGACAGCAAGTGCAAAAGCTGTGCCGCAGTCGTACTGGTGGTGACTGAATGTGCAAAAGCTGTGCGGCAGTCGTACTGTTGGTGACAGCAGGTGCAAAAGCTGTGCCGCAGTCGTACTGGCGGTGACATCAATTTCAAAAGCTGTGCCGCAGTCGTACTGGTGGTGACACAAGGTGCAAAAGCTGTGCCACAGTCGTACTGGTGGTGACAGCATGTGAAAAAGCTGTGCCACAGTCGTACTGGTGGTGACAGCAAGTGCAAAGCTGTGCCACAGTTGTACTGGTGGTGACAGCAGGTGCATAAGCTGTGCCGCATTCGTACTAGTGGTGACAGCAAGTGCAAAGCTGTGACAGCAGGTGCAAAAGCTCTGCCGCAGTCGTACTGGTGGTGACAGCGAGTGCAAAGCTGTGCCACAGTTGTACTAGTGGTGACAGCAATTGCAAAAGCTGTGCCGCAGTCGTACTGGTGGTGACAGCAAATGCAAAGCTGTGCCACAGTCGTACTGGTGGTGACAGCAAGTGCAAAAGCTGTGCCGCATTCGTACTGGCGGTGACAGCAAGTGCAAAGCTGTGCCACAGTCGTACTAGTGGTGACAGCAAGTGCAAAAGCTGTGCCGCAGTCGAACTGGTGGTGACAGCAAGTGCAAAAGCTGTGTCGCAGTCGTACTTGCGGTGACACCAGGTGCAAAAGCTGTGCCGCAGTCGTACTGGTGGTGACACCAGGTGCAAAAGCTGTGCCACAGTCGTACTGGCGGTGACACTAAGTGCAAAAGCTGTGCCACAGTCGTACTGGTGGTGACACCAAGTGCAAAATCTGTGCCACAGTCGTACTGGTGGTGACACCATGTGCAAAAGCTGTGCCACAGTCGTACTGGCGGTGACACCAGGTGCAAAAGCTGTGCCGCACTCGTACTGGTGGTGACACCAGGTGCAAAAGCTGTGCCACATTCGTACTGGTGGTGACACCAAGTGCAAAAGCTGTACCGCAGTCGTTACGGGAGGTGACAGCAGGTGCATAATCTGTGCCACAGTCGTACTGGTGGTGACACCAGGTGCAAAAGCTGTGCCACATTCGTACTGGTGGTGACACCAGGTGCAAAAGCTGTGCCACAGTCGTACTGGCGGTGACACCAGGTGCAAAAGCTGTGCCGCAGTCGTACTGGTGGTGACACCAGGTGCAAAAAGTGTGCCACAGTCGTACTGGCGGTGACACCAAGTGCAAAAGCTGTGCCACAGTCGTACTGGTGGTGACACCAAGTGCAAAAGCTGTGCCGCAGTCGTACTGGCGGTGACACCAGGTCAGAAGCTGCAGCCGCAGTCGTACTGGTGGTGGTACCAGGTGCAAAAGATGTGCCGCAGTCGTACTGGCGGTGACACCAAGTTCAAAAGCTGTGCCGCAGTCGTACTGGTGGTGACAGCAAGTGCATAAGCTGAGCCGCAGTCGTACTGGTGGTGACAGCAAGTGCAAAGCTGTGCCACAGTTGTACTGGTGGTGACAGCAGGTGCATAAGCTGTGCCGCAGACGTACTGGTGGTGACAGCAAGTGCAAAGGCTGTGCCGCATTTGTACTGGTGGTGACAGCAAGTGCAAAAGCTGTGCCGCAGTTGTACTGGTGGTGACAGCAAGTGCATAGGCTGTGCCGCAGTCGTACTGGTGGTGACAGCAATTGCATAAGCTGTGCCGCAGTCGTACTGGTGGTGACACCAGGTGCAAAAGCTGTGCCACAGTCGTACTGGCGTTGACACCAAGTGCAAAAGCTGTGCCACAATCGTACAGGTGGTGACACCAAGTGCAAAAGCTGTGCCACAGTCGTATGGCGGTGACACCAGGTCAGAAGCTGCAGCCGCAGTCGTACTGTTGGTGACACCAGGTGCAAAAGCTGTGCCGCAGACGTACTGGCGGTGACACCAAGTTCAAAAGCTGTGCCGCAGTCGAACTGGTGGTGAATCCAGGTGCAAATGCTGTGCCACAGTCGTACTGGTGGTGACAGCAATTGAAAAAGCTGTGCCACAGTCGTACTGGTGGTGACAGCAAGTGCAAAGCTGTGCCACAGTTGTACTGGTGGTGACAGCAGGTGCATAAGCTGTGCCGCAGTCGTACTGGTGGTGACAGCAAGTGCAAAGCTGTGCCACAGTTGTACTGGTGGTGACAGCAGGTGCAAAAGCTGTGCCGCAGTCGTACTGGCGTTGACAGCAAGTGCAAAAGCTGTGCCGCAGTCGTACTAGTGGTGACAGCAAGTGCAAAAGAAGTGCCGCAGTCGTACTGGTGGTGACAGCAAGTGCATAAGCTGAGCCGCAGTCGTACTGGTGGTGACAGCAGGTGCAAAAGCTGTGCCGCAGTCGTACTGGCGGTGACAGCAAGTGCAAAAGCTGTGCCGCAGTCGTACTGGTGGTGACAGCAAGTGCATAAGCTGTGCCGCAGTCGTACTGGTGGTGACAGCAAGTGCAAAAGCTGTGTCGCAGTCGTACATGCGGTGACACCAGGTGCAAAAGCTGTGCCGCAGTCGTACTGGTGGTGACACCAGGTGCAAAAGCTGTGCCACAGTCGTACTGGCGGTGACACTAAGTGCAAAAGCTGTGCCACAGTCGTACTGGTGGTGACACCAAGTGCAAAATCTGTGCCACAGTCGTACTGGTGGTGACACCAAGTGCAAAAGCTGTGCCACAGTCGTACTGGAGGTGACACCAGGTGCAAAAGCTGTGCCGCAGTCGTACTGGTGGTGACACCAGGTGCAAAAGCTGTGCCACATTCGTACTGGTGGTGACACCAAGTGCAAAAGCTGTGCCGCAGTCGTACAGGTGGTGACAGCAGGTGCATAATCTGTGCCACAGTCGTACTGGTGTTGACACCAGGTGCAAAAGCTGTGCCACATTCGTACTGGTGGTGACACCAGGTGCAAAAGCTGTGCCACAGTCGTACTGGCGGTGACACCAGGTGCAAAAGCTGTGCCGCAGTCGTACTGGTGGTGACACCAGGTGCAAAAAGTGTGCCACAGTCGTACTGGCGGTGACACCAAGTGCAAAAGCTGTGCCACAGTCGTACTGGTGGTGACACCAGGTGCAAAAGATGTGCCGAAGTCGTACTGGCGGTGACACCAAGTTCAAAAGCTGTGCCGCAGTCGTACTGGTGGTGACAGCAAGTGCTTATGCTGAGCCGCTGTCGTACTGGTGGTGACAGCAAGTGCAAAGCTGTGCCACAGTTGTACTGGTGGTGACAGCAGGTGCATAAGCTGTGCCGCAGACGTACTGGTGGTGACAGCAAGTGCAAAGGCTGTGCCGCATTTGTACTGGTGGTGACAGCAAGTGCAAAAGCTGTGCCGCAGTTGTACTGGTGGTGACAGCAAGTGCATAGGCTGTGCCGCAGTCGTACTGGTGGTGACAGCAAGTGCATAAGCTGTGCCGCAGTCGTACTGGTGGTGACACCAGGTGCAAAAGCTGTGCCACAGTCGTACTGGCGGTGACACCAAGTGCAAAAGCTGTGCCACAGTCGTACAGGTGGTGACACCAAGTGCAAAAGCTGTGCCACAGTCGTATGGCGGTGACACCAGTTCAGAAGCTGCAGCCGCAGTCGTACTGTTGGTGACACCAGGTGCAAAAGCTGTGCCGCAGACGTACTGGCAGTGACACCAAGTTCAAAAGCTGTGCCGCAGTCGAACTGGTGGTGAAACCAGGTGCAAATGCTGTGCCACAGTCGTACTGGTGCAGACAGCAATTGAAAAAGCTGTGCCACAGTCGTACTGGTGGTGACAGCAGGTGCAAAAGCTGTGCCGCAGTCGTACTGGCGGTGACACCAATTTCAAAAGCTGTGCCGCAGTCGTACTGGAGGTGACACCAGCCGCAAAAGCTGTGCCGCAGTCGTACTGGTGGTGACACCAGGTGTAAAAGCTGTGCCATAGTCGTACTAGTGGTGACAGCAAGTGCAAAGCTGTGCCACAGTTGTACTGGTGGTGACAGCAGGTGCAAAAGCTGTGCCGCAGTCGTACTGGTTGCTACAGCAAGTGCAAAAGCTTTGCCGCAGTCGTACTGGCGGTGACAGCAAGTGAAAAAGCTGTGCCGCAGTCGTACTGGTGGTGACTGAATGTGCAAAAGCTGTGCGGCAGTCTTACTGTTGGTGACAGCAGTTGCAAAAGCTGTGCCGCAGTCGTACTGGCGGTGACACCAATTTCAAAAGCTGTGCCGCAGTCGTACTGGTGGTGACAGCAGGTGCAAAAGCTGTGCCGCAGTGGTACTGGTGGTGACACCAGGTGCAAAAGCTGTGCCACAGTCGTACTGGTGGTGACAGCAAGTGCTAAGCTGTGACAGCAGGTGAAAAACCTCAGCCGCAGTCGTAATGGTGGTGATAGCAAGTGCAAAAGCTGTGCCGCAGTCGTACTGGGGGTGACAGCAAGTGCAAAAGCTTTGCCGCAGTCGTACTGGCGGCGACAGCAAGTGCAAAAGCTGTGCCGCAGTTGTACTGGTGGTGACAGCAAGTGCAAAAGCTTTGCCGCAGTCATACTGGCGGCGACAGCAAGTATATAAGCTGTGCCGCAGTCGTACTGGTGGTGACGCAAAGTGCATAAACTGTGCCGCAGTCGTACTGGTGGTGACAGCAAGTGCATAAGCTGTGCCGCAGTCGTACTGGCGGTGACAGCAAGTATATAAGCTGTGCCACAATTGTACTGGTGGTGACAGAAGGTGCAAAACTGTGCCACAGTTGTACTGGTGGCGACAGCAAGTGCATAAGCTGTGCCGCAGTCGTACAGGTGGTGACAGCAGGTGCATAAGCTGTGCCGGAATCGTACTGGTGGTGACAGCAAGTGCATAAGCTGTGCCGCAGTCGTACTGGTGGTGACAGCTGGTGCAGAAGCGGTGCCACAGTCGTACTGGCGGTGACAGCAAGTGCAAAAGCTTTGCCGCAGTCGTACTGGCGGCGACAGCAAGTGCAAAAGCTGTGCCGCAGTTGTATTGGTGGTGACAGCAAGTGCAAAAGCTTTGCCGCGGTTATACTGGCGGTGTCAGCAAGTGCAAAAGCTGTGCCGCAGTCGTACTGGTGGTGACAGCAAGTGCAAAAGCTTTGCCGAAGTCGTACTGGCGGTGACAGCAAGTGCAAAAGCTGTGCCGCAGTCGTACTGGTGGTGACTGAATGTGCAAACGCTGTGCGGCAGTCGTACTGGTGGTGACACCAATTTCAAAAGCTGTGCCGCAGTCGTACTGGCGGTGACACCAATTTCAAAAGCTGTGCCGCAGTCGTATTGGTGGTGACACCAGGTGCAAAAGCTGTGCCGCAGTCGTACTGGTGGTGACAGCAAGTGCAAAAGCTGTGCCGCAGTGGTACTGGTGGTGACACCAGGTGCAAAAGCTGTGCCACAGTCGTACTGGTGGTGACAGCAAGTGCTAAGCTGTGACAGCAGGTGAAAAACCTCAGCCGCAGTCGTAATGGTGGTGACAGCAAGTGAAAAAGCTGTGCCGCAGTCGTACTGGTGGTGACAGCATGTATATAAGCTGTGCCGCAGTCGTACTGGTAGTGACGCAAAGTGCATAAACTGTGCCACAGTTGTACTGGTGGCGACAGCAAGTGCATAAGCTGTGCCGCAGTCGTACAGGTGGTGACAGCAGGTGCATAAGCAGTGCCGGAGTCGTACTGGTGGTGACAGCAAGTGCATAAGCTGTGCCGCAGTCGTACTGGTGGTGACAGCTGGTGCAGAAGCGGTGCCACAGTCGTACTGGCGGTGACAGCAAGTGCAAAAGCTGTGCCGCAGTCGTACTGGCGGCGACAGCAAGTGCAAAAGCTGTGCCGCAGTCGTACTGGTGGTGACAGCAAAAGCAAAAGCTGTGCCGCAGTCGTATTGGTGGTGACGCCAATTTCAAAAGCTGTGCCGCAGTCGTACTGGCGGTGACAGCAGTTTCAAAAGCTGTGCCGCAGTCGTACTGGCGGTGACACCAATTTCAAAAGCTGTGCCGCAGTCGTATTGGTGGTGACACCAGGTGCAAAAGCTGTGCCGCAGTCGTACTGGTGGTGACACCAGGTGCAAAAGCTGTGCCACAGTCGTACTAGTGGTGACAGCAAGTGCAAAGCTGTGCCACAGTCGTACTGGTGGTGACAGCAAGTGCATAAGCTGTACCGCAGTCGTACTGGTGGTGACAGCAAGTGCAAAAGCTGTGCCGCAGTCGTACTGGTGGTGACAACAAGTGCAAATGCTGTGCCGCAGTCGTACTGGCGGTGACAGCAAGTGCAAATGCTTTGCCGCAGTCGTACTGGTGGTGACAGCAAGTGCAAAAGCTGTGCCGCAGTCGTACTGGTGGTGACTGAATGTGCAAAAGCTGTGCGGCAGTCGTACTGTTGGTGACAGCAGGTGCAAAAGCTGTGCCGCAGTCGTACTGGCGGTGACATCAATTTCAAAAGCTGTGCCGCAGTCGTACTGGTGGTGACACAAGGTGCAAAAGCTGTGCCACAGTCGTACTGGTGGTGACAGCATGTGAAAAAGCTGTGCCACAGTCGTACTGGTGGTGACAGCAAGTGCAAAGCTGTGCCACAGTTGTACTGGTGGTGACAGCTGGTGCATAAGCTGTGCCGCTTTCGTACTAGTGGTGACAGCAAGTGCAAAGCTGTGACAGCAGGTGCAATAGCTCTGCCGCAGTCGTACTGGTGGTGACAGCAAGTGCAAAGCTGTGCCACAGTTGTACTAGTGGTGACAGCAATTACAAAAGCTGTGCCGCAGTCGTACTGGTGGTGACAGCAAATGCAAAGCTGTGCCACAGTCGTACTGGTGGTGACAGCAAGTGCAAAAGCTGTGCCGCAGTCGTACTGGCGGTGACAGCAAGTGCAAAGCTGTGCCACAGTCGTACTAGTGGTGACAGCAAGTGCAAAAGCTGTGCCGCAGTCGTACTGGTGGTGACAGCAAGTGCAAAAGCTGTGTCGCAGTCGTACATGCGGTGACACCAGGTGCAAAAGCTGTGCCGCAGTCGTACTGGTGGTGACACCAGGTGCAAAAGCTGTGCCACAGTCGTACTGGCGGTGACACTAAGTGCAAAAGCTGTGCCACAGTCGTACTGGTGGTGACACCAAGTGCAAAATCTGTGCCACAGTCGTACTGGTGGTGACACCAAGTGCAAAAGCTGTGCCACAGTCGTACTGGAGGTGACACCAGGTGCAAAAGCTGTGCCGCAGTCGTACTGGTGGTGACACCAGGTGCAAAAGCTGTGCCACATTCGTACTGGTGATGACACCAAGTGCAAAAGCTGTGCCGCAGTCGTACAGGTGGTGACAGCAGGTGCATAATCTGTGCCACAGTCGTACTGTTGGTGACACCAGGTGCAAAAGCTGTGCCACATTCGTACTGGTGGTGACACCAGGTGCAAAAGCTGTGCCACAGTCGTACTGGCGGTGAAACCAAGTGCAAAAGCTGTGCCACAGTCGTACTGGCGGTGACACCAGGTGCAAAAGATGTGCCGCAGTCGTACTGGCGGTGACACCAAGTTCAAAAGCTGTGCCGCAGTCGTACTGGCGGTGACACCAGGTGCAAAAGATGTGCCGCAGTCGTACTGGCGGTGACACCATGTGCAAAAGATGTGCCGCAGTCTTACTGGCGGTGACACCAAGTTCAAAAGCTGTGCCGCAGTCGTACTGGTGGTGACAGCAAGTGCATATGCTGAGCCGCTGTCGTACTGGTGGTGACAGCAAGTGCAAAGCTGTGCCACAGTTGTACTGGTGGTGACAGCAGGTGCATAAGCTGTGCCGCAGACGTACTGGTGGTGACAGCAAGTGCAAAGGATGTGCCGCATTTGTACTGGTGGTGACAGCAAGTGCAAAAGCTGTGCCGCAGTTGTACTGGTGGTGACAGCAAGTGCATAGGCTGTGCCGCAGTCGTACTGATGGTGACAGCAAGTGCATAAGCTGTGCCGCAGTCGTACTGGTGGTGACACCAGGTGCAAAAGCTGTGCCACAGTCGTACTGGCGGTGACACCAAGTGCAAAAGCTGTGCCACAGTCGTACAGGTGGTGACACCAAGTGCAAAAGCTGTGCCACAGTCGTATGGCGGTGACACCAGGTCAGAAGCTGCAGCCGCAGTCGTACTGTTGGTGACACCAGGTGCAAAAGCTGTGCCGCAGACGTACTGGCAGTGACACCAAGTTCAAAAGCTGTGCCGCAGTCGAACTGGTGGTGAAACCAGGTGCAAATGCTGTGCCACAGTCGTACTGGTGGTGACAGCAATTGAAAAAGCTGTGCCACAGTCGTACTGGTGGTGACAGCAAGTGCAAAGCTGTGCCACAGTTGTACTGGTGGTGACAGCAGGTGCAAAAGCTGTGCCGCAGTCGTACTGGCGGTGACAGCAAGTGCAAAAGCTGTGCCGCAGTCGTACTGGTGGTAACAGCAAGTGCAAAAGATGTGCCGCAGTCGTTCTGGTGGTGATAGCAAGTGCATAAGCTGAGCCGCAGTCGTACTGGTGGTGACAGCAAGTGCATAAGCTGTGCCGTAGTCGTACTGTTGGTGACAGCAGGTGCAAAAGCTGTGCCGCAGTCGTACTGGTGGTGACACCAAGTGCATAAGCTGTGCCGCAGTCTTACTGGTGGTAACAGCAGGTGCAGAAGCTGTGCCACAGTTGTAATGGTGGTGTCAGCAGGTGCATAGGCTGTGCAACAGTCGTACTGGTGGTGACAGCAAGTGCAAAGCTGTGCCACAGTTGTAATGGTGGTGACAGCAGGTGCAGAAGCTGTGCAACAGTTGTACTGGCGGGGACACCAGGTGCATAAGCTGTGCCGCAGTCGTACTGGTGGTGACGCAAAGTGCATAAACTGAGCCGCAGTCGTACTGGTGGTGACAGCAAGTGCATAAGCTTTTGCCGCAGTCGTACTGGCGGTGACAGCAAGTATATAAGCTGTGCCACAATTGTACTGGTGGTGACAGCAGGTGCAAAACTGTGCCACAGTTGTACTGGCGATGACAGCAAGTGCAAAAGCTGTGCCGCAGTCGTACTGGCGGCGACAGCAAGTGCAAAAGCTGTGCCGCAATCGTACTGGTGGTGACAGCAAGTGCAAAAGCTGTGCCGCAGTCGTACTGGCGGTGACAGCAAGTGCAAAAGCTGTGCCGCAATCGTACTGGTGGTGACAGCAAGTGCAAAAGATTTGCAGCAGTCGTACTGGCGGTGACAGCAAGTGCAAAAGCTGTGCCGCAGTCGTACTGGTGGAGACAGCAAGTGAAAAAGCTGTGCCGCAGTCGTACTGGCGGTGACAGCAAGTGCAAAAGCTGTGCCGCAATCGTACTGGTGGTGACAGCAAGTGCAAAAGATTTGCCGCAGTCGTACTGGCGGTGACAGCAAGTGCAAGAGCTTTGCCGCAGTCGTACTGGCGGTGACAGCAAGTGCAAAAGCTTTGCCGCAGTCGTACTGGCGGCGACAGCAAGTTCAAAAGCTGTGCCGCAGTCGTACTGGTGGTGAATGAATGTGCAAAAGCTGTGCGGCAGTCGTACTGTTGGTGACAGCAGTTGTAAAAGCTGTGCCGCAGTCGTACTGGCGGTGACACCAATTTCAAAAGCTGTGCCGCAGTCGTACTGGTGGTGACACCAGCCGCAAAAGCTGTGCCGCAGTCGTACTGGTGGTGACACCAGGTGTAAAAGCTGTGCCATAGTCGTACTAGTGGTGACAGCAGGTGCATAAGCTGTGCCGCAGTCGTACTGGTTGCTACAGCAAGTGCAAAAGCTTTGCCGCAGTCGTACTGGCGGTGACAGCAAGTGCAAAAGCTGTGCCGCAGTCGTACTGTTGGTGACAGCAGTTGCAAAAGCTGTGCCGCAGTTGTACTGGTGGTGACAGCAGTTGCAAAAGCTGTGCCGCAGTCGTACTGGCGGTGACACCAATTTCAAAAGCTGTGCCGCAGTCGTACTGTTGGTGACAGCAGGTGCAAAAGCTGTGCCGCATTGGTACTGGTGGTGACAGCAAGTATATAAGCTGTGCCGCATTGGTACTGGTGGCGACAGCAAGTGCATAAGCTGTGCCGCAGTCGTACAGGTGGTGACAGCAG
Source organism: Meconema thalassinum (assembly GCA_946902985.2). Lineage (NCBI taxonomy): Eukaryota > Metazoa > Arthropoda > Insecta > Orthoptera > Tettigoniidae > Meconema > Meconema thalassinum. The sequence goes on from OX336390.1 coordinate 28,588,711, forward strand.
GTGCATAAGCTGTGCCGGAATCGTACTGGTGGTGACAGCAAGTGCATAAGCTGTGCCGCAGTCGTACTGGTGGTGACAGCTGGTGCAGAAGCGGTGCCACAGTCGTACTGGCGGTGACAGCAAGTGCAAAACCTGTGCCACAGTCGTACTGGTGGTGACACCAGGTGCATAAGCTGTGCCGGAATCGTACTGGTGGTGACAGCAAGTGCATAAGCTGTGCCGCAGTCGTACTGGTGGTGACAGCTGGTGCAAAAGCTGTGCCACAGTCGTACAGGTGGTGACAGCAGTTTCAAAAGCTGTGCCGCAGTCGTACTGGCAGTGACACCAATTTCAAAAGCTGTGCCGCAGTCGTATTGGTGGTGACACCAGGTGCAAAAGCTGTGCCGCAGTCGTACTGGTGGTGACACCAGGTGCAAAAGCTTTGCCGCAGTCATACTGGCGGTGACAGCAGTTTCAAAAGCTGTGCCGCAATCGTACTGGCGGTGACACCAATTTCAAAAGCTGTGCCGCAGTCGTATTGGTGGTGACACCAGGTGAAAAAGCTGTGCCGCAGTCGTACTGGTGGTGACACCAGGTGCAAAAGCTGTGCCACAGTCGTACTAGTGGTGACAGCAAGTGCAAAGCTGTGCCACAGTCGTACTGGTGGTGACAGCAAGTGCAAAAGCTGTGCCGCAGTCGTAATGGCGGTGACAGCAAGTGCAAAAGCTGTGCCACAGTCGTACTGGTGGTGACAGCAAGTGCAAAAGCTGTGCCACAGTCGTACTGGTGGTGACAGCAAGTGCAAAAGCTGTGCCACAGTCGTACTAGTGGTGACAGCAAGTGCAAAGCTGTGCCGCAGTCGTACTGGTGGTGACAGCAAGTGCAAAAGCTGTGCCACAGTCGTTCTGGTGGTGACAGCAAGTGCAAAAGCTGTGCCACAGTCGTACTAGTGGTGACAGCAAGTGCAAAGCTGTGCCGCAGTCGTACTGGTGGTGACAGCAGGTGCATAATCTGTGCCACAGTCGTACTGGTGTTGACACCAGGTGCAAAAGCTGTGCCACATTCGTACTGGTGGTGACACCAGGTGCAAAAGCTGTGCCACAGTCGTACTGGCGGTGACACCAGGTGCAAAAGCTGTGCCGCAGTCGTACTGGTGGTGACTGAATGTGCAAAGCTGTGCCGCAGTCGTACTGGTGGTGACAGCAGTTGCAAAAGCTGTGCCGCAGTCGTACTGGCGGTGACAGCAAGTGCAAAAGCTGTGCCGCAGTGGTACTGGTGGTGACACCAGGTGCAAAAGCTGTGCCACAGTCGTACTGGTGGTGACAGCAAGTGCTAAGCTGTGACAGCAGGTGAAAAACCTCAGCCGCAGTCGTAATGGTGGTGACAGCAAGTGCAAAAGCTGTGCCGCAGTCGTACTGGTGGTGACAGCAAGTATATAAGCTGTGCCGCAGTCGTACTGGTGGTGACGCAAAGTGCATAAACTGTGCCGCAGTCGTACTGGTGCTGACAGCAAGTGCATAAGCTGTGCCGCAGTCGTACTGGCGGTGACAGCAAGTATATAAGCTGTGCCACAATTGTACTGGTGGTGACAGCAGGTGCAAAACTGTGCCACAGTTGTACTGGTGGCGACAGCAAGTGCATAAGCTGTGCCGCAGTCGTACAGGTGGTGACAGCAGGTGCATAAGCAGTGCCGGAGTCGTACTGGTGGTGACAGCAAGTGCATAAGCTGTGCCGCAGTCGTACTGGTGGTGACAGCTGGTGCAGAAGCGGTGCCATAGTCGTACTGGCGGTGACAGCAAGTGCAAAAGCTGTGCCGCAGTCGTACTGGCGGCGACAGCAAGTGCAAAAGCTGTGCCGCAGTCGTACTGGTGGTGACAGCAAGTGCAAAAGCTTTGCCGCAGTCATGCTGGCGGCGACAGCAAGTTCAAAAGCTGTGCCGCAGTCGTATTGGTGGTGACACCAGGTGCAAAAGTTGTGCCGCAGTCGTACTGGTGGTGACAGCAGTTTCAAAAGCTGTGCCGCAGTCGTACTGGCGGTGACACCAATTTCAAAAGCTGTGCCGCAGTCGTATTGGTGGTGACACCAGGTGCAAAAGTTGTGCCGCAGTCGTACTGGTGGTGACACCAGGTGCAAAAGCTGTGCCACAGTCGTACTAGTGGTGACAGCAAGTGCAAAGCTGTGCCACAGTCGTACTGGTGGTGACAGCAAGTGTAAAAGCTGTGCCGCAGTCGTAATGGCGGTGACAGCAAGTGCAAAGCTGTGCCACAGTCGTACTAGTGGTGACAGCAAGTGCAAAAGCTGTGCCGCAGTCGTACTGTTGGTGACAGCAGTTGCAAAAGCTGTGCCGCAGTTGTACTGGTGGTGACAGCAGTTGCAAAAGCTGTGCCGCAGTCGTACTGGCGGTGACCCCAATTTCAAAAGCTGTGCCGCAGTCGTACTGTTGGTGACAGCAGGTGCAAAAGCTGTGCCGCAGTGGTACTGGTGGTGACAGCAAGTATATAAGCTGTGCCACAATTGTACTGGTGGTGAAGAAGGTGCAAAACTGTGCCACAGTTGTACTGGTGGCGACAGCAAGTGCATAAGCTGTGCCGCAGTCGTACAGGTGGTGACAGCAGGTGCATGAGCTGTGCCGGAATCGTACTGGTGGTGACAGCAAGTGCATAAGCTGTGCCGCAGTCGTACTGGTGGTGACAGCTGGTGCAGAAGCGGTGCCACAGTCGTACTGGCGGTGACAGCAAGTGCAAAACCTGTGCCACAGTCGTACTGGTGGTGACACCAGGTGCATAAGCTGTGCCGGAGTCGTACTGGTGGTGACAGCAAGTGCATAAGCTGTGCCGCAGTCGTACTGGTGGTGACAGCTGGTGCAAAAGCTGTGCCACAGTCGTACTGGTGGTGACAGCAGTTTCAAAAGCTGTGCCGCAGTCGTACTGGCGGTGACACCAATTTCAAAAGCTGTGCCGCAGTCGTATTGGTGGTGACACCAGGTGCAAAAGCTGTGCCGCAGTCGTACTGGTGGTGACACCAGGTGCAAAAGCTTTGCCGCAGTCATACTGGCGGTGACAGCAGTTTCAAAAGCTGTGCCGCAGTCGAACTGGCGGTGACACCAATTTCAAAAGCTGTGCCGCAGTCGTATTGGTGGTGACACCAGGTGAAAAAGCTGTGCCGCAGTCGTACTGGTGGTGACACCAGGTGCAAAAGCTGTGCCACAGTCGTACTAGTGGTGACAGCAAGTGCAAAGCTGTGCCACAGTCGTACTGGTGGTGACAGCAAGTGCAAAAGCTGTGCCGCAGTCGTAATGGCGGTGACAGCAAATGCAAAAGCTGTGCCACAGTCGTACTAGTGGTGACAGCAAGTGCAAAGCTGTGCCGCAGTCGTACTGGTGGTGACAGCAAGTGCAAAAGCTGTGCCACAGTCATACTGGTGGTGACAGCAAGTGCAAAAGCTGTGCCACAGTCGTACTAGTGGTGACAGCAAGTGCAAAGCTGTGCCGCAGTCGTACTGGTGGTGACAGCAAGTGCAAAAGCTTTGCCGCAGTCGTACTGGCGGTGACAGCAAGTGCAAATCTGTGCCGCAGTCGTACTGGTGGTGACTGAATGTGCAAAAGCTGTGCGGCAGTCGTACTGGTGGTGACAGCAAGTGCAAAAGCTTTGCCGCAGTCGTACTGGCGGTGACAGCAAGTGCAAAAGCTGTGCCGCAGTCGTACTGGTGGTGACTGAATGTGCAAATGCTGTGCCGCAGTCGTACTGGTGGTGACAGCAGTTGCAAAAGCTGTGCCGCAGTCGTACTGGCGGTGACAGCAAGTGCAAAAGCTGTGCCGCAGTGGTACTGGTGGTGACACCAGGTGCAAAAGCTGTGCCACAGTCGTACTGGTGGTGACAGCAAGTGCTAAGCTGTGACAGCAGGTGAAAAACCTCAGCCGCAGTCGTAATGGTGGTGACAGCAAGTGCAAAAGCTGTGCCGCAGTCGTACTGGTGGTGACAGCAAGTATATAAGCTGTGCCGCAGTCGTACTGGTGGTGACGCAAAGTGCATAAACTGTGCCGCAGTCGTACTGGTGCTGACAGCAAGTGCATAAGCTGTGCCGCAGTCGTACTGGCGGTGACAGCAAGTATATAAGCTGTGCCACAATTGTACTGGTGGTGACAGCAGGTGCAAAACTGTGCCACAGTTGTACTGGTGGCGACAGCAAGTGCATAAGCTGTGCCGCAGTCGTACAGGTGGTGACAGCAGGTGCATAAGCAGTGCCGGAGTCGTACTGGTGGTGACAGCAAGTGCATAAGCTGTGCCGCAGTCGTACTGGTGGTGACAGCTGGTGCAGAAGCGGTGCCACAGTCGTACTGGCGGTGACACTAAGTGCAAAAGCTGTGCCACAGTCGTACTGGTGGTGACACCAAGTGCAAAATCTGTGCCACAGTCGTACTGGTGGTGACACCAAGTGCAAAAGCTGTGCCACAGTCGTACTGGAGGTGACACCAGGTGCAAAAGCTGTGCCGCAGTCGTACTGGTGGTGACACCAGGTGCAAAAGCTGTGCCACATTCGTACTGGTGGTGACACCAAGTGCAAAAGCTGTGCCGCAGTCGTACAGGTGGTGACAGCAGGTGCATAATCTGTGCCACAGTCGTACTGTTGGTGACACCAGGTGCAAAAGCTGTGCCACATTCGTACTGGTGGTGACACCAGGTGCAAAAGCTGTGCCACAGTCGTACTGGCGGTGAAACCAAGTGCAAAAGCTGTGCCACAGTCGTACTGGCGGTGACACCAGGTGCAAAAGATGTGCCGCAGTCGTACTGGCGGTGACACCAAGTTCAAAAGCTGTGCCGCAGTCGTACTGGCGGTGACACCAGGTGCAAAAGATGTGCCGCAGTCGTACTGGCGGTGACACCATGTGCAAAAGATGTGCCGCAGTCTTACTGGCTTTGACACCAAGTTCAAAAGCTGTGCCGCAGTCGTACTGGTGGTGACAGCAAGTGCATATGCTGAGCCGCTGTCGTACTGGTGGTGACAGCAAGTGCAAAGCTGTGCCACAGTTGTACTGGTGGTGACAGCAGGTGCATAAGCTGTGCCGCAGACGTACTGGTGGTGACAGCAAGTGCAAAGGATGTGCCGCATTTGTACTGGTGGTGACAGCAAGTGCAAAAGCTGTGCCGCAGTTGTACTGGTGGTGACAGCAAGTGCATAGGCTGTGCCGCAGTCGTACTGATGGTGACAGCAAGTGCATAAGCTGTGCCGCAGTCGTACTGGTGGTGACACCAGGTGCAAAAGCTGTGCCACAGTCGTACTGGCGGTGACACCAAGTGCAAAAGCTGTGCCACAGTCGTACAGGTGGTGACACCAAGTGCAAAAGCTGTGCCACAGTCGTATGGCGGTGACACCAGGTCAGAAGCTGCAGCCGCAGTCGTACTGTTGGTGACACCAGGTGCAAAAGCTGTGCCGCAGACGTACTGGCAGTGACACCAAGTTTAAAAGCTGTGCCGCAGTCGAACTGGTGGTGAAACCAGGTGCAAATGCTGTGCCACAGTCGTACTGGTGGTGACAGCAATTGAAAAAGCTGTGCCACAGTCGTACTGGTGGTGACAGCAAGTGCAAAGCTGTGCCACAGTTGTACTGGTGGTGACAGCAGGTGCAAAAGCTGTGCCGCAGTCGTACTGGTGGTAACAGCAAGTGCAAAAGATGTGCCGCAGTCGTTCTGGTGGTGACAGCAAGTGCATAAGCTGAGCCGCAGTCGTACTGGTGGTGACAGCAAGTGCATAAGCTGTGCCGTAGTCGTACTGTTGGTGACAGCAGGTGCAAAAGCTGTGCCGCAGTCGTACTGGTGGTGACACCAAGTGCATAAGCTGTGCCGCAGTCTTACTGGTGGTAACAGCAGGTGCAGAAGCTGTGCCACAGTTGTAATGGTGGTGTCAGCAGGTGCATAGGCTGTGCAACAGTCGTACTGGTGGTGACAGCAAGTGCAAAGCTGTGCCACAGTTGTAATGGTGGTGACAGCAGGTGCAGAAGCTGTGCAACAGTTGTACTGGCGGGGACACCAGGTGCATAAGCTGTGCCGCAGTCGTACTGGTGGTGACGCAAAGTGCATAAACTGAGCCGCAGTCGTACTGGTGGTGACAGCAAGTGCATAAGCTTTTGCCGCAGTCGTACTGGCGGTGACAGCAAGTATATAAGCTGTGCCACAATTGTACTGGTGGTGACAGCAGGTGCAAAACTGTGCCACAGTTGTACTGGCGATGACAGCAAGTGCAAAAGCTGTGCCGCAGTCGTACTGGCGGCGACAGCAAGTGCAAAAGCTGTGCCGCAATCGTACTGGTGGTGACAGCAAGTGCAAAAGCTGTGCCGCAGTCGTACTGGCGGTGACAGCAAGTGCAAAAGCTGTGCCGCAATCGTACTGGTGGTGACAGCAAGTGCAAAAGATTTGCAGCAGTCGTACTGGCGGTGACAGCAAGTGCAAAAGCTGTGCCGCAGTCGTACTGGTGGAGACAGCAAGTGAAAAAGCTGTGCCGCAGTCGTACTGGCGGTGACAGCAAGTGCAAAAGCTGTGCCGCAATCGTACTGGTGGTGACAGCAAGTGCAAAAGATTTGCCGCAGTCGTACTGGCGGTGACAGCAAGTGCAAAAGCTTTGCCGCAGTCGTACTGGCGGTGACAGCAAGTGCAAAAGCTGTGCCGCAGTCGTACTGGCGGTGACAGCAAGTGCAAGAGCTTTGCCGCAGTCGTACTGGCGGTGACAGCAAGTGCAAAAGCTTTGCCGCAGTCGTACTGGCGGCGACAGCAAGTTCAAAAGCTGTGCCGCAGTCGTACTGGTGGTGAATGAATGTGCAAAAGCTGTGCGGCAGTCGTACTGTTGGTGACAGCAGTTGTAAAAGCTGTGCCGCAGTCGTACTGGCGGTGACACCAATTTCAAAAGCTGTGCCGCAGTCGTACTGGTGGTGACACCAGCCGCAAAAGCTGTGCCGCAGTCGTACTGGTGGTGACACCAGGTGTAAAAGCTGTGCCATAGTCGTACTAGTGGTGACAGCAGGTGCATAAGCTGTGCCGCAGTCGTACTGGTTGCTACAGCAAGTGCAAAAGCTTTGCCGCAGTCGTACTGGCGGTGACAGCAAGTGCAAAAGCTGTGCCGCAGTCGTACTGTTGGTGACAGCAGTTGCAAAAGCTGTGCCGCAGTTGTACTGGTGGTGACAGCAGTTGCAAAAGCTGTGCCGCAGTCGTACTGGCGGTGACACCAATTTCAAAAGCTGTGCCGCAGTCGTACTGTTGGTGACAGCAGGTGCAAAAGCTGTGCCGCATTGGTACTGGTGGTGACAGCAAGTATATAAGCTGTGCCACAATTGTACTGGTGGTGACAGAAGGTGCAAAACTGAGCCACAGTTGTACTGGTGGCGACAGCAAGTGCATAAGCTGTGCCGCAGTCGTACAGGTGGTGACAGCAGGTGCATAAGCTGTGCCGGAATCGTACTGGTGGTGACAGCAAGTGCATAAGCTGTGCCGCAGTCGTACTGGTGGTGACAGCTGGTGCAGAAGCGGTGCCACAGTCGTACTGGCGGTGACAGCAAGTGCAAAACCTGTGCCACAGTCGTACTGGTGGTGACACCAGGTGCATAAGCTGTGCCGGAATCGTACTGGTGGTGACAGCAAGTGCATAAGCTGTGCCGCAGTCGTACTGGTGGTGACAGCTGGTGCAAAAGCTGTGCCACAGTCGTACAGGTGGTGACAGCAGTTTCAAAAGCTGTGCCGCAGTCGTACTGGCGGTGACACCAATTTCAAAAGCTGTGCCGCAGTCGTATTGGTGGTGACACCAGGTGCAAAAGCTGTGCCGCAGTCGTACTGGTGGTGACACCAGGTGCAAAAGCTTTGCCGCAGTCATACTGGCGGTGACAGCAGTTTCAAAAGCTGTGCCGCAGTCGAACTGGCGGTGACACCAATTTCAAAAGCTGTGCCGCAGTCGTATTGGTGGTGACACCAGGTGAAAAAGCTGTGCCGCAGTCGTACTGGTGGTGACACCAGGTGCAAAAGCTGTGCCACAGTCGTACTAGTGGTGACAGCAAGTGCAAAGCTGTGCCACAGTCGTACTGGTGGTGACAGCAAGTGCAAAAGCTGTGCCGCAGTCGTAATGGCGGTGACAGCAAATGCAAAAGCTGTGCCACAGTCGTACTAGTGGTGACAGCAAGTGCAAAGCTGTGCCGCAGTCGTACTGGTGGTGACAGCAAGTGCAAAAGCTGTGCCACAGTCATACTGGTGGTGACAGCAAGTGCAAAAGCTGTGCCACAGTCGTACTAGTGGTGACAGCAAGTGCAAAGCTGTGCCGCAGTCGTACTGGTGGTGACAGCAAGTGCAAAAGCTTTGCCGCAGTCGTACTGGCGGTGACAGCAAGTGCAAATCTGTGCCGCAGTCGTACTGGTGGTGACTGAATGTGCAAAAGCTGTGCGGCAGTCGTACTGGTGGTGACAGCAAGTGCAAAAGCTTTGCCGCAGTCGTACTGGCGGTGACAGCAAGTGCAAAAGCTGTGCCGCAGTCGTACTGGTGGTGACTGAATGTGCAAATGCTGTGCCGCAGTCGTACTGGTGGTGACAGCAGTTGCAAAAGCTGTGCCGCAGTCGTACTGGCGGTGACAGCAAGTGCAAAAGCTGTGCCGCAGTGGTACTGGTGGTGACACCAGGTGCAAAAGCTGTGCCACAGTCGTACTGGTGGTGACAGCAAGTGCTAAGCTGTGACAGCAGGTGAAAAACCTCAGCCGCAGTCGTAATGGTGGTGACAGCAAGTGCAAAAGCTGTGCCGCAGTCGTACTGGTGGTGACAGCAAGTATATAAGCTGTGCCGCAGTCGTACTGGTGGTGACGCAAAGTGCATAAACTGTGCCGCAGTCGTACTGGTGCTGACAGCAAGTGCATAAGCTGTGCCGCAGTCGTACTGGCGGTGACAGCAAGTATATAAGCTGTGCCACAATTGTACTGGTGGTGACAGCAGGTGCAAAACTGTGCCACAGTTGTACTGGTGGCGACAGCAAGTGCATAAGCTGTGCCGCAGTCGTACAGGTGGTGACAGCAGGTGCATAAGCAGTGCCGGAGTCGTACTGGTGGTGACAGCAAGTGCATAAGCTGTGCCGCAGTCGTACTGGTGGTGACAGCTGGTGCAGAAGCGGTGCCACAGTCGTACTGGCGGTGACACTAAGTGCAAAAGCTGTGCCACAGTCGTACTGGTGGTGACACCAAGTGCAAAATCTGTGCCACAGTCGTACTGGTGGTGACACCAAGTGCAAAAGCTGTGCCACAGTCGTACTGGAGGTGACACCAGGTGCAAAAGCTGTGCCGCAGTCGTACTGGTGGTGACACCAGGTGCAAAAGCTGTGCCACATTCGTACTGGTGGTGACACCAAGTGCAAAAGCTGTGCCGCAGTCGTACAGGTGGTGACAGCGGGTGCATAATCTGTGCCACAGTCGTACTGTTGGTGACACCAGGTGCAAAAGCTGTGCCACATTCGTACTGGTGGTGACACCAGGTGCAAAAGCTGTGCCACAGTCGTACTGGCGGTGAAACCAAGTGCAAAAGCTGTGCCACAGTCGTACTGGCGGTGACACCAGGTGCAAAAGATGTGCCGCAGTCGTACTGGCGGTGACACCAAGTTCAAAAGCTGTGCCGCAGTCGTACTGGCGGTGACACCAGGTGCAAAAGATGTGCCGCAGTCGTACTGGCGGTGACACCATGTGCAAAAGATGTGCCGCAGTCTTACTGGCTTTGACACCAAGTTCAAAAGCTGTGCCGCAGTCGTACTGGTGGTGACAGCAAGTGCATATGCTGAGCCGCTGTCGTACTGGTGGTGACAGCAAGTGCAAAGCTGTGCCACAGTTGTACTGGTGGTGACAGCAGGTGCATAAGCTGTGCCGCAGACGTACTGGTGGTGACAGCAAGTGCAAAGGATGTGCCGCATTTGTACTGGTGGTGACAGCAAGTGCAAAAGCTGTGCCGCAGTTGTACTGGTGGTGACAGCAAGTGCATAGGCTGTGCCGCAGTCGTACTGATGGTGACAGCAAGTGCATAAGCTGTGCCGCAGTCGTACTGGTGGTGACACCAGGTGCAAAAGCTGTGCCACAGTCGTACTGGCGGTGACACCAAGTGCAAAAGCTGTGCCACAGTCGTACAGGTGGTGACACCAAGTGCAAAAGCTGTGCCACAGTCGTATGGCGGTGACACCAGGTCAGAAGCTGCAGCCGCAGTCGTACTGTTGGTGACACCAGGTGCAAAAGCTGTGCCGCAGACGTACTGGCAGTGACACCAAGTTTAAAAGCTGTGCCGCAGTCGAACTGGTGGTGAAACCAGGTGCAAATGCTGTGCCACAGTCGTACTGGTGGTGACAGCAATTGAAAAAGCTGTGCCACAGTCGTACTGGTGGTGACAGCAAGTGCAAAGCTGTGCCACAGTTGTACTGGTGGTGACAGCAGGTGCAAAAGCTGTGCCGCAGTCGTACTGGCGGTGACAGCAAGTGCAAAAGCTGTGCCGCAGTCGTACTGGTGGTAACAGCAAGTGCAAAAGATGTGCCGCAGTCGTTCTGGTGGTGACAGCAAGTGCATAAGCTGAGCCGCAGTCGTACTGGTGGTGACAGCAAGTGCATAAGCTGTGCCGTAGTCGTACTGTTGGTGACAGCAGGTGCAAAAGCTGTGCCGCAGTCGTACTGGTGGTGACACCAAGTGCATAAGCTGTGCCGCAGTCTTACTGGTGGTAACAGCAGGTGCAGAAGCTGTGCCACAGTTGTAATGGTGGTGTCAGCAGGTGCATAGGCTGTGCAACAGTCGTACTGGTGGTGACAGCAAGTGCAAAGCTGTGCCACAGTTGTAATGGTGGTGACAGCAGGTGCAGAAGCTGTGCAACAGTTGTACTGGCGGGGACACCAGGTGCATAAGCTGTGCCGCAGTCGTACTGGTGGTGACGCAAAGTGCATAAACTGAGCCGCAGTCGTACTGGTGGTGACAGCAAGTGCATAAGCTTTTGCCGCAGTCGTACTGGCGGTGACAGCAAGTATATAAGCTGTGCCACAATTGTACTGGTGGTGACAGCAGGTGCAAAACTGTGCCACAGTTGTACTGGCGATGACAGCAAGTGCAAAAGCTGTGCCGCAGTCGTACTGGCGGCGACAGCAAGTGCAAAAGCTGTGCCGCAATCGTACTGGTGGTGACAGCAAGTGCAAAAGCTGTGCCGCAGTCGTACTGGCGGTGACAGCAAGTGCAAAAGCTGTGCCGCAATCGTACTGGTGGTGACAGCAAGTGCAAAAGATTTGCAGCAGTCGTACTGGCGGTGACAGCAAGTGCAAAAGCTGTGCCGCAGTCGTACTGGTGGAGACAGCAAGTGAAAAAGCTGTGCCGCAGTCGTACTGGCGGTGACAGCAAGTGCAAAAGCTGTGCCGCAATCGTACTGGTGGTGACAGCAAGTGCAAAAGATTTGCCGCAGTCGTACTGGCGGTGACAGCAAGTGCAAAAGCTTTGCCGCAGTCGTACTGGCGGTGACAGCAAGTGCAAAAGCTGTGCCGCAGTCGTACTGGCGGTGACAGCAAGTGCAAGAGCTTTGCCGCAGTCGTACTGGCGGTGACAGCAAGTGCAAAAGCTTTGCCGCAGTCGTACTGGCGGCGACAGCAAGTTCAAAAGCTGTGCCGCAGTCGTACTGGTGGTGAATGAATGTGCAAAAGCTGTGCGGCAGTCGTACTGTTGGTGACAGCAGTTGTAAAAGCTGTGCCGCAGTCGTACTGGCGGTGACACCAATTTCAAAAGCTGTGCCGCAGTCGTACTGGTGGTGACACCAGCCGCAAAAGCTGTGCCGCAGTCGTACTGGTGGTGACACCAGGTGTAAAAGCTGTGCCATAGTCGTACTAGTGGTGACAGCAGGTGCATAAGCTGTGCCGCAGTCGTACTGGTTGCTACAGCAAGTGCAAAAGCTTTGCCGCAGTCGTACTGGCGGTGACAGCAAGTGCAAAAGCTGTGCCGCAGTCGTACTGTTGGTGACAGCAGTTGCAAAAGCTGTGCCGCAGTTGTACTGGTGGTGACAGCAGTTGCAAAAGCTGTGCCGCAGTCGTACTGGCGGTGACACCAATTTCAAAAGCTGTGCCGCAGTCGTACTGTTGGTGACAGCAGGTGCAAAAGCTGTGCCGCATTGGTACTGGTGGTGACAGCAAGTATATAAGCTGTGCCACAATTGTACTGGTGGTGACAGAAGGTGCAAAACTGAGCCACAGTTGTACTGGTGGCGACAGCAAGTGCATAAGCTGTGCCGCAGTCGTACAGGTGGTGACAGCAGGTGCATAAGCTGTGCCGGAATCGTACTGGTGGTGACAGCAAGTGCATAAGCTGTGCCGCAGTCGTACTGGTGGTGACAGCTGGTGCAGAAGCGGTGCCACAGTCGTACTGGCGGTGACAGCAAGTGCAAAACCTGTGCCACAGTCGTACTGGTGGTGACACCAGGTGCATAAGCTGTGCCGGAATCGTACTGGTGGTGACAGCAAGTGCATAAGCTGTGCCGCAGTCGTACTGGTGGTGACAGCTGGTGCAAAAGCTGTGCCACAGTCGTACAGGTGGTGACAGCAGTTTCAAAAGCTGTGCCGCAGTCGTACTGGCGGTGACACCAATTTCAAAAGCTGTGCCGCAGTCGTATTGGTGGTGACACCAGGTGCAAAAGCTGTGCCGCAGTCGTACTGGTGGTGACACCAGGTGCAAAAGCTTTGCCGCAGTCATACTGGCGGTGACAGCAGTTTCAAAAGCTGTGCCGCAATCGTACTGGCGGTGACACCAATTTCAAAAGCTGTGCCGCAGTCGTATTGGTGGTGACACCAGGTGAAAAAGCTGTGCCGCAGTCGTACTGGTGGTGACACCAGGTGCAAAAGCTGTGCCACAGTCGTACTAGTGGTGACAGCAAGTGCAAAGCTGTGCCACAGTCGTACTGGTGGTGACAGCAAGTGCAAAAGCTGTGCCGCAGTCGTAATGGCGGTGACAGCAAGTGCAAAAGCTGTGCCACAGTCGTACTGGTGGTGACAGCAAGTGCAAAAGCTGTGCCACAGTCGTACTGGTGGTGACAGCAAGTGCAAAAGCTGTGCCACAGTCGTACTAGTGGTGACAGCAAGTGCAAAGCTGTGCCGCAGTCGTACTGGTGGTGACAGCAAGTGCAAAAGCTGTGCCACAGTCGTTCTGGTGGTGACAGCAAGTGCAAAAGCTGTGCCACAGTCGTACTAGTGGTGACAGCAAGTGCAAAGCTGTGCCGCAGTCGTACTGGTGGTGACAGCAGGTGCATAATCTGTGCCACAGTCGTACTGGTGTTGACACCAGGTGCAAAAGCTGTGCCACATTCGTACTGGTGGTGACACCAGGTGCAAAAGCTGTGCCACAGTCGTACTGGCGGTGACACCAGGTGCAAAAGCTGTGCCGCAGTCGTACTGGTGGTGACTGAATGTGCAAAAGCTGTGCCGCAGTCATACTGGTGGTGACAGCAGTTGCAAAAGCTGTGCCGCAGTCGTACTGGCGGTGACAGCAAGTGCAAAAGCTGTGCCGCAGTGGTACTGGTGGTGACACCAGGTGCAAAAGCTGTGCCACAGTCGTACTGGTGGTGACAGCAAGTGCTAAGCTGTGACAGCAGGTGAAAAACCTCAGCCGCAGTCGTAATGGTGGTGACAGCAAGTGCAAAAGCTGTGCCGCAGTCGTACTGGTGGTGACAGCAAGTATATAAGCTGTGCCGCAGTCGTACTGGTGGTGACGCAAAGTGCATAAACTGTGCCGCAGTCGTACTGGTGCTGACAGCAAGTGCATAAGCTGTGCCGCAGTCGTACTGGCGGTGACAGCAAGTATATAAGCTGTGCCACAATTGTACTGGTGGTGACAGCAGGTGCAAAACTGTGCCACAGTTGTACTGGTGGCGACAGCAAGTGCATAAGCTGTGCCGCAGTCGTACAGGTGGTGACAGCAGGTGCATAAGCAGTGCCGGAGTCGTACTGGTGGTGACAGCAAGTGCATAAGCTGTGCCGCAGTCGTACTGGTGGTGACAGCTGGTGCAGAAGCGGTGCCATAGTCGTACTGGCGGTGACAGCAAGTGCAAAAGCTGTGCCGCAGTCGTACTGGCGGCGACAGCAAGTGCAAAAGCTGTGCCGCAGTCGTACTGGTGGTGACAGCAAGTGCAAAAGCTTTGCCGCAGTCATACTGGCGGCGACAGCAAGTTCAAAAGCTGTGCCGCAGTCGTATTGGTGGTGACACCAGGTGCAAAAGTTGTGCCGCAGTCGTACTGGTGGTGACAGCAGTTTCAAAAGCTGTGCCGCAGTCGTACTGGCGGTGACACCAATTTCAAAAGCTGTGCCGCAGTCGTATTGGTGGTGACACCAGGTGCAAAAGCTGTGCCGCAGTCGTACTGGTGGTGACACCAGGTGCAAAAGCTGTGCCACAGTCGTACTAGTGGTGACAGCAAGTGCAAAGCTGTGCCACAGTCGTACTGGTGGTGACAGCAAGTGTAAAAGCTGTGCCGCAGTCGTAATGGCGGTGACAGCAAGTGCAAAGCTGTGCCACAGTCGTACTAGTGGTGACAGCAAGTGCAAAAGCTGTGCCGCAGTCGTACTGTTGGTGACAGCAGTTGCAAAAGCTGTGCCGCAGTTGTACTGGTGGTGACAGCAGTTGCAAAAGCTGTGCCGCAGTCGTACTGGCGGTGACACCAATTTCAAAAGCTGTGCCGCAGTCGTACTGTTGGTGACAGCAGGTGCAAAAGCTGTGCCGCAGTGGTACTGGTGGTGACAGCAAGTATATAAGCTGTGCCACAATTGTACTGGTGGTGACAGAAGGTGCAAAACTGTGCCACAGTTGTACTGGTGGCGACAGCAAGTGCATAAGCTGTGCCGCAGTCGTACAGGTGGTGACAGCAGGTGCATGAGCTGTGCCGGAATCGTACTGGTGGTGACAGCAAGTGCATAAGCTGTGCCGCAGTCGTACTGGTGGTGACAGCTGGTGCAGAAGCGGTGCCACAGTCGTACTGGCGGTGACAGCAAGTGCAAAACCTGTGCCACAGTCGTACTGGTGGTGACACCAGGTGCATAAGCTGTGCCGGAGTCGTACTGGTGGTGACAGCAAGTGCATAAGCTGTGCCGCAGTCGTACTGGTGGTGACAGCTGGTGCAAAAGCTGTGCCACAGTCGTACTGGTGGTGACAGCAGTTTCAAAAGCTGTGCCGCAGTCGTACTGGCGGTGACACCAATTTCAAAAGCTGTGCCGCAGTCGTATTGGTGGTGACACCAGGTGCAAAAGCTGTGCCGCAGTCGTACTGGTGGTGACACCAGGTGCAAAAGCTTTGCCGCAGTCATACTGGCGGTGACAGCAGTTTCAAAAGCTGTGCCGCAGTCGAACTGGCGGTGACACCAATTTCAAAAGCTGTGCCGCAGTCGTATTGGTGGTGACACCAGGTGAAAAAGCTGTGCCGCAGTCGTACTGGTGGTGACACCAGGTGCAAAAGCTGTGCCACAGTCGTACTAGTGGTGACAGCAAGTGCAAAGCTGTGCCACAGTCGTACTGGTGGTGACAGCAAGTGCAAAAGCTGTGCCGCAGTCGTAATGGCGGTGACAGCAAATGCAAAAGCTGTGCCACAGTCGTACTGGTGGTGACAGCAAGTGCAAAAGCTGTGCCACAGTCGTACTGGTGGTGACAGCAAGTGCAAAAGCTGTGCCACAGTCGTACTAGTGGTGACAGCAAGTGCAAAGCTGTGCCGCAGTCGTACTGGTGGTGACAGCAAGTGCAAAAGCTGTGCCACAGTCGTACTGGTGGTGACAGCAAGTGCAAAAGCTGTGCCACAGTCGTACTAGTGGTGACAGCAAGTGCAAAGCTGTGCCGCAGTCGTACTGGTGGTGACAGCAAGTGCAAAAGCTTTGCCGCAGTCGTACTGGCGGTGACAGCAAGTGCAAATCTGTGCCGCAGTCGTACTGGTGGTGACTGAATGTGCAAAAGCTGTGCGGCAGTCGTACTGGTGGTGACAGCAAGTGCAAAAGCTTTGCCGCAGTCGTACTGGCGGTGACAGCAAGTGCAAAAGCTGTGCCGCAGTCGTACTGGTGGTGACTGAATGTGCAAATGCTGTGCCGCAGTCGTACTGGTGGTGACAGCAGTTGCAAAAGCTGTGCCGCAGTCGTACTGGCGGTGACAGCAAGTGCAAAAGCTGTGCCGCAGTGGTACTGGTGGTGACACCAGGTGCAAAAGCTGTGCCACAGTCGTACTGGTGGTGACAGCAAGTGCTAAGCTGTGACAGCAGGTGAAAAACCTCAGCCGCAGTCGTAATGGTGGTGACAGCTAGTGCAAAAGCTGTGCCGCAGTCGTACTGGTGGTGACAGCAAGTATATAAGCTGTGCCGCAGTCGTACTGGTGGTGACGCAAAGTGCATAAACTGTGCCGCAGTCGTACTGGTGCTGACAGCAAGTGCATAAGCTGTGCCGCAGTCGTACTGGCGGTGACAGCAAGTATATAAGCTGTGCCACAATTGTACTGGTGGTGACAGCAGGTGCAAAACTGTGCCACAGTTGTACTGGTGGCGACAGCAAGTGCATAAGCTGTGCCGCAGTCCTACAGGTGGTGACAGCAGGTGCATAAGCAGTGCCGGAGTCGTACTGGTGGTGACAGCAAGTGCATAAGCTGTGCCGCAGTCGTACTGGTGGTGACAGCTGGTGCAGAAGCGGTGCCACAGTCGTACTGGCGGTGACACTAAGTGCAAAAGCTGTGCCACAGTCGTACTGGTGGTGACACCAAGTGCAAAATCTGTGCCACAGTCGTACTGGTGGTGACACCAAGTGCAAAAGCTGTGCCACAGTCGTACTGGAGGTGACACCAGGTGCAAAAGCTGTGCCGCAGTCGTACTGGTGGTGACACCAGGTGCAAAAGCTGTGCCACATTCGTACTGGTGGTGACACCAAGTGCAAAAGCTGTGCCGCAGTCGTACAGGTGGTGACAGCAGGTGCATAATCTGTGCCACAGTCGTACTGTTGGTGACACCAGGTGCAAAAGCTGTGCCACATTCGTACTGGTGGTGACACCAGGTGCAAAAGCTGTGCCACAGTCGTACTGGCGGTGAAACCAAGTGCAAAAGCTGTGCCACAGTCGTACTGGCGGTGACACCAGGTGCAAAAGATGTGCCGCAGTCGTACTGGCGGTGACACCAAGTTCAAAAGCTGTGCCGCAGTCGTACTGGCGGTGACACCAGGTGCAAAAGATGTGCCGCAGTCGTACTGGCGGTGACACCATGTGCAAAAGATGTGCCGCAGTCTTACTGGCTTTGACACCAAGTTCAAAAGCTGTGCCGCAGTCGTACTGGTGGTGACAGCAAGTGCATATGCTGAGCCGCTGTCGTACTGGTGGTGACAGCAAGTGCAAAGCTGTGCCACAGTTGTACTGGTGGTGACAGCAGGTGCATAAGCTGTGCCGCAGACGTACTGGTGGTGACAGCAAGTGCAAAGGATGTGCCGCATTTGTACTGGTGGTGACAGCAAGTGCAAAAGCTGTGCCGCAGTTGTACTGGTGGTGACAGCAAGTGCATAGGCTGTGCCGCAGTCGTACTGATGGTGACAGCAAGTGCATAAGCTGTGCCGCAGTCGTACTGGTGGTGACACCAGGTGCAAAAGCTGTGCCACAGTCGTACTGGCGGTGACACCAAGTGCAAAAGCTGTGCCACAGTCGTACAGGTGGTGACACCAAGTGCAAAAGCTGTGCCACAGTCGTATGGCGGTGACACCAGGTCAGAAGCTGCAGCCGCAGTCGTACTGTTGGTGACACCAGGTGCAAAAGCTGTGCCGCAGACGTACTGGCAGTGACACCAAGTTCAAAAGCTGTGCCGCAGTCGAACTGGTGGTGAAACCAGGTGCAAATGCTGTGCCACAGTCGTACTGGTGGTGACAGCAATTGAAAAAGCTGTGCCACAGTCGTACTGGTGGTGACAGCAAGTGCAAAGCTGTGCCACAGTTGTACTGGTGGTGACAGCAGGTGCAAAAGCTGTGCCGCAGTCGTACTGGCGGTGACAGCAAGTGCAAAAGCTGTGCCGCAGTCGTACTGGTGGTAACAGCAAGTGCAAAAGATGTGCCGCAGTCGTTCAGGTGGTGACAGCAAGTGCATAAGCTGAGCCGCAGTCGTACTGGTGGTGACAGCAAGTGCATAAGCTGTGCCGTAGTCGTACTGTTGGTGACAGCAGGTGCAAAAGCTGTGCCGCAGTCGTACTGGTGGTGACACCAAGTGCATAAGCTGTGCCGCAGTCTTACTGGTGGTAACAGCAGGTGCAGAAGCTGTGCCACAGTTGTAATGGTGGTGTCAGCAGGTGCATAGGCTGTGCAACAGTCGTACTGGTGGTGACAGCAAGTGCAAAGCTGTGCCACAGTTGTAATGGTGGTGACAGCAGGTGCAGAAGCTGTGCAACAGTTGTACTGGCGGGGACACCAGGTGCATAAGCTGTGCCGCAGTCGTACTGGTGGTGACGCAAAGTGCATAAACTGAGCCGCAGTCGTACTGGTGGTGACAGCAAGTGCATAAGCTTTTGCCGCAGTCGTACTGGCGGTGACAGCAAGTATATAAGCTGTGCCACAATTGTACTGGTGGTGACAGCAGGTGCAAAACTGTGCCACAGTTGTACTGGCGATGACAGCAAGTGCAAAAGCTGTGCCGCAGTCGTACTGGCGGCGACAGCAAGTGCAAAAGCTGTGCCGCAATCGTACTGGTGGTGACAGCAAGTGCAAAAGCTGTGCCGCAGTCGTACTGGCGGTGACAGCAAGTGCAAAAGCTGTGCCGCAATCGTAATGGTGGTGACAGCAAGTGCAAAAGATTTGCAGCAGTCGTACTGGCGGTGACAGCAAGTGCAAAAGCTGTGCCGCAGTCGTACTGGTGGAGACAGCAAGTGAAAAAGCTGTGCCGCAGTCGTACTGGCGGTGACAGCAAGTGCAATAGCTGTGCCGCAATCGTACTGGTGGTGACAGCAAGTGCAAAAGATTTGCCGCAGTCGTACTGGCGGTGACAGCAAGTGCAAAAGCTTTGCCGCAGTCGTACTGGCGGTGACAGCAAGTGCAAAAGCTGTGCCGCAGTCGTACTGGCGGTGACAGCAAGTGCAAGAGCTTTGCCGCAGTCGTACTGGCGGTGACAGCAAGTGCAAAAGCTTTGCCGCAGTCGTACTGGCGGCGACAGCAAGTTCAAAAGCTGTGCCGCAGTCGTACTGGTGGTGAATGAATGTGCAAAAGCTGTGCGGCAGTCGTACTGTTGGTGACAGCAGTTGTAAAAGCTGTGCCGCAGTCGTACTGGCGGTGACACCAATTTCAAAAGCTGTGCCGCAGTCGTACTGGTGGTGACACCAGCCGCAAAAGCTGTGCCGCAGTCGTACTGGTGGTGACACCAGGTGTAAAAGCTGTGCCATAGTCGTACTAGTGGTGACAGCAGGTGCATAAGCTGTGCCGCAGTCGTACTGGTTGCTACAGCAAGTGCAAAAGCTTTGCCGCAGTCGTACTGGCGGTGACAGCAAGTGCAAAAGCTGTGCCGCAGTCGTACTGTTGGTGACAGCAGTTGCAAAAGCTGTGCCGCAGTTGTACTGGTGGTGACAGCAGTTGCAAAAGCTGTGCCGCAGTCGTACTGGCGGTGACACCAATTTCAAAAGCTGTGCCGCAGTCGTACTGTTGGTGACAGCAGGTGCAAAAGCTGTGCCGCATTGGTACTGGTGGTGACAGCAAGTATATAAGCTGTGCCACAATTGTACTGGTGGTGACAGAAGGTGCAAAACTGTGCCACAGTTGTACTGGTGGCGACAGCAAGTGCATAAGCTGTGCCGCAGTCGTACAGGTGGTGACAGCAGGTGCATAAGCTGTGCCGGAATCGTACTGGTGGTGACAGCAAGTGCATAAGCTGTGCCGCAGTCGTACTGGTGGTGACAGCTGGTGCAGAAGCGGTGCCACAGTCGTACTGGCGGTGACAGCAAGTGCAAAACCTGTGCCACAGTCGTACTGGTGGTGACACCAGGTGCATAAGCTGTGCCGGAATCGTACTGGTGGTGACAGCGAGTGCATAAGCTGTGCCGCAGTCGTACTGGTGGTGACAGCTGGTGCAAAAGCTGTGCCACAGTCGTACAGGTGGTGACAGCAGTTTCAAAAGCTGTGCCGCAGTCGTACTGGCGGTGACACCAATTTCAAAAGCTGTGCCGCAGTCGTATTGGTGGTGACACCAGGTGCAAAAGCTGTGCCGCAGTCGTACTGGTGGTGACACCAGGTGCAAAAGCTTTGCCGCAGTCATACTGGCGGTGACAGCAGTTTCAAAAGCTGTGCCGCAATCGTACTGGCGGTGACACCAATTTCAAAAGCTGTGCCGCAGTCGTATTGGTGGTGACACCAGGTGAAAAAGCTGTGCCGCAGTCGTACTGGTGGTGACACCAGGTGCAAAAGCTGTGCCACAGTCGTACTAGTGGTGACAGCAAGTGCAAAGCTGTGCCACAGTCGTACTGGTGGTGACAGCAAGTGCAAAAGCTGTGCCGCAGTCGTAATGGCGGTGATAGCAAGTGCAAAAGCTGTGCCACAGTCGTAATGGTGGTGACAGCAAGTGCAAAAGCTGTGCCACAGTCGTACTGGTGGTGACAGCAAGTGCAAAAGCTGTGCCACAGTCGTACTAGTGGTGACAGCAAGTGCAAAGCTGTGCCGCAGTCGTACTGGTGGTGACAGCAAGTGCAAAAGCTGTGCCACAGTCGTACTGGTGGTGACAGCAAGTGCAAAAGCTGTGCCACAGTCGTACTAGTGGTGACAGCAAGTGCAAAGCTGTGCCGCAGTCGTACTGGTGGTGACAGCAGGTGCATAATCTGTGCCACAGTCGTACTGGTGTTGACACCAGGTGCAAAAGCTGTGCCACATTCGTACTGGTGGTGACACCAGGTGCAAAAGCTGTGCCACAGTCGTACTGGCGGTGACACCAGGTGCAAAAGCTGTGCCGCAGTCGTACTGGTGGTGACTGAATGTGCAAAAGCTGTGCCGCAGTCGTACTGGTGGTGACAGCAGTTGCAAAAGCTGTGCCGCAGTCGTACTGGCGGTGACGGCAAGTGCAAAGCTGTGCCGCAGTCGTACTGGTGGTGACAGCAAGTGCAAAAGCTGTGCCACAGTCGTACTGGTGGTGACAGCAAGTGCAAAAGCTGTGCCACAGTCGTACTAGTGGTGACAGCAAGTGCAAAGCTGTGCCGCAGTCGTACTGGTGGTGACAGCAAGTGCAAAAGCTGTGCCACAGTCGTACTGGTGGTGACAGCAAGTGCAAAAGCTGTGCCACAGTCGTACTAGTGGTGACAGCAAGTGCAAAGCTGTGCCGCAGTCGTACTGGTGGTGACAGCAAGTGCAAAAGCTTTGCCGCAGTCGTACTGGCGGTGACAGCAAGTGCAAAAGCTGTGCCGCAGTGGTACTGGTGGTGACACCAGGTGCAAAAGCTGTGCCACAGTCGTACTGGTGGTGACAGCAAGTGCTAAGCTGTGACAGCAGGTGAAAAACCTCAGCCGCAGTCGTAATGGTGGTGACAGCAAGTGCAAAAGCTGTGCCGCAGTCGTACTGGTGGTGACAGCAAGTATATAAGCTGTGCCGCAGTCGTACTGGTGGTGACGCAAAGTGCATAAACTGTGCCGCAGTCGTACTGGTGCTGACAGCAAGTGCATAAGCTGTGCCGCAGTCGTACTGGCGGTGACAGCAAGTATATAAGCTGTGCCACAATTGTACTGGTGGTGACAGCAGGTGCAAAACTGTGCCACAGTTGTACTGGTGGCGACAGCAAGTGCATAAGCTGTGCCGCAGTCGTACAGGTGGTGACAGCAGGTGCATAAGCAGTGCCGGAGTCGTACTGGTGGTGACAGCAAGTGCATAAGCTGTGCCGCAGTCGTACTGGTGGTGACAACTGGTGCAGAAGCGGTGCCACAGTCGTACTGGCGGTGACAGCAAGTGCAAAAGCTGTGCCGCAGTCGTACTGGCGGCGACAGCAAGTGCAAAAGCTGTGCCGCAGTCGTACTGGTGGTGACAGCAAGTGCAAAAGCTTTGCCGCAGTCATACTGGCGGCGACAGCAAGTTCAAAAGCTGTGCCGCAGTCGTATTGGTGGTGACACCAGGTGCAAAAGTTGTGCCGCAGTGGTACTGGTGGTGACAGCAGTTTCAAAAGCTGTGCCGCAGTCGTACTGGCGGTGACACCAATTTCAAAAGCTGTGCCGCAGTCGTATTGGTGGTGACACCAGGTGCAAAAGCTGTGCCGCAGTCGTACTGGTGGTGACACCAGGTGCAAAAGCTGTGCCACAGTCGTACTAGTGGTGACAGCAAGTGCAAAGCTGTGCCACAGTCGTACTGGTGGTGACAGCAAGTGTAAAAGCTGTGCCGCAGTCGTAATGGCGGTGACAGCAAGTGCAAAGCTGTGCCACAGTCGTACTAGTGGTGACAGCAAGTGCAAAAGCTGTGCCGCAGTCGTACTGTTGGTGACAGCAGTTGCAAAAGCTGTGCCGCAGTTGTACTGGTGGTGACAGCAGTTGCAAAAGCTGTGCCGCAGTCGTACTGGCGGTGACACCAATTTCAAAAGCTGTGCCGCAGTCGTACTGTTGGTGACAGCAGGTGCAAAAGCTGTGCCGCAGTGGTACTGGTGGTGACAGCAAGTATATAAGCTGTGCCACAATTGTACTGGTGGTGACAGAAGGTGCAAAACTGTGCCACAGTTGTACTGGTGGCGACAGCAAGTGCATAAGCTGTGCCGCAGTCGTACAGGTGGTGACAGCAGGTGCATAAGCTGTGCCGGAATCGTACTGGTGGTGACAGCAAGTGCATAAGCTGTGCCGCAGTCGTACTGGTGGTGACAGCTGGTGCAGAAGCGGTGCCACAGTCGTACTGGCGGTGACAGCAAGTGCAAAACCTGTGCCACAGTCGTACTGGTGGTGACACCAGGTGCATAAGCTGTGCCGGAGTCGTACTGGTGGTGACAGCAAGTGCATAAGCTGTGCCGCAGTCGTACTGGTGGTGACAGCTGGTGCAAAAGCTGTGCCACAGTCGTACTGGTGGTGACAGCAGTTTCAAAAGCTGTGCCGCAGTCGTACTGGCGGTGACACCAATTTCAAAAGCTGTGCCGCAGTCGTATTGGTGGTGACACCAGGTGCAAAAGCTGTGCCGCAGTCGTACTGGTGGTGACACCAGGTGCAAAAGCTTTGCCGCAGTCATACTGGCGGTGACAGCAGTTTCAAAAGCTGTGCCGCAGTCGAACTGGCGGTGACACCAATTTCAAAAGCTGTGCCGCAGTCGTATTGGTGGTGACACCAGGTGAAAAAGCTGTGCCGCAGTCGTACTGGTGGTGACACCAGGTGCAAAAGCTGTGCCACAGTCGTACTAGTGGTGACAGCAAGTGCAAAGCTGTGCCACAGTCGTACTGGTGGTGACAGCAAGTGCAAAAGCTGTGCCGCAGTCGTAATGGCGGTGACAGCAAATGCAAAAGCTGTGCCACAGTCGTACTGGTGGTGACAGCAAGTGCAAAAGCTGTGCCACAGTCGTACTGGTGGTGACAGCAAGTGCAAAAGCTGTGCCACAGTCGTACTAGTGGTGACAGCAAGTGCAAAGCTGTGCCGCAGTCGTACTGGTGGTGACAGCAAGTGCAAAAGCTGTGCCACAGTCGTACTGGTGGTGACAGCAAGTGCAAAAGCTGTGCCACAGTCGTACTAGTGGTGACAGCAAGTGCAAAGCTGTGCCGCAGTCGTACTGGTGGTGACAGCAAGTGCAAAAGCTTTGCCGCAGTCGTACTGGCGGTGACAGCAAGTGCAAATCTGTGCCGCAGTCGTACTGGTGGTGACTGAATGTGCAAAAGCTGTGCGGCAGTCGTACTGGTGGTGACAGCAAGTGCAAAAGCTTTGCCGCAGTCGTACTGGCGGTGACAGCAAGTGCAAAAGCTGTGCCGCAGTCGTACTGGTGGTGAATGAATGTGCAAAAGCTGTGCCGCAGTCGTACTGGTGGTGACAGCAGTTGCAAAAGCTGTGCCGCAGTCGTACTGGCGGTGACAGCAAGTGCAAAAGCTGTGCCGCAGTGGTACTGGTGGTGACACCAGGTGCAAAAGCTGTGCCACAGTCGTACTGGTGGTGACAGCAAGTGCTAAGCTGTGACAGCAGGTGAAAAACCTCAGCCGCAGTCGTAATGGTGGTGACAGCAAGAGCAAAAGCTGTGCCGCAGTCGTACTGGTGGTGACAGCAAGTATATAAGCTGTGCCGCAGTCGTACTGGTGGTGACGCAAAGTGCATAAACTGTGCCGCAGTCGTACTGCTGCTGACAGCAAGTGCATAAGCTGTGCCGCAGTCGTACTGGCGGTGACAGCAAGTATATAAGCTGTGCCACAATTGTACTGGTGGTGACAGCAGGTGCAAAACTGTGCCACAGTTGTACTGGTGGCGACAGCAAGTGCATAAGCTGTGCCGCAGTCGTACAGGTGGTGACAGCAGGTGCATAAGCAGTGCCGGAGTCGTACTGGTGGTGACAGCAAGTGCATAAGCTGTGCCGCAGTCGTACTGGTGGTGACAGCTGGTGCAGAAGCGGTGCCACAGTCGTACTGGCGGTGACAGCAAGTGCAAAAGCTGTGCCGCAGTCGTACTGGCGGCGACAGCAAGTGCAAAAGCTGTGCCGCAGTCGTACTGGTGGTGACAGCAAGTGCAAAAGCTTTGCCGCAGTCATACTGGCGGCGACAGCAAGTTCAAAAGCTGTGCCGCAGTCGTATTGGTGGTGACACCAGGTGCAAAAGCTGTGCCGCAGTCGTACTGGTGGTGACAGCAGTTTCAAAAGCTGTGCCGCAGTCGTACTGGCGGTGACACCAATTTCAAAAGCTGTGCCGCAGTCGTATTGGTGGTGACACCAGGTGCAAAAGCTGTGCCGCAGTCGTACTGGTGGTGACACCAGGTGCAAAAGCTGTGCCACAGTCGTACTAGTGTTGACAGCAAGTGCAAAGCTGTGCCACAGTCGTACTGGTGGTGACAGCAAGTGTAAAAGCTGTGCCGCAGTCGTAATGGCGGTGACAGCAAGTGCAAAGCTGTGCCACAGTCGTACTAGTGGTGACAGCAAGTGCAAAAGCTGTGCCGCAGTCGTACTGGTGGTGACAGCAAGTGCATAAGCTGTGCCGCAGTCGTACTGGTGGTGACAGCAAGTGCAAAAGCTGTGCCGCAGTCGTACTGGTGGTGACAGCAAGTGCAAAAGCTGTGCCGCAGTCGTACTGGCGGTGACAGCAAGTGCAAAAGCTGTGCCGCAGTCGTACTAGTGGTGACAGCACGTGCAAAGCTGTGACAGCAGGTGAAATAGCTCAGCCGTAGTCGTACTGGTGGTGACAGCAGGTGCAGAAGCTGTGCCACAGTTGTACTGGTGGTGACAGCAGGTGCATCAGCTGTGCCGCAGTCTTACTGGTGGTGACAGCAAGTGCAAAGCTGTGCCACAGTCGTACTAGTGGTGACAGCAAGCGCAAAAGCTGTGCCGCAGTCGTACTGGTGGTGACAGCAAGTGCAAAAGTGGTGCCGCAGTCGTACTGGTGGTGACAGCAAGTGCAAAGCTGTGCCACAGTTGTACTGGTGGTGACAGCAGGTGCAAAACTGTGCCGCAGTCGTACTGGCGGTGACAGCAAGTGCAAAAGCTGTGCCGCAGTCGTACTGGTGGTGACAGCAAGTGCAAAAGATGTGCCGCAGTCGTACTGGTGGTGACAGCAAGGGCATAAGCTGAACAGCAGTCGTACTGGTGGTGACAGCATGTGCATAAGCTGTGCCGCAGTCGTACTGTTGGTGACAGCAGGTGCAAAAGCTGTGCCGCAGTCGTACTGGTGGTGACACCAAGTGCATAAGCTGTGCCGCAGTCTTACTGGTGGTGACAGCAGGTGCAGAAGCTGTGCCACAGTTGTAATGGTGGTGACAGCAGGTGCATAGGCTGTGCAACATTCGTACTGGTGGGGACACCAGGTGCATAAGCTGTGCCGCAGTCGTACTGGTGGTGACGCCAAGTGCATAAACTGTGCCGCAGTCGTACTGGTGGTGACAGCAAGTGCATAAGCTGTGCCGCAGTCGTACTGGCGGTGACAGCAAGTATATAAGCTGTGCCACAATTGTACTGGTGGTGACAGCAGGTGCAAAACTGTGCCACAGTTGTACTGGTGGTGACAGCAATTGCATAAGCTGTGCCGCAGTCGTACAGGTGGTGACAGCAGGTGCATAATCTGTGCCGGAGTCGTACTGGTTGTGACAGCAAGTGCATAAGCTGTGCCGCAGTCGTACTGGTGGTGACAGCTGGTGCAGAAGCGGTGCCACAGTCGTACTGGCGGTGACAGCAAGTGCAAAAGCTGTGCCGCAGTCGTACTGGCGCCGACAGCAAGTGCAAAAGATGTGCCGCAGTCGTACTGGTGGTGACAGCAAGTGCAAAAGCTGTGCCGCAGTCGTACTGGTGGTGACTGAATGTGCAAAAGCTGTGCGGCAGTCGTACTGTTGGTGACAGCAGGTGCAAAAGCTGTGCCGCAGTCGTACTGGCGGTGACATCAATTTCAAAAGCTGTGCCGCAGTCGTACTGGTGGTGACACAAGGTGCAAAAGCTGTGCCACAGTCGTACTGGTGGTGACAGCATGTGAAAAAGCTGTGCCACAGTCGTACTGGTGGTGACAGCAAGTGCAAAGCTGTGCCACAGTTTTACTGGTGGTGACAGCAGGTGCATAAGCTGTGCCGCATTCGTACTAGTGGTGACAGCAAGTGCAAAGCTGTGACAGCAGGTGCAAAAGCTCTGCCGCAGTCGTACTGGTGGTGACAGCGAGTGCAAAGCTGTGCCACAGTTGTACTAGTGGTGACAGCAATTGCAAAAGCTGTGCCGCAGTCGTACTGGTGGTGACAGCAAATGCAAAGCTGTGCCACAGTCGTACTGGTGGTGACAGCAAGTGCAAAAGCTGTGCCGCAGTCGTACTGGCGGTGACAGCAAGTGCAAAGCTGTGCCACAGTAGTACTAGTGGTGACAGAAAGTGCAAAAGCTGTGCCGCAGTCGAACTGGTGGTGACAGCAAGTGCAAAAGCTGTGTCGCAGTCGTACTTGCGGTGACACCAGGTGCAAAAGCTGTGCCGCAGTCGTACTGGTGGTGACACCAGGTGCAAAAGCTGTGCCACAGTCGTACTGGCGGTGACACTAAGTGCAAAAGCTGTGCCACAGTCGTACTGGTGGTGACACCAAGTGCAAAATCTGTGCCACAGTCGTACTGGTGGTGACACCAAGTGCAAAAGCTGTGCCACAGTCGTACTGGCGGTGACACCAGGTGCAAAAGCTGTGCCGCACTCGTACTGGTGGTGACACCAGGTGCAAAAGCTGTGCCACATTCGTACTGGTGGTGACACCAAGTGCAAAAGCTGTGCCGCAGTCGTTACGGGAGGTGACAGCAGGTGCATAATCTGTGCCACAGTCGTACTGGTGGTGACACCAGGTGCAAAAGCTGTGCCACATTCTTCCTTGTGGTGACACCAGGTGCAAAAGCTGTGCCACAGTCGTACTGGCGGTGACACCAGGTGCAAAAGCAGTGCCGCAGTCGTACTGGTGGTGACTCCAGGTGCAAAAAGTGGGCCACAGTCGTACTGGCGGTGACACCAAGTGCAAAAGCTGTGCCACAGTCGTACTGGAGGTGACACCAAGTGCAAAAGCTGGGCCGCAGTCGTACTGGCGGTGACACCAGGTCAGAAGCTGCAGGCGCAGTCGTACTGGTGGTGACACCAGGTGCAAAAGATGTGCCGCAGTCGTACTGGCGGTGACACCAAGTTCAAAAGCTGTGCCGCAGTCGTACTGGTGGTGACAGCAAGTGCATAAGCTGAGCCGCAGTCGTACTGGTGGTGACAGCAAGTGCAAAGCTGTGCCACAGTTGTACTGGTGGTGACAGCAGGTGCATAAGCTGTGCCGCAGACGTACTGGTGGTGACAGCAAGTGCAAAGGCTGTGCCGCATTTGTACTGGTGGTGACAGCAAGTGCAAAAGCTGTGCCGCAGTTGTACTGGTGGTGACAGCAAGTGCATAGGCTGTGCCGCAGTCGTACTGGTGGTGACAGCAATTGCATAAGCTGTGCCGCAGTCGTACTGGTGGTGACACCAGGTGCAAAAGCTGTGCCACAGTCGTACTGGCGGTGACACCAAGTGCAAAAGCTGTGCCACAATCGTACAGGTGGTGACACCAAGTGCAAAAGCTGTGCCACAGTCGTATGGCGGTGACACCAGGTCAGAAGCTGCAGCCGCAGTCGTACTGTTGGTGACACCAGGTACAAAAGCTGTGCCGCAGACGTACTGGCGGTGACACCAAGTTCAAAAGCTGTGCCGCAGTCGAACTGGTGGTGAATCCAGGTGCAAATGCTGTGCCACAGTCGTACTGGTGGTGACAGCAATTGAAAAAGCTGTGCCACAGTCGTACTGGTGGTGACAGCAAGTGCAAAGCTGTGCCACAGTTGTACTGGTGGTGACAGCAGGTGCATAAGCTGTGCCGCAGTCGTACTGGTGGTGACAGCAAGTGCAAAGCTGTGCCACAGTTGTACTGGTGGTGACAGCAGGTGCAAAAGCTGTGCCGCAGTCGTACTGGCGGTGACAGCAAGTGCAAAAGCTGTGCCGCAGTCGTACTAGTGGTGACAGCAAGTGCAAAAGAAGTGCCGCAGTCGTACTGGTGGTGACAGCAAGTGCATAAGCTGAGCCGCAGTCGTACTGGTGGTGACAGCAGGTGCAAAAGCTGTGCCGCAGTCGTACTGGCGGTGACAGCAAGTGCAAAAGCTGTGCCGCAGTCTTACTGGTGGTGACAGCAAGTGCATAAGCTGTGCCGCAGTCGTACTGGTGGTGACAGCAAGTGCAAAAGCTGTGTCGCAGTCGTACATGCGGTGACACCAGGTGCAAAAGCTGTGCCGCAGTCGTACTGGTGGTGACACCAGGTGCAAAAGCTGTGCCACAGTCGTACTGGCGGTGACACTAAGTGCAAAAGCTGTGCCACAGTCGTATTGGTGGTGACATCAAGTGCAAAATCTGTGCCACAGTCGTACTGGTGGTGACACCGAGTGCAAAAGCTGTGCCACAGTCGTACTGGAGGTGACACCAGGTGCAAAAGCTGTGCCGCAGTCGTACTGGTGGTGACACCAGGTGCAAAAGCTGTGCCACATTCGTATTGGTGGTGACACCAAGTGCAAAAGCTGTGCCGCAGTCGTACAGGTGGTGCCAGCAGGTGCATAATCTGTGCCACAGTCGTACTGGTGTTGACACCAGGTGCAAAAGCTGTGCCACATTCGTACTGGTGGTGACACCAGGTGCAAAAGCTGTGCCACAGTCGTACTGGCGGTGACACCAGGTGCAAAAGCTGTGCCGCAGTCGTACTGGTGGTGACACCAGGTGCAAAAAGTGTGCCACAGTCGTACTGGCGGTGACACCAAGTGCAAAAGCTGTGCCACAGTCGTACTGGCGGTGACACCAGGTGCAAAAGATGTGCCGCAGTCGTACTGGCGGTGACACCAAGTTCAAAAGCTGTGCCGCAGTCGTACTGGTGGTGACAGCAAGTGAATATGCTGAGCCGCTGTCGTACTGGTGGTGACAGCAAGTGCAAAGCTGTGCCACAGTTGTACTGGTGGTGACAGCAGGTGCATAAGCTGTGCCGCAGACGTACTGGTGGTGACAGCAAGTGCAAAGGCTGTGCCGCATTTGTACTGGTGGTGACAGCAAGTGCAAAAGCTGTGCCGCAGTTGTACTGGTGGTGACAGCAAGTGCATAGGCTGTGCCGCAGTCGTACTGGTGGTGACAGCAAGTGCATAAGCTGTGCCGCAGTCGTACTGGTGGTGACACCAGGTGCAAAAGCTGTGCCACAGTCGTACTGGCGGTGACACCAAGTGCAAAAGCTGTGCCACAGTCGTACAGGTGGTGACACCAAGTGCAAAAGCTGTGCCACAGTCGTATGGCGGTGACACCAGGTCAGAAGCTGCAGCCGCAGTCGTACTGTTGGTGACACCAGGTGCAAAAGCTGTGCCGCAGACGTACTGGCAGTGACACCAAGTTCAAAAGCTGTGCCGCAGTCGAACTGGTGGTGAAACCAGGTGCAAATGCTGTGCCACAGTCGTACTGGTGCAGACAGCAATTGAAAAAGCTGTGCCACAGTCGTACCGGTGGTGACAGCAGGTGCAAAAGCTGTGCCGCAGTCGTACTGGCGGTGACACCAATTTCAAAAGCTGTGCCACAGTTGTACTGGTGGTGACAGCAGGTGCAAAAGCTGTGCCGCAGTCGTACTGGTTGCTACAGCAAGTGCAAAAGCTTTGCCGCAGTCGTACTGGCGGTGACAGCAAGTGAAAAAGCTGTGCCGCAGTCGTACTGGTGGTGACTGAATGTGCAAAAGCTGTGCGGCAGTCTTACTGTTGGTGACAGCAGTTGCAAAAGCTGTGCCGCAGTCGTACTGGCGGTGACACCAATTTCAAAAGCTGTGCCGCAGTCGTACTGGTGGTGACAGCAGGTGCAAAAGCTGTGCCGCAGTGGTACTGGTGGTGACACCAGGTGCAAAAGCTGTGCCACAGTCGTACTGGTGGTGACAGCAAGTGCTAAGCTGTGACAGCAGGTGAAAAACCTCAGCCGCAGTCGTAATGGTGGTGATAGCAAGTGCAAAAGCTGTGCCGCAGTCGTACTGGTGGTGACAGCAAGTGCATAAGCTGTGCCGCAGTCGTACTGGCGGTGACAGCAAGTATATAAGCTGTGCCACAATTGTACTGGTGGTGACAGAAGGTGCAAAACTGTGCCAAATTTGTACTGGTGGCGACAGCAAGTGCATAAGCTGTGCCGCAGTCGTACAGGTGGTGACAGCAGGTGCATAAGCTGTGCCGGAATCGTACTGGTGGTGACAGCAAGTGCATAAGCTGTGCCGCAGTCGTACTGGTGGTGACAGCTTGTGCAGAAGCGGTGCCACAGTCGTACTGGCGGTGACAGCAAGTGCAAAAGCTTTGCCGCAGTCGTACTGGCGGCGACAGCAAGTGCAAAAGCTGTGCCGCAGTTGTACTGGTGGTGACAGCAAGTGCAAAAGCTTTGCCGCAGTCATACTGGCGGCGACAGCAAGTATATAAGCTGTGCCGCAGTCGTACTGGTGGTGACGCAAAGTGCATAAACTGTGCCGCAGTCGTACTGGTGGTGACAGCAAGTGCATAAGCTGTGCCGCAGTCGTACTGGCGGTGACAGCAAGTATATAAGCTGTGCCACAATTGTACTGGTGGTGACAGAAGGTGCAAAACTGTGCCACAGTTGTACTGGTGGCGACAGCAAGTGCATAAGCTGTGCCGCAGTCGTACAGGTGGTGACAGCAGGTGCATAAGCTGTGCCGGAATCGTACTGGTGGTGATAGCAAGTGCAAAAGCTTTGCCGAAGTCGTACTGGCGGTGACAGCAAGTGCAAAAGCTGTGCCGCAGTCGTACTGGTGGTGACAGCAAGTGCAAAAGCTTTGCCGAAGTCGTACTGGCGGTGACAGCAAGTGCAAAAGCTGTGCCGCAGTCGTACTGGTGGTGACTGAATGTGCAAACGCTGTGCGGCAGTCGTACTGGTGGTGACACCAATTTCAAAAGCTGTGCCGCAGTCGTACTGGCGGTGACACCAATTTCAAAAGCTGTGCCGCAGTCGTATTGGTGGTGACACCAGGTGCAAAAGCTGTGCCGCACTCGTACTGGTGGTGACAGCAAGTGCAAAAGCTGTGCCGCAGTGGTACTGGTGGTGACACCAGGTGCAAAAGCTGTGCCACAGTCGTACTGGTGGTGACAGCAAGTGCTAAGCTGTGACAGCAGGTGAAAAACCTCAGCCGCAGTCGTAATGGTGGTGACAGCAAGTGCAAAAGCTGTGCCGCAGTCGTACTGGTGGTGACAGCATGTATATAAGCTGTGCCGCAGTCGTACTGGTGGTGACGCAAAGTGCATAAACTGTGCCACAGTTGTACTGGTGGCGACAGCAAGTGCATAAGCTGTGCCGCAGTCGTACAGGTGGTGACAGCAGGTGCATAAGCAGTGCCGGAGTCGTACTGGTGGTGACAGCAAGTGCATAAGCTGTGCCGCAGTGGTACTGGTGGTGACAGCTGGTGCAGAAGCGGTGCCACAGTCGTACTGGCGGTGACAGCAAGTGCAAAAGCTGTGCCGCAGTCGTACTGGCGGCGACAGCAAGTGCAAAAGCTGTGCCGCAGTCGTACTGGTGGTGACACCAATTTCAAAAGCTGTGCCGCAGTCGTATTGGTGGTGACACCAGGTGCAAAAGCTGTGCCGCAGTCGTACTGGTGGTGACACCAGGTGCAAAAGCTGTGCCACAGTCGTACTAGTGGTGACAGCAAGTGCAAAGCTGTGCCACAGTCGTACTGGTGGTGACAGCAAGTGCATAAGCTGTACCGCAGTCGTACTGGTGGTGACAGCAAGTGCAAAAGCTGTGCCGCAGTCGTACTGGTGGTGACAGCAAGTGCAAATGCTGTGCCGCAGTCGTACTGGCGGTGACAGCAAGTGCAAAAGCTTTGCCGCAGTCGTACTGGTGGTGACAGCAAGTGCAAAAGCTGTGCCGCAGTCGTACTGGTGGTGACTGAATGTGCAAAAGCTGTGCGGCAGTCGTACTGTTGGTGACAGCAGGTGCAAAAGCTGTGCCGCAGTCGTACTGGCGGTGACACCAATTTCAAAAGCTGTGCCGCAGTCGTACTGGTGGTGACACAAGGTGCAAAAGCTGTGCCACAGTCGTACTGGAGGTGACAGCATGTGAAAAAGCTGTGCCACAGTCGTACTGGTGGTGACAGCAAGTGCAAAGCTGTGCCACAGTTGTACTGGTGGTGACAGCAGGTGCATAAGCTGTGCCGCTTTCGTACTAGTGGTGACAGCAAGTGCAAAGCTGTGACAGCAGGTGCAATAGCTCTGCCGCAGTCGTACTGGTGGTGACAGCAAGTGCAAAGCTGTGCCACAGTTGTACTAGTGGTGACAGCAATTACAAAAGCTGTGCCGCAGTCGTACTGGTGGTGACAGCAAATGCAAAGCTGTGCCACAGTCGTACTGGTGGTGACAGCAAGTGCAAAAGCTGTGCCGCAGTCGTACTGGCGGTGACAGCAAGTGCAAAGCTGTGCCACAGTCGTACTAGTGGTGACAGCAAGTGCAAAAGCTGTGCCGCAGTCGTACTGGTGGTGACAGCAAGTGCAAAAGCTGTGTCGCAGTCGTACATGCGGTGACACCAGGTGCAAAAGCTGTGCCGCAGTCGTACTGGTGGTGACACCAGGTGCAAAAGCTGTGCCACAGTCGTACTGGCGGTGACACTAAGTGCAAAAGCTGTGCCACAGTCGTACTGGTGGTGACACCGAGTGCAAAATCTGTGCCACAGTCGTACTGGTGGTGACACCAAGTGCAAAAGCTGTGCCACAGTCGTACTGGAGGTGACACCAGGTGCAAAAGCTGTGCCGCAGTCGTACTGGTGGTGACACCAGGTGCAAAAGCTGTGCCACATTCGTACTGGTGGTGACACCAAGTGCAAAAGCTGTGCCGCAGTCGTACAGGTGGTGACAGCAGGTGCATAATCTGTGCCACAGTCGTACTGGTGGTGACACCAGGTGCAAAAGCTGTGCCACATTCGTACTGGTGGTGACACCAGGTGCAAAAGCAGTGCCACAGTCGTACTGGCGGTGAAACCAAGTGCAAAAGCTGTGCCACAGTCGTACTGGCGGTGACACCAGGTGCAAAAGATGTGCCGCAGTCGTACTGGCGGTGACACCAAGTTCAAAAGCTGTGCCGCAGTCGTACTGGCGGTGACACCAGGTGCAAAAGATGTGCCGCAGTCGTACTGGCGGTGACACCAGGTGCAAAAGATGTGCCGCAGTCTTACTGGCGGTGACACCAAGTTTAAAAGCTGTGCCGCAGTCGTACTGGTGGTGACAGCAAGTGCATATGCTGAGCCGCTGTCGTACTGGTGGTGACAGCAAGTGCAAAGCTGTGCCACAGTTGTACTGGTGGTGACAGCAGGTGCATAAGCTGTGCCGCAGACGTACTGGTGGTGACAGCAAGTGCAAAGGCTGTGCCGCATTTGTACTGGTGGTGACAGCAAGTGCAAAAGCTGTGCCGCAGTTGTACTGGTGGTGACAGCAAGTGCATAGGCTGTGCCGCAGTCGTACTGGTGGTGACAGCAAGTGCATAAGCTGTGCCGCAGTCGTACTGGTGGTGACACCAGGTGCAAAAGCTGTGCCACAGTCGTACTGGCGGTGACACCAAGTGCAAAAGCTGTGCCACAGTCGTACAGGTGGTGACACCAAGTGCAAAAGCTGTGCCACAGTCGTATGGCGGTGACACCAGGTCAGAAGCTGCAGCCGCAGTCGTACTGTTGGTGACACCAGGTGCAAAAGCTGTGCCGCAGACGTACTGGCAGTGACACCAAGTTCAAAAGCTGTGCCGCAGTCGAACTGGTGGTGAAACCAGGTGCAAATGCTGTGCCACAGTCGTACTGGTGGTGACAGCAATTGAAAAAGCTGTGCCACAGTCGTACTGGTGGTGACAGCAAGTGCAAAGCTGTGCCACAGTTGTACTGGTGGTGACAGCAGGTGCAAAAGCTGTGCCGCAGTCGTACTGGCGGTGACAGCAAGTGCAAAAGCTGTGCCGCAGTCGTACTGGTGGTAACAGCAAGTGCAAAAGATGTGCCGCAGTCGTTCTGGTGGTGACAGCAAGTGCATAAGCTGAGCCGCAGTCGTACTGGTGGTGACAGCAAGTGCATAAGCTGTGCCGCAGTCGTACTGTTGGTGACAGCAGGTGCAAAAGCTGTGCCGCAGTCGTACTGGTGGTGACACCAAGTGCATAAGCTGTGCCGCAGTCTTACTGGTGGTAACAGCAGGTGCAGAAGCTGTGCCACAGTTGTAATGGTGGTGTCAGCAGGTGCATAGGCTGTGCAACAGTCGTACTGGTGGTGACAGCAAGTGCAAAGCTGTGCCACAGTTGTAATGGTGGTGACAGCAGGTGCAGAAGCTGTGCAACAGTTGTACTGGCGGGGACACCAGGTGCATAAGCTGTGCCGCAGTCGTACTGGTGGTGAGGCAAAGTGCATAAACTGAGCCGCAGTCGTACTGGTGGTGACAGCAAGTGCATAAGCTTTTGCCGCAGTCGTACTGGCGGTGACAGCAAGTATATAAGCTGTGCCACAATTGTACTGGTGGTGACAGCAGGTGCAAAACTGTGCCACAGTTGTACTGGCGATGACAGCAAGTGCAAAAGCTGTGCCGCAGTCGTACTGGCGGCGACAGCAAGTGCAAAAGCTGTGCCGCAATCGTACTGGTGGTGACAGCAAGTGCAAAAGCTGTGCCGCAGTCGTACTGGCGGTGACAGCAAGTGCAAAAGCTGTGCCGCAATCGTACTGGTGGTGACAGCAAGTGCAAAAGATTTGCAGCAGTCGTACTGGCGGTGACAGCAAGTGCAAAAGCTGTGCCGCAGTCGTACTGGTGGAGACAGCAAGTGAAAAAGCTGTGCCGCAGTCGTACTGGCGGTGACAGCAAGTGCAAAAGCTGTGCCGCAATCGTACTGGTGGTGACAGCAAGTGCAAAAATTTGCCGCAGTCGTACTGGCGGTGACAGCAAGTGCAAAAGCTTTGCCGCAGTCGTACTGGCGGTGACAGCAAGTGCAAAAGCTGTGCCGCAGTCGTACTGGCGGTGACAGCAAGTGCAAAAGCTGTGCCGCAGTCGTACTGGTTGCTACAGCAAGTGCAAAAGCTTTGCCGCATTCGTACTGGCGGTGACAGCAAGTGCAAAAGCTGTGCCGCAGTCGTACTGTTGGTGACAGCAGTTGCAAAAGCTGTGCCGCAGTTGTACTGGTGGTGACAGCAGTTGCAAAAGCTGTGCCGCAGTCGTACTGGCGGTGACACCAATTTCAAAAGCTGTGCCGCAGTCGTACTGTTGGTGACAGCAGGTGCAAAAGCTGTGCCGCAGTGGTACTGGTGGTGACAGCAAGTATATAAGCTGTGCCACAATTGTACTGGTGGTGACAGAAGGTGCAAAACTGTGCCACAGTTGTACTGGTGGCGACAGCAAGTGCATAAGCTGTGCCGCAGTCGTACAGGTGGTGACAGCAGGTGCATAAGCTGTGCCGGAATCGTACTGGTGGTGACAGCAAGTGCATAAGCTGTGCCGCAGTCGTACTGGTGGTGACAGCTGGTGCAGAAGCGGTGCCACAGTCGTACTGGCGGTGACAGCAAGTGCAAAACCTGTGCCACAGTCGTACTGGTGGTGACACCAAGTGCATGAGCTGTGCCGGAATCGTACTGGTGGTGACAGCAAGTGCATAAGCTGTGCCGCAGTCGTACTGGTGGTGACAGCTGGTGCAAAAGCTGTGCCACAGTCGTACTGGTGGTGACAGCAGTTTCAAAAGCTGTGCCGCAGTCGTACTGGCGGTGACACCAATTTCAAAAGCTGTGCCGCAGTCGTATTGGTGGTGACACCAGGTGCAAAAGCTGTGCCGCAGTCGTACTGGTGGTGACACCAGGTGCAAAAGCTTTGCCGCAGTCATACTGGCGGTGACAGCAGTTTCAGAAGCTGTGCCGCAGTCGTACTGGCGGTGACACCAATTTCAAAAGCTGTGCCGCAGTCGTATTGGTGGTGACACCAGGTGAAAAAGCTGTGCCGCAGTCGTACTGGTGGTGACACCAGGTGCAAAAGCTGTGCCACAGTCGTACTAGTGGTGACAGCAAGTGCAAAGCTGTGCCACAGTCGTACTGGTGGTGACAGCAAGTGCAAAAGCTGTGCCGCAGTCGTAATGGCGGTGACAGCAAGTGCAAAAGCTGTGCCACAGTCGTACTGGTGGTGACAGCAAGTGCAAAAGCTGTGCCACAGTCGTACTGGTGGTGACAGCAAGTGCAAAAGCTGTGCCACAGTCGTACTAGTGGTGACAGCAAGTGCAAAGCTGTGCCGCAGTCTTACTGGTGGTGACAGCAAGTGCAAAAGCTGTGCCACAGTCGTACTGGTGGTGACAGCAAGTGCAAAAGCTGTGCCACAGTCGTACTAGTGGTGACAGTAAGTGCAAAGCTGTGCCGCAGTCGTACTGGTGGTGACAGCAAGTGCAAAAGCTTTGCCGCAGTCGTACTGGCGGTGACAGCAAGTGCAAAAGCTGTGCCGCAGTCGTACTGGTGGTGACTGAATGTGCAAAAGCTGTGCGGCAGTCGTACTGGTGGTGACAGCAAGTGCAAAAGCTTTGCCGCAGTCGTACTGGCGGTGACAGCAAGTGCAAAAGCTGTGCCGCAGTCGTACTGGTGGTGACTGAATGTGCAAAAGCTGTGCCGCAGTCGTACTGGTGGTGACAGCAGTTGCAAAAGCTGTGCCGCAGTCGTACTGGCGGTGACAGCAAGTGCAAAAGCTGTGCCGCAGTGGTACTGGTGGTGACACCAGGTGCAAAAGCTGTGCCACAGTCGTACTGGTGGTGACAGCAAGTGCTAAGCTGTGACAGCAGGTGAAAAACCTCAGCCGCAGTCGTAATGGAGGTGACAGCAAGTGCAAAAGCTGTGCCGCAGTCGTACTGGTGGTGACAGCAAGTATATAAGCTGTGCCGCAGTCGTACTGGTGGTGACGCAAAGTGCATAAACTGTGCCGCAGTCGTACTGGTGCTGACAGCAAGTGCATAAGCTGTACCGCAGTCGTACTGGCGGTGACAACAAGTATATAAGCTGTGCCGCAATTGTACTGGTGGTGACAGCAGGTGCAAAACTGTGCCACAGTTGTACTGGTGGCGACAGCAAGTGCATAAGCTGTGCCGCAGTCGTACAGGTGGTGACAGCAGGTGCATAAGCAGTGCCGGAGTCGTACTGGTGGTGACAGCAAGTGCATAAGCTGTGCCGCAGTCGTACTGGTGGTGACAGCTGGTGCAGAAGCGGTGCCACAGTCGTACTGGCGGTGACAGCAAGTGCAAAAGCTGTGCCGCAGTCGTACTGGCGGCGACAGCAAGTGCAAAAGCTGTGCCGCAGTCATACTGGCGGCGACAGCAAGTTCAAAAGCTGTGCCGCAGTCGTATTGGTGGTGACACCAGGTGCAAAAGCTGTGCCGCAGTCGTACTGGTGGTGACAGCAGTTTCAAAAGCTGTGCCGCAGTCGTACTGGCGGTGACACCAATTTCAAAAGCTGTGCCGCAGTCGTATTGGTGGTGACACCAGGTGCAAAAGCTGTGCCGCAGTCGTACTGGTGGTGACACCAGGTGCAAAAGCTGTGCCACAGTCGTACTAGTGGTGACAGCAAGTGCAAAGCTGTGCCACAGTCGTACTGGTGGTGACAGCAAGTGTAAAAGCTGTGCCGCAGTCGTAATGGCGGTGACAGCAAGTGCAAAGCTGTGCCACAGTCGTACTAGTGGTGACAGCAAGTGCAAAAGCTGTGCCGCAGTCGTACTGGTGGTGACAGCAAGTGCATAAGCTGTGCCGCAGTCGTACTGGTGGTGACAGCAAGTGCAAAAGCTGTGCCGCAGTCGTACTGGTGGTGACAGCAAGTGCAAAAGCTGTGCCGCAGTCGTACTGGCGGTGACAGCAAGTGCAAAAGCTGTGCCGCAGTCGTACTAGTGGTGACAGCACGTGCAAAGCTGTGACAGCAGGTGAAATAGCTCAGCCGTAGTCGTACTGGTGGTGACAGCAGGTGCAGAAGCTGTGCCACAGTTGTACTGGTGGTGACAGCAAGTGCATATGCTATGCCGCAGTCGTACTGGTGGTGACAGCAGTAGTGTGGTAGTGGGGGAGCTGCTTATAAAAGCAAGTGGTGAGCCCCTGCGACCTTGGAATGGAAAGAGCCATGCTAGGAGGGCGTGCTTGGATTCGTTTTTTTCGTCTCGTTATGCTCTTTACGGGAATGTAGGTATCGAAAAGGTGAACTTAGGGTTTTGGGTAAAAAAATGCGTTTTTCACATTTTTGTCGATTTTCGGAAAACGGGCCATGCTAGGAGGGCGTGCTTGGATTGGTTTTTTTCGTCTCATGGTGCTATTTACGCGAATGTAGGTATCGAAAAGGTGAACTTAGGGTTTTGGGTCAAAAAATGCGTTTTTCACATTTTTGTCGATTTTCGGAAAACGGGCCATGCTAGGAGGGCGTGCTTGGATTCGTTTATTTCGTCTCGTTGTGCTCTTTACGGGAATGTCGGTGTCGAAAAGGTGAAGTTAGGGTTTTGGGTCAAAAAATGCGTTTTTCACATTTTTGTCGATTTTTGGAAAACGGGTCATGCTAGGAGGGCGTGCTTGGATTCGTTTATTTCGTTTCGTTGTGCACTTTACGGGAATGTCGGTGTCGAAAAGGTGAACTTAGGGTTTTGGGTCAAAACATGCGTTTTTCACATTTTTGCCGATTTTTGGAAAACGGGTTATGCTAGGAGGGCGTGCTTGGATTCGTTTTTTTTCGTCTCGTTGTGCTCTTTACGGGAATGTCGGTGTCGAAAAGGTAAACTTAGGGTTTTGGGTCTAAATATGCGTTTTTCACATTTTTGCCGATTTTTGGAAAACGGGTCATGCTGGGAGAGCGTGCTTGGATTCGTTTTTTTCGTCTCGTTGTGCTCTTTACGGGAATGTAGGTGTCGAAAAGGTGAACTTAGGGTTTTGGGTCGAAAAATGCGTTTTTCACATTTTTGCCGATTTTTGGAAAACGGATAACGTGATGATGACGTGCGTGATAGTATGTTTTCGTCTCGTTGTGCTCTTTACGGGGATATAGATATGGAATAGGTTAAAAGCTGGAAACATGTTTTTTTTAGTCACAAATGGGTTTTGTGATTTTCCCTCATATTGTGAAAACCGAAAACGTGAGAATGACGTGTGTGATAGTATTTATTTCGTTTCATTGTCCTCTTTACGGGGATATAGATATGAAAAAGGCAAAAAGCTGGAAACATGGTTTTCTTATGGAAAAGGTGTTTTTTGTTCATTTTCGCGTTATTTGGAAAACGAATGAGGCGATTTTTATGATGGTCATGTCGATGTATTTATGTCGTTCTGTTTACGGGAATGTAGGTATGGAAAACCTAAAATGATGGTTTCCGTTATTTTTTTCGAGATCGTTGAGGAAAACGGGGAAAAATGTAAGAAACCAGATTTGAAGTCACGTTAGGTTATGCGCTATGATGTTAGTAAAACATTTATGCATTATTATTATTATTATTTGTCTTGACTGGTCAGGGCTCACACGCAGAGAGAGAACATGTTTAATGCAATGAGAATTGAAAGCATTGAAGCTAGCCCACGGCGATCCAGACAGACACAGGTCTTATCATCGTACGTGCCTCGCAGCAGAGAGAGATAACAGCCTGTTGTTCGCATGCAGGTGGCTGTTATCTGACCCAGACGTGTTACTCGATATCTCGATGAAGGACATACAGCTCTGTCGAAAAGCTGATCATTGCATTCCCACGCATACTCATGCAGAGATTGCAAAAGCTTGTGAGAATCGCTCTGACTTGTGCGCTCCATGACATCCTACTCGTAGGAACAAAAAAAAAGTAAAGTGTTAACTTTGCATCTTGTTGAGGAGACATATATGTTCTGAGGGTAAGAGAGACTCATCATTCTCGTGTTCATCTTTGAAGGTGACGGATGCAAGTGCCTTATGCTCTTTGTGAAATATTACGTGAACTGCGGCCATACTTGTACTAAGGTAGGTTCATTATTGTTAATTATGACATGATTGGTTTTATTGTTATTTTGTGTATGCATGAAAAGTAAGTTAGTGACTGATGGTATTTTTGGGGGATTTCGTTTGTTGCAGATTTTTAAAAACAACATAATTAAGTCTGGGAAAGCAGACAGAGAGAGACAGTGACAGTGACAGTGGCGGCAAAGAGCACATTTGCTGAAAGTATTATAATTCATTATATGGTGAGTACATGTTGTTCCATTACTTTTATTGTTGTTGTTGTTGTTGTTAAATGTATGTTATTTATTTCACGGAAATTTATATACTTATGGCGTGTATTTATTATTGTTTCAGAATGAAGATATATATGGAGTGAATAGGTTTTAACTACTTTGACGCTTTCGATATTAAAAAAAAGAGGTGAGTCTTTGTAAATGACTTTGTTATTTTCGAGTGAGTGTCTTATTTATGTGTGCACACTTGAAACCTTTTGTTTTTAGCAAGTCTTATGAATGAATGAATGAATGAATGAATGAATGAATGCACATGTTTAATGTATATAACCATGACTAATAACGGATTGTATTGGTTTGTTTTTCAGATAAATCATTGGAAACAAAAAAAACAAGATAAACCTTGTCGTTGATATTAAAACTATAACAACTTTGTTGGTGATCATTTCCTGCTGGGGGCCCAAATTACTACAACCATTGTCTACCTGTGAACGAGATTGTGTGTGCCAGTCAGTAAAAATCGATAAGTGTGGTCGTTTGGAATTGGAGATTTTGGATTAACCTATTTTAAGGTAAGGGTTGCACGTTTATTAGTCCATTTTATAATCATGTCTATATCAGAGAGTGAAGTGTTAGTGTGGCAGTCTTTGGCCAAATGTTTCAAAACGCGAGTATGCTCAGGCCGAATTTACAATGCGAATCACTGTCTGTCGCCTAAAGATTTTGTGGAATTATGTTTTCCCATTTTTTTGAGTGAATGTGAACAAGGCTTAAGATTGCATCAGGCTTTAAAAATAAACTTCGAACTACTATGTGAATTTACATTGATAAAAAATAATGTTGAAGAGAAACACACCTTCAACCTTTGTACAAAAATGGAGAAAGTACTGATAGCCGATAATTTGGAAACGTGGTATCAGGAGAAAGCTATTCAAGCGCTTATCACTAAATTTGATAAGTTGCAAGAGGGTCCCAGTGGCTTGGCCCTCAATAGCATTGCCTATTTGCAAATCAATATTTGTAAATACAATCCATTGAATGCAGGAAGTAGCTATATTGCCACACCGAGCTTTATCGCTTCCAGAAAGGCAGTGATCAACATACGCAACAAAGACGATTACTGCTTTTTGTGGAGTATAGTGAGCTGCCTGCAACCCTGTCAAGACAGAAATGGTCATTTGCCAGGGCAGTACAAAGAATT
The DNA here is from genome assembly GCA_946902985.2 of Meconema thalassinum. Taxonomy (NCBI): domain Eukaryota; kingdom Metazoa; phylum Arthropoda; class Insecta; order Orthoptera; family Tettigoniidae; genus Meconema; species Meconema thalassinum. Next base: position 28,630,642 of record OX336390.1, read on the forward strand.
GTTTAACCACATGAAACAAACTCTCAATCTCGAGCGTGTTTCATTTCCCATGCCTCTAGATAAAATTCATTTATTTGAGAAAGATAATTCAAATTTCTCTTTCATGGTGTATGGCATCGAAGGATCCAATATTGTGGGCCCCTTGTATGCCACCAAACAGGTAAAGCAACATCACATTCACCTGCTTTTCCTGTCTGATGGGGATAAAAGCCATTACTGTTGGATAAAGAATTTAAGTAAATTGGTGAGCAGCCAAGTGTCTAACCATAAGTGTGCAAAACACATTTGTGAGCGCTGCCTTCAGTATTTTACAACTGATGAACTTTTGAAACGACATACGGAAGACTGTGAAGGGCAGACGGCAGTAAAGCTAGTCTTGCCCGAAGGGAATGACGCAGTCTTAAAATTTAAGGCCACTAATAAACAAGAGATGGTACCATTTACTGTTTACGCTGATTTTGAGGCCCTTACTGTTCCCATTCAGGGATGTGAACCAAGCCCCCATACAAGCTCAACCTATCCAGTGCAGAAACATGAGCCTTTTGCTGTAGCCTATTATGTTGTCTGTCACTATGATAATTCACAATGTGAGTATGTAAGTCATAAAGGTCAGGATTGTGCGCGGTGGTTTGTTGATCAAATGGCGGCTTTAGCAGGCAAAGTAGAAACTATTTTGAACAACCCTGTACCAATTCAGATGAATGACGTACAGCAAAGAGAATATGATCAAGCCACCACCTGCCACATATGTGAAAAGCCAATCTTAGGCGGAGAAAAAAAAGTAAGAGACCACTGCCATAGGACAGGGCATTTTAGAGGTGCTGCCCATAACGAATGCAATTTGAAGTACTCTACACCTCGCTTCCTCCCTGTCTTCTTACACAATTTCTCCCGGTATGACCTTCACTTCATTGTAAAACAATTTGCTCATGTAGATATGAGCAAATTCAGCATTTTGGCTAAGAACCATGAGAGCTTTACCTCACTTTCATGGAGAAAAGGAAGCATGAGCATTCGCTTTCTCGACTCATTCAAGTTTATGTCTAGTTCGCTGGATAGTCTTGTGAAAGGCTTAAGCCAAGATGAGTTGAAACATACCCATTCCCACTTTACGGATACAAATCAATTTAAATTGTGTGTTCGTAAAGGCCATTTTCCATACGATTATGTGGAAAGTTACGAGGTGCTTGAAGAAACGACTTTGCCGCCAAGAGAAAAATTCTTTTCTCAATTGACTCAAAGCACCATCAGTGAAGAAGACTATGCCCATGCACAGCATGTTTGGCGAGTGTTTGGTATAGAAACCATGGGCCAGTATGCTATGCACTACTTAAAATTAGACGTGTTGTTGTTGACCGACGTTTTTGAAACGTTTCGTCAGCTATGTCACAGGATTTATGGCCTTGACCCCGCTCACTACTATACCAGTCCAGGGTTAAGTTGGGACGCCGCCCTCAAATTTACCCACATTGAGCTTGATTTACTGACGGATCCCGATATGGTACTCATGATGGAAAAAGGGATTCGTGGGGGATTCGTATCGCTCAATCAGCGACATGCCAAGGCAAATAATCATTACATGCCTGATTATTGTCCCGAAGAACCAGAATCCTATCTAATGTATTTCGACGTAAACAATTTATACGGTCACGCTATGAGTCGACCACTGCCGTACAGAAACTTTGTCTGGCTGTCTGAGGATGAAATTAAAGATTTTAATGTGCATAGCGCTAGCAAGCAACAGGACGTAGGGTATGTTCTTGATGTCGACTTAGCTTATCCCCCCCATCTCAGACAGCGTCATGGTGATTTCCCCTTTTGCATAGAGAAAATGGTGCCGCCCGAGAGTAAGGGCAATCATAAGAAATTGATGGGTACCTTGTATGATAAAAATCACTATGTGTTGCATATTGACATGCTGGTAGAATGTTTAGCTCAGGGCTTAACCCTGAAAAAAATCCATAGAGGTATTTCTTTTTGTCAGAAACCGTGGTTGAAACCATACATGGATTTAAATACCAGTCACAGACAAAGTGCCACTCAGCCATTTCAAATCAATTTTTTTAAACTGATGAATAATTGTATCTATGGCAAGAGTTTGGAAAATGTACGGCAGTATAGGGACATTAAGTTGGTCAATACATGGCATGGCAGATGGGGGGCTCAAAAATATATTGCAAAACCAAATTTCAAATCTTTAAACATTATTGATCATGATCTACTGACTATTGAACTTGCCAAAACTAAAGTGGTCATGAATAAGCCTATCTATTTAGGCCAAGTCATATTAGATTTTTCAAAATTGCACATGTATAAATTCCATTATGGTTTTGCAATACAGCGATTTGGTACCATTTCCTTGTTATATACAGACACGGATAGTTTTATTTACCATATCCGTGACTGTGATCCGTATGTCGTTATGAAACAAAACCCAAAATGGTTTGACACGTTCTCGTTTAGTGAGAAGAACGTGTTCGATATCCCCCGTCTGAACAAAAAAGAAATTGGTTTAATGAAAGATGAGTGTTCAGACACCATGATGACTGAGTTTGTAGGTCTCGCTCCGAAAATGTATAGTTTTCGACAGGTGGATCGATGCGAATCTATGCGAGCCAAAGGGATTAGCCAGCATGTGGTTAAACGTCTCTGTGTGGATGATTATTTACATGTCCTTCAGACCCACACAGCCATGGCACATAGTCAGTTTAGGATTCTCTCAAAAAATCATGATTTATTTTTAATGAAGCAGCGAAAACAAACACTCGCTTTGTTGGACGACAAGAGACAGTGGTGTCAGGATATGATGACAAGCGTCCCATTTGGTTACAACCAGTAGTGGTTGTAGCTATTGTTGTTGTACAACACGGCAAGTGTTTGGTTTGGTTGCTATCAAATGCGAGATGCCATCTTGAGCCTCGGAATAAAAATAAAAAATTGTAGTGTATCATATAATTTTTGTTTTTTAACCTGCGTGCATGGGTGTATGCATGGATGTGTGAATGCCTGTAAATAGTTGTACATAAACTGTATGTCTTGTGCTATTTGCCTGTCAACGCATAAAGAGAGCCATGCATCAACGTTTCCATGGTTCACTGTGCACAGGCTAGATTAAAAACATGTTGACTTATTTAGGTTAGGTTAGGAAAAAAACAAACAAGTAGCCACCCTCACTATTGTTGTCGCTTAGTAGGCCTCATGTTTCGGCAAGGTGACCATTCACTCTCAGTAGGCATGCGGCTTAATAGGCCACACTAGGGTGTGGCTTAGTAGGTCTCATGCAAGAACAAAAGAATAATAATCTGCTGCTTTTACGGAGGACAAAACTCTCACTTTATGGCTAGAGTTATGAGTGGTGATATATTTGAAATATCTGAACAGAAATTGTTTCTTTAACCTGTTACATGTTTTTTTCCTAACCTAACCTAAAGAAGTCAACAGACAGATGGTTATTTATTTGTGTTTTGCTTATTTTTTATTTTATTTTTGCCATTGACTTAGGGGACAGACAGTGTATATAGTACATAGTATTTTTATTTATTCACTTAGTAAACGGCAACGACTACTTTTCAGATTCAATCATGAGCCATGATGAAGATCGTTTTATCGTCACAAAACACACCACGTTCAATGAATATGCCACGATGATGTCTCATAATCCTCAACGTGTGGCCTATCCTTCAGAATATAGAAACACGAAAGTACGCATTGATACCATGTTTTATGACATCATTATGGATGATGACATAGTTTATGATCCAGGGCATCACTTTTGTAAATCCTGTATGCTAAATTTTGACTTTGAAAATAATGTATCCACGCAAGTGATTCATAAAGCATGGTACGGTTTAACCATGAATCAAGTGATTGTTAAATTAGCTGACGAGGATCATTTTCCAGATTTCTGGTGTACAATATTTACAAAACCCCTGTTTAATGTTTATTTTCCAATAACTTTTCAAATGTTTTGTTTTCATTTTTATAAATTTCCTGCTGAGGAATCAATCACTTCGTATCGACAACAAGCATTTCGCCAACTTTGTCTTGGCTTACCTATCAATCAATATTCGCCTCATAGAATGAGATTTGTTAGAAACTAACCACATGATGTCATGATTATCGCTTTTTTTTGTTTACATTCGGCTTTCAGATGCATACTTGACGTTTAGAATACATTTGGCTATTTTGTTTGTTTGTTTGTTTTAGTTTATCGTGTATTCACGTTGATAAACACATACACACTGGTTTAAATTTGTAGTTTTGAATTTTGTTTTGTTGGATGTAGACATGGTTATTAAATGCATAGCGTGTTAACTTTGCCTTTTTATAGGTTACCAAAAGCATTCCATGTTTGCTCTTAGTATTTGTTGATACTATTTATTTAACAGAATGTTGTGTGAATTTGCACAACAACAGAGCAAACGAATACAAGTCATTCGACTAGGGAATGATAGGCTAATTCCCATTCACAACAGAGACATGCATTTACCTCCAAGAGAGATTCACACTTAATTTTGATAAAACATTTCCTATTAAATAATTTCCAAATGTATGTTTTGACTGAAAAAATGATACAAACATTATTATTATATTTTTATCCAATACTATCTATCTACAACTTCAGGTCATAAACACTCAGGATTTAAAAAAAAAAAACAATATACTTTAATGTACAAAGTTATTGCTATTGTAATATAAGAACAAGAGTGTTAGAAAGTAACACTCTTTTCTTTGGTTATAGACAACCATGGACGCCTTGAACGCCATTGGTCAAGATTGTGGCTTTGCACGCAAGAAAATGAGTGAATTGCCTACGCAAACACCCTTTCGCATACATAAAATTCAAAAACTGAAAACCAAATTTGGTGAACGAGCTCTTTGCATTTGTCAAGACTTTGAGACATTTCTTCCCACACGATTTAATAACCTACCTGATAATGTTATGGAAGATGTCAATTCCAGTATTCACCCTGTCTATTTAATTTATGAGGGTGAAAAAAATAATCGATGCATGGTTCGTTTTGTAAAAATTGAAAACGAATAATCATTGTACGCTAGCCGTAACTTTTTTGTTTATTCATGCCCTACTCTTTAATGACTATAATAAAATAAAATTATTTTTTGGGTTCAACAGTTTGACGTTTATTAATTGTTGCTCAACGTTTACCATGATAAATAATAATAAAAATAAATTTTCAAAACTTATGCTTAATGGTAGATTTTTTTGTTTGTTTATAGGTTTAGTACAATTACCATGTATATATAATTTTTTATAATAATAATGATGAAACTATTAGTTAAAATAATGGAGTTTTGTCCTTTTTTATTGTTTGTGATTTAAAATAGCATTTATAGCAATTTTTATGCAATTTTTATTATAATTTATAATGATCAAATTCTAGTAACATGTTATTTTATTCAATAATAAGCGTTTAACAAAAAAAACTGGTTCTAGAGTAGATAAAGATTTCATGCTGACATTCGTTCTGCTAGACTGCTATTTGAAGCTGATGAATAATGATGGACTTTTGTCCTTTCTTTTGATTGTTTGTGATTTAAAAAAAATAGGTTTAGTACAATTACCATGTATATATAATTTTTTATAATAATAATAATGAAACTATTAGTTAAAATAATGGACTTTTGTCCTTTTTTTATTGTTTGTGATTGAAAAAATAGATTTACTACAATTAGTAATAATTTTTAACGATGCACTGCTGTCCCTTTTTTATTGTTTGTCATTTATAATTATAATAATGAAACTATGAGTGAATAATAATAATGGAAAAAAACACAACATGGACTCTTGTCTTTTTATTTATTTTTTTTGTCATGATAACAGTGATACTATACATTTTTTAAAATAAATTCATTACGTTAAAGTCCATATCTAGATAAAAGTAATTTGCTCTTCATAGCACCAATCACTATAAATGCTGCCATTCGTTCTGCTAGACTGGCATCTGAAGCTGTTAATCGTTGCTTGGCAATGCTTAACAAGACTTTGTCGGCAATGCGTCTTAGTGTGGGATCACTGTTTTCATAGGCTTTATCGTGATTAAGACATGCATGATCCAAAGCATTGATTCCCATATTCCCTCTCCTCAAACGATCTTGAAGACGAGTACCAGGGCCGCAAAAGCTGTAAGCAGGTAAGTGAGCTTCGAATGGTAAGTTTTTAATAATGTTATCAATAATTCCACGGCCAGTACACCTGGGACATAGAGGTTTCAATCGGTGAAAAACACTTTTTTTGTTGTTCTTCTTCTTCTTGTTCTTGTTCTTGTTCTTGCTGTTGTTGTTTGTCGGCAGCTCCTGACGAGCATGGTAGGTGGTGGTTGTTTTCCGCATGACAGCCATGGAATGATGAAACAATGTCTTTACACTGAGTTTTATGACCATGATATAATTTCATTAATTGGCATGTGGCACACTGTCGAATGGAAGGTATTTTTGCCATGGTTAATTGCTTGTGATGGGAAAAATGACTGCATGGTTGTAGTTCACTCAATACAGAGTCGTTAGTCCACTCGGCAGGCGCCTTTTCCCAAATTTCTTTGACAGCGTTGGCAGCAACATAAAAAAGAAATGATTTAGGTAGTGCTAATAATTCATGTTGTGTAAAGCTAATCAGTTTTTTCTTGCACACAAAGAACTTTCCAATAGCCTTGTCGATTGTAGTGGCGTCCATGTCTATAACGTTGATGTTATCACCTCACGTGTACACGTCTCACTGCTATCATTGGACGATACACTTTCAGTTTTCATTTTATTGAACAACTCCCAACATGCACTCGTGGTGAGCCAATGAAACAATTGCCATGCATGCGCTAAGGCTTTATTCTGAATATTGTCGCAAGGACAAGTGTCCATAAGCGTTTGCAGGGATGGACAACCCAGATCTAAAAGGTCAATACATTGACAGTGAGAGGGTAGAAATGGTTGAAGCCACTGGCGTTTTTCACTCCCTTTAACAAATAAGACATTGGCCGAGGACAAATGGGCTTTCATGACAATGTCAAGATACTTGTAAGAAATATCACCCTTGTTCCATGCTAACTGCAAATGATTTTCAATCCATTGGCTCTGTTTTTTATCTTTTTCACTAAGCAACTCGAAAGCATAGGGAGGTTTAAACACCAAATGAATAGGGTTAGACACCCAAAACGTACTACAATCGATAAAAGCAACTTCCTTAAATATAAATTTGTTGTCTGCAATTTTAAACCCCTGACAATCCACGATGAGTGTACGCATCATGCTTTTTTATTTTTACTTGTTACCTCATTGACGTCTAATCAACAACTAACCCATGCCATGGTTTAACATGGCAAAATCAAAGGACTTTAGGGGAAAAAAAGGAAAAAATGAATTGAACAACAGCGAAATATTTGTTGAGGTTTTATTCATAACAAAAAAAAAACTTACACTTTTATTACAAACAAGTGTGTTGGCTTAATTTGGAACAGCATTCAAATGAATAGTTTGCACATACGGTCCACAGGTATCTCCTAGTTTTGTAGGGTCTGGTACAATAACCGGATAATTCAAACTCCATGGAATATTGCCCACATCATAGCGATTGAGGTAAGGGCAGGATGGACTCCATCGCTGATGATCGCTAAAGGCTCGATCCCCTATTTCCCAGTTTCCAATTTCAATGTTGCAAAAAATACACTTGACCACATCCCCACGTTTTAAGTAATAAAATCCGCTCGCAGCCAATTCTCCACAATCCATAAAGGGAACTGTCCATGCTTCAAAAGTTTTCAAACGATTAAATTCACATTTTAAATTCCATGGTTTGTCTGTCACGTTGTTGTTGCTGTTGCTTATTGAGGGACACATGATGTTTGTTGTTGTCGTATGTGCGCACAGTGCCAGAGCGCAACAGATACTGTGCATGCAGACGCTTATCATCAATCCTATGAATGATGATCTTTTTTTGTTTTCATTCGACCACAGATGGCTTACATGCTGGTGACATAATTGGACAAAGGATGATATTTCACTTGTCTAGCATGAATAATCAAACAGTAGGCACTGGTATGGTCTGGGACATTTTCTTGTGTTTCAAAATCTACCCTTAAATCAATGGTGGTGATTTTCATAGATTCTTCTAGATACGAACAGTCGAAAACAATCAGTGGTGCTTTTGCTTTAAACCCTTGTGGCGACAACATAGGACAATCCTGTTTTTCATAATAAGACGATTGAAATTTAGCGAACATGTCATAAAGGGGACCAAACTTATTTTTTGAAAAATTGAGTTCCAACCCCTCATAGGGAAAGCAAACATTATTTAAAAATAGTCGTATATTTCTCAAGTGAATGTGATCAAACAAGGTGACATCTTTGCTTTGTTGGTATTTTCTATTGGTTTGAAAACCAATAATAACATAGAGGGGTCTCTCGGTAGAGCGAGCCGATTTGACACTCCAACTATGAGTGTCAGTGGTAGGTAGCAAGGGGTATTCATGCAGACACCAACTTCGAAAGGCGATAGGCAAGGCTTTATCTTTTTGCACCAAATTTAACATGCTTAGCTTTTTACGATCCGATAGCGTCACATGGGGCACTTTCCATAGTAATCGAAGCAGTTGAATTTTTGAGTCTATCACTTGGTCAGAGGCTCCTTTCAGTGCATTATAATCACTGCGGTCTCTCACCAGATACAAACTTTGTCTTGCGTTTAAAATAATACGCTTGTGATCTTCGGCAAAGCCAAGGAGTAATTTTAAGGGTAGGAAGCCTGTAAAAGTGCCATCGGTATGAACTAGCCAGTTATTGCTACTGTTGGGACACCATCCTGCCATAGAAAGCGTTTTACTTTCCTCCTCGCTATAGGATGGATATAATTTCATAAGACTAGTCATGCCCACATTTCGAGTCATATCTATGACAATATCATTTATCACATAACGTACTTCAGAAAACAGAAAAGCCAAACCATGATTCGCCAACGCAGACGTTGTGGGCGTACTGCCATCTGCTTTCATTAATTTACCCTCAATTTGAAGGACACTTTCATGAGGTAGAGTAAAAATATCTTGATTGTTAATTATGAATTGAATCTCGTCATTGTTATTCAGACCTGTTGCTTGAGGTTGATAGGAATGCATATCAATGCGCACGACGCCATCTTCCACTTGTATGGGATTTAACACTTGCAACAGCTCTTTGTTCATGATTGGGGTGTAGCGTATAACCAAGGCGTTGTAAGCGTTGTCGGTTTACCCGTGTCAACCGTTTCATACACGGCGGGCAACTAACCGAGCTCGTAGACGTTGTTGTTGCTTTATAGATAAATTTCATAGCGTCTTTAAAACCAACTTGTAGGTCACAGGGGTGTTGGCGTCCAAAGCAATCAGTTGTTGGTTTCTATTCACTAAGCGTAAGGTAATATTACTAATATCACTGACACACACAGGATGATAGAGAACCACTGAAGGGTTTTCACGAATAATATAGCCGCAAGGAGAGGTGACAATAAAATCATACAGGGAATGGCTTTGTTCTTGATTCGTAAATACGTCTCTAATAATATTGCAAGTTACAGAAATGTGATGGTCCTCGATGAATTTCACTGGATAATCTGATTCATGGGGTTGCTGAGCTGCCAACACTCTTGGTTTAAATCCTAATAAAGGACCAATAGAATGAACTCGTGTTTCAAAGTCAATGTTAAACGTAGAGAAAATACGACAGCGATGAGTTATTGTATTGGCTGTAAGTTCAAATTTGTGTGTCCCATCCGCAAATGGTTTGACACCAAATTGTTTTATCATCGACACGCTAATGGCCTCATGCACATCGTCTATAGTATAACCTCCAGGGGGTAGTGTCAACATATAATCATCATAATAAAATTTGTCATTAATATCCACTTGAATATTGTAAATTCTGTTGTAACTTTCCAAAGAAATTAATCCTAGCACATAGGATTGTTCGGGATGCAATTCAATGGGAGGGAAAAAATCCAGGGACACTTCAGGCCCGCGACTGTGCACGGTAAAGGTCTTGGCGTTGACATTCATAATGATGAAACTGATGGCTTAACGCGACCTCTTATATAAAAAATGTAAACTCAAACGGCCACACTCTTGACTGTCAAAGGTTTGTTGACGATTCACATTATAGAATATCTTTACCCGGTTTCCCAAATAACGTATCAACTCGATCGGGGGTGGTAAATTTCCATAACTGTCAAAGTACCATACTGTGGAACCTTGTTTCACATAGGCTACAAAATGGGTTCCTGGGCCTGCATCATCATCTAAATTCATCATGGCTCGTTCTTCTTTCCACGGTGCTTTAGGTAATTCATTTCGCATAAATACACCTCGAAAATGAGAAATCTTTAGTTGTTTGGCATAGCTTTCCACTTCTTCATGGGTCATGGCATGACGAGGCAGTTGGCTTAAGCGCTTATCGATGAAGATGGACATTTTTTTTTTTCCTTAGACGGTAGGCCATTACCTTGTGGATAAAAGACTGGCTTTAAAGGGTTGCCATTTCTAGCTCCCATCGCAATGGCTTCTAACGTTTTATTGTGTCGCTCGCTTTCTTTGAGTTGTTGCTTGCCTTGCTCGACGGCTTTTATGGTTTTCGCTACAGCGCTGGCACCACCCAAAAGGGACCCCAAAGCTGCCAACCCTGCAAATAAAGCCGGCAAAAAACCCCCACGCTTAGCAACAGGAATGACTCGCCCACGTTTTTGCTTTCTTTCTTTTCTTTTTATCGATACATAATGCTGCGATTTCGGAGCTGTAGACAATCGCACCGCTTGTAAAGCTTTTTCGATAGCCACTCTTTTTAGATTTTTTTTAGTTTTTTTACGTTTTAACACTGGGTGTGAGGCAGATCGACTTGGTTCCCGACCTGGCTTTTTTCTCTTTTTGAGATTTGATTTTTTCATGTTCATAGCATATCTTTTTTTCACCATGCTGCTACTTGGTGAACCTTTCACAGCAAACATTCGATAACAACTAACGTAGAGAACCTTATTTCATAGCACTATATTCCAATTCTATATAAAGCGGGAAATCATTCACCGTTTTCCCAGCTTCCTTTTCCTCAAACGTAAGCATAAGATGAAAGGATAATTCATCTCCCACATTTACTCTTTGATGGTTGTGGGCCAACACTCTATCACCGTTTAGTTGTATTTTTAAATGTTTCTCATCAGGCATGGCATATTTAATATGAATGACACCATCATAATGCAGTCGATAACGACTTAAACCGGAAGCAAGCATATAGGTAAGATCATCATTCACCAGTGGTAGTGGTGGTGGGGAATGGTTTTCGTCATTGTCCAGTTTTTGATTTGACAGGTACACTAAAAATACACATGGGACAAATTTATAAAGCCTTTTCATTTGATAGGTCACATAACGTTTCGTGCAGACATCATTTTCGTCTCGAGGCTCTTGCACATCAATAATACGATGATGATTGGCTGAATAGCCCTCAGCGGTTAGTCTCGGGGCCATGTGATAGACACTTTGCACTTTGCGATCGACATAGCTTTTTGTTGCCACCTCTCGTGACTGTTTTGACAAAGAGGCGGCCGTGGCCATGGTTACACGAGCTCTCCCAAACACGTCCATGGTGATAGACGTTAACTAACCTTTCTTACTCACCGTTTGCCTATATATATATAAACCTTATACACACATGAAAAAAACTCAGTCATCGACACAATGGAATTAATGAAACAACCCCATGCTTTGCCCGTCTCTGATTTGGTTTCAGAGCTATCACTGTCCGTGTGCGAACCTAAACGTCATGGCACCCTATTCCCATCTACCGTTCGATGTATTATGGTAGGGCCTTCGGGTTGTGGAAAGACCAATGTTTTGCTGAACATTATTACCGCACCTCATGGCCTACGATTTCAAAATATTTATATTTTTGCCAAATCCTTGTACCAGCCTCTGTACGTGTATCTGGAACAAATTATGTCTTCGTTAAATAAAGAAGCCATGGGCTATTTTACATTCACCTCACCTCAAGATGTCATTCAACCAGACCGCATTCAACCAGATTCCATTATAATTTTTGATGATATTGCCACTCAACGACAGGCCATTATTCAAGAGTATTTTAGTATGGGACGCCATAAACAAGTGGATTGTTTTTATCTAGCTCAGACCTATTCCAAAATCCCCAAACAGTTGATTCGTGACAATGCCAATCTCATCGTTCTCTTCCGCCAAGACTCTAGAAATCTCTATCATATTTTTCAAGATCATGTGAATCCAGATATGTCCTTTACAGCTTTCACGCAATTGTGTGCTTCGTGTTGGAACCATCATCCCCATGCCTGTTTGGTCATAAATAAACAGAGTGAACGATGTGAGGGACGTTATCGCTTGGGTTTTGATCATTTTATTTCTGTTTAAAAAGACCTAGGGTTGGACATTTCCTGTTAGTGTGTCTTTACCTTTACCATGGCGAACGCCATAGGGTACAAGAAACATGTTCAAATCATGCAGCGTATTATTGAGGCACGAAATACGATTCGACATAAATTTCGTGAATTGCAACGTTTAAAAAACGTCAATCCTTTACCCATGATAAAACATGCTCCATCATCGGTTGATCCCATGAGATTTAAACCTAATGCTTCTACTGCTACTGCTGCTGCTGCTGCTGCTACCTCTCAAACCAAACCCATAACAAGTTCAAAATTTACTCAAACAGAATCCACACGACAGGTAAAATCCTCCTCTTCCTCCTCCTCTAATGTTAGTGAACAAGAACATCAAGAACATGAAAAGAAAGAAGAAGAAGAAGAGCATGAACAAAGTGAAAGTGACAGCGAAAGCGTATTTAGTCCTGAAAGAAAAAAGAAATCGTCACCCCTTCAACAGTTTCTAAAAACAAAACAAAAATCTTCCGTCATAGTGGCAACACCGTCTTCCTCCACATCGTCTCCGTTTTCACAAGTCTTGGCAACCCCTCAAAATAAAGCTCAACTCAAAAACATTTTAATCAAACATTATGGGGCAACCCTGGAACCGTATTTGACCCTTCTATTTATTGGAAAGACAGATACCACGTATGGTGTTCGCTATGAGAATGATAGTTTTAAAATTGGGGATTCATCCATTAAATTTGCTCGTACGAAAGCTGTCATTAAAAAGATCAACTATAAATTAACACCAGGTCTGTTAAAGCTGCTATTTTCTCGCACCCCCTCGACACAAGATTTTACGTCCGAGGACCTTGCTAAATATAAATCCATTTTATTAGACACCAACGCTCACAAAAGAAACTATAAATCCTCTCAGCAGGTCAATGCCAATATATCCCAAAAATATAAAACCATCATTGCAAACATCTTTGGTAAGCAAAAACATCACTCTGCCTCTGGTGTAAGGTTTAAGAAATTAAAACCCTACCTAGATATAACCTTTTGGAATAATCCCAATCAGTTAGTAGAGCGCTTATACTTGCTTCATGCATCAAAACAAGCTGGTCACACTGGACATGAGGCGGAAATCGCCGACGTTGAACAACAACTCCGAAATGCTAAAATTATCTTATAAGCCATCCCCCATCAAAGTGGGCATTGCTCATGAATTGCATAAACCAGCCCGACGCATTTATGAACGTCGTCGTGTCATTTCCAAAGGAATCGATGACCTTTGGCAGGCAGACCTGGTTGAAATGATACCTTATTCTAACGTTAACGACGGTGTACGCTATATGTTGACTATCATTGATGTCTATTCCAAAATGGCTTTTGTTCAACCAGTAAAAAATAAAACTGGTATCTTAGTCACAAAGGCCTTTCAACATATTATTGAACAATCAAAACGTCAACCTCACTTGTTACAAACCGACCAGGGGAAAGAATTTTTCAACAAGGATTTCTCCAGTTTTCTCAAATCTAAGGATATTCACCATTATGCCACCTATAGCAATCTCAAAGCCAGTGTGGTCGAGCGGTTCAATCGAACATTAAAAAGTTATATGTGGAAAGAGTTTACAATACATGGTTCCTATCGATGGATAGACTGGTTACCTCAACTAGTGTCTCGCTACAACAACACCATTCATTCCACCATCGGCATGAAACCTCGCCTCGTCACCAAGAACCTACCCAGACTCAATAGACTGTTTAACCCTATAAAAAGGGTAGATCCAAGGCGACATCGCCTTAAAATTGGAGATTTTGTTCGCATTAGTAAACATAGAAGTGTGTTTTCAAAATCGTATACTCCACAATGGTCGACAGAAATTTTTAAAATTCGCCAAGTCAAGCTAGGTCAACCAGTGACGTATCTCTTAGAAGATCAGAGCGGTCAACCCATTCAGGGACGATTCTATTATGAAGAAGTGCAAAAAACATTATATCCCAACGATTATCTCATTGAACGAGTAATTAAAGTCAAAGGTGCAAAATATTTTGTAAAGTGGTTAGGTTTTCCTTCCACGTATAATTCATGGGTCAATAAACATAATTTTTTGTAATAAAACCCTATTTAATTATTTTGAAAAAAATAAAAAATAAAAAAAATGTATCATATGACCTTTCATTATTCCCACCCTTTTGTTTATTACATGTCCAATAACCGCTTTGTTCGAGCCCATGCCAATCTGTTATCATGATGTTATACACTCACTCATTGTTTCAAACTTTGCGTTGCATGATGAGTCCATAATGAACCTAGGCTATGACATACACATTATAAATCCGCACACTGTATAATGACACCAGCCTCTTATCTCTCTCTGCTGCGAGGCACGTACGATGATAAGACCTGTGTCTGTCTGGATCGCCGTGGGCTAGCTTCAATGCTTTCAATTCTCATTGCATTAAACATGTTCTCTCTCTGCGTGTGAGCCCTGACCAGTCAAGACAAATAATAATAATAATAATGCATAAATGTTTTACTAACATCATAGCGCATAACCTAACGTGACTTCAAATCTGGTTTCTTACATTTTTCCCCGTTTTCCTCAACGATCTCGAAAAAAATAACGGAAACCATCATTTTAGGTTTTCCATACCTACATTCCCGTAAACAGAACGACATAAATACATCGACATGACCATCATAAAAATCGCCTCATTCGTTTTCCAAATAACGCGAAAATGAACAAAAAACACCTTTTCCATAAGAAAACCATGTTTCCAGCTTTTTGCCTTTTTCATATCTATATCCCCGTAAAGAGGACAATGAAACGAAATAAATACTATCACACACGTCATTCTCACGTTTTCGGTTTTCACAATATGAGGGAAAATCACAAAACCCATTTGTGACTAAAAAAAACATGTTTCCAGCTTTTAACCTATTCCATATCTATATCCCCGTAAAGAGCACAACGAGACGAAAACATACTATCACGCACGTCATCATCACGTTATCCGTTTTCCAAAAATCGGCAAAAATGTGAAAAACGCATTTTTCGACCCAAAACCCTAAGTTCACCTTTTCGACACCTACATTCCCGTAAAGAGCACAACGAGACGAAAAAAACGAATCCAAGCACGCTCTCCCAGCATGACCCGTTTTCCAAAAATCGGCAAAAATGTGAAAAACGCATATTTAGACCCAAAACCCTAAGTTTACCTTTTCGACACCGACATTCCCGTAAAGAGCACAACGAGACGAAAAAAACGAATCCAAGCACGCCCTCCTAGCATAACCCGTTTTCCAAAAATCGGCAAAAATGTGAAAAACGCATGTTTTGACCCAAAACCCTAAGTTCACCTTTTCGACACCGACATTCCCGTAAAGTGCACAACGAAACGAAAAAAACCAATCCAAGCACGCCCTCCTAGCATGGCCCGTTTTCCGAAAATCGACAAAAATGTGAAAAACGCATTTTTTTACCCAAAACCCTAAGTTCACCTTTTCGATACCTACATTCCCGTAAAGAGCATAACGAGACGAAAAAAACGAATCCAAGCACGCCCTCCTAGCATGGCTCTTTCCATTCCAAGGTCGCAGGGGCTCACCACTTGCTTTTATAAGCAGCTCCCCCACTACCACACTACTGACAGCAAGTGCATAAGCTGTGCCGCACTGGTACTGGCGGTGACAGCAGGTGCATAAGCTGTGCCGCAGTCGTACTGGTGGTGACAGCAAGTGCAGAAGCTGTGCCGCAGACGTACTGGTGGTGACAGCAAGTGCATAAGCTATGCCGCATTTGTACTGGTGGTGACAGCAGGTGCATAAGCTGTGCCGCAGTCATACTGGTGGTGACAGCAAGTGCATAAGCTATGCCGCATTTGTACTGGTGGTGACAGCAGGTGCATTAGCTGTGCCGCAGTCATACTGGTGGTGACAGCAGGTGCAGAAGCTGTGCCACAGTTGTACTGGTGGTGACAGCAGGTGAATCAGCTGTGCCGCAGTCTTACTGGTGGTGACAGCAAGTGCAAAGCTGTGCCACAGTCGTACGAGTGGTGACAGCAAGTGCAAAGCTGTGCCAGAGTCGTATTGGTGGTGACAGCAAGTGCATAAGCTATGCCGCATTTGTACTGGTGGTGACAGCAGGTGCATTAGCTGTGCCGCAGTCATACTGGTGGTGACAGCAGGTGCAGAAGCTGTGCCACAGTTGTACTGGTGGTGACAGCAGGTGAATCAGCTGTGCCGCAGTCATACTGGTGGTGACAGCAGGTGCAGAAGCTGTGCCACAGTTGTACTGGTGGTGACAGCAGGTGAATCAGCTGTGCCGCAGTCTTACTGGTGGTGACAGCAAGTGCAAAGCTGTGCCACAGTCGTACGAGTGGTGACAGCAAGTGCAAAGCTGTGCCAGAGTCGTATTGGTGGTGACAGCAAGTGCATAAGCTATGCCGCAGTCGTACTGGTGGTGACAGCGGGTGCATAAGCTGTGCCGCAGTCTTACTGGTGGTGACAGCAATTGCAATGCAGTGCCACAGTCTTACTGGTGGTGACAGCAAGCGCAAAAGCTGTGCCGCAGTCGTACTGGTGGTGACAGCAAGTGCAAAAGTGGTGCCGCAGTCGTACTGGTGGTGACAGCAAGTGCATAAGCTGTGCCGCAGACGTACTGGTGGTGACAGCAGGTGCAAATGCGGTGCCACAGTCGTACTGGTGGTGACACCAAGTGCGTAAGCTGTGCCGCAGTCTTACTGGTTGTGACAGCAGGTGCAGAAGCTGTGCCACAGTTGTACTGGTGGTGACAGCAGGTGCATAGGCTGTGCCACAGTCGAACTGGCGGGGACACCAAGTGCATAAGCTTTGCCGCAGTCGTACTGGTGGTGACGCCAAGTGCATAAGCTGTGCCGCGGTCGTACTGGTGGTGACAGCAAGTGCAAAAGCTGTGCCACAGTTGTACTGTAGGTGACAATAGGTGCAAAAGCTGTACCACAGTCGTACGGGCGGTGACACCAAGTGGTGGTAACAGCAGGTGCATAAGCTGTGCCGCAGTCGTACTGGTGGTGACAGCAAGTGCATAAGCTATGCCGCAGTCGTACTGGTGGTGACAGCAGGTGCATAAGCTGTGCCGCAGTCTTACTGGTGGTGACAGCAAGTGCAAAAGCTGTGCCACAGTTGTACTGGTGGTGACAGCAGGTGCAGAAGCTGTGCCACAGTTGTACTGGCGGTGACACCAATTGCATAATCTGTGCTGCAGTCTTATTGGTGGTGACACCATGTGCATAAGCTGTGCCGCAGTCGTACTGGTGGTGACACCAAGTGCATAAGCTGTGCCGCTGTCGTACTGGTGGTGACAGCAAGTGCATAAGCTGTGCCGCAGTCGTACTGGTGGTGACAGCAAGTGCAAAAGCTGTGCCGCAGTCGTACTGGTGGTGAAGGCAGGTGCATAAGCTGTGCCGCAGTCGTACTGGAGGTGACAGCAAGTGCATAAGCTATGCCGCAGTTGTACTGGTGGTGACAGCAGGTGTATAAGCTGTGCCGCAGTCGCATTGGTGATGACCGCAGATGCATAAGCTGTGCCGCAGTCGTACTGGTGGTGACAGAAAGTGCATAAGCTATACCGCAGTTGTACTGGAGGTGACAGCAGGTGCATAAGCTGTGCCGCAGTCGTACTGATGGTGACAGCAGGTGCATAAGCCGTGCCGCAGTCGTACTGGTGGTGACAGCAGGTGCAAAAGCTGTGCCGCGGTCATACTGGTGGTGACAGCACGTGCAAAAGCTGAGCCGCAGCCGTACTGGTGGTGACAGCAGGTGCATAAACTGTGCCGCAGTCGTACTGGTGGTGACAGCAGGTGCAAAAGCTGTGCCGCAGTCGACTGGTGGTGACAGCAAGTGCAAACTTGTCCCGCAGTGTTACTGGTGGTGAAAGCAGGTGCATAAACTGAGCCGCAGTCGTACTGGTGGTGACAGCAAGTGCATAAGCTTTTGCCGCAGTCGTACTGGCGGTGACAGCAAGTATATAAGCTGTGCCACAATTGTACTGGTTGTGACAGCAGGTGCAAAACTGTGCCACAGTTGTACTGGCGATGACAGCAAGTGCAAAAGCTGTGCCGCAGTCGTACTGGCGGCGACAGCAAGTGCAAAAGCTGTGCCGCAATCGTACTGGTGGTGACAGCAAGTGCAAAAGCTGTGCCGCAGTCGTACTGGCGGTGACAGCAAGTGCAAAAGCAGTGCCGCAATCGTACTGGTGGTGACAGCAAGTGCAAAAGATTTGCAGCAGTCGTACTGGCGGTGACAGCAAGTGCAAAAGCTGTGCCGCAGTCGTACTGGTGGAGACAGCAAGTGAAAAAGCTGTGCCGCAGTCGTACTGGCGGTGACAGCAAGTGCAAAAGCTGTGCCGCAATCGTACTGGTGGTGACAGCAAGTGCAAAAGATTTGCCGCAGTCGTACTGGCGGTGACAGCAAGTGCAAAAGCTTTGCCGCAGTCGTACTGGCGGTGACAGCAAGTGCAAAAGCTGTGCCGCAGTCGTACTGGCGGTGACAGCAAGTGCAAAAGCTGTGCCGCAGTCGTACTGGTTGCTACAGCAAGTGCAAAAGCTTTGCCGCAGTCGTACTGGCGGTGACAGCAAGTGCAAAAGCTGTGCCGCAGTCGTACTGTTGGTGACAGCAGTTGCAAAAGCTGTGCCGCAGTTGTACTGGTGGTGACAGCAGTTGCAAAAGCTGTGCCGCAGTCGTACTGGCGGTGACACCAATTTCAAAAGCTGTGCCGCAGTCGTACTGTTGGTGACAGCAGGTGCAAAAGCTGTGCCGCAGTGGTACTGGTGGTGACAGCAAGTATATAAGCTGTGCCACAATTGTACTGGTGGTGACAGAAGGTGCAAAACTGTGCCACAGTTGTACTGGTGGCGACAGCAAGTGCATAAGCTGTGCCGCAGTCGTACAGGTGGTGACAGCAGGTGCATAAGCTGTGCCGGAATCGTACTGGTGGTGACAGCAAGTGCATAAGCTGTGCCGCAGTCGTACTGGTGGTGACAGCAGGTGCAGAAGCGGTGCCACAGTCGTACTGGCGGTGACAGCAAGTGCAAAACCTGTGCCACAGTCGTACTGGTGGTGACACCCAGTGCATGAGCTGTGCCGGAATCGTACTGGTGGTGACAGCAAGTGCATAAGCTGTGCCGCAGTCGTACTGGTGGTGACAGCTGGTGCAAAAGCTGTGCCACAGTCGTACTGGTGGTGACAGCAGTTTCAAAAGCTGTGCCGCAGTCGTACTGGCGGTGACACCAATTTCAAAAGCTGTGCCGCAGTCGTATTGGTGGTGACACCAGGTGCAAAAGCTGTGCCGCAGTCGTACTGGTGGTGACAACAGGTGCAAAAGCTTTGCCGCAGTCATACTGGCGGTGACAGCAGTTTCAAAAGCTGTGCCGCAGTCGTACTGGCGGTGACACCAATTTCAAAAGCTGTGCCGCAGTCGTATTGGTGGTGACACCAGGTGAAAAAGCTGTGCCGCAGTCGTACTGGTGGTGACACCAGGTGCAAAAGCTGTGCCACAGTCGTACTAGTGGTGACAGCAAGTGCAAAGCTGTGCCACAGTCGTACTGGTGGAGACAGCAAGTGCAAAAGCTGTGCCGCAGTCGTAATGGCGGTGACAGCAAGTGCAAAAGCTGTGCCACAGTCGTACTGGTGGTGACAGCAAGTGCAAAAGCTGTGCCACAGTCGTACTGGTGGTGACAGCAAGTGCAAAAGCTGTGCCACAGTCGTACTAGTGGTGACAGCAAGTGCAAAGCTGTGCCGCAGTCGTACTGGTGGTGACAGCAAGTGCAAGAGCTGTGCCACAGTCGTACTGGTGGTGACAGCAAGTGCAAAAGCTGTGCCACAGTCGTACTAGTGGTGACAGCAAGTGCAAAGCTGTGCCGCAGTCGTACTGGTGGTGACAGCAAGTGCAAAAGCTTTGCCGCAGTCGTACTGGCGGTGACAGCAAGTGCAAAAGCTGTGCCGCAGTCGTACTGGTGGTGACTGAATGTGCAAAAGCTGTGCGGCAGTCGTACTGGTGGTGACAGCAAGTGCAAAAGGTTTGCCGCAGTCGTACTGGCGGTGACAGCAAGTGCAAAAGCTGTGCCGCAGTCGTACTGGTGGTGACTGAATGTGCAAAAGCTGTGCCGCAGTCGTACTGGTGGTGACAGCAGTTGCAAAAGCTGTGCCGCAGTCGTACTGGCGGTGACAGCAAGTGCAAAAGCTGTGCCGCAGTGGTACTGGTGGTGACACCAGGTGCAAAAGCTGTGCCACAGTCGTACTGGTGGTGACAGCAAGTGCTAAGCTGTGACAGCAGGTGAAAAACCTCAGCCGCAGTCGTAATGGTGGTGACAGCAAGTGCAAAAGCTGTGCCGCAGTCGTACTGGTGGTGACAGCAAGTATATAAGCTGTGCCGCAGTCGTACTGGTGGTGACGCAAAGTGCATAAACTGTGCCGCAGTCGTACTGGTGCTGACAGCAAGTGCATAAGCTGTGCCGCAGCCGTACTGGCGGTGACAACAAGTATATAAGCTGTGCCACAATTGTACTGGTGGTGACAGCAGGTGCAAAACTGTGCCACAGTTGTACTGGTGGCGACAGCAAGTGCATAAGCTGTGCCGCAGTCGTACAGGTGGTGACAGCAGGTGCATAAGCAGTGCCGGAGTCGTACTGGTGGTGACAGCAAGTGCATAAGCTGTGCCGCAGTCGTACTGGTGGTGACAGCTGGTGCAGAAGCGGTGCCACAGTCGTACTGGCGGTGACAGCAAGTGCAAAAGCTGTGCCGCAGTCGTACTGGCGGCGACAGCAAGTGCAAAAGCTGTGCCGCAGTCATACTGGCGGCGACAGCAAGTTCAAAAGCTGTGCCGCAGTCGTATTGGTGGTGACACCAGGTGCAAGAGCTGTGCCGCAGTCGTACTGGTGGTGACAGCAGTTTCAAAAGCTGTGCCGCAGTCGTACTGGCGGTGACACCAATTTCAAAAGCTGTGCCGCAGTCGTATTGGTGGTGACACCAGGTATAAAAGCTGTGCCGCAGTCGTACTGGTGGTGACACCAGGTGCAAAAGCTGTGCCACAGTCGTACTAGTGGTGACAGCAAGTGCAAAGCTGTGCCACAGTCGTACTGGTGGTGACAGCAAGTGTAAAAGCTGTGCCGCAGTCGTAATGGCGGTGACAGCAAGTGCAAAGCTGTGCCACAGTCGTACTAGTGGTGACAGCAAGTGCAAAAGCTGTGCCGCAGTCGTACTGGTGGTGACAGCAAGTGCATAAGCTGTGCCGCAGTCGTACTGGTGGTGACAGCAAGTGCAAAAGCTGTGCCGCAGTCGTACTGGTGGTGACAGCAAGTGCAAAAGCTGTGCCGCAGTCGTACTGGCGGTGACAGCAAGTGCAAAAGCTGTGCCGCAGTCGTACTAGTGGTGACAGCACGTGCAAAGCTGTGACAGCAGGTGAAATAGCTCAGCCGTAGTCGCACTGGTGGTGACAGCAGGTGCAGAAGCTGTGCCACAGTTGTACTGGTGGTGACAGCAAGTGCATATGCTATGCCGCAGTCGTACTGGTGGTGACAGCAAGTGCATAAGCTGTGCCGCACTTGTACTGGCGGTGACAGCAGGTGCATAAGCTGTGCCGCAGTCGTACTGGTGGTGACAGCAAGTGCAGAAGCTGTGCCGCAGCCGTACTGGTGGTGACAGCAAGTGCATAAGCTATGCCGCATTTATACTGGTGGTGACAGCAGGTGCATAAGCTGTGCCGCAGTCATACTGGTGGTGACAGCAAGTGCATAAGCTATGCCGCATTTGTACTGGTGGTGACAGCAGGTGCATTAGCTGTGCCGCAGTCATACTGGTGGTGACAGCAGGTGCAGAAGCTGTGCCACAGTTGTACTGGTGGTGACAGCAGGTGAATCAGCTGTGCCGCAGTCTTACTGGTGGTGACAGCAAGTGCAAAGCTGTGCCACAGTCGTACGAGTGGTGACAGCAAGTGCAAAGCTGTGCCAGAGTCGTATTGGTGGTGACAGCAAGTGCATAAGCTATGCCGCAGTCGTACTGGTGGTGACAGCGGGTGCATAAGCTGTGCCGCAGTCTTACTGGTGGTGACAGCAATTGCAATGCAGTGCCACAGTCGTATTGGTGGTGACAGCAAGTGCAAAGCTGTGCCACAGTCGTACTAGTGGTGACAGCAAGCGCAAAAGCTGTGCCGCAGTCGTACTGGTGGTGACAGCAAGTGCAAAAGTGGTGCCGCAGTCGTACTGGTGGTGACAGCAAGTGCATAAGCTGTGCCGCAGACGTACTGGTGGTGACAGCAGGTGCAAATGCGGTGCCGCAGTCGTACTGGTGGTGACACCAAGTGCGTAAGCTGTGCCGCAGTCTTACTGGTTGTGACAGCAGGTGCAGAAGCTGTGCCACAGTTGTACTGGTGGTGACAGCAGGTGCATAGGCTGTGCCACAGTCGAACTGGCGGGGACACCAAGTGCATAAGCTTTGCCGCAGTCGTACTGGTGGTGACGCCAAGTGCATAAGCTGTGCCGCGGTCGTACTGGTGGTGACAGCAAGTGCAAAAGCTGTGCCACAGTTGTACTGTAGGTGACAATAGGTGCAAAAGCTGTACCACAGTCGTACGGGCGGTGACACCAAGTGGTGGTAACAGCAGGTGCATAAGCTGTGCCGCAGTCGTACTGGTGGTGACAGCAAGTGCATAAGCTATGCCGCAGTCGTACTGGTGGTGACAGCAGGTGCATAAGCTGTGCCGCGGTCTTACTGGTGGTGACAGCAAGTGCAAAAGCTGTGCCACAGTTGTACTGGTGGTGACAGCAGGTGCAGAAGCTGTGCCACAGTTGTACTGGCGGTGACACCAATTGCATAATCTGTGCTGCAGTCTTATTGGTGGTGACACCATGTGCATAAGCTGTGCCGCAGTCGTACTGGTGGTGACACCAAGTGCATAAGCTGTGCCGCTGTCGTACTGGTGGTGACAGCAAGTGCATAAGCTGTGCCGCAGTCGTACTGGTGGTGACAGCAAGTGCAAAAGCTGTGCCGCAGTCGTACTGGTGGTGAAGGCAGGTGCATAAGCTATGCCGCAGTCGTACTGGAGGTGACAGCAAGTGCATAAGCTATGCCGCAGTTGTACTGGTGGTGACAGCAGGTGTATAAGCTGTGCCGCAGTCGCATTGGTGATGACCGCAGATGCATAAGCTGTGCCGCAGTCGTACTGGTGGTGACAGAAAGTGCATAAGCTATACCGCAGTTGTACTGGAGGTGACAGCAGGTGCATAAGCTGTGCCGCAGTCGTACTGATGGTGACAGCAGGTGCATAAGCCGTGCCGCAGTCGTACTGGTGGTGACAGCAGGTGCAAAAGCTGTTCCGCGGTCATACTGGTGGTGACAGCACGTGCAAAAGCTGAGCCGCAGCCGTACTGGTGGTGACAGCAGGTGCATAAACTGTGCCGCAGTCGTACTGGTGGTGACAGCAGGTGCAAAAGCTGTGCCGCAGTCGACTGGTGGTGACAGCAAGTGCAAACTTGTCCCGCAGTGTTACTGGTGGTGAAAGCAGGTGCATAAGCTGTGCCGCAGTAGTACTGGTGGTGACAGCAGGTGCAAAACCTGTGCCGCATTCGTACTGGTGGTGACAGCAGGTGCATAAGCTGTGCCGCAGACGTACTGGTGTCGACAGCAAGTGCATAAACTGTGCCGCAGTCGTACTCTTGGTGACAGCAAGTGCAAAAGCTGTGCCACAGTTGTACTGGTGGTGACAGCAAGTGAAAAAGCTGTGCCACAGTTGTTCTTGTGGTGACACCATGTGCAAAAGCTGTGTCGCAGTCGTACTGGTGGTGACACCAAGTGCATAAGCTTTGCCGCAGTCGTACTTGTGGTGACAGCAAGTGCAGAAGGTGTGCCACAGTTGTACTGGTGGTGTCAGCAAGTACAAAATCTGTGCCACAGTCGAACTGGTGGTGACAGCAAGTGCAAAAGCTGTGCCACAGTTGTACTGGTGGTTACAGCAAGTGCAAAAGCTGTGCCGCAGTCCTACTGGTGGTGACAGCAGGTAAATAAGCTGTGCCACATTCGTACTGGAGGTGACAGCAAGTGCAATAGCTGTGCCACAGTTGTACTGGTGGTGACAGCAAGTGCAAGAGCTGTGCCGCAGTTGTACTGGTGGAGACAGCAAGTGCAAAAGCTGTGCCGCAGTTGTGCTGGTGGTGAGAGCAAGTGCATAAGCTGTGCCGCGGTCGTACTGGTGGTGACGGCAGGTGCATAAGCTGTGCCACAGTTGTACTGGTGGTGACAGCAGGTGCATAAGCTGTGCCACAGTTGTACTGGTGGTGACAGCAAGTGCAAAAGCTGTGCCACAGTTGTACTGGTGGTGACAGCAGCTGCATAAGCTGTGCCACAGTCGTACTGGTGGTGACAGCAAGTGCAAAGGCTGTGCCGCATTTGTACTGGTGGTGACAGCAAGTGCAAAAGCTGTGCCGCAGTTGTACTGGTGGTGGCAGCAAGTGCATAAGCTGTGCCGCAGTCGTACTGGTGGAGACAGCAAGTGCATAAGCTGTGCCGCAGTCGTACTGGTGGTGACACCAGGTGCAAAAGCTGTGCCACAGTCCTACTGGCGGTGACACCAAGTGCAAAAGCTGTGCCACAGTCTTACTGGTGGTGACACCAAGTGCAAAAGCTGTGCCACAGTCGTACTGGCGGTGACACCAGGTCAGAAGCTGCAGCCGCAGTCGTACTGTTGGTGACACCAGGTGCAAAAGCGGTGCCGCAGACGTACTGGCGGTGACACCAAGTTCAAAAGCTGTGCCGCAGTCGTACTGGTGGTGAAACCAGGTGCAAATGCTGTGCCACAGCAGTACTGGTGGTGACAGCAAGTGAAAAAGCTGTGCCACAGTCGTACTGATGGTGACAGCAAGTGCAAAGCTGTGCCACAGATGTACTGGTGGTGACAGCAGGTGCATAAACTGTGCCGCAGTCGTACTGGTGGTGACAGCAAGTTTAAAGCTATGCCACAGTCGTACTGGTGGTGACAGCAAGTGCAAAAGATGTGCCGCAGTCGTACTGGTGGTGACAGCAAGTGCAAAAGATGTGCCGCAGTCGTACTGGTGGTGACAGCAAGTGCAAAAGATGTGCCGCAGTCGTACTGGTGGTGACAGCAAGTGCATAAGCTGAGCCGCAGTCGTACTGGTGGTGACAGCAAGTGCATAAGCTGTGCCGCAGTCGTACTGTTGGTGACAGCAAGTGCAAAAGATGTGCCGCAGTCGTACTGGTGGTGACAGCAAGTGCATAAGCTGAGCCGCAGTCGTACTGGTGGTGACAGCAGGTGCAAAAACTGTGCCGCAGACGTACTGGCGGTGACAGCTAGCGCAAAAGCTATGCCGCAGTCGTACTGGTGGTGACAGCAAGTGCAAAGGTGTGCCGCAGTCGTACTGGTGGTGACAGCAAGTGCATAAGCTGAGCCGCAGTCGTACTGGTGGTGACAGCAAGTGCATAAGCTGTGCCGCAGTCGTACTGTTGGTGACAGCAGGTGCAAAAGCTGTGCCGCAGTCGTACTGGTGGTGACAGCAAGTGCAAACTTGTCCCGCAGTGGTACTGGGGGTGACAGCAGGTGCATAAGCTGTGCCGCAGTCGTACTGGTGGTGACAGCAGGAGCAAAACCTGTGCCGCATTCGTACTGGTGGTGACAGCATGTGCATAAGCTGTGCCGCAGACGTACTGGTGTCGACAGCAAGTGCATAAACTGTGCCGCAGTCGTACTCTTGGTGACAGCAAGTGCAAAAGCTGTGCCACAGTTGTACTGGTGGTGACAGCAAGTGCAAAAGCTGTGCCACAGTTGTACTTGCGGTGACACCATCTGCAAAAGCTGTGTCGCAGTCGTACTGGTGGTGACACCAAGTGCATAAGCTTTGCCGCAGTCGTACTTGTGGTGACAGCAAGTGCAGAAGGTGTGCCACAGTTGCACTGGTGGTGTCAGCAAGTACAAAATCTGTGCCACAGTCGAACTGGTGGTGACAGCAAGTGCAAAAGCTGTGCCACAGTTGTACTGGTGGTGACAGCAAGTGCAAAAGCTGTGCCGCAGTCCTACTGGTGGTGACAGCAGGTAAATAAGCTGTGCCACATTCGTACTGGAGGTGACAGCAAGTGCAAAAGCTGTGCCACAGTTGTACTGGTGGTGACAGCAAGTGCAAAAGCTGTGCCGCAGTTGTACTGGTGGTGAGAGCAAGTGCATAAGCTGTGCCGCGGTCGTACTGGTGGTGACAGCAAGTATATAAACTGTGCCGCAGTCGTACTGGTGGTGACAGCAAGTGCATAAGCTGCGCCTCAGTTGTACTGGTGGTGACAGCAAGTATATAAGCTGTGCCACAATTCTACTGGTGGTGACAGCAGGTGCAAAACTGTGCCACAGTTGTACTGGTGGTGACAGCAAGTGCATAAGCTGTGCCGCAGTCGCACAGGTGGTGACAGCATATGCATAAGCTGTGCTGGAGTCGTACTGGTGGTGACAGCAAGTGCATAAGCTGTGCCGCAGTCGTACAGGTGGTGACAGCTGGTGCAAAAGCGGTGCCACAGTCATACTGGCGGTGACAGCAAGTGCAAAAGCTGTGCCGCAGTCGTACTGGCGGCCACAGCAAGTGCAAAAGCTGTGCCGCAGTCGTACTGGTGGTGACAGCAAGTGCAAAAGCTTTGCCGCAGTCGTACTGGCGGTGACAGCAAGAGCAAAAGCTGTGCCGCAGTCGTACTGGTGGTGACAGCAAGTGCAAATGCTGTGCCGCAGTCGTACTGGTGTTGACTGAATGTGCAAAAGCTGTGCGGCAGTCGTACTGGCGGTGACACCAATTTCAAAAGCTGTGCCGCAGTCGTACTGGTGGTGACACCAGGTGCAAAAGCTGTGCCGCAGTCGTACTGGTGGTGACAGCAAGTGCATAAGCTGTGCCGCAGTCGTACTGGCGGTGACAGCAAGTATATAAGCTGTGCCACAATTGTACTGGTGGTGACAGCAGGTGCAAAGCGGTGCCACAGTCATACTGGCGGCCACAGCAAGTGCAAAAGCTGTGCCTTAATCGTACTGGTGGTGACAGCAAGTGCAAAAGCTTTGCCGCAGTCGTACTGGCGGTGACAGCAAGTGCAAAAGCTGTGCCGCAGTCGTACTGGTAGTGACACCAATTTCAAAAGCTGTGCCGCAGTCGTACTGGCGGTGACACCAGGTGCAAGAGCTGTGCACAGTCGTACTGGTGGTGACAGCATGTGCATAGGCTGTGCCGCAGTCGTACTGGTGGTGACAGCATGTGCATAGGCTGTGCCGCAGTCGTACTGGCGGTGACACCAGGTGCAAAAGCTCTGCCGCAGTCGTACTGGTGGTGACACCAGGTGCAAAAGCTGTGCCACAGTCGTACTGGCGGTGACACCAAGTGCAAAAGCTGTGCCACAGTCGTACTGGTGGTGACACCAAGTGCAAAAGCTGTGCCACAGACGTATGGCGGTGACACCGGGTCAGAAGCTGCAGCCGCAGTCGTACTGTTGGTGAAACCAGGTGCAAAAGCTGTGCCGTAGACGTACAGGCGGTGACACCAAGTTCAAATGCTGTGCCGCAGTCGAACTGGTGGTGAAACCAGGTGCAAATGCTGTGCCACAGTCGTACTGGTGGTGACAGCAATTGAAAAAGCTGTGCCACAGTCGAAATGGTGGTGACAGCAAGTGCAAAGCTGTGCCACAGTTGTACTGGTGGTGACAGCAGGTGCATAAGCTGTGCCGCAGTCGTACTGGTGGTGACAGCAAGTGCAAAGCTGTGCCACAGTTGTACTGGTGGTGACAGCAGGTGCAAAAGCTGTGCCGCAGTCGTACTGGCGGTGACAAGTAGTGCAAAAGCAGTGCCGCAGTCGTACTGGTGGTGACAGCAAGTGCAAAAGATGTGCCGCAGTCGTACTGGTGGTGACAGCAAGTGCATAAGCTGAGCCGCAGTCGTACTGGTGGTGACATCAAGTGCATAAGCTGTGCCGCAGTCGTACTTTTGGTGACAGCAAGTGCATAAGCTGTGCCGCAGTCTTACTGGTGGTGACAGCAAGTGCATAAGCTGTGCCGCAGTCGTACAGGTGGTGACAGCAGGTGCATAAGCAGTGCCGGAGTCGTACTGGTGGTGACAGCAAGTGCATAAGCTGTGCCGCAGTCGTACTGGTGGTGACAGCTGGTGCAGAAGCGGTGCCACAGTCGTACTGGCGGTGACAGCAAGTGCAAAAGCTGTGCCGCAGTCGTACTGGCGGCGACAGCAAGTGCAAAAGCTGTGCCGCAGTCATACTGGCGGCGACAGCAAGTTCAAAAGCTGTGCCGCAGTCGTATTGGTGGTGACACCAGGTGCAAAAGCTGTGCCGCAGTCGTACTGGTGGTGACAGCAGTTTCAAAAGCTGTGCCGCAGTCGTACTGGCGGTGACACCAATTTCAAAAGCTGTGCCGCAGTCGTATTGGTGGTGACACCAGGTGCAAAAGCTGTGCCGCAGTCGTACTGGTGGTGACACCAGGTGCAAAAGCTGTGCCACAGTCGTACTAGTGGTGACAGCAAGTGCAAAGCTGTGCCACAGTCGTACTGGTGGTGACAGCAAGTGTAAAAGCTGTGCCGCAGTCGTAATGGCGGTGACAGCAAGTGCAAAGCTGTGCCACAGTCGTACTAGTGGTGACAGCAAGTGCAAAAGCTGTGCCCCAGTCGTACTGGTGGTGACAGCAAGTGCATAAGCTGTGCCGCAGTCGTACTGGTGGTGACAGCAAGTGCAAAAGCTGTGCCGCAGTCGTACTGGTGGTGACAGCAAGTGCAAAAGCTGTGCCGCAGTCGTACTGGCGGTGACAGCAAGTGCAAAAGCTGTGCCGCAGTCGTACTAGTGGTGACAGCACGTGCAAAGCTGTGACAGCAGGTGAAATAGCTCAGCCGTAGTCGTACTGGTGGTGACAGCAGGTGCAGAAGCTGTGCCACAGTTGTACTGGTGGTGACAGCAAGTGCATATGCTATGCCGCAGTCGTACTGGTGGTGACAGCAAGTGCATAAGCTGTGCCGCACTTGTACTGGCGGTGACAGCAGGTGCATAAGCTGTGCCGCAGTCGTACTGGTGGTGACAGCAAGTGCAGAAGCTGTGCCGCAGCCGTACTGGTGGTGACAGCAAGTGCATAAGCTATGCCGCATTTGTACTGGTGGTGACAGCAGGTGCATAAGCTGTGCCGCAGTCATACTGGTGGTGACAGCAAGTGCATAAGCTATGCCGCATTTGTACTGGTGGTGACAGCAGGTGCATTAGCTGTGCCGCAGTCATACTGGTGGTGACAGCAGGTGCAGAAGCTGTGCCACAGTTGTACTGGTGGTGACAGCAGGTGAATCAGCTGTGCCGCAGTCTTACTGGTGGTGACAGCAAGTGCAAAGCTGTGCCACAGTCGTACGAGTGGTGACAGCAAGTGCAAAGCTGTGCCAGAGTCGTATTGGTGGTGACAGCAAGTGCATAAGCTATGCCGCAGTCATACTGGTGGTGACAGCGGGTGCATAAGCTGTGCCGCAGTCTTACTGGTGGTGACAGCAATTGCAATGCAGTGCCACAGTCGTATTGGTGGTGACAGCAAGTGCAAAGCTGTGCCACAGTCGTACTAGTGGTGACAGCAAGCGCAAAAGCTGTGCCGCAGTCGTACTGGTGGTGACAGCAAGTGCAAAAGTGGTGCCGCAGTCGTACTGGTGGTGACAGCAAGTGCATAAGCTGTGCCGCAGACGTACTGGTGGTGACAGCAGGTGCAAATGCGGTGCCGCAGTCGTACTGGTGGTGACACCAAGTGCGTAAGCTGTGCCGCAGTCTTACTGGTTGTGACAGCAGGTGCAGAAGCTGTGCCACAGTTGTACTGGTGGTGACAGCAGGTGCATAGGCTGTGCCACAGTCGAACTGGCGGGGACACCAAGTGCATAAGCTTTGCCGCAGTCGTACTGGTGGTGACGCCAAGTGCATAAGCTGTGCCGCGGTCGTACTGGTGGTGACAGCAAGTGCAAAAGCTGTGCCACAGTTGTACTGTAGGTGACAATAGGTGCAAAAGCTGTACCACAGTCGTACGGGCGGTGACACCAAGTGGTGGTAACAGCAGGTGCATAAGCTGTGCCGCAGTCGTACTGGTGGTGACAGCAAGTGCATAAGCTATGCCGCAGTCGTACTGGTGGTGACAGCAGGTGCATAAGCTGTGCCGCGGTCTTACTGGTGGTGACAGCAAGTGCAAAAGCTGTGCCACAGTTGTACTGGTGGTGACAGCAGGTGCAGAAGCTGTGCCACAAGTGTACTGGCGGTGACACCAATTGCATAATCTGTGCTGCAGTCTTATTGGTGGTGACACCATGTGCATAAGCTGTGCCGCAGTCGTACTGGTGGTGACACCAAGTGCATAAGCTGTGCCGCTGTCGTACTGGTGGTGACAGCAAGTGCATAAGCTGTGCCGCAGTCGTACTGGTGGTGACAGCAAGTGCAAAAGCTGTGCCGCAGTCGTACTGGTGGTGAAGGCAGGTGCATAAGCTATGCCGCAGTCGTACTGGAGGTGACAGCAAGTGCATAAGCTATGCCGCAGTTGTACTGGTGGTGACAGCAGGTGTATAAGCTGTGCCGCAGTCGCATTGGTGATGACCGCAGATGCATAAGCTGTGCCGCAGTCGTACTGGTGGTGACAGAAAGTGCATAAGCTATACCGCAGTTGTACTGGAGGTGACAGCAGGTGCATAAGCTGTGCCGCAGTCGTACTGATGGTGACAGCAGGTGCATAAGCCGTGCCGCAGTCGTACTGGTGGTGACAGCAGGTGCAAAAGCTGTTCCGCGGTCATACTGGTGGTGACAGCACGTGCAAAAGCTGAGCCGCAGCCGTACTGGTGGTGACAGCAGGTGCATAAACTGTGCCGCAGTCGTACTGGTGGTGACAGCAGGTGCAAAAGCTGTGCCGCAGTCGACTGGTGGTGACAGCAAGTGCAAACTTGTCCCGCAGTGTTACTGGTGGTGAAAGCAGGTGCATAAGCTGTGCCGCAGTAGTACTGGTGGTGACAGGAGGTGCAAAACCTGTGCCGCATTCGTACTGGTGGTGACAGCAGGTGCATAAGCTGTGACGCAGACGTACTGGTGTCGACAGCAAGTGCATAAACTGTGCCGCAGTCGTACTCTTGGTGACAGCAAGTGCAAAAGCTGTGCCACAGTTGTACTGGTGGTGACAGCAAGTGAAAAAGCTGTGCCACAGTTGTTCTTGTGGTGACACCATGTGCAAAAGCTGTGTCGCAGTCGTACTGGTGGTGACACCAAGTGCATAAGCTTTGCCGCAGTCGTACTTGTGGTGACAGCAAGTGCAGAAGGTGTGCCACAGTTGTACTGGTGGTGTCAGCAAGTACAAAATCTGTGCCACAGTCGAACTGGTGGTGACAGCAAGTGCAAAAGCTGTGCCACAGTTGTACTGGTGGTTACAGCAAGTGCAAAAGCTGTGCCGCAGTCCTACTGGTGGTGACAGCAGGTAAATAAGCTGTGCCACATTCGTACTGGAGGTGACAGCAAGTGCAATAGCTGTGCCACAGTTGTACTGGTGGTGACAGCAAGTGCAAGAGCTGTGCCGCAGTTGTACTGGTGGAGACAGCAAGTGCAAAAGCTGTGCCGCAGTTGTGCTGGTGGTGAGAGCAAGTGCATAAGCTGTGCCGCGGTCGTACTGGTGGTGACGGCAGGTGCATAAGCTGTGCCACAGTTGTACTGGTGGTGACAGCAGGTGCATAAGCTGTGCCACAGTTGTACTGGTGGTGACAGCAAGTGCAAAAGCTGTGCCACAGTTGTACTGGTGGTGACAGCAGCTGCATAAGCTGTGCCACAGTCGTACTGGTGGTGACAGCAAGTGCAAAGGCTGTGCCGCATTTGTACTGGTGGTGACAGCAAGTGCAAAAGCTGTGCCGCAGTTGTACTGGTGGTGGCAGCAAGTGCATAAGCTGTGCCGCAGTCGTACTGGTGGAGACAGCAAGTGCATAAGCTGTGCCGCAGTCGTACTGGTGGTGACACCAGGTGCAAAAGCTGTGCCACAGTCCTACTGGCGGTGACACCAAGTGCAAAAGCTGTGCCACAGTCTTACTGGTGGTGACACCAAGTGCAAAAGCTGTGCCACAGTCGTACTGGCGGTGACACCAGGTCAGAAGCTGCAGCCGCAGTCGTACTGTTGGTGACACCAGGTGCAAAAGCGGTGCCGCAGACGTACTGGCGGTGACACCAAGTTCAAAAGCTGTGCCGCAGTCGTACTGGTGGTGAAACCAGGTGCAAATGCTGTGCCACAGCAGTACTGGTGGTGACAGCAAGTGAAAAAGCTGTGCCACAGTCGTACTGGTGGTGACAGCAAGTGCAAAGCTGTGCCACAGATGTACTGGTGGTGACAGCAGGTGCATAAACTGTCCCGCAGTCGTACTGGTGGTGACAGCAAGTTTAAAGCTATGCCACAGTCGTACTGGTGGTGACAGCAAGTGCAAAAGATGTGCCGCAGTCGTACTGGTGGTGACAGCAAGTGCAAAAGATGTGCCGCAGTCGTACTGGTGGTGACAGCAAGTGCAAAAGATGTGCCGCAGTCGTACTGGTGGTGACAGCAAGTGCATAAGCTGAGCCGCAGTCGTACTGGTGGTGACAGCAAGTGCATAAGCTGTGCCGCAGTCGTACTGTTGGTGACAGCAAGTGCAAAAGATGTGCCGCAGTCGTACTGGTGGTGACAGCAAGTGCATAAGCTGAGCCGCAGTCGTACTGGTGGTGACAGCAGGTGCAAAAACTGTGCCGCAGACGTACTGGCGGTGACAGCAAGCGCAAAAGCTATGCCGCAGTCGTACTGGTGGTGACAGCAAGTGCAAAGGTGTGCCGCAGTCGTACTGGTGGTGACAGCAAGTGCATAAGCTGAGCCGCAGTCGTACTGGTGGTGACAGCAAGTGCATAAGCTGTGCCGCAGTCGTACTGTTGGTGACAGCAGGTGCAAAAGCTGTGCCGCAGTCGTACTGGTGGTGACAGCAAGTGCAAACTTGTCCCGCAGTGGTACTGGGGGTGACAGCAGGTGCATAAGCTGTGCCGCAGTCGTACTGGTGGTGACAGCAGGAGCAAAACCTGTGCCGCATTCGTACTGGTGGTGACAGCATGTGCATAAGCTGTGCCGCAGACGTACTGGTGTCGACAGCAAGTGCATAAACTGTGCCGCAGTCGTACTCTTGGTGACAGCAAGTGCAAAAGCTGTGCCACAGTTGTACTGGTGGTGACAGCAAGTGCAAAAGCTGTGCCACAGTTGTACTTGCGGTGACACCATCTGCAAAAGCTGTGTCGCAGTCGTACTGGTGGTGACACCAAGTGCATAAGCTTTGCCGCAGTCGTACTTGTGGTGACAGCAAGTGCAGAAGGTGTGCCACAGTTGCACTGGTGGTGTCAGCAAGTACAAAATCTGTGCCACAGTCGAACTGGTGGTGACAGCAAGTGCAAAAGCTGTGCCACAGTTGTACTGGTGGTGACAGCAAGTGCAAAAGCTGTGCCGCAGTCCTACTGGTGGTGACAGCAGGTAAATAAGCTGTGCCACATTCGTACTGGAGGTGACAGCAAGTGCAAAAGCTGTGCCACAGTTGTACTGGTGGTGACAGCAAGTGCAAAAGCTGTGCCGCAGTTGTACTGGTGGTGAGAGCAAGTGCATAAGCTGTGCCGCGGTCGTACTGGTGGTGACAGCAAGTATATAAACTGTGCCGCAGTCGTACTGGTGGTGACAGCAAGTGCATAAGCTGCGCCGCAGTTGTACTGGTGGTGACAGCAAGTATATAAGCTGTGCCACAATTCTACTGGTGGTGACAGCAGGTGCAAAACTGTGCCACAGTTGTACTGGTGGTGACAGCAAGTGCATAAGCTGTGCCGCAGTCGCACAGGTGGTGACAGCATATGCATAAGCTGTGCTGGAGTCGTACTGGTGGTGACAGCAAGTGCATAAGCTGTGCCGCAGTCGTACAGGTGGTGACAGCTGGTGCAAAAGCGGTGCCACAGTCATACTGACGGTGACAGCAAGTGCAAAAGCTGTGCCGCAGTCGTACTGGCGGCCACAGCAAGTGCAAAAGCTGTGCCGCAGTCGTACTGGTGGTGACAGCAAGTGCAAAAGCTTTGCCGCAGTCGTACTGGCGGTGACAGCAAGAGCAAAAGCTGTGCCGCAGTCGTACTGGTGGTGACAGCAAGTGCAAAAGCTGTGCCGCAGTCGTACTGGTGTTGACTGAATGTGCAAAAGCTGTGCGGCAGTCGTACTGGCGGTGACACCAATTTCAAAAGCTGTGCCGCAGTCGTACTGGTGGTGACACCAGGTGAAAAAGCTGTGCCGCAGTCGTACTGGTGGTGACAGCAAGTGCATAAGCTGTGCCGCAGTCGTACTGGCGGTGACAGCAAGTATATAAGCTGTGCCACAATTGTACTGGTGGTGACAGCAGGTGCAAAGCGGTGCCACAGTCATACTGGCGGCCACAGCAAGTGCAAAAGCTGTGCCTTAATCGTACTGGTGGTGACAGCAAGTGCAAAAGCTTTGCCGCAGTCGTACTGGCGGTGACAGCAAGTGCAAAAGCTGTGCCGCAGTCGTACTGGTAGTGACACCAATTTCAAAAGCTGTGCCGCAGTCGTACTGGCGGTGACACCAGGTGCAAGAGCTGTGCACAGTCGTACTGGTGGTGACAGCATGTGCATAGGCTGTGCCGCAGTCGTACTGGTGGTGACAGCATGTGCATAGGCTGTGCCGCAGTCGTACTGGCGGTGACACCAGGTGCAAAAGCTCTGCCGCAGTCGTACTGGTGGTGACACCAGGTGCAAAAGCTGTGCCACAGTCGTACTGGCGGTGACACCAAGTGCAAAAGCTGTGCCACAGTCGTACTGGTGGTGAGACCAAGTGCAAAAGCTGTGCCACAGACGTATGGCGGTGACACCGGGTCAGAAGCTGCAGCCGCAGTCGTACTGTTGGTGAAACCAGGTGCAAAAGCTGTGCCGTAGACGTACAGGCGGTGACACCAAGTTCAAATGCTGTGCCGCAGTCGAACTGGTGGTGAAACCAGGTGCAAATGCTGTGCCACAGTCGTACTGGTGGTGACAGCAATTGAAAAAGCTGTGCCACAGTCGAAATGGTGGTGACAGCAAGTGCAAAGCTGTGCCACAGTTGTACTGGTGGTGACAGCAGGTGCATAAGCTGTGCCGCAGTCGTACTGGTGGTGACAGCAAGTGCAAAGCTGTGCCACAGTTGTACTGGTGGTGACAGCAGGTGCAAAAGCTGTGCCGCAGTCGTACTGGCGGTGACAAGTAGTGCAAAAGCAGTGCCGCAGTCGTACTGGTGGTGACAGCAAGTGCAAAAGATGTGCCGCAGTCGTACTGGTGGTGACAGCAAGTGCATAAGCTGATCCGCAGTCGTACTGGTGGTGACAGCAAGTGCATAAGCTGTGCCGCAGTCGTACTTTTGGTGACAGCAAGTGCATAAGCTGTGCCGCAGTCTTACTGGTGGTGACAGCAGGTGCAGAAGCTGTGCCACAGTTGTAATGGTGGTGACAGCAGGTGCATAGGCTGTGCAACAGTCGTACTGGTGGTGACAGCAAGTGAAAAGCTGTGCCACAGTTGTAATGGTGGTGACAGCAGGTGCAGAAGCTGTGCAACAGTTGTACTGGCGGGGACACCAGGTGCCTAAGCTGTGCCGCAGTCGTACTGGTGGTGACAGCAAGTGTATAAGCTGTGCCGCAGTCGTACTGGCGGTGACAGCAAGTATATAAGCTGTGCCACAATTGTACTGGTGGTGACAGCAGGTGCAAAACTGTGCCACAGTTGTACTGGTGGTGACAGCAAGTGCATAAGCTGTGCCGCAGTCGTACAGGTGGTGACAGCATGTGCATAAGCTGTGCCTTAGTCGTACTGGCGGTGAAACCAAAAGCAAGAGCTGTGCCAGAGTCGTACTGGCGGTGACAGCAAGTATATAAGCTGTGCCACAATTGTACAGGTGGTGACAGCAGGTGCAAAACTGTGCCACAGTTATACTGGCGGTGACAGCAAGTGCATAAGCTGTGCCGCAGTCGTACAGGTGGTGACAGCAGGTGCATAAGCTGTGCCGGAGTCGTACTGGTGGTGACAGCAAGAGCATAAGCTGTGCCGCAGTCGTACTGGTGGTGACAGCTGGTGCAGAAGCGGTGCCACAGTCGTACTGGCGGTGACAGCAACTGCAAAAGCTGTGCCGCAGTCGTGCTGGTGGCGACAGCAAGTGCAAAAGCTGTGCCGCAGTCGTACTGGTGGTGACAGCAAGTGCAAAAGCTTTTCCGCAGTAGTACTGGCGGTGACAGCAAGTGCAAAAGCTGTGCCGCAGTCGTACTGGTGGTGACAGCAAGTGCAAAAGCTTTGCCGCAGTCGTACTGGCGGTGACAGCAAGTGCAAAAGCTGTGTCGCAGTCGTACTGGTGGTGACTGAATGTGCAAAAGCTGTGCGGCAGTCGTACTGTTGGTGACAGCAGTTGCAAAAGCTGTGCCGCAGTCGTACTGGCGGTGACACCAATTTCAAAAGCTGTGCCGCAGTCGTAATGGCGGTGACAGCAAGTGAAGAAGCTCAGCCGCAGTCGTACTGGTGGTGACAGCACGGGAAAAAGCTGTGCCGCAGTCGTACTGGTGGTGACAGCAGGTGAAAAAGCTCAGCCGCAGTTGTACTGGTGGTGACAAGCAGGTGAAAAAGCTGTGCCGCAGTTGTACTGGTGGTGACAGCAAGTGAAAAAGCTGTGCCGCAGTTGTACTGGTGGTGACAGCAAGTGAAAAAGCTGTGCCGCAGTTGTACTGGTGGTGGCAGCACGTGAAAAAGCTCAGCCGCAGTCGTACTGGTGGTGACAGCAGGTGAAAAAGCTCAGCCGCAGTTGTACTGGTGGTGACAGCACGTGAAAAAGCTGTGCCGCAGTCGTACTGGTGGTGACAGCAAGTGCAAATCTGTGCCGCAGTCGTACTGGTGGTGACAGCAAGTGCCAAAGCTGTGCCGCAGTCGTACTGGTGGTGACAGCAAGTGCAATAGCTGTGCCGCAGTCGTACTGGAGGTGACAGCAAGTGTAAAAGCTGTGCCACAGTCGTACTGGTGGTGACGGCAGGTGCAAAAGCTGTGCCGCAGTCATACTGGTGGTGACAGCACGTGCAAAGCTGTGACAGCAGGTGAAAAAGCTCAGCCGCAGTCGTACTGGTGGTGACAGCAAGTGCAAAGCTGTGCCACAGTCGTACTGGTGGTGACAGCAAGTGCATAAGCTGTGCCACAGTTGTACTGGTGGTGACAGCAGGTGCAGAAGCTGTGCCACAGTCGTACTGGCGGTGACACCAATTGAATAATCTGTGCTGCAGTCTTATTGGTGGTGACACCATGTGCATAAGCTGTGCCGCAGTCGTACTGGTGGTGACACCAAGTGCATAAGCTGTGCCGCTGTCGTACTGGTGGTGAAAGCAAGTGCATAAGCTGTTCCGCAGTCGTACTGGTGGTGACAGCAAGTGCAAAAGCTGTGCCGCAGTCGTACTGGTGGTGAAGGCAGGTGCATAAGCTGTGCCGCAGTCGTACTGGAGGTGACGGCAAGTGCATAAGCTATGCCGCAGTTGTACTGATGGTGACAGCAGGTGCATAAGCTGTGCCAGAGTCGTACCGATGGTGACAGCAGGTGCATAAGCCGTGCAGCAGTCGTACTGGTGGTGACAGCAGGTGCAAAAGCTGTGCCGCAGTCATACTGGTGGTGACAGCACGTGCAATAGCTGAGCCGCAGCCGTACTGGTGGTGACAGCAGGTGCATAAACTGTGCCGCAGTCGTACTGGTGGTGACAGCAGGTGCAAAAGCTGTGCCGCAGTCGTACTGGTGGTGACAGCAAGTGCAAACCTGTCCCGCAGTGGTACTGGTGGTGACAGCATGTGCATAAGCTGTGTCGCAGTCGTACTGGTGGTGACAGCAGGTGCAAAAGCTACGCCGCATTCGTACTGGTGGTGACAGCAGGAGCATAAGCTGAGCCGCAGTCGTACTGGTGTCGACAGCAAGTGCATAAACTGTGCCGCAGTCGTACTCTTGGTGTCAGCAAGTGCAAAAGCTGTGCCACAGTTGTACTGGTGGTGACAGCAAGTGCAAAAGCTGTGCCACAGTTGTACTTGTGGTGACACCATGTGCAAAAGCTGTGTCGCAGTCGTACTGGTGGTGACACCAAGTGCATAAACTGTGCCGCAGTCGTACTTGTGGTGACAGCAAGTGCAGAAGGTGTGCCACAGTTGTACTGGTGGTGATAGCAAGTACAAAATCTGTGCCACAGTCGTACTGGTGGTGACAGCAAGTGCAAAAGCTGTGCCACAGTTGTACTGGTGGTGACAGCAAGTGCAAAAGCTGTGCCGCAGTCCTACTGGTGGTGACAGCAGGTAAATATGCTGTGCCAAATTCGTACTGGTGGTGACAACATGTGCAAAAGCTGTGCCACAGTTGTACTGGTGGTGACAGCAAGTGCAACAGCTGTGCCGCAGTTGTACTGGTGGAGACAGCAGGTGCAAAAGCTGTGCCGCAGTCGTACTGGTGGTGAGAGCAAGTGCATAAGCTGTGCCGCGGTCGTACTGGTGGTGACGGCAGGTGCATAAGCTGTGCCACAGTTGTACTGGTGGTGACAGCAGGTGCATAAGCTGTGCCACAGTTGTACTGGTGGTGACAGCAAGTGCAAAAGCTGTGCCACAGTTGTACTGGTGGTGACAGCAAGTGCAAAAGCTGTGCCACAGTTGTACTGGTGGTAACAGCAAGTGCAAAAGCTGTGCCGCAGTTGTACTGGTGGAGACAGCAAGTGCAAAAGCTGTGCCGCAGTTGTACTGGTGGTGAGAGCAAGTGCATAAGCTGTACCGCGGTCGTACTGGTGGTGACGGTAGGTGCATAAGCTGTGCCACAGTTGTACTGGTGGTGACAGCAGGTGCATAAGCTGTGCCACAGTTGTACTGGTGGTGACAGCAAGTGCAAAAGCTGTGCCACAGTTGTACTGGTGGTGACAGCAGCTGCATAAGCTGTGCCACAGTCGTACTGGTGGTGACAGCAAGTGCAAAGGCTGTGCCGCATTTGTACTCGTGGTGACAGCAAGTGCAAAAGCTGTGCCGCAGTTGTACTGGTGGTGACAGCAAGTGCATAAGCTGTGCCGCAGTCGTACTGGTGGTGACAGCAAGTGCATAAGCTGTGCCGCAATCGTACTGGTAGTGACACCAGGTGCAAAAGCTGTGCCACAGTCGTACTGGCGGTGACACCAAGTGCAAAAGCTGTGCCACAGTCGTACTGGTGGTGACACCAAGTGCAAAAGCTGTGCCACAGTCGTACTGGCGGTGACACCAGGTCAGAAGCTACTGCCGCAGTCGTACTCTTGGTGACGCCAGTTGCAAAAGCTGTGCCGCAGACGTACTGGCGGTGACACCAAGTTCAAAAGCTGTGCCGCAGTCGTACTGGTGGTGAAACCAGGTGCAAATGCTGTGCCACAGTAGTACTGGTGGTGACAGCAAGTAAAAAAGCTGTGCCACAGTCGTACTGGTGGTGACAGCAAGTGCAAAGCTGTGCCACAGTTGTACTGGTGGTGACAGCAGGTGCATAAGCTGTGCCGCAGTCGTACTGGTGGTGACAGCAAGTTTAAAGCTGTGCCACAGTTGTACTGGTGGTGACAGCAGGTGCAAAAGCTGTGCCGCAGACGTACTGGCGGTGACAGCAAGTGCAAAAGCTGTGCCGCAGTCGTACTGGTGGTGACAGCAAGTGCAATGGATGTGCCGCAGTCGTACTGGTGGTGACTGCAAGTGCATAAGCTGAGCAGCATTCGTACTGGTGGTGACAGCAAGTGCATAAGTTGTGCCGCAGTCGTACTGTTGGTGACAGCAGGTGCAAAAGCTGTGCCGCAGTCGTACTGGTGGTGACAGCAAGTGCAAAGCTGTGCCACAGTTGTACTGGTGGTGACAGCAGGTGCATAAGCTGTGCCGCAGTCGTACTGGTGGTGACAGCAAGTGCAAAGCTGTGCCACAGCTGTACTGGTGGTGACAGAAAGTGCATAAGCTGTGCCGCAGTCGTACTGGTGGTGGCAGCAAGTATATAAACTGTGCTTCAGTCATACTGGTGGTGACAGCAAGTGCATAAGCTGTGCCGCAGTCGTACTGGTGGTGACAGCAAGTATATAAACTGTGCTTCAGTCATACTGGTGGTGACAGCAAGTGCATAAGCTGTGCCGCAGTCGTACTGGTGGTGGCAGCAAGTATATAAGCTGTGCCACAATTGTACTGGTGGTGACAGCAGGTGCAAAACTGCGCCACAGTTGTACTGGTGGTGACAGCAAGTGCATAAGCTGTGCCGCAGTCGTACAGGTGGTGACAGCAGGTGCATAAGCTGTGCCGGAGTCGTACTGGTGGTGACAGCAAGTGCATAAGCTGTGCCGCAGTCGTACTGGTGGTGACAGCTGGTGCAAAAGCGGTGCCACAGTCGTACTGAGGGTGACAGCAAGTGCAAAAGCTGTGCCGCAGTCGTACTGGCGGCGACAGCAAGTGCAAAAGCTGTGCCGCAATCGTACTGGTGGTGACAGCAAGTGCAAAAGCATTGCCGCAGTTGTACTGGTGGTGACACCAGGTCAGAAGCTGTGCCACAGTCGTACTGGCGGTGACACCAAGTGCAAAAGCTGTGCCACAGTCGTACAGGTGGTGACACCAAGTGCAAAAGTTGTGCCACAGTCGTACTGGCGGTGACACCAGGTCAGAAGCTGCAGCCGCAGTCGTACTGTTGGTGACACCAGGTGCAAAAGCTGTGCCGCAGACGTACTGGCGGTGACACCAAGTTCAAAATCTGTGCCGCAGTCGAACTGGTGGTGAAACCAGGTGCAAATGCTGTGCCACAGCCATACTGGTGGTGACAGCAATTGAAAAAGCTGTGCCACAGTCGTACTGGTGGTGACAGCAAGTGCAAAGCTGTGCCACAGTTGTACTGGTGGTGACAGCAGGTGCATAAGCTGTGCCGCAGTCGTACTGGTGGTGAAGGCAGGTGCATAAGCTGTGCCGCAGTCGTACTGGAGGTGACAGCAAGTGCATAAGCTATGCCGCAGTTGTACTGGTGGTGACAGCAGGTGCATACGCTGTGCCGCAGTCGCATTGGTGATGACCGCAGATGCATAAGCTGTGCCGCAGTCGTACTGGTGGTGACAGCAAGTGCATAAGCTGTGCCGCAGTCGTACTGGTGGTGACAGCATGTGCATAAGCTGTGCCACAGTCGTACTGGTGGTGACATCAAGTGCATAAGCTATACCGCAGTTGTACTGGTGGTGACAGCAAGTGCATAAGCTGTGCCGCAGTCGTATTGGTGGTGACAGCAAGTGCAAAAGCTGAGCCGCAGTTGTACTGGTGGTGACAGCAAGTGCATAAGCTGTGCCGCAGTCGTACTGATGGTGACAGCAGGTGCAAAAGCTGTGCCGCAGTCATACTGGTGGTGACAGCACGGGCAAAAGCTGAGCCGCAGTTGTACTGGTGGTGACAGCAAGTGCATAAGCTGTGCCGCAGTCGTACTGATGGTGACAGCAGGTGCAAAAGCTGTGCCGCAGTCATACTGGTGGTGACAGCACGGGCAAAAGCTGAGCCGCAGCCGTACTGGTGGTGACAGCAGGTGCATAAACTGTGGCGCAGTCGTACTGGTGGTGACAGCAGGTGCAAAAGCTGTGCGCAGTCGTACTGGTGGTGACAGCAAGTGCAAACCTGTCCCGCAGTGGTACTGGTGGTGACAGCAGGTGCATAAGCTGTGCCGCAGTCGTACTGGTGGTGACAGCAGGTGCAAAAGCTGTGCCGCATTCGTACTGGTGGTGACAGCAGGTGCAAAAGCTGTGCGCAGTCGTACTGGTGGTGACAGCAAGTGCAAACCTGTCCCGCAGTGGTACTGGTGGTGACAGCAGGTGCATAGCTGTGCCGCAGTCGTACTGGTGGTGACAGCAGGTGCAAAAGCTGTGCCGCAGTCGTACTGGTGTCGACAGCAAGTGCATAAACTGTGCCGCAGTCGAACTCTTGGTGACAGCAAGTGCAAAAGCTGTGCCACAGTTGT
The DNA here is from genome assembly GCA_946902985.2 of Meconema thalassinum. Taxonomy (NCBI): domain Eukaryota; kingdom Metazoa; phylum Arthropoda; class Insecta; order Orthoptera; family Tettigoniidae; genus Meconema; species Meconema thalassinum. The sequence continues at coordinate 28,673,037 of OX336390.1, forward strand.
ACTGGTGGTGACAGCAAGTACAAAAGCTGTGCCACAGTGTACTTGTGGTGACACCATGTGCAAAAGCTGTGTCACAGTCGTACTGGTGGTGACACCAAGTGCATAAGCTGTGCCGCAGTCGTACTTGTGGTGACATCAAGTGCCGAAGGTGTGCCACAGTTGTACTGGTGGTGACAGCAAGTACAAAATCTGTGCCACAGTCGTACTGGTGGTGACAGCAAGTGCAAAAGCTTTGCCACAGTTGTACTGGTGGTGACAGCTAGTGCAAAAGCTGTGCCGCAGTCCTACTGGTGGTGACAGCAGGTAAATAAGCTGTGCCACATTCGTACTGGTGGTGACAGCAAGTGCAAAAGCTGTGCCACAGTTGTACTGGTGGTGACAGCAAGTGCAAAAGCTGTGCCGCTGTTGTACTGTTGGAGACAGCAAGTGCAAAAGCTGTGCCACAGTCGTACTGGTGGTGACAGCAAGTGCAAAAGCTGTGCCACAGTTGTACTGGTGGTGACAGCAAGTGCAAAAGCTGTGCCGCAGTTGTACTGGTGGAGACAGCAAGTGCAAAAGCTGTGCCGCAGTTGTACTGGTGGTGAGAGTAAGTGCATAAGCTGTGCCGCGGTCGTACTGGTGGTGACAGCAAGTGCAAAAGCTGTGCCACAGTTGTACTGGTGGTGACAGCAAGTGCAAACGCTGTGACGCAGTTGTACTGGTTGAGACAGCAAGTGCAAAAGCTGTGCCGCAGTTGTACTGGTGGTGAGAGCAAGTGCATAAGCTGTGCCGCGGTGGTACTGGTGGTGACGGCAGGTGCATAAGCTGTGCCACAGTTGTACTGGTGGTGACAGCAGGTGCATAAGCTGTGCCACAGTTGTACTGGTGGTGACAGCAAGTGCAAAAGCTGTGCCACAGTTGTACTAGTGGTGACAGCAGCTGCCTAAGCTGTGCCACAGTCGTACTGGTGGTGACAGCAAGTGCAAAGGCTGTGCCGCATTTGTACTCGTGGTGACAGCAAGTGCCAAAGCTGTGCCGCAGTTGTACTGGTGGTGACAGCAAGTGCATAAGCTGTGCCGCAGTCGTACTGGTGGTGACAGCAAGTGCATAAGCTGTGCCGCAGTCGTACTGGTGGTGACACCAGGTGCAAAAACTGTGCCACAGTCGTACTGGCGGTGACACCAAGTGCAAAAGCTGTGCCACAGTCGTACTGGTGGTGACACCAAGTGGAAAAGCTGTGCCACAGTCGTACTGGCGGTGACACCAGGACAGAAGCTGCAGCCGCAGTCTTACTGTTGGTGACACCAGGTGCAAAAGCTGTGCCGCAGACGTACTGGCGGTGACACCAAGTTCAAAAGCTGTGTCGCAGTCGTACTGGTGGTGACCAGGTGCAAATGCTGTGCCACAGTAGTACTGGTGGTGACAGCAAGTAAAAAAGCTGTGGCACAGTCGTACTGGTGGTGACAGCAAGTGCAAAGCTGTGCCACAGTTGTACTGGTGGTGACAGCAGGTGCATAAGCTGTGCCGCAGTCGTACTGGTGGTGAAAGCAAGTTTAAAGCTGTGCCACAGTCGTACTGGTGGTGACAGCAAGTGCATAAGCTGTGCCACAGTTGTACTGGTGGTGACAGCAGGTGCAATAGCTGTGCCGCAGTCGTACTGGAGGTGACAGCAAGTGTAAAAGCTGTGCCACAGTCGTACTGGTGGTGACGGCAGGTGCAAAAGCTGTGCCGCAGTCATACTGGTGGTGACAGCACGTGCAAAGCTGTGACAGCAGGTGAAAAAGCTCAGCCGCAGTCGTACTGGTGGTGACAGCAAGTGCAAAGCTGTGCCACAGTCGTACTGGTGGTGACAGCAAGTGCATAAGCTGTGCCACAGTTGTACTGGTGGTGACAGCAGGTGCAGAAGCTGTGCCACAGTCGTACTGGCGGTGACACCAATTGAATAATCTGTGCTGCAGTCTTATTGGTGGTGACACCATGTGCATAAGCTGTGCCGCAGTCGTACTGGTGGTGACACCAAGTGCATAAGCTGTGCCGCTGTCGTACTGGTGGTGAAAGCAAGTGCATAAGCTGTTCCGCAGTCGTACTGGTGGTGACAGCAAGTGCAAAAGCTGTGCCGCAGTCGTACTGGTGGTGAAGGCAGGTGCATAAGCTGTGCCGCAGTCGTACTGGAGGTGACAGCAAATGCATAAGCTATGCCGCAGTTGTACTGATGGTGACAGCAGGTGCATAAGCTGTGCCAGAGTCGTACCGATGGTGACAGCAGGTGCATAAGCCGTGCAGCAGTCGTACTGGTGGTGACAGCAGGTGCAAAAGCTGTGCCGCAGTCATACTGGTTGTGACAGCACGTGCAATATCTGAGCCGCAGCCGTACTGGTGGTGACAGCAGGTGCATAAACTGTGCCGCAGTCGTACTGGTGGTGACAGCAGGTGCAAAAGCTGTGCCGCAGTCGTATTGGTGGTGACAGCAAGTGCAAACCTGTCCCGCAGTGGTACTGGTGGTGACAGCATGTGCATAAGCTGTGTCGCAGTCGTACTGGTGGTGACAGCAGGTGCAAAAGCTACGCCGCATTCGTACTGGTGGTGACAGCAGGAGCATAAGCTGAGCCGCAGTCGTACTGGTGTCGACAGCAAGTGCATAAACTGTGCCGCAGTCGTACTCTTGGTGACAGCAAGTGCAAAAGCTGTGCCACAGTTGTACTGGTGGTGACAGCAAGTGCAAAAGCTGTGCCACAGTTGTACTTGTGGTGACACCATGTGCAAAAGCTGTGTCGCAGTCGTACTGGTGGTGACACCAAGTGCATAAACTGTGCCGCAGTCGTACTTGTGGTGACAGCAAGTGCAGAAGGTGTGCCACAGTTGTACTGGTGGTGATAGCAAGTACAAAATCTGTGCCACAGTCGTACTGGTGGTGACAGCAAGTGCAAAAGCTGTGCCACAGTTGTACTGGTGGTGACAGCAAGTGCAAAAGCTGTGCCGCAGTCCTACTGGTGGTGACAGCAGGTAAATATGCTGTGCCAAATTCGTACTGGTGGTGACAACATGTGCAAAAGCTGTGCCACAGTTGTACTGGTGGTGACAGCAAGTGCAACAGCTGTGCCGCAGTTGTACTGGTGGAGACAGCAGGTGCAAAAGCTGTGCCGCAGTCGTACTGGTGGTGAGAGCAAGTGCATAAGCTGTGCCGCGGTCGTACTGGTGGTGACGGCAGGTGCATAAGCTGTGCCACAGTTGTACTGGTGGTGACAGCAGGTGCATAAGCTGTGCCACAGTTGTACTGGTGGTGACAGCAAGTGCAAAAGCTGTGCCACAGTTGTACTGGTGGTGACAGCAAGTGCAAAAGCTGTGCCACAGTTGTACTGGTGGTAACAGCAAGTGCAAAAGCTGTGCCGCAGTTGTACTGGTGGAGACAGCAAGTGCAAAAGCTGTGCCGCAGTTGTACTGGTGGTGAGAGCAAGTGCATAAGCTGTACCGCGGTCGTACTGGTGGTGACGGTAGGTGCATAAGCTGTGCCACAGTTGTACTGGTGGTGACAGCAGGTGCATAAGCTGTGCCACAGTTGTACTGGTGGTGACAGCAAGTGCAAAAGCTGTGCCACAGTTGTACTGGTGGTGACAGCAGCTGCATAAGCTGTGCCACAGTCGTACTGGTGGTGACAGCAAGTGCAAAGGCTGTGCCGCATTTGTACTCGTGGTGACAGCAAGTGCAAAAGCTGTGCCGCAGTTGTACTGGTGGTGACAGCAAGTGCATAAGCTGTGCCGCAGTCGTACTGGTGGTGACAGCAAGTGCATAAGCTGTGCCGCAATCGTACTGGTAGTGACACCAGGTGCAAAAGCTGTGCCACAGTCGTACTGGCGGTGACACCAAGTGCAAAAGCTGTGCCACAGTCGTACTGGTGGTGACACCAAGTGCAAAAGCTGTGCCACAGTCGTACTGGCGGTGACACCAGGTCAGAAGCTACTGCCGCAGTCGTACTCTTGGTGACGCCAGTTGCAAAAGCTGTGCCGCAGACATACTGGCGGTGACACCAAGTTCAAAAGCTGTGCCGCAGTCGTACTGGTGGTGAAACCAGGTGCAAATGCTGTGCCACAGTAGTACTGGTGGTGACAGCAAGTAAAAATGCTGTGCCACAGTCGTACTGGTGGTGACAGCAAGTGCAAAGCTGTGCCACAGTTGTACTGGTGGTGACAGCAGGTGCATAAGCTGTGCCGCAGTCGTACTGGTGGTGACAGCAAGTTTAAAGCTGTGCCACAGTTGTACTGGTGGTGACAGCAGGTGCAAAAGCTGTGCCGCAGACGTACTGGCGGTGACAGCAAGTGCAAAAGCTGTGCCGCAGTCGTACTGGTGGTGACAGCAAGTGCAATGGATGTGCCGCAGTCGTACTGGTGGTGACTGCAAGTGCATAAGCTGAGCAGCATTCGTACTGGTGGTGACAGCAAGTGCATAAGTTGTGCCGCAGTCGTACTGTTGGTGACAGCAGGTGCAAAAGCTGTGCCGCAGTCGTACTGGTGGTGACAGCAAGTGCAAAGCTGTGCCACAGTTGTACTGGTGGTGACAGCAGGTGCATAAGCTGTGCCGCAGTCGTACTGGTGGTGACAGCAAGTGCAAAGCTGTGCCACAGCTGTACTGGTGGTGAATGAAAGTGCATAAGCTGTGCCGCAGTCGTACTGGTGGTGGCAGCAAGTATATAAACTGTGCTTCAGTCATACTGGTGGTGACAGCAAGTGCATAAGCTGTGCCGCAGTCGTACTGGTGGTGACAGCAAGTATATAAACTGTGCTTCAGTCATACTGGTGGTGACAGCAAGTGCATAAGCTGTGCCGCAGTCGTACTGGTGGTGGCAGCAAGTATATAAGCTGTGCCACAATTGTACTGGTGGTGACAGCAGGTGCAAAACTGCGCCACAGTTGTACTGGTGGTGACAGCAAGTGCATAAGCTGTGCCGCAGTCGTACAGGTGGTAACAGCAGGTGCATAAGCTGTGCCGGAGTCGTACTGGTGGTGACAGCAAGTGCATAAGCTGTGCCGCAGTCGTACTGGTGGTGACAGCTGGTGCAAAAGCGGTGCCACAGTCGTACTGAGGGTGACAGCAAGTGCAAAAGCTGTGCCGCAGTCGTACTGGCGGCGACAGCAAGTGCAAAAGCTGTGCCGCAATCGTACTGGTGGTGACAGCAAGTGCAAAAGCATTGCCGCAGTTGTACTGGTGGTGACACCAGGTCAGAAGCTGTGCCACAGTCGTACTGGCGGTGACACCAAGTGCAAAAGCTGTGCCACAGTCGTACAGGTGGTGACACCAAGTGCAAAAGCTGTGCCACAGTCGTACTGGCGGTGACACCAGGTCAGAAGCTGCAGCCGCAGTCGTACTGTTGGTGACACCAGGTGCAAAAGCTGTGCCGCAGACGTACTGGCGGTGACACCAAGTTCAAAATCTGTGCCGCAGTCGAACTGGTGGTGAAACCAGGTGCAAATGCTGTGCCACAGCCATACTGGTGGTGACAGCAATTGAAAAAGCTGTGCCACAGTCGTACTGGTGGTGACAGCAAGTGCAAAGCTGTGCCACAGTTGTACTGGTGGTGACAGCAGGTGCATAAGCTCCGCAGTCGTACTGGTGGTGACAGCAAGTGCAAAGCTGTGCCACAGTTGTACTGGTGGTGACAGAAGGTGCAAAAGCTGTGCCGCAGTCGTACTGGTGGTGAAGGCAGGTGCATAAGCTGTGCCGCAGTCGTACTGGAGGTGACAGCAAGTGCATAAGCTATGCCGCAGTTGTACTGGTGGTGACAGCAGGTGCATACGCTGTGCCGCAGTCGCATTGGTGATGACCGCAGATGCATAAGCTGTGCCGCAGTCGTACTGGTGGTGACAGCAAGTGCATAAGCTGTGCCGCAGTCGTACTGGTGGTGACAGCATGTGCATAAGCTGTGCCACAGTCGTACTGGTGGTGACATCAAGTGCATAAGCTATACCGCAGTTGTACTGGTGGTGACAGCAAGTGCATAAGCTGTGCCGCAGTCGTATTGGTGGTGACAGCAAGTGCAAAAGCTGAGCCGCAGTTGTACTGGTGGTGACAGCAAGTGCATAAGCTGTGCCGCAGTCGTACTGATGGTGACAGCAGGTGCAAAAGCTGTGCCGCAGTCATACTGGTGGTGACAGCACGGGCAAAAGCTGAGCCGCAGTTGTACTGGTGGTGACAGCAAGTGCATAAGCTGTGCCGCAGTCGTACTGATGGTGACAGCAGGTGCAAAAGCTGTGCCGCAGTCATACTGGTGGTGACAGCACGGGCAAAAGCTGAGCCGCAGCCGTACTGGTGGTGACAGCAGGTGCATAAACTGTGGCGCAGTCGTACTGGTGGTGACAGCAGGTGCAAAAGCTGTGCGCAGTCGTACTGGTGGTGACAGCAAGTGCAAACCTGTCCCGCAGTGGTACTGGTGGTGACAGCAGGTGCATAAGCTGTGCCGCAGTCGTACTGGTGGTGACAGCAGGTGCAAAAGCTGTGCCGCATTCGTACTGGTGGTGACAGCAGGTGCAAAAGCTGTGCGCAGTCGTACTGGTGGTGACAGCAAGTGCAAACCTGTCCCGCAGTGGTACTGGTGGTGACAGCAGGTGCATAGCTGTGCCGCAGTCGTACTGGTGGTGACAGCAGGTGCAAAAGCTGTGCCGCAGTCGTACTGGTGTCGACAGCAAGTGCATAAACTGTGCCGCAGTCGAACTCTTGGTGACAGCAAGTGCAAAAGCTGTGCCACAGTTGTACTGGTGGTGACAGCAAGTACAAAAGCTGTGCCACAGTGTACTTGTGGTGACACCATGTGCAAAAGCTGTGTCACAGTCGTACTGGTGGTGACACCAAGTGCATAAGCTGTGCCGCAGTCGTACTTGTGGTGACATCAAGTGCCGAAGGTGTGCCACAGTTGTACTGGTGGTGACAGCAAGTACAAAATCTGTGCCACAGTCGTACTGGTGGTGACAGCAAGTGCAAAAGCTTTGCCACAGTTGTACTGGTGGTGACAGCTAGTGCAAAAGCTGTGCCGCAGTCCTACTGGTGGTGACAGCAGGTAAATAAGCTGTGCCACATTCGTACTGGTGGTGACAGCAAGTGCAAAAGCTGTGCCACAGTTGTACTGGTGGTGACAGCAAGTGCAAAAGCTGTGCCGCTGTTGTACTGGTGGAGACAGCAAGTGCAAGAGCTGTGCCACAGTCGTACTGGTGGTGACAGCAAGTGCAAAAGCTGTGCCACAGTTGTACTGGTGGTGACAGCAAGTGCAAAAGCTGTGCCGCAGTTGTACTGGTGGAGACAGCAAGTGCAAAAGCTGTGCCGCAGTTGTACTGGTGGTGAGAGTAAGTGCATAAGCTGTTCCGCGGTCGTACTGGTGGTGACAGCAAGTGCAAAAGCTGTGCCACAGTTGTACTGGTGGTGACAGCAAGTGCAAACGCTGTGACGCAGTTGTACTGGTTGAGACAGCAAGTGCAAAAGCTGTGCCGCAGTTGTACTGGTGGTGAGAGCAAGTGCATAAGCTGTGCCGCGGTGGTACTGGTGGTGACGGCAGGTGCATAAGCTGTGCCACAGTTGTACTGGTGGTGACAGCAGGTGCATAAGCTGTGCCACAGTTGTACTGGTGGTGACAGCAAGTGCAAAAGCTGTGCCACAGTTGTACTAGTGGTGACAGCAGCTGCCTAAGCTGTGCCACAGTCGTACTGGTGGTGACAGCAAGTGCAAAGGCTGTGCCGCATTTGTACTCGTGGTGACAGCAAGTGCCAAAGCTGTGCCGCAGTTGTACTGGTGGTGACAGCAAGTGCATAAGCTGTGCCGCAGTCGTACTGGTGGTGACAGCAAGTGCATAAGCTGTGCCGCAGTCGTACTGGTGGTGACACCAGGTGCAAAAACTGTGCCACAGTCGTACTGGCGGTGACACCAAGTGCAAAAGCTGTGCCACAGTCGTACTGGTGGTGACACCAAGTGGAAAAGCTGTGCCACAGTCGTACTGGCGGTGACACCAGGACAGAAGCTGCAGCCGCAGTCTTACTGTTGGTGACACCAGGTGCAAAAGCTGTGCCGCAGACGTACTGGCGGTGACACCAAGTTCAAAAGCTGTGTCGCAGTCGTACTGGTGGTGACCAGGTGCAAATGCTGTGCCACAGTAGTACTGGTGGTGACAGCAAGTAAAAAAGCTGTGGCACAGTCGTACTGGTGGTGACAGCAAGTGCAAAGCTGTGCCACAGTTGTACTGGTGGTGACAGCAGGTGCATAAGCTGTGCCGCAGTCGTACTGGTGGTGAAAGCAAGTTTAAAGCTGTGCCACAGTTGTACTGGTGGTGACAGCAGGTGCATAAGCTGTGTCGCAGTCGTACTGGTGGTGACAGCAGGTGCAAAAGCTGTGCCGCATTCGTACTGGTGGTGACAGCAGGAGCATAAGCTGAGCCGCAGTCGTACTGGTGTCGACAGCAAGTGCATAAACTGTGCCGCAGTCGTACTCTTGGTGACAGCAAGTGCAAAAGCTGTGCCACAGTTGTACTGGTGGTGACAGCAAGTTTAAAGCTGTGCCACAGTTGTACTGGTGGTGACAGCAGGTGCATATGCTGTGCCGCAGTCGTACTGGTGGTGACAGCAATTTTAAAGCTGTGCCACAGTTGTACTGGTGGTGACAGCAGGTGCATAAGCTGTGCCGCAGCCGTACTGGTGGTGACAGCAGGTGCATAAACTGTGCCGCAGTCGTACTGGTGGTGACAGCAGGTGCAAAAGCTGTGCCGCAGTCGTACTGGTGGTGACAGCAAGTGCAAACCTGTCCCGCAGTGGTACTGGTGGTGACAGCAGGTGCATAAGCTGTGTCGCAGTCGTACTGGTGGTGACAGCAGGTGCATAAACTGTGCCGCAGTCGTACTCTTGGTGACAGCAAGTGCAAAAGCTGTGCCACAGTTGTACTGGTGGTGACAGCAAGTGCAAAAGCTGTGCCACAGTTGTACTTGTGGTGACACCATGTGCAAAACCTGTGTCGCAGTCGTACTGGTGGTGACACCAAGTGCATAAACTGTGCCGCAGTCGTACTTGTGGTGACAGCAAGTGCAGAAGGTGTGCCACAGTTGTACTGGTGGTGATAGCAAGTACAAAATCTGTGCCACAGTCGTACTGGTGGTGACAGCAAGTGCAAAAGCTGTGCCACAGTTGTACTGGTGGTGACAGCAAGTGCAAAAGCTGTGCCGCAGTCCTACTGGTGGTGACAGCAGGTAAATATGCTGTGCCAAATTCGTACTGGTGGTGACAACATGTGCAAAAGCTGTGCCACAGTTGTACTGGTGGTGACAGCAAGTGCAACAGCTGTGCCGCAGTTGTACTGGTGGAGACAGCAGGTGCAAAAGCTGTGCCGCAGTCGTACTGGTGGTGAGAGCAAGTGCATAAGCTGTGCCGCGGTCGTACTGGTGGTGACGGCAGGTGCATAAGCTGTGCCACAGTTGTACTGGTGGTGACAGCAGGTGCATAAGCTGTGCCACAGTTGTACTGGTGGTGACAGCAAGTGCAAAAGCTGTGCCACAGTTGTACTGGTGGTGACAGCAAGTGCAAAAGCTGTGCCACAGTTGTACTGGTGGTAACAGCAAGTGCAAAAGCTGTGCCGCAGTTGTACTGGTGGAGACAGCAAGTGCAAAAGCTGTGCCGCAGTTGTACTGGTGGTGAGAGCAAGTGCATAAGCTGTACCGCGGTCGTACTGGTGGTGACGGTAGGTGCATAAGCTGTGCCACAGTTGTACTGGTGGTGACAGCAGGTGCATAAGCTGTGCCACAGTTGTACTGGTGGTGACAGCAAGTGCAAAAGCTGTGCCACAGTTGTACTGGTGGTGACAGCAGCTGCATAAGCTGTGCCACAGTCGTACTGGTGGTGACAGCAAGTGCAAAGGCTGTGCCGCATTTGTACTCGTGTTGACAGCAAGTGCAAAAGCTGTGCCGCAGTTGTACTGGTGGTGACAGCAAGTGCATAAGCTGTGCCGCAGTCGTACTGGTGGTGACAGCAAGTGCATAAGCTGTGCCGCAGTCGTACTGGTAGTGACACCAGGTGCAAAAGCAGTGCCACAGTCGTACTGGCGGTGACACCAAGTGCAAAAGCTGTGCCACAGTCGTACTGGTGGTGACACCAAGTGCAAAAGCTGTGCCACAGTCGTACTGGCGGTGACACCAGGTCAGAAGCTACTGCCGCAGTCGTACTCTTGGTGACGCCAGTTGCAAAAGCTGTGCCGCAGACGTACTGGCGGTGACACCAAGTTCAAAAGCTGTGCCGCAGTCGTACTGGTGGTGAAACCAGGTGCAAATGCTGTGCCACAGTAGTACTGGTGGTGACAGCAAGTAAAAAAGCTGTTCCACAGTCGTACTGGTGGTGACAGCAAGTGCAAAGCTGTGCCACAGTTGTACTGGTGGTGACAGCAGGTGCATAAGCTGTGCCGCAGTCGTACTGGTGGTGACAGCAAGTTTAAAGCTGTGCCACAGTTGTACTGGTGGTGACAGCAGGTGCAAAAGCTGTGCCGCAGACGTACTGGCGGTGACAGCAAGTGCAAAAGCTGTGCCGCAGTCGTACTGGTGGTGACAGCAAGTGCAATGGATGTGCCGCAGTCGTACTGGTGGTGACTGCAAGTGCATAAGCTGAGCAGCATTCGTACTGGTGGTGACAGCAAGTGCATAAGTTGTGCCGCAGTCGTACTGTTGGTGACAGCAGGTGCAAAAGCTGTGCCGCAGTCGTACTGGTGGTGACAGCAAGTGCAAAGCTGTGCCACAGTTGTACTGGTGGTGACAGCAGGTGCATAAGCTGTGCCGCAGTCGTACTGGTGGTGACAGCAAGTGCAAAGCTGTGCCACAGCTGTACTGGTGGTGACAGAAAGTGCATAAGCTGTGCCGCAGTCGTACTGGTGGTGGCAGCAAGTATATAAACTGTGCTTCAGTCATACTGGTGGTGACAGCAAGTGCATAAGCTGTGCCGCAGTCGTACTGGTGGTGACAGCAAGTGCATAAGCTGTGCCGCAGTCGTACTGGTGGTGACACCAGGTGCAAAAACTGTGCCACAGTCGTACTGGCGGTGACACCAAGTGCAAAAGCTGTGCCACAGTCGTACTGGTGGTGACACCAAGTGCAAAAGCTGTGCCACAGTCGTACTGGCGGTGACACCAGGACAGAAGCTGCAGCCGCAGTCTTACTGTTGGTGACACCAGGTGCAAAAGCTGAGCCGCAGACGTACTGGCGGTGACACCAAGTTCAAAAGCTGTGCCGCAGTCGTACTGGTGGTGACCAGGTGCAAATGCTGTGCCACAGTAGTACTGGTGGTGACAGCAAGTAAAAAAGCTGTGGCACAGTCGTACTGGTGGTGACAGCAAGTGCAAAGCTGTGCCACAGTTGTACTGGTGGTGACAGCAGGTGCATAAGCTGTGCCGCAGTCGTACTGGTGGTGACAGCAAGTTTAAAGCTGTGCCACAGTTGTACTGGTGGTGACAGCAGGTGCATAAGCTGTGTCGCAGTCGTACTGGTGGTGACAGCAGGTGCAAAAGCTGTGCCGCATTCGTACTGGTGGTGACAGCAGGAGCATAAGCTGAGCCGCAGTCGTACTGGTGTCGACAGCAAGTGCATAAACTGTGCCGCAGTCGTACTCTTGGTGACAGCAAGTGCAAAAGCTGTGCCACAGTTGTACTGGTGGTGACAGCAAGTGCAAAAGCTGTGCCACAGTTGTACTTGTGGTGACACCATGTGCAAAAGCTGTGTCGCAGTCGTACTGGTGGTGACACCAAGTGCATAAACTGTGCCGCAGTCGTACTTGTGGTGACAGCAAGTACAGAAGGTGTGCCACAGTTGTACTGGTGGTGATAGCAAGTACAAAATCTGTGCCACAGTCGTACTGGTGGTGACAGCAAGTGCAAAAGCTGTGCCACAGTTGTACTGGTGGTGACAGCAAGTGCAAAAGCTGTGCCGCAGTCCAACTGGTGGTGACAGCAGGTAAATATGCTGTGCCAAATTCGTACTGGTGGTGACAACATGTGCAAAAGCTGTGCCACAGTTGTACTGGTGGTGACAGCAAGTGCAATAGCTGTGCCGCAGTTGTACTGGTGGAGACAGCAGGTGCAAAAGCTGTGCCGCAGTCGTACTGGTGGTGAGAGCAAGTGCATAAGCTGTGCCGCGGTCGTACTGGTGGTGACGGCAGGTGCATAAGCTGTGCCACAGTTGTACTGGTGGTGACAGCAGGTGCATAAGCTGTGCCACAGTTGTACTGGTGGTGACAGCAAGTGCAAAAGCTGTGCCACAGTTGTACTGGTGGTGACAGCAAGTGCAAAAGCTGTGCCACAGTTGTACTGGTGGTAACAGCAAGTGCAAAAGCTGTGCCGCAGTTGTACTGGTGGAGACAGCAAGTGCAAAACTGTGCCGCAGTTGTACTGGTGGTGAGAGCAAGTGCATAAGCTGTACCGCGGTCGTACTGGTGGTGACGGTAGGTGCATAAGCTGTGCCACAGTTGTACTGGTGGTGACAGCAGGTGCAAAAGCTGTGCCGCAGACGTACTGGCGGTGACAGCAAGTGCAAAAGCTGTGCCGCAGTCGTACTGGTGGGGACAGCAAGTGCAATGGATGTGCCGCAGTCGTACTGGTGGTGACTGCAAGTGCATAAGCTGAGCAGCATTCGTACTGGTGGTGACAGCAAGTGCATAAGTTGTGCCGCAGTCGTACTGTTGGTGACAGCAGGTGCAAAAGCTGTGCCGCAGTCGTACTGGTGGTGACAGCAAGTGCAAAGCTGTGCCACAGTTGTACTGGTGGTGACAGCAGGTGCATAAGCTGTGCCGCAGTCGTACTGGTGGTGACAGCAAGTGCAAAGCTGTGCCACAGCTGTACTGGTGGTGACAGAAAGTGCATAAGCTGTGCCGCAGTCGTACTGGTGGTGGCAGCAAGTATATAAACTGTGCTTCAGTCATACTGGTGGTGACAGCAAGTGCATAAGCTGTGCCGCAGTCGTACTGGTGGTGACAGCAAGTGCATAAGCTGTGCCGCAGTCGTACTGGTGGTGACACCAGGTGCAAAAACTGTGCCACAGTCGTACTGGCGGTGACACCAAGTGCAAAAGCTGTGCCACAGTCGTACTGGTGGTGACACCAAGTGCAAAAGCTGTGCCACAGTCGTACTGGCGGTGACACCAGGACAGAAGCTGCAGCCGCAGTCTTACTGTTGGTGACACTAGGTGCAAAAGCTGTGCCGCAGACGTACTGGCGGTGACACCAAGTTCAAAAGCTGTGCCGCAGTCGTACTGGTGGTGACCAGGTGCAAATGCTGTGCCACAGTAGTACTGGTGGTGACAGCAAGTAAAAAAGCTGTGGCACAGTCGTACTGGTGGTGACAGCAAGTGCAAAGCTGTGCCACAGTTGTACTGGTGGTGACAGCAGGTGCATAAGCTGTGCCGCAGTCGTACTGGTGGTGACAGCAAGTTTAAAGCTGTGCCACAGTTGTACTGGTGGTGACAGCAGGTGCATAAGCTGTGTCGCAGTCGTACTGGTGGTGACAGCAGGTGCAAAAGCTGTGCCGCATTCGTACTGGTGGTGACAGCAGGAGCATAAGCTGAGCCGCAGTCGTACTGGTGTCGACAGCAAGTGCATAAACTGTGCCGCAGTCGTACTCTTGGTGACAGCAAGTGCAAAAGCTGTGCCACAGTTGTACTGGTGGTGACAGCAAGTGTAAAAGCTGTGCCACAGTTGTACTTATGGTGACACCATGTGCAAAAGCTGTGTCGCAGTCGTACTGGTGGTGACACCAAGTGCATAAACTGTGCCGCAGTCGTACTTGTGGTGACAGCAAGTGCAGAAGGTGTGCCACAGTTGTACTGGTGGTGATAGCAAGTACAAAATCTGTGCCACAGTCGTACTGGTGGTGACAGCAAGTGCAAAAGCTGTGCCACAGTTGTACTGGTGGTGACAGCAAGTGCAAAAGCTGTGCCGCAGTCCTACTGGTGGTGACAGCAGGTAAATATGCTGTGCCAAATTCGTACTGGTGGTGACAACATGTGCAAAAGATGTGCCACAGTTGTACTGGTGGTGACAGCAAGTGCAACAGCTGTGCCGCAGTTGTACTGGTGGAGACAGCAGGTGCAAAAGCTGTGCCGCAGTCGTACTGGTGGTGAGAGCAAGTGCATAAGCTGTGCCGCGGTCGTACTGGTGGTGACGGCAGGTGCATGAGCTGTGCCACAGTTGTACTGGTGGTGACAGCAGGTGCATAAGCTGTGCCACAGTTGTACTGGTGGTGACAGCAAGTGCAAAAGCTGTGCCACAGTTGTACTGGTGGTGACAACAAGTGCAAAAGCTGTGCCACAGTTGTACTGGTGGTAACAGCAAGTGCAAAAGCTGTGCCGCAGTTGTACTGGTGGAGACAGCAAGTGCAAAAGCTGTGCCGCAGTTGTACTGGTGGTGAGAGCAAGTGCATAAGCTGTACCGCGGTCGTACTGGTGGTGACGGTAGGTGCATAAGCTGTGCCACAGTTGTACTGGTGGTGACAGCAGTTGCATAAGCTGTGCCACAGTTGTACTGGTGGTGACAGCAAGTGCAAAAGCTGTGCCACAGTTGTACTGGTGGTGACAGCAGCTGCATAAGCTGTGCCTCAGTCGTACTGGTGGTGACAGCAAGTGCAAAGGCTGTGCCGCATTTGTACTCGTGGTGACAGCAAGTGCAAAAGCTGTGCCGCAGTTGTACTGGTGGTGACCGCAAGTGCATAAGCTGTGCCGCAGTCGTACTGGTGGTGACAGCAAGTGCATAAGCTGTGCCGCAGTCGTACTGGTAGTGACACCAGGTGCAAAAGCTGTGCCACAGTCGTACTGGCGGTGACACCAAGTGCAAAAGCTGTGCCACAGTCGTACTGGTGGTGACACCAAGTGCAAAAGCTGTGCCACAGTCGTACTGGCGGTGACACCAGGTCAGAAGCTGCTGCCGCAGTCGTACTCTTGGTGACGCCAGTTGCAAAAGCTGTGCCGCAGACGTACTGGCGGTGACACCAAGTTCAAAAGCTGTGCCGCAGTCGTACTGGTGGTGAAACCAGGTGCAAATGCTGTGCCACAGTAGTACTGGTGGTGACAGCAAGTAAAAAAGCTGTGCCACAGTCGTACTGGTGGTGACAGCAAGTGCAAAGCTGTGCCACAGTTGTACTGGTGGTGACAGCAGGTGCATAAGCTGTGCCGCAGTCGTACTGGTGGTGACAGCAAGTTTAAAGCTGTGCCACAGTTATACTGGTGGTGACAGCAGGTGCAAAAGCTGTGCCTCAGACGTACTGGCGGTGACAGCAAGTGCAAAAGCTGTGCCGCAGTCGTACTGGTGGTGACAGCAAGTGCAATGGATGTGCCGCAGTCGTACTGGTGGTGACTGCAAGTGCATAAGCTGAGCAGCATTCATACTGGTGGTGACAGCAAGTGCATAAGTTGTGCCGCAGTCGTACTGTTGGTGACAGCAGGTGCAAAAGCTGTGCCGCAGTCGTACTGGTGGTGACAGCAAGTGCAAAGCTGTGCCACAGTTGTACTGGTGGTGACAGCAGGTGCATAAGCTGTGCCGCAGTCGTACTGGTGGTGACAGCAAGTGCAAAGCTGTGCCACAGCTGTACTGGTGGTGACAGAAAGTGCATAAGCTGTGCCGCAGTCGTACTGGTGGTGGCAGCAAGTATATAAACTGTGCTTCAGTCATACTGGTGGTGACAGCAAGTGCATAAGCTGTGCCGCAGTCGTACTGGTGGTGACAGCAAGTGCATAAGCTGTGCCGCAGTCGTACTGGTGGTGACACCAGGTGCAAAAACTGTGCCACAGTCGTACTGGCGGTGACACCAAGTGCAAAAGCTGTGCCACAGTCGTACTGGTGGTGACACCAAGTGCAAAAGCTGTGCCACAGTCGTACTGGCGGTGACACCAGGACAGAAGCTGCAGCCGCAGTCTTACTGTTGGTGACACCAGGTGCAAAAGCTGTGCCGCAGACGTACTGGCGGTGACACCAAGTTCAAAAGCTGTGCCGCAGTCGTACTGGTGGTGACCAGGTGCAAATGCTGTGCCACAGTAGTACTGGTGGTGACAGCAAGTAAAAAAGCTGTGGCACAGTCGTACTGGTGGTGACAGCAAGTGCAAAGCTGTGCCACAGTTGTACTGGTGGTGACAGCAGGTGCATAAGCTGTGCCGCAGTCGTACTGGTGGTGACAGCAAGTTTAAAGCTGTGCCACAGTTGTACTGGTGGTGACAGCAGGTGCATAAGCTGTGTCGCTGTCGTACTGGTGGTGACAGCAGGTGCAAAAGCTGTGCCGCATTCGTACTGGTGGTGACAGCAGGAGCATAAGCTGAGCCGCAGTCGTACTGGTGTCGACAGCAAGTGCATAAACTGTGCCGCAGTCGTACTCTTGGTGACAGCAAGTGCAAAGCTGTGCCACAGTTGTACTGGTGGTGACAGCAGGTGCATAAGCTGTGCCGCAGTCGTACTGGTGGTGACAGCAAGTTTAAAGCTGTGCCACAGTTGTACTGGTGGTGACAGCAGGTGCAAAAGCTGTGCCGCAGACGTACTGGCGGTGACAGCAAGTGCAAAAGCTGTGCCGCAGTCGTACTTGTGGTGACAGCAAGTGCAATGGATGTGCCGCAGTCGTACTGGTGGTGACTGCAAGTGCATAAGCTGAGCAGCATTCGTACTGGTGGTGACAGCAAGTGCATAAGTTGTGCCGCAGTCGTACTGTTGGTGACAGCAGGTGCAAAAGCTGTGCCGCAGTCGTACTGGTGGTGAGAGCAAGTGCAAAGCTGTGCCACAGTTGTACTGGTGGTGACAGCAGGTAAATAAGCTGTGCCGCAGTCGTACTGGTGGTGACAGCAAGTGCAAAGCTGTGCCACAGCTGTACTGGTGGTGACAGAAAGTGCATAAGCTGTGCCGCAGTCGTACTGGTGGTGGCAGCAAGTATATAAACTGTGCTTCAGTCATACTGGTGGTGACAGCAAGTGCATAAGCTGTGCCGCAGTCGTACTGGTGGTGACAGCAAGTATATAAACTGTGCTTCAGTCATACTGGTGGTGACAGCAAGTGCATAAGCAGTGCCGCAGTCGTACTGGTGGTGGCAGCAAGTATATAAGCTGTGCCACAATTGTACTGGTGGTGACAGCAGGTGCAAAACTGCGCCACAGTTGTACTGGTGGTGACAGCAAGTGCATAAGCTGTGCCGCAGTCGTACAGGTGGTGACAGCAGGTGCATAAGCTGTGCCGGAGTCGTACTGGTGGTGACAGCAAGTGCATGAGCTGTGCCGCAGTCGTACAGGTGGTGACAGCTGGTGCAAAAGCGGTGCCACAGTCGTACTGGCGGTGACAGCAAGTGCAAAAGCTGTGCCGCAGTCGTACTGGCGGCGACAGCAAGTGCAAAAGCTGTGCCGCAATCGTACTGGTGATGACAGCAAGTGCAAAAGCATTGCCGCAGTCGTACTGGTGGTGACACCAGGTCAGAAGCTGTGCCACAGTCGTACTGGCGGTGACACCAAGTGCAAAAGCTGTGCCACAGTCGTACAGGTGGTGACACCAAGTGCAAAAGCTGTGCCACAGTCGTACTGGCGGTGACACCAGGTCAGAAGCTGCAGCCGCAGTCGTACTGTTGGTGACACCAGGTGCAAAAGCTGTGCCGCAGACGTACTGGCGGTGACACCAAGTTCAAAATCTGTGCCGCAGTCGAACTGGTGGTGAAACCAGGTGCAAATGCTGTGCCACAGTCATACTGGTGGTGACAGCAATTGAAAAAGCTGTGCCACAGTCGTACTGGTGGTGACAGCAAGTGCAAAGCTGTGCCACAGTTGTACTGGTGGTGACAGCAGGTGCATAAGCTGTGCCGCAGTCGTACTGGTGGTGACAGCAAGTGCAAAGCTGTGCCACAGTTGTACTGGTGGTGACAGAAGGTGCAAAAGCTGTGCCGCAGTCGTACTGGTGGTGAAGGCAGGTGCATAAGCTGTGCCGCAGTCGTACTGGAGGTGACAGCAAGTGCATAAGCTATGCCGCAGTTGTACTGGTGGTGACAGCAGGTGCATACGCTGTGCCGCAGTCGCATTGGTGATGACCGCAGATGCATAAGCTGTGCCGCAGTCGTACTGGTGGTGACAGCAAGTGCATAAGCTGTGCCGCAGTCGTACTGGTGGTGACAGCATGTGCATAAGCTGTGCCACAGTCGTACTGGTGGTGACATCAAGTGCATAAGCTATACCGCAGTTGTACTGGTGGTGACAGCAAGTGCATAAGCTGTGCCGCAGTCGTACTGATGGTGACAGCAGGTGCATAAGCCGTGCCGCAGTCATACTGGTGGTGACAGCACGGGCAAAAGCTGAGCCGCAGTTGTACTGGTGGTGACAGCAAGTGCATAAGCTGTGCCGCAGTCGTACTGATGGTGACAGCAGGTGCAAAAGCTGTGCCGCAGTCATACTGGTGGTGACAGCACGGGCAAAAGCTGAGCCGCAGCCGTACTGGTGGTGACAGCAGGTGCATAAACTGTGCCGCAGTCGTACTGGTGGTGACAGCAGGTGCAAAAGCTGTGCGCAGTCGTACTGGTGGTGACAGCAAGTGCAAACCTGTCCCGCAGTGGTACTGGTGGTGACAGCAGGTGCATAAGCTGTGCCGCAGTCGTACTGGTGGTGACAGCAGGTGCAATAGCTGTGCCGCATTCGTACTGGTGGTGACAGCAGGTGCAAAAGCTGTGCGCAGTCGTACTGGTGGTGACAGCAAGTGCAAACCTGTCCCTTAGTGGTACTGGTGGTGACAGCAGGTGCATAAGCTGTGCCGCAGTCGTACTGGTGGTGACAGCAGGTGCAAAAGCTGTGCCGCAGTCGTACTGGTGTCGACAGCAAGTGCATTAACTGTGCCGCAGTCGAACTCTTGGTGACAGCAAGTGCTAAAGCTGTGCCACAGTTGTACTGGTGGTGACAGCAAGTACAAAAGCTGTGCCACAGTGTACTTGTGGTGACACCATGTGCAAAAGCTGTGTCGCAGTCGTACTGGTGGTGACACCAAGTGCATAAGCTGTGCCGCAGTCGTACTTGTGGTGACATCAAGTGCCGAAGGTGTGCCACAGTTGTACTGGTGGTGACAGCAAGTACAAAATCTGTGCCACAGTCGTACTGGTGGTGACAGCAAGTGCAAAAGCTTTGCCACAGTTGTACTGGTGGTGACAGCTAGTGCAAAAGCTGTGCCGCAGTCCTACTGGTGGTGACAGCAGGTAAATAAGCTGTGCCACATTCGTACTGGTGGTGACAGCAAGTGCAAAAGCTGTGCCACAGTTGTACTGGTGGTGACAGCAAGTGCAAAAGCTGTGCCGCAGTTGTACTGGTGGAGACAGCAAGTGCAAAAGCTGTGCCACAGTCGTACTGGTGGTGAGAGCAAGTGCATAAGCTGTGCCGCGGTCGTACTGGTGGTGACAGCAGGTAAATAAGCTGTGCCGCAGTCGTACTGGTGGTGACAGCAAGTGCAAAGCTGTGCCACAGCTGTACTGGTGGTGACAGAAAGTGCATAAGCTGTGCCGCAGTCGTACTGGTGGTGGCAGCAAGTATATAAACTGTGCTTCAGTCATACTGGTGGTGACAGCAAGTGCATAAGCTGTGCCGCAGTCGTACTGGTGGTGACAGCAAGTATATAAACTGTGCTTCAGTCATACTGGTGGTGACAGCAAGTGCATAAGCAGTGCCGCAGTCGTACTGGTGGTGGCAGCAAGTATATAAGCTGTGCCACAATTGTACTGGTGGTGACAGCAGGTGCAAAACTGCGCCACAGTTGTACTGGTGGTGACAGCAAGTGCATAAGCTGTGCCGCAGTCGTACAGGTGGTGACAGCAGGTGCATAAGCTGTGCCGGAGTCGTACTGGTGGTGACAGCAAGTGCATAAGCTGTGCCGCAGTCGTACTGGTGGTGACAGCTGGTGCAAAAGCGGTGCCACAGTCGTACTGGCGGTGACAGCAAGTGCAAAAGCTGTGCCGCAGTCGTACTGGCGGCGACAGCAAGTGCAAAAGCTGTGCCGCAATCGTACTGGTGGTGACAGCAAGTGCAAAAGCATTGCCGCAGTCGTACTGGTGGTGACACCAGGTCAGAAGCTGTGCCACAGTCGTACTGGCGGTGACACCAAGTGCAAAAGCTGTGCCACAGTCGTACAGGTGGTGACACCAAGTGCAAAAGCTGTGCCACAGTCGTACTGGCGGTGACACCAGGTCAGAAGCTGCAGCCGCAGTCGTACTGTTGGTGACACCAGGTGCAAAAGCTGTGCCGCAGACGTACTGGCGGTGACACCAAGTTCAAAATCTGTGCCGCAGTCGAACTGGTGGTGAAACCAGGTGCAAATGCTGTGCCACAGTCATACTGGTGGTGACAGCAATTGAAAAAGCTGTGCCACAGTCGTACTGGTGGTGACAGCAAGTGCAAAGCTGTGCCACAGTTGTACTGGTGGTGACAGCAGGTGCATAAGCTGTGCCGCAGTCGTACTGGTGGTGACAGCAAGTGCAAAGCTGTGCCACAGTTGTACTGGTGGTGACAGAAGGTGCAAAAGCTGTGCCGCAGTCGTACTGGTGGTGAAGGCAGGTGCATAAGCTGTGCCGCAGTCGTACTGGAGGTGACAGCAAGTGCATAAGCTATGCCGCAGTTGTACTGGTGGTGACAGCAGGTGCATACGCTGTGCCGCAGTCGCATTGGTGATGACCGCAGATGCATAAGCTGTGCCGCAGTCGTACTGGTGGTGACAGCAAGTGCATAAGCTGTGCCGCAGTCGTACTGGTGGTGACAGCATGTGCATAAGCTGTGCCACAGTCGTACTGGTGGTGACATCAAGTGCATAAGCTATACCGCAGTTGTACTGGTGGTGACAGCAAGTGCATAAGCTGTGCCGCAGTCGTACTGATGGTGACAGCAGGTGCATAAGCCGTGCCGCAGTCATACTGGTGGTGACAGCACGGGCAAAAGCTGAGCCGCAGTTGTACTGGTGGTGACAGCAAGTGCATAAGCTGTGCCGCAGTCGTACTGATGGTGACAGCAGGTGCAAAAGCTGTGCCGCAGTCATACTGGTGGTGACAGCACGGGCAAAAGCTGTGCGCAGTCGTACTGGTGGTGACAGCAAGTGCAAACCTGTCCCGCAGTGGTACTGGTGGTGACAGCAGGTGCATGAGCTGTGCCGCAGTCGTACTGGTGGTGACAGCAGGTGCAATAGCTGTGCCGCATTCGTACTGGTGGTGACAGCAGGTGCAAAAGCTGTGCGCAGTCGTACTGGTGGTGACAGCAAGTGCAAACCTGTCCCTTAGTGGTACTGGTGGTGACAGCAGGTGCATAAGCTGTGCCGCAGTCGTACTGGTGGTGACAGCAGGTACAAAAGCTGTGCCGCAGTCGTACTGGTGTCGACAGCAAGTGCATAAACTGTGCCGCAGTCGAACTCTTGGTGACAGCAAGTGCTAAAGCTGTGCCACAGTTGTACTGGTGGTGACAGCAAGTACAAAAGCTGTGCCACAGTGTACTTGTGGTGACACCATGTGCAAAAGCTGTGTCGCAGTCGTACTGGTGGTGACACCAAGTGCATAAGCTGTGCCGCAGTCGTACTTGTGGTGACATCAAGTGCCGAAGGTGTGCCACAGTTGTACTGGTGGTGACAGCAAGTGCAAAAGCTTTGCCACAGTTGTACTGGTGGTGACAGCTAGTGCAAAAGCTGTGCCGCAGTCCTACTGGTGGTGACAGCAGGTAAATAAGCTGTGCCACATTCGTACTGGTGGTGACAGCAAGTGCAAAAGCTGTGCCACAGTTGTACTGGTGGTGACAGCAAGTGCAAAAGCTGTGCCGCAGTTGTACTGGTGGAGACAGCAAGTGCAAAAGCTGTGCCACAGTCGTACTGGTGGTGAGAGCAAGTGCATAAGCTGTGCCGCGGTCGTACTGGTGGTGACAGCAGGTAAATAAGCTGTGCCGCAGTCGTACTGGTGGTGACAGCAAGTGCAAAGCTGTGCCACAGCTGTACTGGTGGTGACAGAAAGTGCATAAGCTGTGCCGCAGTCGTACTGGTGGTGGCAGCAAGTATATAAACTGTGCTTCAGTCATACTGGTGGTGACAGCAAGTGCATAAGCTGTGCCGCAGTCGTACTGGTGGTGACAGCAAGTATATAAACTGTGCTTCAGTCATACTGGTGGTGACAGCAAGTGCATAAGCAGTGCCGCAGTCGTACTGGTGGTGGCAGCAAGTATATAAGCTGTGCCACAATTGTACTGGTGGTGACAGCAGGTGCAAAACTGCGCCACAGTTGTACTGGTGGTGACAGCAAGTGCATAAGCTGTGCCGCAGTCGTACAGGTGGTGACAGCAGGTGCATAAGCTGTGCCGGAGTCGTACTGGTGGTGACAGCAAGTGCATAAGCTGTGCCGCAGTCGTACTGGTGGTGACAGCTGGTGCAAAAGCGGTGCCACAGTCGTACTGGCGGCGACAGCAAGTGCAAAAGCTGTGCCGCAATCGTACTGGTGGTGACAGCAAGTGCAAAAGCATTGCCGCAGTCGTACTGGTGGTGACACCAGGTCAGAAGCTGTGCCACAGTCGTACTGGCGGTGACACAGAGTGCAAAAGCTGTGCCACAGTCGTACAGGTGGTGACACCAAGTGCACAAGCTGTGCCACAGTCGTACTGGCAGTGACACCAGGTCAGAAGCTGCAGCCGCAGTCGTACTGTTGGTGACACCAGGTGCAAAAGCTGTGCCGCAGACGTACTGGCGGTTACACCAAGTTCAAAATCTGTGCCGCAGTCGAACTGGTGGTGAAACCAGGTGCAAATGCTGTGCCACAGTCATACTGGTGGTGACAGCAATTGAAAAAGCTGTGCCACAGTCGTACTGGTGGTGACAGCAAGTGCAAAGCTGTGCCACAGTTGTACTGGTGGTGACAGCAGGTGCATAAGCTGTGCCGCAGTCGGACTGGTGGTGACAGCAAGTGCAAAGCTGTGCCACAGTTGTACTGGTGGTGACAGAAGGTGCAAAAGCTGTGCCGCAGTCGTACTGGTGGTGAAGGCAGGTGCATAAGCTGTGCCGCAGTCGTACTGGAGGTGACAGCAAGTGCATAAGCTATGCCGCAGATGTACTGGTGGTGACAGCAGGTGCATACGCTGTGCCGCAGTCGCATTGGTGATGACCGCAGATGCATAAGCTGTGCCGCAGTCGTACTGGTGGTGACAGCAAGTGCATAAGCTGTGCCGCAGTCGTACTGGTGGTGACAGCATGTGCATAAGCTGTGCCACAGTCGTACTGGTGGTGACATCAAGTGCATAAGCTATACCGCAGTTGTACTGGTGGTGACAGCAAGTGCATAAGCTGTGCCGCAGTCGTACTGATGGTGACAGCAGGTGCATAAGCCGTGCCGCAGTCATACTGGTGGTGACAGCACGGGCAAAAGCTGAGCCGCAGTTGTACTGGTGGTGACAGCAAGTGCATAAGCTGTGCCGCAGTCGTACTGATGGTGACAGCAGGTGCAAAAGCTGTGCCGCAGTCATACTGGTGGTGACAGCACGGGCAAAAGCTGAGCCGCAGCCGTACTGGTGGTGACAGCAGGTGCATAAACTGTGCCGCAGTCGTACTGGTGGTGACAGCAGGTGCAAAAGCTGTGCGCAGTCGTACTGGTGGTGACAGCAAGTGCAAACCTGTCCCGCAGTGGTACTGGTGGTGACAGCAGGTGCATAAGCTGTGCCGCAGTCGTACTGGTGGTGACAGCAGGTGCAAAAGCTGTGCCGCAGTCGTACTGGTGTCGACAGCAAGTGCATAAACTGTGCCGCAGTCGAACTCTTGGTGACAGCAAGTGCTAAAGCTGTGCCACAGTTGTACTGGTGGTGACAGCAAGTACAAAAGCTGTGCCACAGTGTACTTGTGGTGACACCATGTGCAAAAGCTGTGTCGCAGTCGTACTGGTGGTGACACCAAGTGCATAAGCTGTGCCGCAGTCGTACTTGTGGTGACATCAAGTGCCGAAGGTGTGCCACAGTTGTACTGGTGGTGACAGCAAGTACAAAATCTGTGCCACAGTCGTACTGGTGGTGACAGCAAGTGCAAAAGCTTTGCCACAGTTGTACTGGTGGTGACAGCTAGTGCAAAAGCTGTGCCGCAGTCCTACTGGTGGTGACAGCAGGTAAATAAGCTGTGCCACATTCGTACTGGTGGTGACAGCAAGTGCAAAAGCTGTGCCACAGTTGTACTGGTGGTGACAGCAAGTGCAAAAGCTGTGCCGCAGTTGTACTGGTGGAGACAGCAAGTGCAAAAGCTGTGCCACAGTCGTACTGGTGGTGAGAGCAAGTGCATAAGCTGTGCCGCGGTCGTACTGGTGGTGACGGCAGGTGCATAAGCTGTGCCACAGTTGTACTGGTGGTGACAGCAGGTGCACAAGCTGTGCCACAGTTGTACTGGTGGTGACAGCAAGTGCAAAAGCTGTGCCACAGTTGTACTGGTGGTGACAGCAAGTGCAAAAGCTGTGCCGCAGTTGTACTGGTGGAGACAGCAAGTGCAAAAGCTGTGCCGCAGTTGTACTGGTGGTGAGAGTAAGTGCAAAAGCTGTGCCGCGGTCGTACTGGTGGTGACAGCAAGTGCAAAAGCTGTGCCACAGTTGTACTGGTGGTGACAGCAAGTGCAAAAGCTGTGCCGCAGTTGTACTGGTTGAGACAGCAAGTGCAAAAGCTGTGCCGCAGTTGTACTGGTGGTGAGAGCAAGTGCATAAGCTGTGCCGCGGTGGTACTGGTGGTGACGGCAGGTGCATAAGCTGTGCCACAGTTGTACTGGTGGTGACAGCAGGTGCATAAGCTGTGCCACAGTTGTACTGGTGGTGACAGCAAGTGCAAAAGCTGTGCCACAGTTGTACTAGTGGTGACAGCAGCTGCCTAAGCTTCGCCACAGTCGTACTGGTGATGACAGCAAGTGCAAAGGCTGTGCCGCATTTGTACTCGTGGTGACAGCAAGTGCAAAAGCTGTGCCGCAGTTGTACTGGTGGTGACAGCAAGTGCATAAGCTGTGCCGCAGTCGTACTGGTGGTGACAGCAAGTGCATAAGCTGTGCCGCAGTCGTACTGGTGGTGACACCAGGTGCAAAAACTGTGCCACAGTCGTACTGGTGGTGACACCAAGTGCAAAAGCTGTGCCACAGTCGTACTGGTGGTGACACCAAGTGCAAAAGCTGTGCCACAGTCGTACTGGCGGTGACACCAGGACAGAAGCTGCAGCCGCAGTCTTACTGTTGGTGACACCAGGTGCAAAAGCTGTGCCGCAGACGTACTGGCGGTGACACCAAGTTCAAAGGCTGTGCCGCAGTCGTACTGGTGGTGACCAGGTGCAAATGCTGTGCCACAGTAGTACTGGTGGTGACAGCAAGTAAAAAAGCTGTGGCACAGTCGTACTGGTGGTGACAGCAAGTATATAAACTGTGCCGCAGTCATACTGGTGGTGACAGCAAGTGCATAAGCTGTGCCGCAGTCGTACTGGTGGTGGCAGCAAGTATATAAGCTGTGCCACAATTGTACTGGTGGTGACAGCAGGTGCAAAACTGTGCCACAGTTGTACTGGTGGTGACAGCAAGTGCATAAGCTGTGCCGCAGTCGACAGGTGGTGACAGCAGGTGCGTAAGCTCTGCCGGAGTCGTACTGGTGGTGACAGCAAGTGCATAAGCTGTGCCGCAGTCGTACTGGTGGAGACAGCTGGTGCAAAAGCTTTGCCGCAGTCGTACTGGCGGTGAAACCAAGTGCAAAAGCGGTGCCACAGTCGTACTGGCGGTGACAGCAAGTGCAAAAGCTGTGACGCAGTCGTACTGGCGGCGACAGCAAGTGCAAAAGCTGTGCCGCAGTCGTACTGGTGGTGACAGCAAGAGCAAAAGCTTTGCCGCAGTCGTACTGGCGGTGACACCAAGTGAAAAGCTGTGCCACAGTCGTACTGGTGGTGACACCAAGTGCAAAAGCTGTGCCACATTCGTACTGGCGGTGACACCAGGTCAGAAGCTGCAGCCGCAATCGTACTGTTGGTGACACCAGTTGCAAAAGCTGTGCCGCAGACGTACTGTCGGTGACACCAAGTTCAAAAGCTGCACCGCAGTCGAACTGGTGGTGAAACGAGGTGCAAATGCTGTGCCACAGTCGTACTGGTGGTGACAGCAAGTGCAAAGCTGTGCCACAGTTGTACTGGTGGTGACAGCAGGTGCATAAGCTGTGCCGCAGTCGTACTGGAGGTGACAGCAAGTGCAAAGCTGTGCCACAGTTGTACTGGTGGTGACAGCAGGTGCAAAAGCTGTGCCGCAGTCGTACTGGCGGTGACAGCAAGTGCAAAAGCTGTGCCGCAGTCGTACTGGTGTTGACAGCAAGTGAAAAAGATGTGCCGCAGTCGTACTGGTGGTGACAGCAAGTGCATAAGCTGAGCCGCAGTCGTACTGGTGGTGACACCAAGTGCATAAGCTGAGCCGCAGTCTTACTGGTGGTGACAGCAGGTGCAGAAGCTGTGCCACAGTTGTAATGGTGGTGACAGCAGGTGCATAGGCTGTTCAACAGTCGTACTGGCGGGGACACCAGGTGCATAAGCTGTGCCGCAGTCGTACTGGTGGTGACGCCAAGTGCATAAACTGTGCCGCAGTCGTACTGGTGGTGACAGCAAGTGCATAAGCTGTGCCGCAGTCGTACTGGCGGGGACAGGAAGTACATAAGCTGTGCCACAATTGTACTGGTGGTGACACAGGTGCAAAACTGTGCCACAGTTGTACTGGTGGTGACAGCAAGTGCATAAGCTGTGCCGCAGTCGTTCTGGTGGTGACTGAATGTGCAAAAGCTGTGCGGCAGTCGTACTGTTGGTGACAGCAGGTGCAAAAGCTGTGCCGCAGTCGTACTGGTGGTGACATCAGGTGAAAAAGCTGTGCCACAGTCGTACTGGTGGTGACAGCGTGTGAAAAAGCTGTGCCACAGTCGTACTGGTGGTGACAGCAAGTGCAAAGCTGTGCCGCATTCGTACTAGTGGTGACAGCAAGTGCAAAGCTGTGACAGCAGGTGCAAAAGCTCTGCCGCATTCGTACTGGTAGTGACAGCAAGTCTAAAGCTGTGCCACAGTTGTACTAGTGGTGACAGCAATTGCAAAAGCTGTGCCGCAGTCGTACTGGTGGTGACAGCAAATGCAAAGCTGTGCCACTGTCGTACTGGTGCTGACAGCAAGTGCAAAAGCTGTGCCGCATTCGTACTGGCGGTGACAGCAAGTGCAAAGCTGTGCCACAGTCGTACTAGTGGTGACAGCAAGTGCAAAAGCTGTGCCGCAGTCGTACTGGTGGTGACAGCAAGTGCAAAAGCTGTGCCGCAGTCGTACTGGCGGTGACAGCAAGTGCAAAAATTGTGCCGCAGTCGTACTAGTTGTGACAGCAAGTGCAAAGCTGTGCCACAGTCGTACTAGTGGTGACAGCAAGCGCAAAAGCTGTGCCGCAGTCGTACTGGTGGTGACAGCAAGTGCAAAAGTGGTGCCGCAGTCGTACTGGTGGTGACAGCAAGTGCATAAGCTGTACCGCAGACGTACTGGAGGTGACAGCAGGTGCAGAAGCTGTGCCACAGTTGTACTGGTGGTGACAGCAGGTGCATAGGCTGTGCCACAGTCGAACTGGCGGGGACACCAAGTGCATAAGCTTTGCCGCAGTCGTACTGGTGGTGACGCCAAGTGCATAAGCTGTGCCGCAGTCGTGTTGGTGGTGACAGCAAGTGCAAAAGCAGTGCCACAGTTGTACTGTAGGTGACAATATGTGCAGAAGCTGTACCACAGTCGTACGGGCGGTGACACCAAGTGGTGGTGACAGCAGGTGCATAAGCTGTGCCGCAGTCGTACTGGTGGTGACAGCAAGTGCATACGCCATGCCGCAGTCGTACTGGTGGTGACTGCAGGTGCATAAGCTGTGCCGCAGTCTTACTGGTGGTTACAGCAAGTGCAAAAGCTGTGCCACAGTTGTACTGGTGGTCACAGAAGGTGCAGAAGCTGTGCCACAGTCGTACTGGCGGTGACACCAATTGCATAATCTGTGCTACAGTCTTATTGGTGGTGACACCATGTGCATAAGCTGTGCCGAAGTCGTACTGGTGGTGACACCAAGTGCATAAGCTGTGCCGCTGTCGTACTTGTGGTGACAGCAAGTGCATAAGCTGTGCCGCAGTCGTACTGGTGGTGACAGCAAGTGCAATGGATGTGCCGCAGTCGTACTGGTGGTGACTGCAAGTGCATAAGCTGAGCAGCATTCGTACTGGTGGTGACAGCAAGTGCATAAGTTGTGCCGCAGTCGTACTGTTGGTGACAGCAGGTGCAAAAGCTGTGCCGCAGTCATACTGGTGGTGACAGCAAGTGCAAAGCTGTGCCACAGTTGTACTTGTGGTGACAGCAGGTGCATAAGCTGTGCCGCAGTCGTACTGGTGGTGACAGCAAGTGCAAAGCTGTGCCACAGCTGTACTGGTGGTGCCAGAAAGTGCATAAGCTGTGCCGCAGTCGTACTGGTGGTGGCAGCAAGTATATAAACTGTGCTTCAGTCATACTGGTGGTGACAGCAAGTGCATAAGCTGTGCCGCAGTCGTACTGGTGGTAACAGCAAGTATATAAACTGTGCTTCAGTCATACTGGTGGTGACAGCAAGTGCATAAGCTGTGCCGCAGTCGTACTGGTGGTGGCAGCAAGTATATAAGCTGTGCCACAATTGTACTGGTGGTGACAGCAGGTGCAAAACTGCGCCACAGTTGTACTGGTGGTGACAGCAAGTGCATAAGTTGTGCCGCAGTCGTACTGTTGGTGACAGCAGGTGCAAAAGCTGTGCCGCAGTCGTACTGGTGGTGACAGCAAGTGCAAAGCTGTGCCACAGTTGTACTGGTGGTGACAGCAGGTGCATAAGCTGTGCCGCAGTCGTACTGGTGCTGACAGCAAGTGCAAAGCTGTGCCACAGCTGTACTGGTGGTGACAGAAAGTGCATAAGCTGTGCCGCAGTCGTACTGGTGGTGGCAGCAAGTATATAAACTGTGCTTCAGTCATACTGGTGGTGACAGCAAGTGCATAAGCTGTGCCGCAGTCGTACTGGTGGTGACAGCAAGTATATAAACTGTGCTTCAGTCATACTGGTGGTGACAGCAAGTGCATAAGCTGTGCCGCAGTCGTACTGGTGGTGGCAGCAAGTATATAAGCTGTGCCACAATTGTACTGGTGGTGACAGCAGGTGCAAAACTGCGCCACAGTTGTACTGGTGGTGACAGCAAGTGCATAAGCTGTGCCGCAGTCGTACAGGTGGTGACAGCAGGTGCATAAGCTGTGCCGGAGTCGTACTGGTGGTGACAGCAAGTGCATAAGCTGTGCCGCAGTCGTACTGGTGGTGACAGCTGGTGCAAAAGCGGTGCCACAGTCGTACTGGCGGTGACAGCAAGTGCAAAAGCTGTGCCGCAGTCGTACTGGCGGCGACAGCAAGTGCAAAAGCTGTGCCGCAATCGTACTGGTGGTGACAGCAAGTGCAAAAGCATTGCCGCAGTCGTACTGGTGGTGACACCAGGTCAGAAGCTGTGCCACAGTCGTACTGGCGGTGACACCAAGTGCAAAAGCTGTGCCACAGTCGTACAGGTGGTGACACCAAGTGCAAAAGCTGTGCCACAGTCGTACTGGCGGTGACACCAGGTCAGAAGCTGCAGCCGCAGTCGTACTGTCGGTGACACCAGGTGCAAAAGCTGTGCCGCAGACGTACTGGCGGTGACACCAAGTTCAAAATCTGTGCCGCAGTCGAACTGGTGGTGAAACCAGGTGCAAATGCTGTGCCACAGTCATACTGGTGGTGACAGCAATTTACTGGTGGTGACAGCAAGTGCAAAGCTGTGCCACAGTTGTACTGGTGGTGACAGCAGGTGCATAAGCTGTGCCGCAGTCGTACTGGTGGTGACAGCAAGTGCAAAGCTGTGCCACAGTTGTACTGGTGGTGACAGAAGGTGCAAAAGCTGTGCCGCAGTCGTACTGGTGGTGAAGGCAGGTGCATAAGCTGTGCTGCAGTCGTACTGGAGGTGACAGCAAGTGCATAAGCTATGCCGCAGTTGTACTGGTGGTGACAGCAGGTGCATAAGCCGTGCCGCAGTCATACTGGTGGTGACAGCACGGGCAAAAGCTGAGCCGCAGTTGTACTGGTGGTGACAGCAAGTGCATAAGCTGTGCCGCAGTCGTACTGATGGTGACAGCAGGTGCAAAAGCTGTGCCGCAGTCATACTGGTGGTGACAGCACGGGCAAAAGATGAGCCGCAGCCGTACTGGTGGTGACAGCAGGTGCATAAACTGTGCCGCAGTCGTACTGGTGGTGACAGCAGGTGCAAAAGCTGTGCGCAGTCGTACTGGTGGTGACAGCAAGTGCAAACCTGTCCCGCAGTGTACTGGTGGTGACAGCAGGTGCATAAGCTGTGCCGCAGTCGTACTGGTGGTGACAGCAGGTGCAAAAGCTGTGCCGCATTCGTACTGGTGGTGACAGCAGGTGCAAAAGCTGTGCGCAGTCGTACTGGTGGTGACAGCAAGTGCAAACCTGTCCCGCAGTGGTACTGGTGGTGACAGCAGGTGCATAAGCTGTGCCGCAGTCGTACTGGTGGTGACAGCAGGTGCAAACGCTGTGCCGCAGTCGTACTGGTGTCGACAGCAAGTGCATAAACTGTGCCGCAGTCGCACTCTTGGTAACAGCAAGTGCAAAAGCTGTGCCACAGTTGTACTGGTGGTGACAGCAAGTACAAAAGCTGTGCCACAGTGTACTTGTGGTGACACCATGTGCAAAAGCTGTGTCGCAGTCGTACTGGTGGTGACACCAAGTGCATAAGCTGTGCCGCAGTCGTACTTGTGGTGACATCAAGTGCCGAAGGTGTGCCACAGTTGTACTGGTGGTGACAGCAAGTACAAAATCTGTGCCACAGTCGTACTGGTGGTGACAGCAAGTGCAAAAGCTTTGCCACAGTTGTACTGGTGGTGACAGCTAGTGCAAAAGCTGTGCCGCAGTCCTACTGGTGGTGACAGCTGGTAAATAAGCTGTGCCACATTCGTACTGGTGGTGACAGCAAGTGCAAAAGCTGTGCCACAGTTGTACTGGTGGTGGCAGCAAGTGCAAAAGCTGTGCCGCAGTCGACAGGTGGTGACAGCAGGTGCATAAGCTGTGCCGGAGTCGTACTGGTGGTGACAGCAAGTGCATAAGCTGTGCCGCAGTCGTACTGGTGGAGACAGCTGGTGCAAAAGCTTTGCCGCAGTCGTACTGGCGGTGAAACCAAGTGCAAAAGCGGTGCCACAGTCGTACTGGCGGTGACAGCAAGTGCAAAAGCTGTGACGCAGTCGTACTGGCGGCGACAGCAAGTGCAAAAGCTGT
Source organism: Meconema thalassinum (assembly GCA_946902985.2). Classification (NCBI taxonomy): domain Eukaryota; kingdom Metazoa; phylum Arthropoda; class Insecta; order Orthoptera; family Tettigoniidae; genus Meconema; species Meconema thalassinum. The sequence continues at coordinate 28,704,311 of OX336390.1, forward strand.
GCCGCAGTCGTACTGGTGGTGACAGCAAGTGCAAAAGCTTTGCCGCAGTCGTACTGGCGGTGACACCAAGTGCAAAAGCTGTGCCACAGTCGTACTGGCGGTGACACCAAGTGCAAAAGCTGTGCCACAGTCGTACTGGTGGTGACACCAAGTGCAAAAGCTGTGCCACATTCGTACTGGCGGTGACACCAGGTCAGAAGCTGCAGCCGCAATCGTACTGTTGGTGACACCAGGTGCAAAAGCTGTGCCGCAGACGTACTGTCGGTGACACCAAGTTCAAAAGCTGTGCCGCAGTCGAACTGGTGGTGAAACGAGGTGCAAATGCTGTGCCACAGTCGTACTGGTGGTGACAGCAAGTGCAAAGCTGTGGCACAGTTGTACTGGTGGTGACAGCAGGTGCATAAGCTGTGCCGCAGTCGTACTGGTGGTGACAGCAAGTGCAAAGCTGTGCCACAGTTGTACTGGTGGTGACAGCAGGTGCAAAAGCTGTGCCGCAGTCTTACTGGCGGTGACAGCAAGTGCAAAAGCTGTGCCGCAGTCGTACTGGTGTTGACAGCAAGTGAAAAAGATGTGCCGCAGTCGTACTGGTGGTGACAGCAAGTGCATAAGCTGAGCCGCAGTCGTACTGGTGGTGACACCAAGTGCATAAGCTGAGCCGCAGTCTTACTGGTGGTGACAGCAGGTGCAGAAGCTGTGCCACAGTTGTAATGGTGGTGACAGCAGGTGCATAGGCTGTTCAACAGTCGTACTGGCGGGGACACCAGGTGCATAAGCTGTGCCGCAGTCGTACTGGTGGTGACGCCAAGTGCATAAACTGTGCCGCAGTCGTACTGGTGGTGACAGCAAGTGCATAAGCTGTGCCGCAGTCGTACTGGCGGGGACAGGAAGTACATAAGCTGTGCCACAATTGTACTGGTGGTGACACAGGTGCAAAACTGTGCCACAGTTGTACTGGTGGTGACAGCAAGTGCATAAGCTGTGCCGCAGTCGTACTGGTGGTGACTGAATGTGCAAAAGCTGTGCGGCAGTCGTACTGTTGGTGACAGCAGGTGCAAAAGCTGTGCCGCAGTCGTACTGGTGGTGACATCAGGTGAAAAAGCTGTGCCACAGTCGTACTGGTGGTGACAGCGTGTGAAAAAGCTGTGCCACAGTCGTACTGGTGGTGACAGCAAGTGCAAAGCTGTGCCACAGTTGTACTGGTGGTGACAGCAGGTGCATAAGCTGTGCCTCATTCGTACTAGTGGTGACAGCAAGTGCAAAGCTGTGACAGCAGGTGCAAAAGCTCTGCCGCATTCGTACTGGTAGTGACAGCAAGTCTAAAGCTGTGCCACAGTTGTACTAGTGGTGACAGCAATTGCAAAAGCTGTGCCGCAGTCGTACTGGTGGTGACAGCAAATGCAAAGCTGTGCCACAGTCGTACTGGTGCTGACAGCAAGTGCAAAACCTGTGCCGCATTCGTACTGGCGGTGACAGCAAGTGCAAAGCTGTGCCACAGTCGTACTAGTGGTGACAGCAAGTGCAAAAGCTGTGCCGCAGTCGTACTGGTGGTGACAGCAAGTGCAAAAGCTGTGCCGCAGTCGAACTGGCGGTGACAGCAAGTGCAAAAATTGTGCCGCAGTCGTACTAGTTGTGACAGCAAGTGCAAAGCTGTGCCACAGTCGTACTAGTGGTGACAGCAAGCGCAAAAGCTGTGCCGCAGTCGTACTGGTGGTGACAGCAAGTGCAAAAGTGGTGCCGCAGTCGTACTGGTGGTGACAGCAAGTGCATAAGCTGTACCGCAGACGTACTGGTGGTGACAGCAGGTGCAGAAGCTGTGCCACAGTTGTACTGATGGTGACAGCAGGTGCATAGGCTGTGCCACAGTCGAACTGGCGGGGACACCAAGTGCATAAGCTTTGCCGCAGTCGTACTGGTGGTGACGCCAAGTGCATAAGCTGTGCCGCAGTCGTGTTGGTGGTGACAGCAAGTGCAAAAGCAGTGCCACAGTTGTACTGTAGGTGACAATATGTGCAGAAGCTGTACCACAGTCGTACGGGCGGTGACACCAAGTGGTGGTGACAGCAGGTGCATAAGCTGTGCCGCAGTCGTACTGGTGGTGACAGCAAGTGCATACGCCATGCCGCAGTCTTACTGGTGGTGACTGCAGGTGCATAAGCTGTGCCGCAGTCTTACTGGTGGTTACAGCAAGTGCAAAAGCTGTGCCACAGTTGTACTGGTGGTGACAGAAGGTGCAGAAGCTGTGCCACAGTCGTACTGGCGGTGACACCAATTGCATAATCTGTGCTACAGTCTTATTGGTGGTGACACCATGTGCATAAGCTGTGCCGAAGTCGTACTGGTGGTGACACCAAGTGCATAAGCTGTGCCGCTGTCGTACTGGTGGTGACAGCAAGTGCATAAGCTGTGCCGCAGTCGTACTGGTGGTGACAGCAAGTGCAAAAACTGTGCCGCAGTCGTACTGGTGGTGAAGGCAGGTGTATAAGCTGTGCCGCAGTCGTACTGGAGGTGACAGCAACTGCATAAGCTATGCCGCAGTTGTACTGGTGGTGACAGCAGGTGTATAAGCTGTGCCGCAGTCGCATTGGTGATGACCGCAGATGCATAAGCTGTGCCGCAGTCGTACTGGTGGTGACAGCAAGTGCATAAGCTATACCGCAGTTGTACTTGTGGTGACAGCAGGTGCATAAGCTGTGCCGAAGTCGTACTGATGGTGACAGCAGGTGCATAAGCCGTGTCGCAGTCGTACTGGTGGTGACAGCAGGTGCAAAAGAGGTGCCGCAGTCATACTGGTGGTGACAGCACGTGCAAAAGCTGAGCCGCAGCCGTACTGGTGGTGACATCAGGTGCATAAACTGTGCCGCAGTCGTACTGGTGGTGAAAGCAGGTGCAAAAGCTGTGCCGCAGTCGTACTGGTGGTGACAGCAAGTGCAAACTTGTCCCGCAGTGGTACTGGTGGTGACAGCAGGTGCATAAGCTGTGCCGCAGTCGTACTGGTGGTGACAGCAGGTGCAAAACCTGTGCCGCATTCGTACTGGTGGTGACAGCAGGTGCATAAGCTGTGCCGCAGACGTACTGGTGTCGACAGCAAGTGCATAAACTGTGCCGCAGTCGTACTCTTATTGACAGCAAGTGCAAAAGCTGTGCCACATTTGTACTTGTGGTGACACCATGTGCAAAAGATGTGTCGCTGTCGTACTGGTGGTTACACCAAGTGCATAAGCTTTGCCGCAGTCGCACTTGTGGTGACAGCAAGTGCAGAAGGTGTGCCACAGTTGTACTGGTGGTGACAGCAAGTACAAAATCTGTGCCACAGTCGAACTGGTGGTGACAGCAAGTGCAAAAGCTGTGCCACACTTGTACTGGTGGTGACAGCAAGTGCAAAAGCTGTGCCGCAGTCGTACTGGTGGTGACAGCTGGTGCAAAAGCGGTGCCACAGTCGTACTGGCGGTGACAGCAAGTGCAAAAGCTGTGCCGCAGTCGTACTGGCGGCGACAGCAAGTGCAAAAGCTGTGCCGCAATCGTACTGGTGGTGACAGCAAGTGCAAAAGCATTGCCGCAGTCGTACTGGTGGTGACACCAGGTCAGAAGCTGTGCCACAGTCGTACTGGCGGTGACACCAAGTGCAAAAGCTGTGCCACAGTCGTACTGGTGGTGACACCAAGTGCAAAAGCTGTGCCACAGTCGTACTGGTGGTGACTGCAAGTGCATAAACTGAGCAGCATTCGTACTGGTGGTGACAGCAAGTGCATAAGTTGTGCCGCAGTCGTACTGTTGGTGACAGCAGGTGCAAAAGCTGTGCCGCAGTCGTACTGGCGGTGACAGCAAGTGCAAAGCTGTGCCACAGTTGTACTGGTGGTGACAGCAGGTGCATAAGCTGTGCCGCAGTCGTACTGGTGGTGACAGCAAGTGCAAAGCTGTGCCACAGCTGTAGTGGTGGTGACAGAAAGTGCATAAGCTGTGCCGCAGTCGTACTGGTGGTGGCAGCAAGTATATAAACTGTGCTTCAGTCATACTGGTGGTGACAGCAAGTGCATAAGCTGTGCCGCAGTCGTACTGGTGGTGACAGCAAGTATATAAACTGTGCTTCAGTCATACTGGTGGTGACAGCAAGTGCATAAGCTGTGCCGCAGTCGTACTGGTGGTGGCAGCAAGTATATAAGCTGTGCCACAATTGTACTGGTGGTGACAGCAGGTGCAAAACTGCGCCACAGTTGTACTGGTGGTGACAGCAAGTGCGTAAGCTGTGCCGCAGTCGTACAGGTGGTGACAGCAGGTGCATAAGCTGTGCCGGAGTCGTACTGGTGGTGACAGCAAGTGCATAAGCTGTGCCGCAGTCGTACTGGTGGTGACAGCTGGTGCAAAAGCGGTGCCACAGTCGTACTGGCGGTGACAGCAAGTGCAAAAGCTGTGCCGCAGTCGTACTGGCGGCGACAGCAAGTGCAAAAGCTGTGCCGCAATCGTACTGGTGGTGACAGCAAGTGCAAAAGCATTGCCGCAGTCGTACTGGTGGTGACACCAGGTCAGAAGCTGTGCCACAGTCGTACTGGCGGTGACACCAAGTGCAAAAGCTGTGCCACAGTCGTACTGGTGGTGACACCAAGTGCAAAAGCTGTGCCACAGTCGTACTGGCGGTGACACCAGGTCAGAAGCTGCAGCCGCAGTCGTACTGTTGGTGACACCAGGTGCAAAAGCTGTGCCGCAGACGTACTGGCGGTGACACCAAGTTCAAAATCTGTGCCGCAGTCGAACTGGTGGTGAAACCAGGTGCAAATGCTGTGCCACAGTCATACTGGTGGTGACAGCAATTGAAAAAGCTGTGCCACAGTCGTACTGGTGGTGACAGCAAGTGCAAAGCTGTGCCACAGTTGTACTGGTGGTGACAGCAGGTGCATAAGCTGTGCCGCAGTCGTACTGGTGGTGACAGCAAGTGCAAAGCTGTGCCACAGTTGTACTGGTGGTGACAGAAGGTGCAAAAGCTGTGCCGCAGTCGTACTGGTGGTGAAGGCAGGTGCATAAGCTGTGCCGCAGTCGTACTGGAGGTGACAGCAAGTGCATAAGCTATGCCGCAGTTGTACTTGTGGTGACAGCAGGTGCATACGCTGTGCCGCAGTCGCATTGGTGATGACCGCAGATGCATAAGCTGTGCCGCAGTCGTACTGGTGGTGACAGCAAGTGCATAAGCTGTGCCGCAGTCGTACTGGTGGTGACAGCATGTGCATAAGCTGTGCCACAGTCGTACTGGTGGTGACATCAAGTGCATAAGCTATACCGCAGTTGTACTGGTGGTGACAGCAAGTGCATAAGCTGTGCCGCAGTCGTACTGATGGTGACAGCAGGTGCATAAGCCGTGCCGCAGTCATACTGGTGGTGACAGCACGGGCAAAAGCTGTGCCGCAGTTGTACTGGTGGTGACAGCAAGTGCATAAGCTGTGCCGCAGTCGTACTGATGGTGACAGCAGGTGCAAAAGCTGTGCCGCAGTCATACTGGTGGTGACAGCACGGGCAAAAGCAGAGCCGCAGCCGTACTGGTGGTGACAGCAGGTGCATAAACTGTGCTGCAGTCGTACTGGTGGTGACAGCAGGTGCAAAAGCTGTGCGCAGTCGTACTGGTGGTGACAGCAAGTGCAAACCTGTCCCGCAGTGGTACTGGTGGTGACAGCAGGTGCATAAGCTGTGCCGCAGTCGTACTGGTGGTGACAGCAGGTGCAAAAGCTGTGCCGCATTCGTACTGGGGGTGACAGCAAGTGCAAAAGCTGTGCGCAGTCGTACTGGTGGTGACAGCAAGTGCAAACCTGTCCCGCAGTGGTACTGGTGGTGACAGCAGGTGCATAAGCTGTGCCGCAGTCGTACTGGTGTCGACAGCAAGTGCATAAACTGTGCCGCAGTCGAACTCTTGGTGACAGCAAGTGCAAAAGCTGTGCCACAGTTGTACTGGTGGTGACAGCAAGTACAAAAGCTGTGCCACAGTGTACTTGTGGTGACACCATGTGCAAAAGCTGTGTGGCAGTCGTACTGGTGGTGACACCAAGTGCATAAGCTGTGCCGCAGTCGTACTTGTGGTGACATCAAGTGCCGAAGGTGTGCCACAGTTGTACTGGTGGTGACAGCAAGTACAAAATCTGTGCCACAGTCGTACTGGTGGTGACAGCAAGTGCAAAAGCTTTGCCACAGTTGTACTGGTGGTGACAGCTAGTGCAAAAGCTGTGCCGCAGTCCTACTGGTGGTGACAGCAGGTAAATAAGCTGTGCCACATTCGTACTGGTGGTGACAGCAAGTGCAAAAGCTGTGCCACAGTTGTACTGGTGGTGACAGCAAGTGCAAAAGCTGTGCCGCAGTTGTACTGGTGGAGACAGCAAGTGCAAAAGCTGTGCCACAGTCGTACTGGTGGTGAGAGCAAGTGCATAAGCTGTGCCGCGGTCGTACTGGTGGTGACGGCAGGTGCATAAGCTGTGCCACAGTTGTACTGGTGGTGACAGCAGGTGCACAAGCTGTGCCACAGTTGTACTGGTGGTGACAGCAAGTGCAAAAGCTGTGCCACAGTTGTACTGGTGGTGACAGCAAGTGCAAAAGCTGTGCCGCAGTTGTACTGGTGGAGACAGCAAGTGCAAAAGCTGTGCCGCAGTTGTACTGGTGGTGAGAGTAAGTGCATAAGCTGTGCCGCGGTCGTACTGGTGGTGACAGCAAGTGCAAAAGCTGTGCCACAGTTGTACTGGTGGTGACAGCAAGTGCAAAAGCTGTGCCGCAGTTGTACTGGTGGAGACAGCAAGTGCAAAAGCTGTGCCGCAGTTGTACTGGTGGTGAGAGCAAGTGCATAAGCTGTGCCGCGGTGGTACTGGTGGTGACGGCAGGTGCATAAGCTGTGCCACAGTTGTACTGGTGGTGACAGCAGGTGCATAAGCTGTGCCACAGTTGTACTGGTGGTGACAGCAAGTGCAAAAGCTGTGCCACAGTTGTACTAGTGGTGACAGCAGCTGCCTAAGCTGTGCCACAGTCGTACTGGTGGTGACAGCAAGTGCAAAGGCTGTGCCTCATTTGTACTCGTGGTGACAGCAAGTGCAAAAGCTGTGCCGCAGTTGTACTGGTGGTGACAGCAAGTGCATAAGCTGTGCCGCAGTCGTACTGGTGGTGACAGCAAGTGCATAAGCTGTGCCGCAGTCGTACTGGTGGTGACACCAGGTGCAAAAGCTGTGCCACAGTCGTACTGGCGGTGACACCAAGTGCAAAAGCTGTGCCACAGTCGTACTGGTGGTGACACCAAGTGCAAAAGCTGTGCCACAGTCGTACTGGCGGTGACACCAGGACAGAAGCTGCAGCCGCAGTCTTACTGTTGGTGACACCAGGTGCAAAAGCTGTGCCGCAGACGTACTGGCGGTGACACCAAGTTCAAAAGCTGTGCCGCAGTCGTACTGGTGGTGAAACCAGGTGCAAATGCTGTGCCACAGTAGTACTGGTGGTGACAGCAAGTAAAAAAGCTGTGGCACAGTCGTACTGGTGGTGACAGCAAGTGCAAAGCTGTGCCACAGTTGTACTGGTGGTGACACAAGGTGCATAAGCTGTGCCGCAGTCGTACTGGTGGTGACAGCAAGTTTAAAGCTGTGCCACAGTTGTACTGGTGGTGACAGCAGGTGCCAAAGCTGTGCCGCAGACGTACTGGCGGTGACAGCAAGTGCAAAAGCTGTGCCGCAGTCGTACTGTTGGTGACAGCAGGTGCAAAAAGCTTTGCCGCAGTCGTACTGGTGGTGACAGCAAGTGCAAAGCTGTGCCACATTTGTACTGGTGGTGACAGCAGGTGCATAAGCTGTGCCGCAGTCGTACTGGTGGTGACAGCAAGTGCAAAGCTGTGCCACAGTTGTACTGGTGGTGACAGCAAGTGCATAAGCTGTGCCGCAGTCGTACTGGTGGTGACATCAAGTATATAAACTGTGCCGCAGTCATACTGGTGGTGACAGGAAGTGCATAAGCTGTGCCGCAGTCGTACTGGTGGTGGCAGCAAGTATATAAGCTGTGCCACAATTGTACTGGTGGTGACAGCAGGTGCAAAACTGTGCCACAGTTGTACTGGTGGTGACAGCAAGTGCATAAGCTGTGCCGCAGTCGACAGGTGGTGACAGCAGGTGCATAAGCTGTGCCGGAGTCGTACTGGTGGTGACAGCAAGTGCATAAGCTGTGCCGCAGTCGTACTGGTGGAGACAGCTGGTGCAAAAGCTTTGCCGCAGTCGTACTGGAGGTGAAACCAAGTGCAAAAGCGGTGCCACAGTCGTACTGGCGGTGACAGCAAGTGCAAAAGCTGTGACGCAGTCGTACTGGCGGCGACAGCAAGTGCAAAAGCTGTGCCGCAGTAGTACTGGTGGTGACAGCAAGTGCAAAAGCTTTGCCGCAGTCGTACTGGCGGTGACACCAAGTGCAAAAGCTGTGCCACAGTCGTACTGGCGGTGACACCAAGTGCAAAAGCTGTGCCACAGTCGTACTGGTGGTGACACCAAGTGCAAAAGCTGTGCCATATTCGTACTGGCGGTGACACCAGGTCAGAAGCTGCAGCCGCAATCGTACTGTTGGTGACACCAGGTGCAAAAGCTGTGCCGCAGACGTACTGTCGGTGACACCAAGTTCAAAAGCTGTGCCGCAGTCGAACTGGTGGTGAAACGAGGTGCAAATGCTGTGACACAGTCGTACTGGTGGTGAGAGCAAGTGCAAAGCTGTGCCACAGTTGTACTGGTGGTGACAGCAGGTGCATAAGCTGTGCCGCAGTCGTACTGGTGGTGACAGCAAGTGCAAAGCTGTGCCACAGTTGTACTGGTGGTGACAGCAGGTGCAAAAGCTGTGCCGCAGTCGTACTGGCGGTGACAGCAAGTGCAAAAGCTGTGCCGCAGTCGTACTGGTGTTGACAGCAAGTGAAAAAGATGTGCCGCAGTCGTACTGGTGGTGACAGCAAGTGCATAAGCTGAGCCGCAGTCGTACTGGTGGTGACACCAAGTGCATAAGCTGAGCCGCAGTCTTACTGGTGGTGACAGCAGGTGCAGAAGCTGTGCCACAGTTGTAATGGTGGTGACAGCAGGTGCATAGGCTGTTCAACAGTCGTACTGGCGGGGACACCAGGTGCATAAGCTGTGCCGCAGTCGTACTGGTGGTGACGCCAAGTGCATAAACTGTGCCGCAGTCGTACTGGTGGTGACAGCAAGTGCATAAGCTGTGCCGCAGTCGTACTGGCGGGGACAGGAAGTACATAAGCTGTGCCACAATTGTACTGTTGGTGACACAGGTGCAAAACTGTGCCACAGTTGTACTGGTGGTGACAGCAAGTGCATAAGCTGTGCCGCAGTCGTACTGGTGGTGACTGAATGTGCAAAAGCTGTGCGGCAGTCGTACTGTTGGTGACAGCAGGTGCAAAAGCTGTGCCGCAGTCGTACTGGTGGTGACATCAGGTGAAAAAGCTGTGCCACAGTCGTACTGGTGGTGACAGCGTGTGAAAAAGCTGTGCCACTGTCGTACTGGTGGTGACAGCAAGTGCAAAGCTGTGCCACAGTTGTACTGGTGGTGACAGCAGGTGCATAAGCTGTGCCGCATTCGTACTAGTGGTGACAGCAAGTGCAAAGCTGTGACAGCAGGTGCAAAAGCTCTGCCGCATTCGTACTGGTAGTGACAGCAAGTCTAAAGCTGTGCCACAGTTGTACTAGTGGTGACAGCAATTGCAAAAGCTGTGCCGCAGTCGTACTGGTGGTGACAGAAAATGCAAAACTGTGCCACAGTCGTACTGGTGCTGACAGCAAGTGCAAAAGCTGTGCCGCATTCGTACTGACGGTGACAGCAAGTGCAAAGCTGTGCCACAGTCGTACTAGTGGTGACAGCAAGTGCAAAAGCTGTGCCGCAGTCGTACTGGTGGTGACAGCAAGTGCAAAAGCTGTGCCGCAGTCGTACTGGCGGTGACAGCAAGTGCAAAAATTGTGCCGCAGTCGTACTAGTTGTGACAGCAAGTGCAAAGCTGTGCCACAGTCGTACTAGTGGTGACAGCAAGCGCAAAAGCTGTGCCGCAGTCGTACTGGTGGTGACAGCAAGTGCAAAAGTGGTGCCGCAGTCGTACTGGTGGTGACAGCAAGTGCATAAGCTGTACCGCAGACGTACTGGTGGTGACAGCAGGTGCAGAAGCTGTGCCACAGTTGTACTGGTGGTGACAGCAGGTGCATAGGCTGTGCCACAGTCGAACTGGCGGGGACACCAAGTGCATAAGCTTTGCCGCAGTCGTACTGGTGGTGACGCCAAGTGCATAAGCTGTGCCGCAGTCGTGTTGGTGGTGACAGCAAGTGCAAAAGCAGTGCCACAGTTGTACTGTAGGTGACAATATGTGCAGAAGCTGTACCACAGTCGTACGGGCGGTGACACCAAGTGGTGGTGACAGCAGGTGCATAAGCTGTGCCGCAGTCGTACTGGTGGTGACAGCAAGTGCATACGCCATGCCGCAGTCGTACTGGTGGTGACTGCAGGTGCATAAGCTGTGCCGCAGTCTTACTGGTGGTTACAGCAAGTGCAAAAGCTGTGCCACAGTTGTACTGGTGGTGACAGAAGGTGCAGAAGCTGTGCCACAGTCGTACTGGCGGTGACACCAATTGCATAATCTGTGCTACAGTCTTATTGGTGGTGACACCATGTGCATAAGCTGTGCCGAAGTCGTACTGGTGGTGACACCAAGTGCATAAGCTGTGCCGCTGTCGTACTGGTGGTGACAGCAAGTGCATAAGCTGTGCCGCAGTCGTACTGGTGGTGACAGCAAGTGCAAAAACTGTGCCGCAGTCGTACTGGTGGTGAAGGCAGGTGCATAAGCTGTGCCGCAGTCGTATTGGAGGTGACAGCAAGTGCATAAGCTATGCCGCAGTTGTACTGGTGGTGACAGCAGGTGTATAAGCTGTGCCGTAGTCGCATTGGTGATGACCGCAGATGCATAAGCTGTGCCGCAGTCGTACTGGTGGTGACAGCAAGAGCATAAGATATACCGCAGTTGTACTGGTGGTGACAGCAGGTGCATAAGCTGTGCCAAAGTCGTACTGATGGTGACAGCAGGTGCATAAGCCGTGCCGCAGTCGTACTGGTGGTGACAGCAGGTGCAAAAGAGGTAGCGCAGTCATACTGGTGGTGACAGCACGTGCAAAAGCTGAGCCGCAGCCGTACTGGTGGTGACATCAGGTGCATAAACTGTGCCGCAGTCGTACTGGTGGTGAAAGCAGGTGCAAAAGCTGTGCCGCAGTCGTACTGGTGGTGACAGCAAGTGCAAACTTGTCCCGCAGTGGTACTGGTGGTGACAGCAGGTGCATAAGCTGTGCCGCAGTCGTACTGGTGGTGACAGCAGGTGCAAAACCTGTGCCGCATTCGTACTGGTGGTGGCAGCAGGTGCATAAGCTGTGCCGCAGACGTACTGGTGTCGACAGCAAGTGCATAAACTGTGCCGCAGTCGTACTCTTATTGACAGCAAGTGCAAAAGCTGTGCCACAGTTGTACTTGTGGTGACACCATGTGCAAAAGCTGTGTCGCTGTCGTACTGGTGGTTACACCAAGTGCATAAGCTTTGCCGCAGTCGCACTTGTGGTGACAGCAAGTGCAGAAGGTGTGCCACAGTTGTACTGGTGGTGACAGCAAGTACAAAATCTGTGCCATAGTCGAACTGGTGGTGACAGCAAGTGCAAAAGCTGTGCCACACTTGTACTGGAGGTGACAGCAAGTGCAAAAGCTGTGCCGCAGTCATACTGGTGGTGACAGCAGGTAAATAAGCTGTGCCACATTCGTACTGGAGGTGACAGCAAGTGCAAAAGCTGTGCCACAGTTGTACTGGTGGTGACACCAAGTTCAAAAGCTGTGCCGCAGTCGTACTGGTGGTGAAACCAGGTGCAAATGCTGTGCCACAGTAGTACTGGTGGTGACAGCAAGTGAAAAAGCTGTGCCACAGTCGTACTGGTGGTGACAGCAAGTGCAAAGCTGTGCCACAGTTGTACTGGTGGTGACAGCAGGTGCATAAGCTGTGCCGCAGTCGTACTGGTGGTGACAGCAAGTTTAAAGCTATGCCACAATTGTACTGGTGGTGACAGCAGGTGCAAAAGCTGTGCCGCAGACGTACTGGCGGTGACAGCAAGTGCATAAGCTGAGCCGCAGTCGTACTGGTGGTGACAGCAAGTGCATAAGCTGAGCCGCAGTCGTACTGGTGGTGACAGCAAGTGCATAAGCTGTGCCGCAGTCGTACTGGTGGTGACAGCAGGTGCAAAAGCTGGGCGCAGTCGTACTGGTGGTGACAGCAAGTGCAAACTTGTCCCGCAGTGGTACTGGTGGTGACAGCAGGTGCATAAGCTGTGCCGCAGTCGTACTGGTGGTGACAGCAGGTGCAAAAGCTGTGCCGCAGTCGTACTGGTGTCGACAGCAAGTGAATAAACTGTGCCGCAGTCGAACTCTTGGTGACAGCAAGTGCAAAAGCTGTGCCACAGTTGTACTGGTGGTGACAGCAAGTACAAAAGCTGTGCCACAGTGTACTTGTGGTGACACCATGTGCAAAAGCTGTGTGGCAGTCGTACTGGTGGTGACACCAAGTGCATAAGCTGTGCCGCAGTCGTACTTGTGGTGACATCAAGTGCCGAAGGTGTGCCACAGTTGTACTGGTGGTGACAGCAAGTACAAAATCTGTGCCACAGTCGTACTGGTGGTGACAGCAAGTGCAAAAGCTTTGCCACAGTTGTACTGGTGGTGACAGCTAGTGCAAAAGCTGTGCCGCAGTCCTACTGGTTGTGACAGCAGGTAAATAAGCTGTGCCACATTCGTACTGGTGGTGACAGCAAGTGCAAAAGCTGTGCCACAGTTGTACTGGTGGTGACAGCAAGTGCAAAAGCTGTGCCGCAGTTGTACTGGTGGAGACAGCAAGTGCAAAAGCTGTGCCACAGTCGTACTGGTGGTGAGAGCAAGTGCATAAGCTGTGCCGCGGTCGTACTGGTGGTGACGGCAGGTGCATAAGCTGTGCCACAGTTGTACTGGTGGTGACAGCAGGTGCACAAGCTGTGCCACAGTTGTACTGGTGGTGACAGCATGTGCAAAAGCTGTGCCACAGTTGTACTGGTGGTGACAGCAAGTGCAAAAGCTGTGCCGCAGTTGTACTGGTGGAGACAGCAAGTGCAAAAGCTGTGCCGCAGTTGTACTGGTGGTGAGAGTAAGTGCATAAGCTGTGCCGCGGTCGTACTGGTGGTGACAGCAAGTGCAAAAGCTGTGCCACAGTTGTACTGGTGGTGACAGCAAGTGCAAAAGCTGTGCCGCAGTTGTACTGGTGGAGACAGCAAGTGCAAAAGCTGTGCCGCAGTTGTACTGGTGGTGAGAGCAAGTGCATAAGCTGTGCCGCGGTGGTACTGGTGGTGACGGCAGGTGCATAAGCTGTGCCACAATTGTACTGGTGGTGACAGCAGGTGCATAAGCTGTGCCACAGTTGTACTGGTGGTGACAGCAAGTGCAAAAGCTGTGCCACAGTTGTACTAGTGGTGACAGCAGCTGCCTAAGCTGTGCCACAGTCGTACTGGTGGTGACAGCAAGTGCAAAGGCTGTGCCGCATTTGTACTCGTGGTGACAGCAAGTGCAAAAGCTGTGCCGCAGTTGTACTGGTGGTGACAGCAAGTGCATAAGCTGTGCCGCAGTCGTACTGGTGGTGACAGCAAGTGCATAAGCTGTGCCGCAGTCGTACTGGTGGTGACACCAGGTGCAAAAGCTGTGCCACAGTCGTACTGGCGGTGACACCAAGTGCAAAAGCTGTGCCACAGTCGTACTGGTGGTGACACCAAGTGCAAAAGCTGTGCCACAGTCGTACTGGCGGTGACACCAGGACAGAAACTGCAGCCGCAGTCTTACTGTTGGTGACACCAGGTGCAAAAGCTGTGCCGCAGACATACTGGCGGTGACACCAAGTTCAAAAGCTGTGCCGCAGTCGTACTGGTGGTGAATCCAGGTGCAAATGCTGTGCCACAGTAGTACTGGTGGTGACAGCAAGTAAAAAAGCTGTGGCACAGTCGTACTGGTGGTGACAGCAAGTGCAAAGCTGTGCCACAGTTGTACTGGTGGTGACAGCAGGTGCATAAGCTGTGCCGCAGTCGTACTGGTGGTGACAGCAAGTTTAAAGCTGTGCCACAGTTGTACTGGTGGTGACAGCAGGTGCCAAAGCTGTGCCGCAGACGTACTGGCGGTGACAGCAAGTGCAAAAGCTGTGCCGCAGTCGTACTGTTGGTGACAGCAGGTGCAAAAGCTTTGCCGCAGTCGTACTGGTGGTGACAGCAAGTGCAAAGCTGTGCCACATTTGTACTGGTGGTGACAGCAGGTGCATAAGCTGTGCCGCAGTCGTACTGGTGGTGACAGCAAGTGCAAAGCTGTGCCACAGTTGTACTGGTGGTGACAGCAAGTGCATAAGCTGTGCCGCAATCGTACTGGTGGTGACATCAAGTATATAAACTGTGCCGCATTCATACTGGTGGTGACAGGAAGTGCATAAGCTGTGCCGCAGTCGTACTGGTGGTGGCAGCAAGTATATAAGCTGTGCCACAATTGTACTGGTGGTGACAGCAGGTGCAAAACTGTGCCACAGTTGTACTGGTGGTGACAGCAAGTGCATAAGCTGTGCCGCAGTCGACAGGTGGTGACAGCAGGTGCATAAGCTACGCCGGAGTCGTACTGGTGGTGACAGCAAGTGCATAAGCTGTGCCGCAGTCGTACTGGTGGAGACAGCTGGTGCAAAAGCTTTGCCGCAGTCGTACTGGCGGTGAAACCAAGTGCAAAAGCGGTGACACAGTCGTACTGGCGGTGACAGCAAGTGCAAAAGCTGTGACGCAGTCGTACTGGCGGCGACAGCAAGTGCAAAAGCTGTGCCGCAGTAGTACTGGTGGTGACAGCAAGTGCAAAAGCTTTGCCGCAGTCGTACTGGCGGTGACACCAAGTGCAAAAGCTGTGCCACAGTCGTACTGGCGGTGACACCAAGTGCAAAAGCTGTGCCACAGTCGTACTGGTGGTGACACCAAGTGCAAAAGCTGTGCCATATTCGTACTGGCGGTGACACCAGGTCAGAAGCTGCAGCCGCAATCGTACTGTTGGTGACACCAGGTGCAAAAGCTGTGCCGCAGACGTACTGTCGGTGACACCAAGTTCAAAAGCTGTGCCGCAGTCGAACTGGTGGTGAAACGAGGTGCAAATGCTGTGACACAGTCGTACTGGTGGTGACAGCAAGTGCAAAGCTGTGCCACAGTTGTACTGGTGGTGACAGCAGGTGCATAAGCTGTGCCGCAGTCGTACTGGTGGTGACAGCAAGTGCAAAGCTGTGCCACAGTTGTACTGGTGGTGACAGCAGGTGCAAAAGCTGTGCCGCAGTCGTACTGGCGGTGACAGCAAGTGCAAAAGCTGTGCCGCAGTCGTACTGGTGTTGACAGCAAGTGAAAAAGATGTGCCGCAGTCGTACTGGTGGTGACAGCAAGTGCATAAGCTGAGCCGCAGTCGTACTGGTGGTGACACCAAGTGCATAAGCTGAGCCGCAGTCTTACTGGTGGTGACAGCAGGTGCAGAAGCTGTGCCACAGTTGTAATGGTGGTGACAGCAGGTGCATAGGCTGTTCAACAGTCGTACTGGCGGGGACACCAGGTGCATAAGCTGTGCCGCAGTCGTACTGGTGGTGACGCCAAGTGCATAAACTGTGCCGCAGTCGTACTGGTGGTGACAGCAAGTGCATAAGCTGTGCCGCAGTCGTACTGGCGGGGACAGGAAGTACATAAGCTGTGCCACAATTGTACTGGTGGTGACACAGGTGCAAAACTGTGCCACAGTTGTACTGGTGGTGACAGCAAGTGCATAAGCTGTGCCGCAGTCGTACTGGTGGTGACTGAATGTGCAAAAGCTGTGCGGCAGTCGTACTGTTGGTGACAGCAGGTGCAAAAGCTGTGCCGCAGTCGTACTGGTGGTGACATCAGGTGAAAAAGCTGTGCCACAGTCGTACTGGTGGTGACAGCGTGTGAAAAAGCTGTGCCACTGTCGTACTGGTGGTGACAGCAAGTCTAAAGCTGTGCCACAGTTGTACTAGTGGTGACAGCAATTGCAAAAGCTGTGCCGCAGTCGTACTGGTGGTGACAGAAAATGCAAAACTGTGCCACAGTCGTACTGGTGCTGACAGAAAGTGCAAAAGCTGTGCCGCATTCGTACTGACGGTGACAGCAAGTGCAAAGCTGTGCCACAGTCGTACTAGTGGTGACAGCAAGTGCAAAAGCTGTCACGCAGTCGTACTGGTGGTGACAGCAAGTGCAAAAGCTGTGCCGCAGTCGTACTGGCGGTGACAGCAAGTGCAAAAATTGTGCCGCAGTCGTACTAGTTGTGACAGCAAGTGCAAAGCTGTGCCACAGTCGTACTAGTGGTGACAGCAAGCGCAAAAGCTGTGCCGCAGTCGTACTGGTGGTGACAGCAAGTGCAAAAGTGGTGCCGCAGTCGTACTGGTGGTGACAGCAAGTGCATAAGCTGTACCGCAGACGTACTGGTGGTGACAGCAGGTGCAGAAGCTGTGCCACAGTTGTACTGGTGGTGACAGCAGGTGCATAGGCTGTGCCACAGTCGAACTGGCGGGGACACCAAGTGCATAAGCTTTGCCGCAGTCGTAATGGTGGTGACGCCAAGTGCATAAGCTGTGCCGCAGTCGTGTTGGTGGTGACAGCAAGTGCAAAAGCAGTGCCACAGTTGTACTGTAGGTGACAATATGTGCAGAAGCTGTACCACAGTCGTACGGGCGGTGACACCAAGTGGTGGTGACAGCAGGTGCATAAGCTGTGCCGCAGTCGTACTGGTGGTGACAGCAAGTGCATACGCCATGCCGCAGTCGTACTGGTGGTGACTGCAGGTGCATAAGCTGTGCCGCAGTATTACTGGTGGTTACAGCAAGTGCAAAAGCTGTGCCACAGTTGTACTGGTGGTGACAGAAGGTGCAGAAGCTGTGCCACAGTCGTACTGGCGGTGACACCAATTGCATAATCTGTGCTACAGTCTTATTGGTGGTGACACCATGTGCATAAGCTGTGCCGAAGTCGTACTGGTGGTGACACCAAGTGCATAAGCTGTGCCGCTGTCGTACTGGTGGTGACAGCAAGTGCATAAGCTGTGCCGCAGTCGTACTGGTGGTGACAACAAGTGCAAAAACTGTGCCGCAGTCGTACTGGTGGTGAAGGAAGGTGCATAAGCTGTGCCGCAGTCGTACTGGAGGTGACAGCAAGTGCATAAGCTATGCCGCAGTTGTACTGGTGGTGACAGCAGGTGTATAAGCTGTGCCGCAGTCGCATTGGTGATGACCGCAGATGCATAAGCTGTGCCGCAGTCGTACTGGTGGTGACAGCAAGTGCATAAGATATACCGCAGTTGTACTGGTGGTGACAGCAGGTGCATAAGCTGTGCCACAGTCGTACTGATGGTGACAGCAGGTGCATAAGCCGTGCCGCAGTCGTACTGGTGGTGACAGCAGGTGCAAAAGAGGTGCCGCAGTCATACTGGTGGTGACAGCACGTGCAAAAGCTGAGCCGCAGCCGTACTGGTGGTGACATCAGGTGCATAAACTGTGCCGCAGTCGTACTGGTGGTGAAAGCAGGTGCAAAAGCTGTGCCGCAGTCGTACTGGTGGTGACAGCAAGTGCAAACTTGTCCCGCAGTGGTACTGGTGGTGACAGCAGGTGCATAAGCTGTGCCGCAGTCGTACTGGTGGTGACAGCAGGTGCAAAACCTGTGCCGCATTCGTACTGGTGGTGACAGCAGGTGCATAAGCTGTGCCGCAGACGTACTGGTGTCGACAGCAAGTGCATAAACTGTGCCGCAGTCGTACTCTTATTGACAGCAAGTGCAAAAGCTGTGCCACAGTTGTACTTGTGGTGACACCATGTGCAAAAGCTGTGCCACAGTCGTACTGGTGGTGACAGCAGGTGCATAAGCTGTGCCGCAGTCGTACTGGTGGTGACAGCAAGTGCAAAGCTGTGCCACAGTTGTACTGGTGGTGACAGCAAGTGCATAAGCTGTGCCGCAGTCGTACTGGTGGTGACATCAAGTATATAAACTGTGCCGAAGTCATACTGGTGGTGACAGGAAGTGCATAAGCTGTGCCGCAGTCGTACTGGTGGTGGCAGCAAGTATATAAGCTGTGCCACAATTGTACTGGTGGTGACAGCAGGTGCAAAACTGTGCCACAGTTGTACTGGTGGTGACAGCAAGTGCATAAGCTGTGCCGCAGTCGACAGGTGGTGACAGCAGGTGCATAAGCTGTGCCGGAGTCGTACTGGTGGTGACAGCAAGTGCATAAGCTGTGCCGCAGTCGTACTGGTGGAGACAGCTGGTGCAAAAGCTTTGCCGCAGTCGTACTGGAGGTGAAACCAAGTGCAAAAGCGGTGCCACAGTCGTACTGGCGGTGACAGCAAGTGCAAAAGCTGTGACGCAGTCGTACTGGCGGCGACAGCAAGTGCAAAAGCTGTGCCGCAGTAGTACTGGTGGTGACAGCAAGTGCAAAAGCTTTGCCGCAGTCGTACTGGCGGTGACACCAAGTGCAAAAGCTGTGCCACAGTCGTACTGGCGGTGACACCAAGTGCAAAAGCTGTGCCACAGTCGTACTGGTGGTGACACCAAGTGCAAAAGCTGTGCCATATTCGTACTGGCGGTGACACCAGGTCAGAAGCTGCAGCCGCAATCGTACTGTTGGTGACACCAGGTGCAAAAGCTGTGCCGCAGACGTACTGTCGGTGACACCAAGTTCAAAAGCTGTGCCGCAGTCGAACTGGTGGTGAAACGAGGTGCAAATGCTGTGACACAGTCGTACTGGTGGTGAGAGCAAGTGCAAAGCTGTGCCACAGTTGTACTGGTGGTGACAGCAGGTGCATAAGCTGTGCCGCAGTCGTACTGGTGGTGACAGCAAGTGCAAAGCTGTGCCACAGTTGTACTGGTGGTGACAGCAGGTGCAAAAGCTGTGCCGCAGTCGTACTGGCGGTGACAGCAAGTGCAAAAGCTGTGCCGCAGTCGTACTGGTGTTGACAGCAAGTGAAAAAATGTGCCGCAGTCGTACTGGTGGTGACAGCAAGTGCATAAGCTGAGCCGCAGTCGTACTGGTGGTGACACCAAGTGCATAAGCTGAGCCGCAGTCTTACTGGTGGTGACAGCAGGTGCAGAAGCTGTGCCACAGTTGTAATGGTGGTGACAGCAGGTGCATAGGCTGTTCAACAGTCGTACTGGCGGGGACACCAGGTGCATAAGCTGTGTCGCAGTCGTACTGGTGGTGCGCCAAGTGCATAAACTGTGCCGCAGTCGTACTGGTGGTGACAGCAAGTGCATAAGCTGTGCCGCAGTCGTACTGGCGGGGACAGGAAGTACATAAGCTGTGCCACAATTGTACTGTTGGTGACACAGGTGCAAAACTGTGCCACAGTTGTACTGGTGGTGACAGCAAGTGCATAAGCTGTGCCGCAGTCGTACTGGTGGTGACTGAATGTGCAAAAGCTGTGCGGCAGTCGTACTGTTGGTGACAGCAGGTGCAAAAGCTGTGCCGCAGTCGTACTGGTGGTGACATCAGGTGAAAAAGCTGTGCCACAGTCGTACTGGTGGTGACAGCGTGTGAAAAAGCTGTGCCACTGTCGTACTGGTGGTGACAGCAAGTGCAAAGCTGTGCCACAGTTGTACTGGTGGTGACAGCAGGTGCATAAGCTGTGCCGCATTCGTACTAGTGGTGACAGCAAGTGCAAAGCTGTGACAGCAGGTGCAAAAGCTCTGCCGCATTCGTACTGGTAGTGACAGCAAGTCTAAAGCTGTGCCACAGTTGTACTAGTGGTGACAGCAATTGCAAAAGCTGTGCCGCAGTCGTACTGGTGGTGACAGAAAATGCAAAACTGTGCCACAGTCGTACTGGTGCTGACAGCAAGTGCAAAAGCTGTGCCGCATTCGTACTGACGGTGACAGCAAGTGCAAAGCTGTGCCACAGTCGTACTAGTGGTGACAGCAAGTGCAAAAGCTGTGCCGCAGTCGTACTGGTGGTGACAGCAAGTGCAAAAGCTGTGCCGCAGTCGTACTGGCGGTGACAGCAAGTGCAAAAATTGTGCCGCAGTCGTACTAGTTGTGACAGCAAGTGCAAAGCTGTGCCACAGTCGTACTAGTGGTGACAGCAAGCGCAAAAGCTGTGCCGCAGTCGTACTGGTGGTGACAGCAAGTGCAAAAGTGGTGCCGCAGTCGTACTGGTGGTGACAGCAAGTGCATAAGCTGTACCGCAGACGTACTGGTGGTGACAGCAGGTGCAGAAGCTGTGCCACAGTTGTACTGGTGGTGACAGCAGGTGCATAGGCTGTGCCACAGTCGAACTGGCGGGGACACCAAGTGCATAAGCTTTGCCGCAGTCGTACTGGTGGTGACGCCAAGTGCATAAGCTGTGCCGCAGTCGTGTTGGTGGTGACAGCAAGTGCAAAAGCAGTGCCACAGTTGTACTGTAGGTGACAATATGTGCAGAAGCTGTACCACAGTCGTACGGGCGGTGACACCAAGTGGTGGTGACAGCAGGTGCATAAGCTGTGCCGCAGTCGTACTGGTGGTGACAGCAAGTGCATACGCCATGCCGCAGTCGTACTGGTGGTGACTGCAGGTGCATAAGCTGTGCCGCAGTCTTACTGGTGGTTACAGCAAGTGCAAAAGCTGTGCCACAGTTGTACTGGTGGTGACAGAAGGTGCAGAAGCTGTGCCACAGTCGTACTGGCGGTGACACCAATTGCATAATCTGTGCTACAGTCTTATTGGTGGTGACACCATGTGCATAAGCTGTGCCGAAGTCGTACTGGTGGTGACACCAAGTGCATAAGCTGTGCCGCTGTCGTACTGGTGGTGACAGCAAGTGCATAAGCTGTGCCGCAGTCGTACTGGTGGTGACAGCAAGTGCAAAAACTGTGCCGCAGTCGTACTGGTGGTGAAGGCAGGTGCATAAGCTGTGCCGCAGTCGTATTGGAGGTGACAGCAAGTGCATAAGCTATGCCGCAGTTGTACTGGTGGTGACAGCAGGTGTATAAGCTGTGCCGCAGTCGCATTGGTGATGACCGCAGATGCATAAGCTGTGCCGCAGTCGTACTGGTGGTGACAGCAAGAGCATAAGATATACCGCAGTTGTACTGGTGGTGACAGCAGGTGCATAAGCTGTGCCACAGTCGTACTGATGGTGACAGCAGGTGCATAAGCCGTGCCGTAGTCGTACTGGTGGTGACAGCAGGTGCAAAAGAGGTAGCGCAGTCATACTGGTGGTGACAGCACGTGCAAAAGCTGAGCCGCAGCCGTACTGGTGGTGACATCAGGTGCATAAACTGTGCCGCAGTCGTACTGGTGGTGAAAGCAGGTGCAAAAGCTGTGCCGCAGTCGTACTGGTGGTGACAGCAAGTGCAAACCTGTCCCGCAGTGGTACTGGTGGTGACAGCAGGTGCATAAGCTGTGCCGCAGTCGTACTGGTGGTGACAGCAGGTGCAAAAGCTGTGCCGCAGTCGTACTGGTGTCGACAGCAAGTGCATAAACTGTGCCGCAGTCGAACTCTTGGTGACAGCAAGTGCAAAAGCTGTGCCACAGTTGTACTGGTGGTGACAGCAAGTACAAAAGCTGTGCCACAGTGTACTTGTGGTGACACCATGTGCAAAAGCTGTGTGGCAGTCGTACTGGTGGTGACACCAAGTGCATAAGCTGTGCCGCAGTCGTACTTGTGGTGACATCAAGTGCCGAAGGTGTGCCACAGTTGTACTGGTGGTGACAGCAAGTACAAAATCTGTGCCACAGTCGTACTGGTGGTGACAGCAAGTGCAAAAGCTTTGCCACAGTTGTACTGGTGGTGACAGCTAGTGCAAAAGCTGTGCCGCAGTCCTACTGGTGGTGACAGCAGGTAAATAAGCTGTGCCACATTCGTACTGGTGGTGACAGCAAGTGCAAAAGCTGTGCCACAGTTGTACTGGTGGTGACAGCAAGTGCAAAAGCTGTGCCGCAGTTGTACTGGTGGAGACAGCAAGTGCAAAAGCTGTGCCA
Source organism: Meconema thalassinum (assembly GCA_946902985.2). Lineage (NCBI taxonomy): Eukaryota > Metazoa > Arthropoda > Insecta > Orthoptera > Tettigoniidae > Meconema > Meconema thalassinum. Next base: position 28,726,342 of record OX336390.1, read on the forward strand.
CAGTCGTACTGGTGGTGAGAGCAAGTGCATAAGCTGTGCCGCGGTCGTACTGGTGGTGACGGCAGGTGCATAAGCTGTGCCACAGTTGTACTGGTGGTGACAGCAGGTGCACAAGCTGTGCCACAGTTGTACTGGTGGTGACAGCAAGTGCAAAAGCTGTGCCACAGTTGTACTGGTGGTGACAGCAAGTGCAAAAGCTGTGCCGCAGTTGTACTGGTGGAGACAGCAAGTGCAAAAGCTGTGCCGCAGTTGTACTGGTGGTGAGAGTAAGTGCATAAGCTGTGCCGCGGTCGTACTGGTGGTGACAGCAAGTGCAAAAGCTGTGCCACAGTTGTACTGGTGGTGACAGCAAGTGCAAAAGCTGTGCCGCAGTTGTACTGGTGGAGACAGCAAGTGCAAAAGCTGTGCCGCAGTTGTACTGGTGGTGAGAGCAAGTGCATAAGCTGTGCCGCGGTGGTACTGGTGGTGACGGCAGGTGCATAAGCTGTGCCACAGTTGTACTGGTGGTGACAGCAGGTGCATAAGCTGTGCCACAGTTGTACTGGTGGTGACAGCAAGTGCAAAAGCTGTGCCACAGTTGTACTAGTGGTGACAGCAGCTGCCTAAGCTGTGCCACAGTCGTACTGGTGGTGACAGCAAGTGCAAAGGCTGTGCCTCATTTGTACTCGTGGTGACAGCAAGTGCAAAAGCTGTGCCGCAGTTGTACTGGTGGTGACAGCAAGTGCATAAGCTGTGCCGCAGTCGTACTGGTGGTGACAGCAAGTGCATAAGCTGTGCCGCAGTCGTACTGGTGGTGACACCAGGTGCAAAAGCTGTGCCACAGTCGTACTGGCGGTGACACCAAGTGCAAAAGCTGTGCCACAGTCGTACTGGTGGTGACACCAAGTGCAAAAGCTGTGCCACAGTCGTACTGGCGGTGACACCAGGACAGAAGCTGCAGCCGCAGTCTTACTGTTGGTGACACCAGGTGCAAAAGCTGTGCCGCAGACGTACTGGCGGTGACACCAAGTTCAAAAGCTGTGCCGCAGTCGTACTGGTGGTGAAACCAGGTGCAAATGCTGTGCCACAGTAGTACTGGTGGTGACAGCAAGTAAAAAAGCTGTGGCACAGTCGTACTGGTGGTGACAGCAAGTGCAAAGCTGTGCCACAGTTGTACTGGTGGTGACACAAGGTGCATAAGCTGTGCCGCAGTCGTACTGGTGGTGACAGCAAGTTTAAAGCTGTGCCACAGTTGTACTGGTGGTGACAGCAGGTGCCAAAGCTGTGCCGCAGACGTACTGGCGGTGACAGCAAGTGCAAAAGCTGTGCCGCAGTCGTACTGTTGGTGACAGCAGGTGCAAAAAGCTTTGCCGCAGTCGTACTGGTGGTGACAGCAAGTGCAAAGCTGTGCCACATTTGTACTGGTGGTGACAGCAGGTGCATAAGCTGTGCCGCAGTCGTACTGGTGGTGACAGCAAGTGCAAAGCTGTGCCACAGTTGTACTGGTGGTGACAGCAAGTGCATAAGCTGTGCCGCAGTCGTACTGGTGGTGACATCAAGTATATAAACTGTGCCGCAGTCATACTGGTGGTGACAGGAAGTGCATAAGCTGTGCCGCAGTCGTACTGGTGGTGGCAGCAAGTATATAAGCTGTGCCACAATTGTACTGGTGGTGACAGCAGGTGCAAAACTGTGCCACAGTTGTACTGGTGGTGACAGCAAGTGCATAAGCTGTGCCGCAGTCGACAGGTGGTGACAGCAGGTGCATAAGCTGTGCCGGAGTCGTACTGGTGGTGACAGCAAGTGCATAAGCTGTGCCGCAGTCGTACTGGTGGAGACAGCTGGTGCAAAAGCTTTGCCGCAGTCGTACTGGAGGTGAAACCAAGTGCAAAAGCGGTGCCACAGTCGTACTGGCGGTGACAGCAAGTGCAAAAGCTGTGACGCAGTCGTACTGGCGGCGACAGCAAGTGCAAAAGCTGTGCCGCAGTAGTACTGGTGGTGACAGCAAGTGCAAAAGCTTTGCCGCAGTCGTACTGGCGGTGACACCAAGTGCAAAAGCTGTGCCACAGTCGTACTGGCGGTGACACCAAGTGCAAAAGCTGTGCCACAGTCGTACTGGTGGTGACACCAAGTGCAAAAGCTGTGCCATATTCGTACTGGCGGTGACACCAGGTCAGAAGCTGCAGCCGCAATCGTACTGTTGGTGACACCAGGTGCAAAAGCTGTGCCGCAGACGTACTGTCGGTGACACCAAGTTCAAAAGCTGTGCCGCAGTCGAACTGGTGGTGAAACGAGGTGCAAATGCTGTGACACAGTCGTACTGGTGGTGAGAGCAAGTGCAAAGCTGTGCCACAGTTGTACTGGTGGTGACAGCAGGTGCATAAGCTGTGCCGCAGTCGTACTGGTGGTGACAGCAAGTGCAAAGCTGTGCCACAGTTGTACTGGTGGTGACAGCAGGTGCAAAAGCTGTGCCGCAGTCGTACTGGCGGTGACAGCAAGTGCAAAAGCTGTGCCGCAGTCGTACTGGTGTTGACAGCAAGTGAAAAAGATGTGCCGCAGTCGTACTGGTGGTGACAGCAAGTGCATAAGCTGAGCCGCAGTCGTACTGGTGGTGACACCAAGTGCATAAGCTGAGCCGCAGTCTTACTGGTGGTGACAGCAGGTGCAGAAGCTGTGCCACAGTTGTAATGGTGGTGACAGCAGGTGCATAGGCTGTTCAACAGTCGTACTGGCGGGGACACCAGGTGCATAAGCTGTGCCGCAGTCGTACTGGTGGTGACGCCAAGTGCATAAACTGTGCCGCAGTCGTACTGGTGGTGACAGCAAGTGCATAAGCTGTGCCGCAGTCGTACTGGCGGGGACAGGAAGTACATAAGCTGTGCCACAATTGTACTGTTGGTGACACAGGTGCAAAACTGTGCCACAGTTGTACTGGTGGTGACAGCAAGTGCATAAGCTGTGCCGCAGTCGTACTGGTGGTGACTGAATGTGCAAAAGCTGTGCGGCAGTCGTACTGTTGGTGACAGCAGGTGCAAAAGCTGTGCCGCAGTCGTACTGGTGGTGACATCAGGTGAAAAAGCTGTGCCACAGTCGTACTGGTGGTGACAGCGTGTGAAAAAGCTGTGCCACTGTCGTACTGGTGGTGACAGCAAGTGCAAAGCTGTGCCACAGTTGTACTGGTGGTGACAGCAGGTGCATAAGCTGTGCCGCATTCGTACTAGTGGTGACAGCAAGTGCAAAGCTGTGACAGCAGGTGCAAAAGCTCTGCCGCATTCGTACTGGTAGTGACAGCAAGTCTAAAGCTGTGCCACAGTTGTACTAGTGGTGACAGCAATTGCAAAAGCTGTGCCGCAGTCGTACTGGTGGTGACAGAAAATGCAAAACTGTGCCACAGTCGTACTGGTGCTGACAGCAAGTGCAAAAGCTGTGCCGCATTCGTACTGACGGTGACAGCAAGTGCAAAGCTGTGCCACAGTCGTACTAGTGGTGACAGCAAGTGCAAAAGCTGTGCCGCAGTCGTACTGGTGGTGACAGCAAGTGCAAAAGCTGTGCCGCAGTCGTACTGGCGGTGACAGCAAGTGCAAAAATTGTGCCGCAGTCGTACTAGTTGTGACAGCAAGTGCAAAGCTGTGCCACAGTCGTACTAGTGGTGACAGCAAGCGCAAAAGCTGTGCCGCAGTCGTACTGGTGGTGACAGCAAGTGCAAAAGTGGTGCCGCAGTCGTACTGGTGGTGACAGCAAGTGCATAAGCTGTACCGCAGACGTACTGGTGGTGACAGCAGGTGCAGAAGCTGTGCCACAGTTGTACTGGTGGTGACAGCAGGTGCATAGGCTGTGCCACAGTCGAACTGGCGGGGACACCAAGTGCATAAGCTTTGCCGCAGTCGTACTGGTGGTGACGCCAAGTGCATAAGCTGTGCCGCAGTCGTGTTGGTGGTGACAGCAAGTGCAAAAGCAGTGCCACAGTTGTACTGTAGGTGACAATATGTGCAGAAGCTGTACCACAGTCGTACGGGCGGTGACACCAAGTGGTGGTGACAGCAGGTGCATAAGCTGTGCCGCAGTCGTACTGGTGGTGACAGCAAGTGCATACGCCATGCCGCAGTCGTACTGGTGGTGACTGCAGGTGCATAAGCTGTGCCGCAGTCTTACTGGTGGTTACAGCAAGTGCAAAAGCTGTGCCACAGTTGTACTGGTGGTGACAGAAGGTGCAGAAGCTGTGCCACAGTCGTACTGGCGGTGACACCAATTGCATAATCTGTGCTACAGTCTTATTGGTGGTGACACCATGTGCATAAGCTGTGCCGAAGTCGTACTGGTGGTGACACCAAGTGCATAAGCTGTGCCGCTGTCGTACTGGTGGTGACAGCAAGTGCATAAGCTGTGCCGCAGTCGTACTGGTGGTGACAGCAAGTGCAAAAACTGTGCCGCAGTCGTACTGGTGGTGAAGGCAGGTGCATAAGCTGTGCCGCAGTCGTATTGGAGGTGACAGCAAGTGCATAAGCTATGCCGCAGTTGTACTGGTGGTGACAGCAGGTGTATAAGCTGTGCCGCAGTCGCATTGGTGATGACCGCAGATGCATAAGCTGTGCCGCAGTCGTACTGGTGGTGACAGCAAGAGCATAAGATATACCGCAGTTGTACTGGTGGTGACAGCAGGTGCATAAGCTGTGCCACAGTCGTACTGATGGTGACAGCAGGTGCATAAGCCGTGCCGCAGTCGTACTGGTGGTGACAGCAGGTGCAAAAGAGGTAGCGCAGTCATACTGGTGGTGACAGCACGTGCAAAAGCTGAGCCGCAGCCGTACTGGTGGTGACATCAGGTGCATAAACTGTGCCGCAGTCGTACTGGTGGTGAAAGCAGGTGCAAAAGCTGTGCCGCAGTCGTACTGGTGGTGACAGCAAGTGCAAACTTGTCCCGCAGTGGTACTGGTGGTGACAGCAGGTGCATAAGCTGTGCCGCAGTCGTACTGGTGGTGACAGCAGGTGCAAAACCTGTGCCGCATTCGTACTGGTGGTGGCAGCAGGTGCATAAGCTGTGCCGCAGACGTACTGGTGCCGACAGCAAGTGCATAAACTGTGCCGCAGTCGTACTCTTATTGACAGCAAGTGCAAAAGCTGTGCCACAGTTGTACTTGTGGTGACACCATGTGCAAAAGCTGTGTCGCTGTCGTACTGGTGGTTACACCAAGTGCATAAGCTTTGCCGCAGTCGCACTTGTGGTGACAGCAAGTGCAGAAGGTGTGCCACAGTTGTACTGGTGGTGACAGCAAGTACAAAATCTGTGCCATAGTCGAACTGGTGGTGACAGCAAGTGCAAAAGCTGTGCCACACTTGTACTGGAGGTGACAGCAAGTGCAAAAGCTGTGCCGCAGTCATACTGGTGGTGACAGCAGGTAAATAAGCTGTGCCACATTCGTACTGGAGGTGACAGCAAGTGCAAAAGCTGTGCCACAGTTGTACTGGTGGTGACACCAAGTTCAAAAGCTGTGCCGCAGTCGTACTGGTGGTGAAACCAGGTGCAAATGCTGTGCCACAGTAGTACTGGTGGTGACAGCAAGTGAAAAAGCTGTGCCACAGTCGTACTGGTGGTGACAGCAAGTGCAAAGCTGTGCCACAGTTGTACTGGTGGTGACAGCAGGTGCATAAGCTGTGCCGCAGTCGTACTGGTGGTGACAGCAAGTTTAAAGCTATGCCACAATTGTACTGGTGGTGACAGCAGGTGCAAAAGCTGTGCCGCAGACGTACTGGCGGTGACAGCAAGTGCATAAGCTGAGCCGCAGTCGTACTGGTGGTGACAGCAAGTGCATAAGCTGAGCCGCAGTCGTACTGGTGGTGACAGCAAGTGCATAAGCTGTGCCGCAGTCGTACTGGTGGTGACAGCAGGTGCAAAAGCTGGGCGCAGTCGTACTGGTGGTGACAGCAAGTGCAAACCTGTCCCGCAGTGGTACTGGTGGTGACAGCAGGTGCATAAGCTGTGCCGCAGTCGTACTGGTGGTGACAGCAGGTGCAAAAGCTGTGCCGCAGTCGTACTGGTGTCGACAGCAAGTGAATAAACTGTGCCGCAGTCGAACTCTTGGTGACAGCAAGTGCAAAAGCTGTGCCACAGTTGTACTGGTGGTGACAGCAAGTACAAAAGCTGTGCCACAGTGTACTTGTGGTGACACCATGTGCAAAAGCTGTGTGGCAGTCGTACTGGTGGTGACACCAAGTGCATAAGCTGTGCCGCAGTCGTACTTGTGGTGACATCAAGTGCCGAAGGTGTGCCACAGTTGTACTGGTGGTGACAGCAAGTACAAAATCTGTGCCACAGTCGTACTGGTGGTGACAGCAAGTGCAAAAGCTTTGCCACAGTTGTACTGGTGGTGACAGCTAGTGCAAAAGCTGTGCCGCAGTCCTACTGGTTGTGACAGCAGGTAAATAAGCTGTGCCACATTCGTACTGGTGGTGACAGCAAGTGCAAAAGCTGTGCCACAGTTGTACTGGTGGTGACAGCAAGTGCAAAAGCTGTGCCGCAGTTGTACTGGTGGAGACAGCAAGTGCAAAAGCTGTGCCACAGTCGTACTGGTGGTGAGAGCAAGTGCATAAGCTGTGCCGCGGTCGTACTGGTGGTGACGGCAGGTGCATAAGCTGTGCCACAGTTGTACTGGTGGTGACAGCAGGTGCACAAGCTGTGCCACAGTTGTACTGGTGGTGACAGCATGTGCAAAAGCTGTGCCACAGTTGTACTGGTGGTGACAGCAAGTGCAAAAGCTGTGCCGCAGTTGTACTGGTGGAGACAGCAAGTGCAAAAGCTGTGCCGCAGTTGTACTGGTGGTGAGAGTAAGTGCATAAGCTGTGCCGCGGTCGTACTGGTGGTGACAGCAAGTGCAAAAGCTGTGCCACAGTTGTACTGGTGGTGACAGCAAGTGCAAAAGCTGTGCCGCAGTTGTACTGGTGGAGACAGCAAGTGCAAAAGCTGTGCCGCAGTTGTACTGGTGGTGAGAGCAAGTGCATAAGCTGTGCCGCGGTGGTACTGGTGGTGACGGCAGGTGCATAAGCTGTGCCACAATTGTACTGGTGGTGACAGCAGGTGCATAAGCTGTGCCACAGTTGTACTGGTGGTGACAGCAAGTGCAAAAGCTGTGCCACAGTTGTACTAGTGGTGACAGCAGCTGCCTAAGCTGTGCCACAGTCGTACTGGTGGTGACAGCAAGTGCAAAGGCTGTGCCGCATTTGTACTCGTGGTGACAGCAAGTGCAAAAGCTGTGCCGCAGTTGTACTGGTGGTGACAGCAAGTGCATAAGCTGTGCCGCAGTCGTACTGGTGGTGACAGCAAGTGCATAAGCTGTGCCGCAGTCGTACTGGTGGTGACACCAGGTGCAAAAGCTGTGCCACAGTCGTACTGGCGGTGACACCAAGTGCAAAAGCTGTGCCACAGTCGTACTGGTGGTGACACCAAGTGCAAAAGCTGTGCCACAGTCGTACTGGCGGTGACACCAGGACAGAAACTGCAGCCGCAGTCTTACTGTTGGTGACACCAGGTGCAAAAGCTGTGCCGCAGACATACTGGCGGTGACACCAAGTTCAAAAGCTGTGCCGCAGTCGTACTGGTGGTGAATCCAGGTGCAAATGCTGTGCCACAGTAGTACTGGTGGTGACAGCAAGTAAAAAAGCTGTGGCACAGTCGTACTGGTGGTGACAGCAAGTGCAAAGCTGTGCCACAGTTGTACTGGTGGTGACAGCAGGTGCATAAGCTGTGCCGCAGTCGTACTGGTGGTGACAGCAAGTTTAAAGCTGTGCCACAGTTGTACTGGTGGTGACAGCAGGTGCCAAAGCTGTGCCGCAGACGTACTGGCGGTGACAGCAAGTGCAAAAGCTGTGCCGCAGTCGTACTGTTGGTGACAGCAGGTGCAAAAGCTTTGCCGCAGTCGTACTGGTGGTGACAGCAAGTGCAAAGCTGTGCCACATTTGTACTGGTGGTGACAGCAGGTGCATAAGCTGTGCCGCAGTCGTACTGGTGGTGACAGCAAGTGCAAAGCTGTGCCACAGTTGTACTGGTGGTGACAGCAAGTGCATAAGCTGTGCCGCAATCGTACTGGTGGTGACATCAAGTATATAAACTGTGCCGCATTCATACTGGTGGTGACAGGAAGTGCATAAGCTGTGCCGCAGTCGTACTGGTGGTGGCAGCAAGTATATAAGCTGTGCCACAATTGTACTGGTGGTGACAGCAGGTGCAAAACTGTGCCACAGTTGTACTGGTGGTGACAGCAAGTGCATAAGCTGTGCCGCAGTCGACAGGTTGTGACAGCAGGTGCATAAGCTACGCCGGAGTCGTACTGGTGGTGACAGCAAGTGCATAAGCTGTGCCGCAGTCGTACTGGTGGAGACAGCTGGTGCAAAAGCTTTGCCGCAGTCGTACTGGCGGTGAAACCAAGTGCAAAAGCGGTGCCACAGTCGTACTGGCGGTGACAGCAAGTGCAAAAGCTGTGACGCAGTCGTACTGGCGGCGACAGCAAGTGCAAAAGCTGTGCCGCAGTAGTACTGGTGGTGACAGCAAGTGCAAAAGCTTTGCCGCAGTCGTACTGGCGGTGACACCAAGTGCAAAAGCTGTGCCACAGTCGTACTGGCGGTGACACCAAGTGCAAAAGCTGTGCCACAGTCGTACTGGTGGTGACACCAAGTGCAAAAGCTGTGCCATATTCGTACTGGCGGTGACACCAGGTCAGAAGCTGCAGCCGCAATCGTACTGTTGGTGACACCAGGTGCAAAAGCTGTGCCGCAGACGTACTGTCGGTGACACCAAGTTCAAAAGCTGTGCCGCAGTCGAACTGGTGGTGAAACGAGGTGCAAATGCTGTGACACAGTCGTACTGGTGGTGACAGCAAGTGCAAAGCTGTGCCACAGTTGTACTGGTGGTGACAGCAGGTGCATAAGCTGTGCCGCAGTCGTACTGGTGGTGACAGCAAGTGCAAAGCTGTGCCACAGTTGTACTGGTGGTGACAGCAGGTGCAAAAGCTGTGCCGCAGTCGTACTGGCGGTGACAGCAAGTGCAAAAGCTGTGCCGCAGTCGTACTGGTGTTGACAGCAAGTGAAAAAGATGTGCCGCAGTCGTACTGGTGGTGACAGCAAGTGCATAAGCTGAGCCGCAGTCGTACTGGTGGTGACACCAAGTGCATAAGCTGAGCCGCAGTCTTACTGGTGGTGACAGCAGGTGCAGAAGCTGTGCCACAGTTGTAATGGTGGTGACAGCAGGTGCATAGGCTGTTCAACAGTCGTACTGGCGGGGACACCAGGTGCATAAGCTGTGCCGCAGTCGTACTGGTGGTGACGCCAAGTGCATAAACTGTGCCGCAGTCGTACTGGTGGTGACAGCAAGTGCATAAGCTGTGCCGCAGTCGTACTGGCGGGGACAGGAAGTACATAAGCTGTGCCACAATTGTACTGGTGGTGACACAGGTGCAAAACTGTGCCACAGTTGTACTGGTGGTGACAGCAAGTGCATAAGCTGTGCCGCAGTCGTACTGGTGGTGACTGAATGTGCAAAAGCTGTGCGGCAGTCGTACTGTTGGTGACAGCAGGTGCAAAAGCTGTGCCGCAGTCGTACTGGTGGTGACATCAGGTGAAAAAGCTGTGCCACAGTCGTACTGGTGGTGACAGCGTGTGAAAAAGCTGTGCCACTGTCGTACTGGTGGTGACAGCAAGTCTAAAGCTGTGCCACAGTTGTACTAGTGGTGACAGCAATTGCAAAAGCTGTGCCGCAGTCGTACTGGTGGTGACAGAAAATGCAAAACTGTGCCACAGTCGTACTGGTGCTGACAGCAAGTGCAAAAGCTGTGCCGCATTCGTACTGACGGTGACAGCAAGTGCAAAGCTGTGCCACAGTCGTACTAGTGGTGACAGCAAGTGCAAAAGCTGTCACGCAGTCGTACTGGTGGTGACAGCAAGTGCAAAAGCTGTGCCGCAGTCGTACTGGCGGTGACAGCAAGTGCAAAAATTGTGCCGCAGTCGTACTAGTTGTGACAGCAAGTGCAAAGCTGTGCCACAGTCGTACTAGTGGTGACAGCAAGCGCAAAAGCTGTGCCGCAGTCGTACTGGTGGTGACAGCAAGTGCAAAAGTGGTGCCGCAGTCGTACTGGTGGTGACAGCAAGTGCATAAGCTGTACCGCAGACGTACTGGTGGTGACAGCAGGTGCAGAAGCTGTGCCACAGTTGTACTGGTGGTGACAGCAGGTGCATAGGCTGTGCCACAGTCGAACTGGCGGGGACACCAAGTGCATAAGCTTTGCCGCAGTCGTAATGGTGGTGACGCCAAGTGCATAAGCTGTGCCGCAGTCGTGTTGGTGGTGACAGCAAGTGCAAAAGCAGTGCCACAGTTGTACTGTAGGTGACAATATGTGCAGAAGCTGTACCACAGTCGTACGGGCGGTGACACCAAGTGGTGGTGACAGCAGGTGCATAAGCTGTGCCGCAGTCGTACTGGTGGTGACAGCAAGTGCATACGCCATGCCGCAGTCGTACTGGTGGTGACTGCAGGTGCATAAGCTGTGCCGCAGTATTACTGGTGGTTACAGCAAGTGCAAAAGCTGTGCCACAGTTGTACTGGTGGTGACAGAAGGTGCAGAAGCTGTGCCACAGTCGTACTGGCGGTGACACCAATTGCATAATCTGTGCTACAGTCTTATTGGTGGTGACACCATGTGCATAAGCTGTGCCGAAGTCGTACTGGTGGTGACACCAAGTGCATAAGCTGTGCCGCTGTCGTACTGGTGGTGACAGCAAGTGCATAAGCTGTGCCGCAGTCGTACTGGTGGTGACAACAAGTGCAAAAACTGTGCCGCAGTCGTACTGGTGGTGAAGGCAGGTGCATAAGCTGTGCCGCAGTCGTACTGGAGGTGACAGCAAGTGCATAAGCTATGCCGCAGTTGTACTGGTGGTGACAGCAGGTGTATAAGCTGTGCCGCAGTCGCATTGGTGATGACCGCAGATGCATAAGCTGTGCCGCAGTCGTACTGGTGGTGACAGCAAGTGCATAAGATATACCGCAGTTGTACTGGTGGTGACAGCAGGTGCATAAGCTGTGCCACAGTCGTACTGATGGTGACAGCAGGTGCATAAGCCGTGCCGCAGTCGTACTGGTGGTGACAGCAGGTGCAAAAGAGGTGCCGCAGTCATACTGGTGGTGACAGCACGTGCAAAAGCTGAGCCGCAGCCGTACTGGTGGTGACATCAGGTGCATAAACTGTGCCGCAGTCGTACTGGTGGTGAAAGCAGGTGCAAAAGCTGTGCCGCAGTCGTACTGGTGGTGACAGCAAGTGCAAACTTGTCCCGCAGTGGTACTGGTGGTGACAGCAGGTGCATAAGCTGTGCCGCAGTCGTACTGGTGGTGACAGCAGGTGCAAAACCTGTGCCGCATTCGTACTGGTGGTGACAGCAGGTGCATAAGCTGTGCCGCAGACGTACTGGTGTCGACAGCAAGTGCATAAACTGTGCCGCAGTCGTAGTCTTATTGACAGCAAGTGCAAAAGCTGTGCCACAGTTGTACTTGTGGTGACACCATGTGCAAAAGCTGTGCCACAGTCGTACTGGTGGTGACAGCAGGTGCATAAGCTGTGCCGCAGTCGTACTGGTGGTGACAGCAAGTGCAAAGCTGTGCCACAGTTGTACTGGTGGTGACAGCAAGTGCATAAGCTGTGCCGCAGTCGTACTGGTGGTGACATCAAGTATATAAACTGTGCCGCAGTCATACTGGTGGTGACAGGAAGTGCATAAGCTGTGCCGCAGTCGTACTGGTGGTGGCAGCAAGTATATAAGCTGTGCCACAATTGTACTGGTGGTGACAGCAGGTGCAAAACTGTGCCACAGTTGTACTGGTGGTGACAGCAAGTGCATAAGCTGTGCCGCAGTCGACAGGTGGTGACAGCAGGTGCATAAGCTGTGCCGGAGTCGTACTGGTGGTGACAGCAAGTGCATAAGCTGTGCCGCAGTCGTACTGGTGGAGACAGCTGGTGCAAAAGCTTTGCCGCAGTCGTACTGGAGGTGAAACCAAGTGCAAAAGCGGTGCCACAGTCGTACTGGCGGTGACAGCAAGTGCAAAAGCTGTGACGCAGTCGTACTGGCGGCGACAGCAAGTGCAAAAGCTGTGCCGCAGTAGTACTGGTGGTGACAGCAAGTGCAAAAGCTTTGCCGCAGTCGTACTGGCGGTGACACCAAGTGCAAAAGCTGTGCCACAGTCGTACTGGCGGTGACACCAAGTGCAAAAGCTGTGCCACAGTCGTACTGGTGGTGACACCAAGTGCAAAAGCTGTGCCATATTCGTACTGGCGGTGACACCAGGTCAGAAGCTGCAGCCGCAATCGTACTGTTGGTGACACCAGGTGCAAAAGCTGTGCCGCAGACGTACTGTCGGTGACACCAAGTTCAAAAGCTGTGCCGCAGTCGAACTGGTGGTGAAACGAGGTGCAAATGCTGTGACACAGTCGTACTGGTGGTGAGAGCAAGTGCAAAGCTGTGCCACAGTTGTACTGGTGGTGACAGCAGGTGCATAAGCTGTGCCGCAGTCGTACTGGTGGTGACAGCAAGTGCAAAGCTGTGCCACAGTTGTACTGGTGGTGACAGCAGGTGCAAAAGCTGTGCCGCAGTCGTACTGGCGGTGACAGCAAGTGCAAAAGCTGTGCCGCAGTCGTACTGGTGTTGACAGCAAGTGAAAAAGATGTGCCGCAGTCGTACTGGTGGTGACAGCAAGTGCATAAGCTGAGCCGCAGTCGTACTGGTGGTGACACCAAGTGCATAAGCTGAGCCGCAGTCTTACTGGTGGTGACAGCAGGTGCAGAAGCTGTGCCACAGTTGTAATGGTGGTGACAGCAGGTGCATAGGCTGTTCAACAGTCGTACTGGCGGGGACACCAGGTGCATAAGCTGTGCCGCAGTCGTACTGGTGGTGACGCCAAGTGCATAAACTGTGCCGCAGTCGTACTGGTGGTGACAGCAAGTGCATAAGCTGTGCCGCAGTCGTACTGGCGGGGACAGGAAGTACATAAGCTGTGCCACAATTGTACTGTTGGTGACACAGGTGCAAAACTGTGCCACAGTTGTACTGGTGGTGACAGCAAGTGCATAAGCTGTGCCGCAGTCGTACTGGTGGTGACTGAATGTGCAAAAGCTGTGCGGCAGTCGTACTGTTGGTGACAGCAGGTGCAAAAGCTGTGCCGCAGTCGTACTGGTGGTGACATCAGGTGAAAAAGCTGTGCCACAGTCGTACTGGTGGTGACAGCGTGTGAAAAAGCTGTGCCACTGTCGTACTGGTGGTGACAGCAAGTGCAAAGCTGTGCCACAGTTGTACTGGTGGTGACAGCAGATGCATAAGCTGTGCCGCATTCGTACTAGTGGTGACAGCAAGTGCAAAGCTGTGACAGCAGGTGCAAAAGCTCTGCCGCATTCGTACTGGTAGTGACAGCAAGTCTAAAGCTGTGCCACAGTTGTACTAGTGGTGACAGCAATTGCAAAAGCTGTGCCGCAGTCGTACTGGTGGTGACAGAAAATGCAAAACTGTGCCACAGTCGTACTGGTGCTGACAGCAAGTGCAAAAGCTGTGCCGCATTCGTACTGACGGTGACAGCAAGTGCAAAGCTGTGCCACAGTCGTACTAGTGGTGACAGCAAGTGCAAAAGCTGTGCCGCAGTCGTACTGGTGGTGACAGCAAGTGCAAAAGCTGTGCCGCAGTCGTACTGGCGGTGACAGCAAGTGCAAAAATTGTGCCGCAGTCGTACTAGTTGTGACAGCAAGTGCAAAGCTGTGCCACAGTCGTACTAGTGGTGACAGCAAGCGCAAAAGCTGTGCCGCAGTCGTACTGGTGGTGACAGCAAGTGCAAAAGTGGTGCCGCAGTCGTACTGGTGGTGACAGCAAGTGCATAAGCTGTACCGCAGACGTACTGGTGGTGACAGCAGGTGCAGAAGCTGTGCCACAGTTGTACTGGTGGTGACAGCAGGTGCATAGGCTGTGCCACAGTCGAACTGGCGGGGACACCAAGTGCATAAGCTTTGCCGCAGTCGTACTGGTGGTGACGCCAAGTGCATAAGCTGTGCCGCAGTCGTGTTGGTGGTGACAGCAAGTGCAAAAGCAGTGCCACAGTTGTACTGTAGGTGACAATATGTGCAGAAGCTGTACCACAGTCGTACGGGCGGTGACACCAAGTGGTGGTGACAGCAGGTGCATAAGCTGTGCCGCAGTCGTACTGGTGGTGACAGCAAGTGCATACGCCATGCCGCAGTCGTACTGGTGGTGACTGCAGGTGCATAAGCTGTGCCGCAGTCTTACTGGTGGTTACAGCAAGTGCAAAAGCTGTGCCACAGTTGTACTGGTGGTGACAGAAGGTGCAGAAGCTGTGCCACAGTCGTACTGGCGGTGACACCAATTGCATAATCTGTGCTACAGTCTTATTGGTGGTGACACCATGTGCATAAGCTGTGCCGAAGTCGTACTGGTGGTGACACCAAGTGCATAAGCTGTGCCGCTGTCGTACTGGTGGTGACAGCAAGTGCATAAGCTGTGCCGCAGTCGTACTGGTGGTGACAGCAAGTGCAAAAACTGTGCCGCAGTCGTACTGGTGGTGAAGGCAGGTGCATAAGCTGTGCCGCAGTCGTATTGGAGGTGACAGCAAGTGCATAAGCTATGCCGCAGTTGTACTGGTGGTGACAGCAGGTGTATAAGCTGTGCCGCAGTCGCATTGGTGATGACCGCAGATGCATAAGCTGTGCCGCAGTCGTACTGGTGGTGACAGCAAGAGCATAAGATATACCGCAGTTGTACTGGTGGTGACAGCAGGTGCATAAGCTGTGCCACAGTCGTACTGATGGTGACAGCAGGTGCATAAGCCGTGCCGTAGTCGTACTGGTGGTGACAGCAGGTGCAAAAGAGGTAGCGCAGTCATACTGGTGGTGACAGCACGTGCAAAAGCTGAGCCGCAGCCGTACTGGTGGTGACATCAGGTGCATAAACTGTGCCGCAGTCGTACTGGTGGTGAAAGCAGGTGCAAAAGCTGTGCCGCAGTCGTACTGGTGGTGACAGCAAGTGCAAACTTGTCCCGCAGTGGTACAGGTGGTGACAGCAGGTGCATAAGCTGTGCCGCAGTCGTACTGGTGGTGACAGCAGGTGCAAAACCTGTGCCGCATTCGTACTGGTGGTGGCAGCAGGTGCATAAGCTGTGCCGCAGACGTACTGGTGTCGACAGCAAGTGCATAAACTGTGCCGCAGTCGTACTCTTATTGACAGCAAGTGCAAAAGCTGTGCCACAGTTGTACTTGTGGTGACACCATGTGCAAAAGCTGTGTCGCTGTCGTACTGGTGGTTACACCAAGTGCATAAGCTTTGCCGCAGTCGCACTTGTGGTGACAGCAAGTGCAGAAGGTGTGCCACAGTTGTACTGGTGGTGACAGCAAGTACAAAATCTGTGCCATAGTCGAACTGGTGGTGACAGCAAGTGCAAAAGCTGTGCCACACTTGTACTGGAGGTGACAGCAAGTGCAAAAGCTGTGCCGCAGTCATACTGGTGGTGACAGCAGGTAAATAAGCTGTGCCACATTCGTACTGGAGGTGACAGCAAGTGCAAAAGCTGTGCCACAGTTGTACTGGTGGTGACACCAAGTTCAAAAGCTGTGCCGCAGTCGTACTGGTGGTGAAACCAGGTGCAAATGCTGTGCCACAGTAGTACTGGTGGTGACAGCAAGTGAAAAAGCTGTGCCACAGTCGTACTGGTGGTGACAGCAAGTGCAAAGCTGTGCCACAGTTGTACTGGTGGTGACAGCAGGTGCATAAGCTGTGCCGCAGTCGTACTGGTGGTGACAGCAAGTTTAAAGCTATGCCACAATTGTACTGGTGGTGACAGCAGGTGCAAAAGCTGTGCCGCAGACGTACTGGCGGTGACAGCAAGTGCATAAGCTGAGCCGCAGTCGTACTGGTGGTGACAGCAAGTGCATAAGCTGAGCCGCAGTCGTACTGGTGGTGACAGCAAGTGCATAAGCTGTGCCGCAGTCGTACTGGTGGTGACAGCAGGTGCAAAAGCTGGGCGCAGTCGTACTGGTGGTGACAGCAAGTGCAAACCTGTCCCGCAGTGGTACTGGTGGTGACAGCAGGTGCATAAGCTGTGCCGCAGTCGTACTGGTGGTGACAGCAGGTGCAAAAGCTGTGCCGCAGTCGTACTGGTGTCGACAGCAAGTGAATAAACTGTGCCGCAGTCGAACTCTTGGTGACAGCAAGTGCAAAAGCTGTGCCACAGTTGTACTGGTGGTGACAGCAAGTACAAAAGCTGTGCCACAGTGTACTTGTGGTGACACCATGTGCAAAAGCTGTGTGGCAGTCGTACTGGTGGTGACACCAAGTGCATAAGCTGTGCCGCAGTCGTACTTGTGGTGACATCAAGTGCCGAAGGTGTGCCACAGTTGTACTGGTGGTGACAGCAAGTACAAAATCTGTGCCACAGTCGTACTGGTGGTGACAGCAAGTGCAAAAGCTTTGCCACAGTTGTACTGGTGGTGACAGCTAGTGCAAAAGCTGTGCCGCAGTCCTACTGGTTGTGACAGCAGGTAAATAAGCTGTGCCACATTCGTACTGGTGGTGACAGCAAGTGCAAAAGCTGTGCCACAGTTGTACTGGTGGTGACAGCAAGTGCAAAAGCTGTGCCGCAGTTGTACTGGTGGAGACAGCAAGTGCAAAAGCTGTGCCACAGTCGTACTGGTGGTGAGAGCAAGGGCATAAGCTGTGCCGCGGTCGTACTGGTGGTGACGGCAGGTGCATAAGCTGTGCCACAGTTGTACTGGTGGTGACAGCAGGTGCACAAGCTGTGCCACAGTTGTACTGGTGGTGACAGCATGTGCAAAAGCTGTGCCACAGTTGTACTGGTGGTGACAGCAAGTGCAAAAGCTGTGCCGCAGTTGTACTGGTGGAGACAGCAAGTGCAAAAGCTGTGCCGCAGTTGTACTGGTGGTGAGAGTAAGTGCATAAGCTGTGCCGCGGTCGTACTGGTGGTGACAGCAAGTGCAAAAGCTGTGCCACAGTTGTACTGGTGGTGACAGCAAGTGCAAAAGCTGTGCCGCAGTTGTACTGGTGGAGACAGCAAGTGCAAAAGCTGTGCCGCAGTTGTACTGGTGGTGAGAGCAAGTGCATAAGCTGTGCCGCGGTGGTACTGGTGGTGACGGCAGGTGCATAAGCTGTGCCACAGTTGTACTGGTGGTGACAGCAGGTGCATAAGCTGTGCCACAGTTGTACTGGTGGTGACAGCAAGTGCAAAAGCTGTGCCACAGTTGTACTAGTGGTGACAGCAGCTGCCTAAGCTGTGCCACAGTCGTACTGGTGGTGACAGCAAGTGCAAAGGCTGTGCCGCATTTGTACTCGTGGTGACAGCAAGTGCAAAAGCTGTGCCGCAGTTGTACTGGTGGTGACAGCAAGTGCATAAGCTGTGCCGCAGTCGTACTGGTGGTGACAGCAAGTGCATAAGCTGTGCCGCAGTCGTACTGGTGGTGACACCAGGTGCAAAAGCTGTGCCACAGTCGTACTGGCGGTGACACCAAGTGCAAAAGCTGTGCCACAGTCGTACTGGTGGTGACACCAAGTGCAAAAGCTGTGCCACAGTCGTACTGGCGGTGACACCAGGACAGAAACTGCAGCCGCAGTCTTACTGTTGGTGACACCAGGTGCAAAAGCTGTGCCGCAGACATACTGGCGGTGACACCAAGTTCAAAAGCTGTGCCGCAGTCGTACTGGTGGTGAATCCAGGTGCAAATGCTGTGCCACAGTAGTACTGGTGGTGACAGCAAGTAAAAAAGCTGTGGCACAGTCGTACTGGTGGTGACAGCAAGTGCAAAGCTGTGCCACAGTTGTACTGGTGGTGACAGCAGGTGCATAAGCTGTGCCGCAGTCGTACTGGTGGTGACAGCAAGTTTAAAGCTGTGCCACAGTTGTACTGGTGGTGACAGCAGGTGCCAAAGCTGTGCCGCAGACGTACTGGCGGTGACAGCAAGTGCAAAAGCTGTGCCGCAGTCGTACTGTTGGTGACAGCAGGTGCAAAAGCTTTGCCGCAGTCGTACTGGTGGTGACAGCAAGTGCAAAGCTGTGCCACATTTGTACTGGTGGTGACAGCAGGTGCATAAGCTGTGCCGCAGTCGTACTGGTGGTGACAGCAAGTGCAAAGCTGTGCCACAGTTGTACTGGTGGTGACAGCAAGTGCATAAGCTGTGCCGCAATCGTACTGGTGGTGACATCAAGTATATAAACTGTGCCGCATTCATACTGGTGGTGACAGGAAGTGCATAAGCTGTGCCGCAGTCGTACTGGTGGTGGCAGCAAGTATATAAGCTGTGCCACAATTGTACTGGTGGTGACAGCAGGTGCAAAACTGTGCCACAGTTGTACTGGTGGTGACAGCAAGTGCATAAGCTGTGCCGCAGTCGACAGGTGGTGACAGCAGGTGCATAAGCTACGCCGGAGTCGTACTGGTGGTGACAGCAAGTGCATAAGCTGTGCCGCAGTCGTACTGGTGGAGACAGCTGGTGCAAAAGCTTTGCCGCAGTCGTACTGGCGGTGAAACCAAGTGCAAAAGCGGTGCCACAGTCGTACTGGCGGTGACAGCAAGTGCAAAAGCTGTGACGCAGTCGTACTGGCGGCGACAGCAAGTGCAAAAGCTGTGCCGCAGTAGTACTGGTGGTGACAGCAAGTGCAAAAGCTTTGCCGCAGTCGTACTGGCGGTGACACCAAGTGCAAAAGCTGTGCCACAGTCGTACTGGCGGTGACACCAAGTGCAAAAGCTGTGCCACAGTCGTACTGGTGGTGACACCAAGTGCAAAAGCTGTGCCATATTCGTACTGGCGGTGACACCAGGTCAGAAGCTGCAGCCGCAATCGTACTGTTGGTGACACCAGGTGCAAAAGCTGTGCCGCAGACGTACTGTCGGTGACACCAAGTTCAAAAGCTGTGCCGCAGTCGAACTGGTGGTGAAACGAGGTGCAAATGCTGTGACACAGTCGTACTGGTGGTGACAGCAAGTGCAAAGCTGTGCCACAGTTGTACTGGTGGTGACAGCAGGTGCATAAGCTGTGCCGCAGTCGTACTGGTGGTGACAGCAAGTGCAAAGCTGTGCCACAGTTGTACTGGTGGTGACAGCAGGTGCAAAAGCTGTGCCGCAGTCGTACTGGCGGTGACAGCAAGTGCAAAAGCTGTGCCGCAGTCGTACTGGTGTTGACAGCAAGTGAAAAAGATGTGCCGCAGTCGTACTGGTGGTGACAGCAAGTGCATAAGCTGAGCCGCAGTCGTACTGGTGGTGACACCAAGTGCATAAGCTGAGCCGCAGTCTTACTGGTGGTGACAGCAGGTGCAGAAGCTGTGCCACAGTTGTAATGGTGGTGACAGCAGGTGCATAGGCTGTTCAACAGTCGTACTGGCGGGGACACCAGGTGCATAAGCTGTGCCGCAGTCGTACTGGTGGTGACGCCAAGTGCATAAACTGTGCCGCAGTCGTACTGGTGGTGACAGCAAGTGCATAAGCTGTGCCGCAGTCGTACTGGCGGGGACAGGAAGTACATAAGCTGTGCCACAATTGTACTGGTGGTGACACAGGTGCAAAACTGTGCCACAGTTGTACTGGTGGTGACAGCAAGTGCATAAGCTGTGCCGCAGTCGTACTGGTGGTGACTGAATGTGCAAAAGCTGTGCGGCAGTCGTACTGTTGGTGACAGCAGGTGCAAAAGCTGTGCCGCAGTCGTACTGGTGGTGACATCAGGTGAAAAAGCTGTGCCACAGTCGTACTGGTGGTGACAGCGTGTGAAAAAGCTGTGCCACTGTCGTACTGGTGGTGACAGCAGGTCTAAAGCTGTGCCACAGTTGTACTAGTGGTGACAGCAATTGCAAAAGCTGTGCCGCAGTCGTACTGGTGGTGACAGAAAATGCAAAACTGTGCCACAGTCGTACTGGTGCTGACAGCAAGTGCAAAAGCTGTGCCGCATTCGTACTGACGGTGACAGCAAGTGCAAAGCTGTGCCACAGTCGTACTAGTGGTGACAGCAAGTGCAAAAGCTGTCACGCAGTCGTACTGGTGGTGACAGCAAGTGCAAAAGCTGTGCCGCAGTCGTACTGGCGGTGACAGCAAGTGCAAAAATTGTGCCGCAGTCGTACTAGTTGTGACAGCAAGTGCAAAGCTGTGCCACAGTCGTACTAGTGGTGACAGCAAGCGCAAAAGCTGTGCCGCAGTCGTACTGGTGGTGACAGCAAGTGCAAAAGTGGTGCCGCAGTCGTACTGGTGGTGACAGCAAGTGCATAAGCTGTACCGCAGACGTACTGGTGGTGACAGCAGGTGCAGAAGCTGTGCCACAGTTGTACTGGTGGTGACAGCAGGTGCATAGGCTGTGCCACAGTCGAACTGGCGGGGACACCAAGTGCATAAGCTTTGCCGCAGTCGTAATGGTGGTGACGCCAAGTGCATAAGCTGTGCCGCAGTCGTGTTGGTGGTGACAGCAAGTGCAAAAGCAGTGCCACAGTTGTACTGTAGGTGACAATATGTGCAGAAGCTGTACCACAGTCGTACGGGCGGTGACACCAAGTGGTGGTGACAGCAGGTGCATAAGCTGTGCCGCAGTCGTACTGGTGGTGACAGCAAGTGCATACGCCATGCCGCAGTCGTACTGGTGGTGACTGCAGGTGCATAAGCTGTGCCGCAGTATTACTGGTGGTTACAGCAAGTGCAAAAGCTGTGCCACAGTTGTACTGGTGGTGACAGAAGGTGCAGAAGCTGTGCCACAGTCGTACTGGCGGTGACACCAATTGCATAATCTGTGCTACAGTCTTATTGGTGGTGACACCATGTGCATAAGCTGTGCCGAAGTCGTACTGGTGGTGACACCAAGTGCATAAGCTGTGCCGCTGTCGTACTGGTGGTGACAGCAAGTGCATAAGCTGTGCCGCAGTCGTACTGGTGGTGACAACAAGTGCAAAAACTGTGCCGCAGTCGTACTGGTGGTGAAGGCAGGTGCATAAGCTGTGCCGCAGTCGTACTGGAGGTGACAGCAAGTGCATAAGCTATGCCGCAGTTGTACTGGTGGTGACAGCAGGTGTATAAGCTGTGCCGCAGTCGCATTGGTGATGACCGCAGATGCATAAGCTGTGCCGCAGTCGTACTGGTGGTGACAGCAAGTGCATAAGATATACCGCAGTTGTACTGGTGGTGACAGCAGGTGCATAAGCTGTGCCACAGTCGTACTGATGGTGACAGCAGGTGCATAAGCCGTGCCGCAGTCGTACTGGTGGTGACAGCAGGTGCAAAAGAGGTGCCGCAGTCATACTGGTGGTGACAGCACGTGCAAAAGCTGAGCCGCAGCCGTACTGGTGGTGACATCAGGTGCATAAACTGTGCCGCAGTCGTACTGGTGGTGAAAGCAGGTGCAAAAGCTGTGCCGCAGTCGTACTGGTGGTGACAGCAAGTGCAAACTTGTCCCGCAGTGGTACTGGTGGTGACAGCAGGTGCATAAGCTGTGCCGCAGTCGTACTGGTGGTGACAGCAGGTGCAAAACCTGTGCCGCATTCGTACTGGTGGTGACAGCAGGTGCATAAGCTGTGCCGCAGACGTACTGGTGTCGACAGCAAGTGCATAAACTGTGCCCCAGTCGTACTCTTATTGACAGCAAGTGCAAAAGCTGTGCCACAGTTGTACTTGTGGTGACACCATGTGCAAAAGCTGTGCCACAGTCGTACTGGCGGTGACACCAAGTGCAAAAGCTGTGCCACAGTCGTACTGGTGGTGACACCAAGTGCAAAAGCTGTGCCATATTCGTACTGGCGGTGACACCAGGTCAGAAGCTGCAGCCGCAATCGTACTGTTGGTGACAACAGGTGCAAAAGCTGTGCCGCAGACGTACTGTCGGTGACACCAAGTTCAAAAGCTGTGCCGCAGTCGAACTGGTGGTGAAACGAGGTGCAAATGCTGTGACACAGTCGTACTGGTGGTGACAGCAAGTGCAAAGCTGTGCCACAGTTGTACTGGTGGTGACAGCAGGTGCATAAGCTGTGCCGCAGTCGTACTGGTGGTGACAGCAAGTGCAAAGCTGTGCCACAGTTGTACTGGTGGTGACAGCAGGTGCAAAAGCTGTGCCGCAGTCGTACTGGCGGTGACAGCAAGTGCAAAAGCTGTGCCGCAGTCGTACTGGTGTTGACAGCAAGTGAAAAAGATGTGCCGCAGTCGTACTGGTGGTGACAGCAAGTGCATAAGCTGAGCCGCAGTCGTACTGGTGGTGACACCAAGTGCATAAGCTGAGCCGCAGTCTTACTGGTGGTGACAGCAGGTGCAGAAGCTGTGCCACAGTTGTAATGGTGGTGACAGCAGGTGCATAGGCTGTTCAACAGTCGTACTGGCGGGGACACCAGGTGCATAAGCTGTGCCGCAGTCGTACTGGTGGTGACGCCAAGTGCATAAACTGTGCCGCAGTCGTACTGGTGGTGACAGCAAGTGCATAAGCTGTGCCGCAGTCTTACTGGCGGGGACAGGAAGTACATAAGCTGTGCCACAATTGTACTGGTGGTGACACAGGTGCAAAACTGTGCCACAGTTGTACTGGTGGTGACAGCAAGTGCATAAGCTGTGCCGCAGTCGTACTGGTGGTGACTGAAAGTGCAAAAGCTGTGCGGCAGTCGTACTGTTGGTGACAGCAGGTGCAAAAGCTGTGCCGCAGTCGTACTGGTGGTGACATCAGGTGAAAAAGCTGTGCCACAGTCGTACTGGTGGTGACAGCGTGTGAAAAAGCTGTGCCACTGTCGTACTGGTGGTGACAGCAAGTCTAAAGCTGTGCCACAGTTGTACTAGTGGTGACAGCAATTGCAAAAGCTGTGCCGCAGTCGTACTGGTGGTGACAGAAAATGCAAAACTGTGCCACAGTCGTACTGGTGCTGACAGCAAGTGCAAAAGCTGTGCCGCATTCGTACTGACGGTGACAGCAAGTGCAAAGCTGTGCCACAGTCGTACTAGTGGTGACAGCAAGTGCAAAAGCTGTGCCGCAGTCGTACTGGTGGTGACAGCAAGTGCAAAAGCTGTGCCGCAGTCGTACTGGCGGTGACAGCAAGTGCAAAAATTGTGCCGCAGTCGTACTAGTTGTGACAGCAAGTGCAAAGCTGTGCCACAGTCGTACTAGTGGTGACAGCAAGCGCAAAAGCTGTGCCGCAGTCGTACTGGTGGTGACAGCAAGTGCAAAAGTGGTGCCGCAGTCGTACTGGTGGTGACAGCAAGTGCATAAGCTGTACCGCAGACGTACTGGTGGTGACAGCAGGTGCAGAAGCTGTGCCACAGTTGTACTGGTGGTGACAGCAGGTGCATAGGCTGTGCCACAGTCGAACTGGCGGGGACACCAAGTGCATAAGCTTTGCCGCATTCGTACTGGTGGTGACGCCAAGTGCATAAGCTGTGCCGCAGTCGTGTTGGTGGTGACAGCAAGTGCAAAAGCAGTGCCACAGTTGTACTGTAGGTGACAATATGTGCAGAAGCTGTACCACAGTCGTACGGGCGGTGACACCAAGTGGTGGTGACAGCAGGTGCATAAGCTGTGCCGCAGTCGTACTGGTGGTGACAGCAAGTGCATACGCCATGCCGCAGTCTTACTGGTGGTGACTGCAGGTGCATAAGCTGTGCCGCAGTCTTACTGGTGGTTACAGCAAGTGCAAAAGCTGTGCCACAGTTGTACTGGTGGTGACAGAAGGTGCAGAAGCTGTGCCACAGTCGTACTGGCGGTGACACCAATTGCATAATCTGTGCTACAGTCTTATTGGTGGTGACACCATGTGCATAAGCTGTGCCGAAGTCGTACTGGTGGTGACACCAAGTGCATAAGCTGTGCCGCTGTCGTACTGGTGGTGACAGCAAGTGCATAAGCTGTGCCGCAGTCGTACTGGTGGTGACAACAAGTGCAAAAACTGTGCCGCAGTCGTACTGGTGGTGAAGGCAGGTGCATAAGCTGTGCCGCAGTCGTACTGGAGGTGACAGCAAGTGCATAAGCTATGCCGCAGTTGTACTGGTGGTGACAGCAGGTGTATAAGCTGTGCCGCAGTCGCATTGGTGATGACCGCAGATGCATAAGCTGTGCCGCAGTCGTACTGGTGGTGACAGCAAGTTTCATAAGATATACCGCAGTTGTACTGGTGGTGACAGCAGGTGCATAAGCTGTGCCACAGTCGTACTGATGGTGACAGCAGGTGCATAAGCCGTGCCGCAGTCGCACTGGTGGTGACAGCAGGTGCAAAAGAGGTGCCGCAGTCATACTGGTGGTGACAGCACGTGCAAAAGCTGAGCCGCAGCCGTACTGGTGGTGACATCAGGTGCATAAACTGTGCCGCAGTCGTACTGGTGGTGAAAGCAGGTGCAAAAGCTGTGCCGCAGTCGTACTGGTGGTGACAGCAAGTGCAAACTTGTCCCGCAGTGGTACTGGTGGTGACAGCAGGTGCATAAGCTGTGCCGCAGTCGTACTGGTGGTGACAGCAGGTGCAAAACCTGTGCCGCATTCGTACTGGTGGTGACAGCAGGTGCATAAGCTGTGCCGCAGACGTACTGGTGTCGACAGCAAGTGCATAAACTGTGCCGCAGTCGTACTCTTATTGACAGCAAGTGCAAAAGCTGTGCCACAGTTGTACTTGTGGTGACACCATGTGCAAAAGCTGTGTCGCTGTCGTACTGGTGGTTACACCAAGTGCATAAGCTTTGCCGCAGTCGCACTTGTGGTGACAGCAAGTGCAGAAGGTGTGCCACAGTTGTACTGGTGGTGACAGCAAGTACAAAATCTGTGCCACAGTCGAACTGGTGGTGACAGCAAGTGCAAAAGCTGTGCCACACTTGTACTGGTGGTGACAGCAAGTGCAAAAGCTGTGCCGCAGTCATACTGGTGGTGACAGCAGGTAAATAAGCTGTGCCACATTCGTACTGGAGGTGACAGCAAGTGCAAAAGCTGTGCCACAGTTGTACTGGTGGTGACACCAAGTTCAAAAGCTGTGCCGCAGTCGTACTGGTGGTGAAACCAGGTGCAAATGCTGTGCCACAGTAGTACTGGTGGTGACAGCAAGTGAAAAAGCTGTGCCACAGTCGTACTGGTGGTGACAGCAAGTGCAAAGCTGTGCCACAGTTGTACTGGTGGTGACAGCAGGTGCATAAGCTGTGCCGCAGTCGTACTGGTGGTGACAGCAAGTTTAAAGCTATGCCACAATTGTACTGGTGGTGACAGCAGGTGCAAAAGCTGTGCCGCAGACGTACTGGCGGTGACAGCAAGTGCATAAGCTGAGCCGCAGTCGTACTGGTGGTGACAGCAAGTGCATAAGCTGAGCCGCAGTCGTACTGGTGGTGACAGCAAGTGCATAAGCTGTGCCGCAGTCGTACTGGTGGTGACTGCAGGTGCATAAGCTGTGCCGCAGTCTTACTGGTGGTGACAGCAAGTGCAAAAGCTGTGCCACAGTTATACTGGTGGTGACAGCAGGTGCAGAAGCTGTACCACAGTCGTACTGGCGGTGACACCAATTGCATAATCTGTGCTACAGTCTTATTGGTGGTGACATCATGTGCATAAGCTGTGCCGAAGTTGTACTGGTGGTGACACCAAGTGCATAAGCTGTGCCGCTGTCGTACTGGTGGTGACAGCAAGTGCATAAGCTGTGCCGCAGTCGTACTTGTGGTGACAGCAAGTGCATAAGCTGTGCCGCAGTCGTACTGGTGGTGAAGGCAGGTACATAAGCTGTGCCGCAGACGTACTGGAGGTGACAGCAAGTGCATAAGCTATGCCGCAGTTGTACTGGTGGTGACAGCAGTTGTATAAGCTGTGCCGCAGTCGCATTGGTGATGACCGCAGATGCATAAGCTGTGCCGCAGTCGTACTGGAGGTGACAGCAAGTGCATAAGCTATACCGCAGTTGTACTGGTGGTGACAGCAGGTGCATAAGCTGTGTCGCAGTCGTACTGATGGTGACAGCAGGGGCATAAGCTGTGCCGCAGTTGTACTGGTGGTGACAGCAAGTGCATAAGTTGTGCCGCAGTCGTACTGGTGGTGACAGCAGGTGCAAAAGCAGTGCCGCAGTCATACTGGTGGTGACAGCACGTGCAAAAGCTGAGCCGCAGCCGTACTGGTGGTGACAGCAGGTGCATAAACTGGTCCGCAGTCGTACTGGTGGTGACAGCAGGTGCAAAAGCTGTGCCGCAGTCGTACTGGTGGTGACAGAAAGTGCAAACTTGTCCCGCAGTGGTACTGGTGGTGACAGCAGGTGCATAAGCTGTGCCGCAGTCGTACTGGTGGTGACAGCAGGTGCAAAACCCTGACGCATACGTACTGGTGGTGACAGCAGGTGCATAAGCTGTGCCGCAGACGTACTGGTGTCGACAGCAAGTGCATAAACTGTGCCGCAGTCGTACTCTTGGTGACAGCAAGTGCAAAAGCTGTGCCACAGTTGTACTGGTGGTGACAGCAAGTGCAAAAGCTGTGCCACAGTTGTACTTGTGGTGACAGCAAGTAAATAAGCTGTGCCACATTCGTACTGGAGGTGACAGCAAGTGCAAAAGCTGTGCCACAGTTGTACTGGTGGTGACAGCAAGTGCAAGAGCTGTGCCGCAGTTGTACTGGTGGAGACAGCAAGTGCAAAAGCTGTGCCGCAGTTGTACAGGTGGTGAGAGCAAGTGCAAAAGCTGTGACACATTTGTACTGGTGGTGACAGCAACTGCATAAGCTGTGCCACAGTCGTACTGGCGGTGACACCAAGTGCAAAAGCTGTGCCACAGTCGTACTGGTGGTGACACCAAGTGCAAAAGCTGTGCCACAGTCGTACTGGCGGTGACACCAGGTCAGAAGCTGCAGCCGCAGTCGTACTGTTCGTGACACCAGGTGCAAAAACGGTGCCGCAGACGTACTGGCGGTGACACCAAGTTCAAAAACTGTGCCGCAGTCGTACTGGTGGTGAAACCAGGTGCAAATGCTGCGCCACAGTAGTACTGGTGGTGACAGCAAGTGAAAAAGCTGTGCCACAGTCGTACTGGGGGTGACAGCAAGTGCAAAGCTGTGCCACAGTTGTACTGGTGGTGACAGCAGGTGCATAAGCTGTGCCGCAGTCGTACTGGTGGTGACAGCAAGTTTAAAGCTATGCCACAATTGTACTGGTGGTGGCAGCAGGTGCAAAAGCTGTGCCGCAGACGTACTGGCGGTGACAGCAAGTGCATAAGCTGAGCCGCAGTCGTACTGGTGGTGACAGAAAGTGCATAAGCTGGGCCGCAGTCGTACTGGTGGTGACAGCAGGTGCAAAAGCTGTGCCGCAGTCGTACTGGTGGTGACAGCAGGTGCCAAAGCTGTGCCGCAGACGTACTGGCGGTGACAGCAAGTGCAAAAGCTGTGCCGCAGTCGTACTGTTGGTGACAGCAGGTGCAAAAAGTTTGCCGCAGTCGTACTGGTGGTGACAGCAAGTGCAAAGCTGTGCCACATTTGTACTGGTGGTGACAGCAGGTGCATAAGCTGTGCCGCAGTCGTACTGGTGGTGACAGCAAGTGCAAAGCTGTGCCACAGTTGTACTGGTGGTGACAGCAAGTGCATAAGCTGTGCCGCAGTCGTACTGGTGGTGACATCAAGTATATAAACTGTGCCGCAGTCATACTGGTGGTGACAGGAAGTGCATAAGCTGTGCCGCAGTCGTACTGGTGGTGGCAGCAAGTATATAAGCTGTGCCACAATTGTACTGGTGGTGACAGCAGGTGCAAAACTGTGCCACAGTTGTACTGGTGGTGACAGCAAGTGCATAAGCTGTGCCGCAGTCGACAGGTGGTGACAGCAGGTGCATAAGCTGTGCCGGAGTCGTACTGGTGGTGACAGCAAGTGCATAAGCTGTGCTGCAGTCGTACTGGTGGAGACAGCTGGTGCAAAAGCTTTGCCGCAGTCGTACTGGCGGTGAAACCAAGTGCAAAAGCGGTGCCACAGTCGTACTGGCGGTGACAGCAAGTGCAAAAGCTGTGACGCAGTCGTACTGGCGGCGACAGCAAGTGCGAAAGCTGTGCCGCATTAGTACTGGTGGTGACAGCAAGTGCAAAAGCTTTGCCGCAGTCGTACTGGCGGTGACACCAAGTGCAAAAGCTGTGCCACAGTCGTACTGGCGGTGACACCAAGTGCAAAAGCTGTGCCACAGTCGTACTGGTGGTGACACCAAGTGCAAAAGCTGTGCCATATTCGTACTGGCGGTGACACCAGGTCAGAAGCTGCAGCCGCAATCGTACTGTTGGTGACACCAGGTGCAAAAGCTGTGCCGCAGACGTACTGTCGGTGACACCAAGTTCAAAAGCTGTGCCGCAGTCGAACTGGTGGTGAAACGAGGTGCAAATGCTGTGACACAGTCGTACTGGTGGTGACAGCAAGTGCAAAGCTGTGCCACAGTTGTACTGGTGGTGACAGCAGGTGCATAAGCTGTGCCGCAGTCGTACTGGTGGTGACAGCAAGTGCAAAGCTGTGCCACAGTTGTACTGGTGGTGACAGCAGGTGCAAAAGCTGTGCCGCAGTCGTACTGGCGGTGACAGCAAGTGCAAAAGCTGTGCCGCAGTCGTACTGGTGTTGACAGCAAGTGAAAAAGATGTGCCGCAGTCGTACTGGTGGTGACAGCAAGTGCATAAGCTGAGCCGCAGTCGTACTGGTGGTGACACCAAGTGCATAAGCTGAGCCGCAGTCTTACTGGTGGTGACAGCAGGTGCAGAAGCTGTGCCACAGTTGTAATGGTGGTGACAGCAGGTGCATAGGCTGTTCAACAGTCGTACTGGCGGGGACACCAGGTGCATAAGCTGTGCCGCAGTCGTACTGGTGGTGACGCCAAGTGCATAAACTGTGCCGCAGTCGTACTGGTGGTGACAGCAAGTGCATAAGCTGTGCCGCAGTCGTACTGGCGGGGACAGGAAGTACATAAGCTGTGCCACAATTGTACTGGTGGTGACACAGGTGCAAAACTGTGCCACAGTTGTACTGGTGGTGACAGCAAGTGCATAAGCTGTGCCGCAGTCGTACTGGTGGTGACTGAATGTGCAAAAGCTGTGCGGCAGTCGTACTGTTGGTGACAGCAGGTGCAAAAGCTTTGCCGCAGTCGTACTGGTCGTGACATCAGGTGAAAAAGCTGTGCCACAGTCGTACTGGTGGTGACAGCGTGTGAAAAGCTGTGCCACTGTCGTACTGGTGGTGACAGCAAGTGCAAAGCTGTGCCACAGTTGTACTGGTGGTGACAGCAGGTGCATAAGCTGTGCCGCATTCGTACTAGTGGTGACAGCAAGTGCAAAGCTGTGACAGCAGGTGCAAAAGCTCTGCCGCATTCGTACTGGTAGTGACAGCAAGTCTAAAGCTGTGCCACAGTTGTTCTAGTGGTGACAGCAATTGCAAAAGCTGTGCCGCAGTCGTACTGGTGGTGACAGAAAATGCAAAGCTGTGCCACAGTCGTACTGGTGCTGACAGCAAGTGCAAAAGCTGTGCCGCATTCGTACTGGCGGTGACAGCAAGTGCAAAGCTGTGCCACAGTGGTACTAGTGGTGACAGCAAGTGCAAAAGCTGTGCCGCAGTCGTACTGGTGGTGACAGCAAGTGCAAAAGCTGTGCCGCAGTCGTACTGGCGGTGACAGCAAGTGCAAAAATTATGCCGCAGTCGTACTAGTTGTGACAGCAAGTGCAAAGCTGTGCCACAGTCGTACTAGTGGTGACAGCAAGCGCAAAAGCTGTGCCGCAGTCGTACTGGTGGTGACAGCAAGTGCAAAAGTGGTGCCGCAGTCGTACTGGTGGTGACAGCAAGTGCATAAGCTGTACCGCAGACGTACTGGTGGTGACAGCAGGTGCAGAAGCTGTGCCACAGTTGTACTGGTGGTGACAGCAGGTGCATAGGCTGTGCCACAGTCGAACTGGCGGGGACACCAAGTGCATAAGCTTTGCCGCAGTCGTACTGGTGGTGACGCCAAGTGCATAAGCTGTGCCGCAGTCGTGTTGGTGGTGACAGCAAGTGCAAAAGCAGTGCCACAGTTGTACTGTAGGTGACAATATGTGCAGAAGCTGTACCACAGTCGTACGGGCGGTGACACCAAGTGGTGGTGACAGCAGGTGCATAAGCTGTGCCGCAGTCGTACTGGTGGTGACAGCAAGTGCATACGCCATGCCGCAGTCGTACTGGTGGTGACTGCAGGTGCATAAGCTGTGCCGCACTCTTACTGGTGGTTACAGCAAGTGCAAAAGCTGTGCCACAGTTGTACTGGTGGTGACAGAAGGTGCAGAAGCTGTGCCACAGTCGTACTGGCGGTGACACCAATTGCATAATCTGTGCTACAGTCTTATTGGTGGTGACACCATGTGCATAAACTGTGCCGAAGTCGTACTGGTGGTGACACCAAGTGCATAAGCTGTGCCGCTGTCGAACTGGTGGTGACAGCAAGTGCATAGGCTGTGCCGCAGTCGTACTGGTGGTGACAGCAAGTGCAAAAACTGTGCCGCAGTCGTACTGGTGGTGAAGGCAGGTGCATAAGCTGTGCCGCAGTCGTACTGGAGGTGACAGCAAGTGCATAAGCTATGCCGCAGTTGTACTGGTGGTGACAGCAGGTGTATAAGCTGTGCCGCAGTCGCATTGGTGATGACCGCAGATGCATAAGCTGTGCCGCAGTCGTACTGGTGGTGACAGCAAGTGCATAAGATATACCGCAGTTGTACTGGTGGTGACAGCAGGTGCATAAGCTGTGCCACAGTCGTACTGATGGTGACAGCAGGTGCATAAGCCGTGCCGCAGTCGTACTGGTGGTGACAGCAGGTGCAAAAGAGGTGCCGCAGTCATACTGGTGGTGACAGCACGTGCAAAAGCTGAGCCGCAGCCGTACTGGTGGTGACATCAGGTGCATAAACTGTGCCGCAGTCGTACTGGTGGTGAAAGCAGGTGCAAAAGCTGTGCCGCAGTCGTACTGGTGGTGACAGCAAGTGCAAACTTGTCCCGCAGTGGTACTGGTGGTGACAGCAGTTGCATAAGCTGTGCCGCAGTCGTACTGGTGGTGACAGCAGGTGCAAAACCTGTGCCGCATTCGTACTGGTGGTGACAGCAGGTGCATAAGCTGTGCCGCAGACGTACTGGTGTCGACAGCAAGTGCATAAACTGTGCCGCAGTCGTACTCTTATTGACAGCAAGTGCAAAAGCTGTGCCACAGTTGTACTTGTGGTGACACCATGTGCAAAAGCTGTGTCGCTGTCGTACTGGTGGTTACACCAAGTGCATAAGCTTTGCCGCAGTCGCACTTGTGGTGACAGCAAGTGCAGAAGGTGTGCCACAGTTGTACTGGTGGTGACAGCAAGTACAAAATCTGTGCCACAGTCGAACTGGTGGTGACAGCAAGTGCAAAAGCTGTGCCACACTTGTACTGGTGGTGACAGCAAGTGCAAAAGCTGTGCCGCAGTCATACTGGTGGTGACAGCAGGTAAATAAGCTGTGCCACATTCGTACTGGAGGTGACAGCAAGTGCAAAAGCTGTGCCACAGTTGTACTGGTGGTGACACCAAGTTCAAAAGCTGTGCCGCAGTCGTACTGGTGGTGAAACCAGGTGCAAATGCTGTGCCACAGTAGTACTGGTGGTGACAGCAAGTGAAAAAGCTGTGCCACAGTCGTACTGGTGGTGACAGCAAGTGCAAAGCTGTGCCACAGTTGTACTGGTGGTGACAGCAGGTGCATAAGCTGTGCCGCAGTCGTACTGGTGGTGACAGCAAGTTTAAAGCTATGCCACAATTGTACTGGTGGTGACAGCAGGTGCAAAAGCTGTGCCGCAGACGTACTGGCGGTGACAGCAAGTGCATAAGCTGAGCCGCAGTCGTACTGGTGGTGACAGCAAGTGCATAAGCTGAGCCGCAGTCGTACTGGTGGTGACAGCAAGTGCATAAGCTGTGCCGCAGTCGTACTGGTGGTGACTGCAGGTGCATAAGCTGTGCCGCAGTCTTACTGGTGGTGACAGCAAGTGCAAAAGCTGTGCCACAGTTATACTGGTGGTGACAGCAGGTGCAGAAGCTGTACCACAGTCGTACTGGCGGTGACACCAATTCCATAATCTGTGCTACAGTCTTATTGGTGGTGACATCATGTGCATAAGCTGTGCCGAAGTCGTACTGGTGGTGACACCAAGTGCATAAGCTGTGCCGCTGTCGTACTGGTGGTGACAGCAAGTGCATAAGCTGTGCCGCAGTCGTACTTGTGGTGACAGCAAGTGCATAAGCTGTGCCGCAGACGTACTGGTGGTGACAGCAAGTGCATAAGCTGTGCCGCAGTCGTACTGGTGGTGTCAGCAAGTATATAAGCTGTGCCACAATTGTACTGGTGGTGACAGCAGGTGCAAAACTGTGCCACAGTTGTACTGGTGGTGACAGCAAGTGCATAAGCTGTGCCGCAGTCGTACAGGTGGTGACAGCATATGCATAAGCTGTGCTGGAGTCGTACTGGTGGTGACAGCAAGTGCATAATCTGTGCCGCAGTCGTACTGGTGGTGACAGCTGGAGCAAAAGCGGTGCCACAGTCGTACTGGCGGTGACAGCAAGTGAAAAGCTGTGCCGCAGTCGTACTGGCGGCCACAGCAAGTGGAAAAGCTGTGCCGCAGTCGTACTGGTGGTGACAACAAGTGCAAAAGCTTTGCCGCAGTCGTACTGGCGGTGACAGCAGGTGCAAAACTTGTGCCGCATTCGTACTGGTGGTGACAGCAGGTGCATAAGCTGTGCCGCAGACGTACTGGTGTCGACAGCAAGTGCATAAACTGTGCCGCAGTCGTACTCTTATTGACAGCAAGTGCAAAAGCTGTGCCACAGTTGTACTTGTGGTGACACCATGTGCAAAAGCTGTGTCGCTGTCGTACTGGTGGTTACACCAAGTGCATAAGCTTTGCCGCAGTCGCACTTGTGGTGACAGCAAGTGCAGAAGGTGTGCCACAGTTGTACTGGTGGTGACAGCAAGTACAAAATCTGTGCCACTGTCGAACTGGTGGTGACAGCAAGTGCAAAAGCTGTGCCACACTTGTACTGGTGGTGACAGCAAGTGCAAAAGCTGTGCCGCAGTCATACTGGTGGTGACAGCAGGTAAATAAGCTGTGCCACATTCGTACTGGAGGTGACAGCAAGTGCAAAAGCTGTGCCACAGTTGTACTGGTGGTGACAGCAAGTGCAAGAGCTGTGCCGCAGTTGTACTGGTGGAGACAGCAAGTGCAAAAGCTGTGCCGCAGTTGTACTGGTGGTGAGAGCAAGTGCATAAGCTGTGCCGCGGTCGTACTGGTGGTGACGGCAGGTGCATAAGCTATGCCACAGTTGTACTGGTGGTGACAGCAGGTGCATAAGCTGTGCCACAGTTGTACTGGTGGTGAGAGCAAGTGCAAAAGCTGTGCCACAGTTGTACTGGTGGTGACAGCAGCTGCATAAGCTGTGCCACAGTCGTACTGGTGGTGACAGCAAGTGCAAAGGCTTTGCCGCATTTGTACTGGTGGTGACAGCAAGTGCAAAAGCTGTGCCGCAGTTGTACTGGTGGTGACAGCAAGTGCATAAGCTGTGCCGCAGTCGTACTGGTGGAGACTGCAAGTGCATAAGCTGTGCCGCAGTCGTACTGGTGGTGACACCAGGTGCATAAGCTGTGCCGCAGTCGTACTGGCGGTGACACCAAGTGCAGAAGCTGTGCCACAGTCGTACTGGTGGTGACACCAAGTGCAAAAGCTGTGCCACAGTCGTACTGGCGGTGACACCAGGTCAGAAGCTGCAGCCGCAGTCGTACTGTTGGTGACACCAGGTGCAAAAACGGTGCCGCAGACGTACTGGTGGTGACACCAAGTTCAAAAGCTGTGTCGCTGTCGTACTGGTGGTGAAACCAGGTGCAAATGCTGTGCCACAGTAGTACTGGTGGTGACAGCAAGTGAAAAAGCTGTGCCACAGTCGTACTGGTGGTGACAGCAAGTGCAAAGCTGTGCCACAGTTGTACTGGTGGTGACAGCAGGTGCATAAACTGTGCCGCAGTCGTACTGGTGGTGACAGCAAGTTTAAAGCTATGCCACAATTGTACTGGTGGTGACAGCAGGTGCAAAAGCTGTGCCGCAGACGTACTGGCAGCTGAGCCGCAGTCGTACTGGTGGTGACAGCAAGTGCATAAGCTGAGCCGCAGTCGTACTGGTGGTGACAGCAAGTGCATAAGCTGTGCCGCAGTCGTACTGGTGGTGACTGCAGGTGCATAAGCTGTGCCGCAGTCTTACTGGTGGTGACAGCAAGTGCAAAAGCTGTGCCACAGTTGTACTGGTGGTGACAGCAAGTGCAAAAGCTGTGCCACAGTTGTACTGGTGGTGAC
This sequence comes from Meconema thalassinum, assembly GCA_946902985.2. Lineage (NCBI taxonomy): Eukaryota > Metazoa > Arthropoda > Insecta > Orthoptera > Tettigoniidae > Meconema > Meconema thalassinum. The sequence continues at coordinate 28,760,631 of OX336390.1, forward strand.
AGCAAGTGCATAAGCTGTGCCGAAGTCGTACTGGTGGTGACACCAAGTGCATAAGCTGTGCCGCTGTCGTACTGGTGGTGACAGCAAGTGCATAAGCTGTGCCGCAGTCGTACTTGTGGTGACAGCAAGTGCAAAAGCTGTGCCGCAGTCGTACTGGTGGTGAAGGCAGGTGCATAAGCTGTGCCGCAGTCGTACTGGAGGTGACAGCAAGTGCATAAGCTATGCCGCAGTTGTACTGGTGGTGACAGCAGGTGTATAAGCTGTGCCGCAGTCGCATTGGTGATGACCGCAGATGCATAAGCTCTGCCGCAGTCGTACTGGAGGTGACAGCAAGTGCATAAGCTATACCGCAGTTGTACTGGTGGTGACAGCATGTGCATAAGCTGTGTCGCAGTCGTACTGATGGTGACAGCAGGTGCATAAGCTGTGCCGCAGTTGTACTGGTGGTGACAGCAAGTGCATAAGTTGTGCCGCAGTCGTACTGGTGGTGACAGCAGGTGCAAAAGCAGTGCCGCAGTCATACTGGTGGTGACAGCACGTGCAAAAGCTGAGCCGCAGCCATACTGGTGGTGACAGCAGCTGCCAAAACTGTGCCGCAGTCGTACTGGTGGTGACAGCAGGTGCAAAAGCTGTGCCGCAGTCGTACTGGTGGTGACAGAAAGTGCAAACTTGTCCCGGAGTGGTACTGGTGGTGACAGCAGGTGCATAAGCTGTGCCGCAGTCGTACTGGTGGTGACAGCAGGTGCAAAACCCTGCCGCATACGTACTGTTGGTGACAGCAGGTGCATAAGCTGTGCCGCAGACGTACTGGTGTCGACAGCAAGTGCATAAACTGTGCCGCAGTCGTACTCTTGGTGACAGCAAGTGCAAAAGCTGTGCCACAGTTGTACTGGTGGTGACAGCAAGTGCAAAAGCTGTGCCACAGTTGTAGTTGTGGTGACAGCAGGTAAATAAGCTGTGCCACATTCGTACTGGAGGTGACAGCAAGTGCAAAAGCTGTGCCACAGTTGTACTGGTGGTGACAGCAAGTGCAAGAGCTGTGCCGCAGTTGTACTGGTGGAGACAGCAAGTGCAAAAGCTGTGCCGCAGTTGTACTGGTGGTGAGAGCAAGTGCAAAAGCTGTGCCACAGTTGTACTGGTGGTGACAGCAGCTGCATAAGCTGTGCCACAGTCGTACTGGCGGTGACACCAAGTGCAAAAGCTGTGCCACAGTCGTACTGGTGGTGACACCAAGTGCAAAAGCTGTGCCACAGTCGTACTGGCGGTGACACCAGGTCAGAAGCTGCAGCCGCAGTCGTACTGTTGGTGACACCAGGTGCAAAAACGGTGCCGCAGACGTACTGGCGGTGACACCAAGTTCAAAAACTGTGCCGCAGTCGTACTGGTGGTGAAACCAGGTGCAAATGCTGCGCCACAGTAGTACTGGTGGTGACAGCAAGTGAAAAAGCTGTGCCACAGTCGTACTGGGGGTGACAGCAAGTGCAAAGCTGTGCCACAGTTGTACTGGTGGTGACAGCAGGTGCATAAGCTGTGCCGCAGTCGTACTGGTGGTGACAGCAAGTTTAAAGCTATGCCACAATTGTACTGGTGGTGACAGCAGGTGCAAAAGCTGTGCCGCAGTTGTACTGGCGGTGACAGCAAGTGCATAAGCTGAGCCGCAGTCGTACTGGTGGAGACAGCAAGTGCAAAAGCTGAGCCGCAGTTGTACTGGTGGAGACAGCAAGTGCAAAAGCTGTGCCGCAGTCGTACTGGTGGTGACAGCAGGTGCAAAAGCTGTGCCGCAGTCGTACTGGTGGAGACAGCAAGTGCATAAGCTGAGCCGCAGTCGTACTGGTGGTGACAGCAAGTGCATAAGCTGAGCCGAAGTTGTACTGGCGGTGACAGCAAGTGCATAAGCTTAGCCGTAGTTGTACTGGTGGTGACAGCAGGTGCAAAAGCTGTGCCGCAGTTGTACTGGTGGTGACAGCAGGTGCAAAAGCTGTGCCGCAGTCGTACTGGTGGAGACAGCAAGTGCATAAGCTGAGCCGCAGTCGTACTGGTGGTGACAGCAAGTGCATAAGCTGAGCCGCAGTCGTACTGGTGGTGACAGCAAGTGCATAAGCTGTGCCGCAGTCGTACTGTTGGTGACAGCAGGTGCAAAAGCTGTGCCGCAGTCGTACTGGTGGTGACAGCAAGTGCAAAGCTGTGCCACAGTTGTAGTGGTGGTAACTGCAGGTGCATAAGCTGTGCCGCAGTCGTACTGGTGGTGACAGCAAGTATATAAACTGTGCCGCAGTCGTAATGGTGGTGACAGCAAGTGCATAAGCTGTGCCGCAGTCGTACTGGTGGTGTCAGCAAGTATATAAGCTGTGCCACAATTGTACTGGTGGTGACAGCAGGTGCAAAACTGTGCCACAGTTGTACTGGTGGTGACAGCAAGTGCATAAGCTGTGCCGCAGTCGTACAGGTGGTGACAGCATATGCATAAGCTGTGCTGGAGTCGTACTGGTGGTGACAGCAAGTGCATAAGCTGTGCCGCAGTCGTACTGGTGGTGCCAGCTGGTGCAAAAGCGGTGCCACAGTCGTACTGGCGGTGACAGCAAGTGAAAAGCTGTGCCGCAGTCGTACTGGCGGCCACAGCAAGTGGAAAAGCTGTGCCGCAGTCGTACTGGCGGTGACAGCAGGTGCAAAAGCTGTGCCGCAGTCGTACTGGCGGTGACACCAATTTCAAAGGCTGTGCCGCAGTCGTACTTGTGGTGACACCAGGTGAAAAGCTGTGCCACAGTCGTAATGGTGGTGACAGCATGTGGAGAAGCTGTGCCACAGTCGTACTGGCGGTGACACCAATTTCAAAGGCTGTGCCGCAGTCGTACTTGTGGTGACACCAGGTGAAAAGCTGTGGCACAGTCGTACTGGTGGTGACAGCATGTGGAGAAGCTGTGCCACAGTCGTACTGGTGGTGACAGCAAGTGCAAAGCTGTGCCACAGTTGTACTGGTGGTGACAGCAGGTGCATAAGCTGTGCGGCATTCGTACTAGTGGAGAAAGCAAGTGCAAAGCTGTGACAGCAGGTGCAAAATCTCTGCCGCAGTCGTACTGGTGGTGACAGCAAGTGCAAAGCTGTGCCACAGTCGTACTAGTGGTGACAGCAATTGCAAAAGCTGTGCCGCAGTCGTACTGGTGGTGACAGCAAGTGCAAACAGTGCCACAGTCGTACTGGTGGTGACAGCAAGTGCAAAAGCTTTGCCACAGTCGTACTGGCGGTGACAGCAAGTGCAAAGCTGTGCCACAGTCGTACTGGTGGTGACAGCTAGTGCGAAAGCTGTGCCGCAGTCCCACTGGCGGTGACAGCAAGTGCAAAAGCTGTGCCGCAGTCGTACTAGTTGTGACAGCAAGTGCAAAGCTGTGCCACAGTCGTACTAGTGGTGACAGCAAGCGCACAAGCTGTGCCGCAGTCGTACTGGTGGTGACAGCAAGTGCAAAAGTGGTGCCGCAGTCGTACTGGTGCTGACAGCAAGTGCATAAGCTGTGCCGCAGACGTACTGGTGCTGACAGCAAGTGCATAAGCTGTGCCGCAGTCGTACTGGTGGTGACTGCAGGTGCATAAGCTGTGCCGCAGTCTTACTGGTGGTGACAGCAAGTGCAAAAGCTGTGCCACAGTTGTACTGGTGGTGACAGCAAGTGCAAAAGCTGTGCCACAGTTGTACTGGTGGTGACAGCAAGTGCATAAGCTGTGCCGAAGTCGTACTGGTGGTGACACCAAGTGCATAAGCTGTGCCGCTGTCGTACTGGTGGTGACAGCAAGTGCATAAGCTGTGCCGCAGTCGTACTTGTGGTGACAGCAAGTGCAAAAGCTGTGCCGCAGTCGTACTGGTGGTGAAGGCAGGTGCATAAGCTGTGCCGCAGTCGTACTGGAGGTGACAGCAAGTGCATAAGCTATGCCGCAGTTGTACTGGTGGTGACAGCAGGTGTATAAGCTGTGCCGCAGTCGCATTGGTGATGACCGCAGATGCATAAGCTCTGCCGCAGTCGTACTGGAGGTGACAGCAAGTGCATAAGCTATACCGCAGTTGTACTGGTGGTGACAGCATGTGCATAAGCTGTGTCGCAGTCGTACTGATGGTGACAGCAGGTGCATAAGCTGTGCCGCAGTTGTACTGGTGGTGACAGCAAGTGCATAAGTTGTGCCGCAGTCGTACTGGTGGTGACAGCAGGTGCAAAAGCAGTGCCGCAGTCATACTGGTGGTGACAGCACGTGCAAAAGCTGAGCCGCAGCCATACTGGTGGTGACAGCAGCTGCCAAAACTGTGCCGCAGTCGTACTGGTGGTGACAGCAGGTGCAAAAGCTGTGCCGCAGTCGTACTGGTGGTGACAGAAAGTGCAAACTTGTCCCGGAGTGGTACTGGTGGTGACAGCAGGTGCATAAGCTGTGCCGCAGTCGTACTGGTGGTGACAGCAGGTGCAAAACCCTGCCGCATACGTACTGTTGGTGACAGCAGGTGCATAAGCTGTGCCGCAGACGTACTGGTGTCGACAGCAAGTGCATAAACTGTGCCGCAGTCGTACTCTTGGTGACAGCAAGTGCAAAAGCTGTGCCACAGTTGTACTGGTGGTGACAGCAAGTGCAAAAGCTGTGCCACAGTTGTAGTTGTGGTGACAGCAGGTAAATAAGCTGTGCCACATTCGTACTGGAGGTGACAGCAAGTGCAAAAGCTGTGCCACAGTTGTACTGGTGGTGACAGCAAGTGCAAGAGCTGTGCCGCAGTTGTACTGGTGGAGACAGCAAGTGCAAAAGCTGTGCCGCAGTTGTACTGGTGGTGAGAGCAAGTGCAAAAGCTGTGCCACAGTTGTACTGGTGGTGACAGCAGCTGCATAAGCTGTGCCACAGTCGTACTGGCGGTGACACCAAGTGCAAAAGCTGTGCCACAGTCGTACTGGTGGTGACACCAAGTGCAAAAGCTGTGCCACAGTCGTACTGGCGGTGACACCAGGTCAGAAGCTGCAGCCGCAGTCGTACTGTTGGTGACACCAGGTGCAAAAACGGTGCCGCAGACGTACTGGCGGTGACACCAAGTTCAAAAACTGTGCCGCAGTCGTACTGGTGGTGAAACCAGGTGCAAATGCTGCGCCACAGTAGTACTGGTGGTGACAGCAAGTGAAAAAGCTGTGCCACAGTCGTACTGGGGGTGACAGCAAGTGCAAAGCTGTGCCACAGTTGTACTGGTGGTGACAGCAGGTGCATAAGCTGTGCCGCAGTCGTACTGGTGGTGACAGCAAGTTTAAAGCTATGCCACAATTGTACTGGTGGTGACAGCAGGTGCAAAAGCTGTGCCGCAGTTGTACTGGCGGTGACAGCAAGTGCATAAGCTGAGCCGCAGTCGTACTGGTGGAGACAGCAAGTGCAAAAGCTGAGCCGCAGTTGTACTGGTGGAGACAGCAAGTGCAAAAGCTGTGCCGCAGTCGTACTGGTGGTGACAGCAGGTGCAAAAGCTGTGCCGCAGTCGTACTGGTGGAGACAGCAAGTGCATAAGCTGAGCCGCAGTCGTACTGGTGGTGACAGCAAGTGCATAAGCTGAGCCGAAGTTGTACTGGCGGTGACAGCAAGTGCATAAGCTTAGCCGTAGTTGTACTGGTGGTGACAGCAGGTGCAAAAGCTGTGCCGCAGTTGTACTGGTGGTGACAGCAGGTGCAAAAGCTGTGCCGCAGTCGTACTGGTGGAGACAGCAAGTGCATAAGCTGAGCCGCAGTCGTACTGGTGGTGACAGCAAGTGCATAAGCTGAGCCGCAGTCGTACTGGTGGTGACAGCAAGTGCATAAGCTGTGCCGCAGTCGTACTGTTGGTGACAGCAGGTGCAAAAGCTGTGCCGCAGTCGTACTGGTGGTGACAGCAAGTGCAAAGCTGTGCCACAGTTGTAGTGGTGGTAACTGCAGGTGCATAAGCTGTGCCGCAGTCGTACTGGTGGTGACAGCAAGTATATAAACTGTGCCGCAGTCGTAATGGTGGTGACAGCAAGTGCATAAGCTGTGCCGCAGTCGTACTGGTGGTGTCAGCAAGTATATAAGCTGTGCCACAATTGTACTGGTGGTGACAGCAGGTGCAAAACTGTGCCACAGTTGTACTGGTGGTGACAGCAAGTGCATAAGCTGTGCCGCAGTCGTACAGGTGGTGACAGCATATGCATAAGCTGTGCTGGAGTCGTACTGGTGGTGACAGCAAGTGCATAAGCTGTGCCGCAGTCGTACTGGTGGTGCCAGCTGGTGCAAAAGCGGTGCCACAGTCGTACTGGCGGTGACAGCAAGTGAAAAGCTGTGCCGCAGTCGTACTGGCGGCCACAGCAAGTGGAAAAGCTGTGCCGCAGTCGTACTGGCGGTGACAGCAGGTGCAAAAGCTGTGCCGCAGTCGTACTGGCGGTGACACCAATTTCAAAGGCTGTGCCGCAGTCGTACTTGTGGTGACACCAGGTGAAAAGCTGTGCCACAGTCGTAATGGTGGTGACAGCATGTGGAGAAGCTGTGCCACAGTCGTACTGGCGGTGACACCAATTTCAAAGGCTGTGCCGCAGTCGTACTTGTGGTGACACCAGGTGAAAAGCTGTGGCACAGTCGTACTGGTGGTGACAGCATGTGGAGAAGCTGTGCCACAGTCGTACTGGTGGTGACAGCAAGTGCAAAGCTGTGCCACAGTTGTACTGGTGGTGACAGCAGGTGCATAAGCTGTGCGGCATTCGTACTAGTGGAGAAAGCAAGTGCAAAGCTGTGACAGCAGGTGCAAAATCTCTGCCGCAGTCGTACTGGTGGTGACAGCAAGTGCAAAGCTGTGCCACAGTCGTACTAGTGGTGACAGCAATTGCAAAAGCTGTGCCGCAGTCGTACTGGTGGTGACAGCAAGTGCAAACAGTGCCACAGTCGTACTGGTGGTGACAGCAAGTGCAAAAGCTTTGCCACAGTCGTACTGGCGGTGACAGCAAGTGCAAAGCTGTGCCACAGTCGTACTGGTGGTGACAGCTAGTGCGAAAGCTGTGCCGCAGTCCCACTGGCGGTGACAGCAAGTGCAAAAGCTGTGCCGCAGTCGTACTAGTTGTGACAGCAAGTGCAAAGCTGTGCCACAGTCGTACTAGTGGTGACAGCAAGCGCACAAGCTGTGCCGCAGTCGTACTGGTGGTGACAGCAAGTGCAAAAGTGGTGCCGCAGTCGTACTGGTGCTGACAGCAAGTGCATAAGCTGTGCCGCAGACGTACTGGTGGTGACAGCAGGTGCAGAAGCTGTACCACAGTCGTACTGGCGGTGACACCAATTCCATAATCTGTGCTACAGTCTTATTGGTGGTGACATCATGTGCATAAGCTGTGCCGAAGTCGTACTGGTGGTGACACCAAGTGCATAAGCTGTGCCGCTGTCGTACTGGTGGTGACAGCAAGTGCATAAGCTGTGCCGCAGTCGTACTTGTGGTGACAGCAAGTGCATAAGCTGTGCCGCAGACGTACTGGTGGTGACAGCAAGTGCATAAGCTGTGCCGCAGTCGTACTGGTGGTGTCAGCAAGTATATAAGCTGTGCCACAATTGTACTGGTGGTGACAGCAGGTGCAAAACTGTGCCACAGTTGTACTGGTGGTGACAGCAAGTGCATAAGCTGTGCCGCAGTCGTACAGGTGGTGACAGCATATGCATAAGCTGTGCTGGAGTCGTACTGGTGGTGACAGCAAGTGCATAATCTGTGCCGCAGTCGTACTGGTGGTGACAGCTGGAGCAAAAGCGGTGCCACAGTCGTACTGGCGGTGACAGCAAGTGAAAAGCTGTGCCGCAGTCGTACTGGCGGCCACAGCAAGTGGAAAAGCTGTGCCGCAGTCGTACTGGTGGTGACAACAAGTGCAAAAGCTTTGCCGCAGTCGTACTGGCGGTGACAGCAGGTGCAAAACTTGTGCCGCATTCGTACTGGTGGTGACAGCAGGTGCATAAGCTGTGCCGCAGACGTACTGGTGTCGACAGCAAGTGCATAAACTGTGCCGCAGTCGTACTCTTATTGACAGCAAGTGCAAAAGCTGTGCCACAGTTGTACTTGTGGTGACACCATGTGCAAAAGCTGTGTCGCTGTCGTACTGGTGGTTACACCAAGTGCATAAGCTTTGCCGCAGTCGCACTTGTGGTGACAGCAAGTGCAGAAGGTGTGCCACAGTTGTACTGGTGGTGACAGCAAGTACAAAATCTGTGCCACTGTCGAACTGGTGGTGACAGCAAGTGCAAAAGCTCTGCCACACTTGTACTGGTGGTGACAGCAGGTAAATAAGCTGTGCCACATTCGTACTGGAGGTGACAGCAAGTGCAAAAGCTGTGCCACAGTTGTACTGGTGGTGACAGCAAGTGCAAGAGCTGTGCCGCAGTTGTACTGGTGGAGACAGCAAGTGCAAAAGCTGTGCCGCAGTTGTACTGGTGGTGAGAGCAAGTGCATAAGCTGTGCCGCGGTCGTACTGGTGGTGACGGCAGGTGCATAAGCTATGCCACAGTTGTACTGGTGGTGACAGCAGGTGCATAAGCTGTGCCACAGTTGTACTGGTGGTGAGAGCAAGTGCAAAAGCTGTGCCACAGTTGTACTGGTGGTGACAGCAGCTGCATAAGCTGTGCCACAGTCGTACTGGTGGTGACAGCAAGTGCAAAGGCTTTGCCGCATTTGTACTGGTGGTGACAGCAAGTGCAAAAGCTGTGCCGCAGTTGTACTGGTGGTGACAGCAAGTGCATAAGCTGTGCCGCAGTCGTACTGGTGGAGACTGCAAGTGCATAAGCTGTGCCGCAGTCGTACTGGTGGTGACACCAGGTGCATAAGCTGTGCCGCAGTCGTACTGGCGGTGACACCAAGTGCAGAAGCTGTGCCACAGTCGTACTGGTGGTGACACCAAGTGCAAAAGCTGTGCCACAGTCGTACTGGCGGTGACACCAGGTCAGAAGCTGCAGCCGCAGTCGTACTGTTGGTGACACCAGGTGCAAAAACGGTGCCGCAGACGTACTGGTGGTGACACCAAGTTCAAAAGCTGTGTCGCTGTCGTACTGGTGGTGAAACCAGGTGCAAATGCTGTGCCACAGTAGTACTGGTGGTGACAGCAAGTGAAAAAGCTGTGCCACAGTCGTACTGGTGGTGACAGCAAGTGCAAAGCTGTGCCACAGTTGTACTGGTGGTGACAGCAGGTGCATAAACTGTGCCGCAGTCGTACTGGTGGTGACAGCAAGTTTAAAGCTATGCCACAATTGTACTGGTGGTGACAGCAGGTGCAAAAGCTGTGCCGCAGACGTACTGGCAGCTGAGCCGCAGTCGTACTGGTGGTGACAGCAAGTGCATAAGCTGAGCCGCAGTCGTACTGGTGGTGACAGCAAGTGCATAAGCTGTGCCGCAGTCGTACTGGTGGTGACTGCAGGTGCATAAGCTGTGCCGCAGTCTTACTGGTGGTGACAGCAAGTGCAAAAGCTGTGCCACAGTTGTACTGGTGGTGACAGCAAGTGCAAAAGCTGTGCCACAGTTGTACTGGTGGTGACAGCAAGTGCATAAGCTGTGCCGAAGTCGTACTGGTGGTGACACCAAGTGCATAAGCTGTGCCGCTGTCGTACTGGTGGTGACAGCAAGTGCATAAGCTGTGCCGCAGTCGTACTTGTGGTGACAGCAAGTGCAAAAGCTGTGCCGCAGTCGTACTGGTGGTGAAGGCAGGTGCATAAGCTGTGCCGCAGTCGTACTGGAGGTGACAGCAAGTGCATAAGCTATGCCGCAGTTGTACTGGTGGTGACAGCAGGTGTATAAGCTGTGCCGCAGTCGCATTGGTGATGACCGCAGATGCATAAGCTCTGCCGCAGTCGTACTGGAGGTGACAGCAAGTGCATAAGCTATACCGCAGTTGTACTGGTGGTGACAGCATGTGCATAAGCTGTGTCGCAGTCGTACTGATGGTGACAGCAGGTGCATAAGCTGTGCCGCAGTTGTACTGGTGGTGACAGCAAGTGCATAAGTTGTGCCGCAGTCGTACTGGTGGTGACAGCAGGTGCAAAAGCAGTGCCGCAGTCATACTGGTGGTGACAGCACGTGCAAAAGCTGAGCCGCAGCCATACTGGTGGTGACAGCAGCTGCATAAACTGTGCCGCAGTCGTACTGGTGGTGACAGCAGGTGCAAAAGCTGTGCCGCAGTCGTACTGGTGGTGACAGAAAGTGCAAACTTGTCCCGGAGTGGTACTGGTGGTGACAGCAGGTGCATAAGCTGTGCCGCAGTCGTACTGGTGGTGACAGCAGGTGCATAACCCTGCCGCATACGTACTGTTGGTGACAGCAGGTGCATAAGCTGTGCCGCAGACGTACTGGTGTCGACAGCAAGTGCATAAACTGTGCCGCAGTCGTACTCTTGGTGACAGCAAGTGCAAAAGCTGTGCCACAGTTGTACTGGTGGTGACAGCAAGTGCAAAAGCTGTGCCACAGTTGTAGTTGTGGTGACAGCAGGTAAATAAGCTGTGCCACATTCGTACTGGAGGTGACAGCAAGTGCAAAAGCTGTGCCACAGTTGTACTGGTGGTGACAGCAAGTGCAAGAGCTGTGCCGCAGTTGTACTGGTGGAGACAGCAAGTGCAAAAGCTGTGCCGCAGTTGTACTGGTGGTGAGAGCAAGTGCAAAAGCTGTGCCACAGTTGTACTGGTGGTGACAGCAGCTGCATAAGCTGTGCCACAGTCGTACTGGCGGTGACACCAAGTGCAAAAGCTGTGCCACAGTCGTACTGGTGGTGACACCAAGTGCAAAAGCTGTGCCACAGTCGTACTGGCGGTGACACCAGGTCAGAAGCTGCAGCCGCAGTCGTACTGTTGGTGACACCAGGTGCAAAAACGGTGCCGCAGACGTACTGGCGGTGACACCAAGTTCAAAAACTGTGCCGCAGTCGTACTGGTGGTGAAACCAGGTGCAAATGCTGCGCCACAGTAGTACTGGTGGTGACAGCAAGTGAAAAAGCTGTGCCACAGTCGTACTGGGGGTGACAGCAAGTGCAAAGCTGTGCCACAGTTGTACTGGTGGTGACAGCAGGTGCATAAGCTGTGCCGCAGTCGTACTGGTGGTGACAGCAAGTTTAAAGCTATGCCACAATTGTACTGGTGGTGACAGCAGGTGCAAAAGCTGTGCCGCAGTTGTACTGGCGGTGACAGCAAGTGCATAAGCTGAGCCGCAGTCGTACTGGTGGAGACAGCAAGTGCAAAAGCTGAGCCGCAGTTGTACTGGTGGAGACAGCAAGTGCAAAAGCTGTGCCGCAGTCGTACTGGTGGTGACAGCAGGTGCAAAAGCTGTGCCGCAGTCGTACTGGTGGAGACAGCAAGTGCATAAGCTGAGCCGCAGTCGTACTGGTGGTGACAGCAAGTGCATAAGCTGAGCCGAAGTTGTACTGGCGGTGACAGCAAGTGCATAAGCTTAGCCGTAGTTGTACTGGTGGTGACAGCAGGTGCAAAAGCTGTGCCGCAGTTGTACTGGTGGTGACAGCAGGTGCAAAAGCTGTGCCGCAGTCGTACTGGTGGAGACAGCAAGTGCATAAGCTGAGCCGCAGTCGTACTGGTGGTGACAGCAAGTGCATAAGCTGAGCCGCAGTCGTACTGGTGGTGACAGCAAGTGCATAAGCTGTGCCGCAGTCGTACTGTTGGTGACAGCAGGTGCAAAAGCTGTGCCGCAGTCGTACTGGTGGTGACAGCAAGTGCAAAGCTGTGCCACAGTTGTAGTGGTGGTAACTGCAGGTGCATAAGCTGTGCCGCAGTCGTACTGGTGGTGACAGCAAGTATATAAACTGTGCCGCAGTCGTAATGGTGGTGACAGCAAGTGCATAAGCTGTGCCGCAGTCGTACTGGTGGTGTCAGCAAGTATATAAGCTGTGCCACAATTGTACTGGTGGTGACAGCAGGTGCAAAACTGTGCCACAGTTGTACTGGTGGTGACAGCAAGTGCATAAGCTGTGCCGCAGTCGTACAGGTGGTGACAGCATATGCATAAGCTGTGCTGGAGTCGTACTGGTGGTGACAGCAAGTGCATAAGCTGTGCCGCAGTCGTACTGGTGGTGCCAGCTGGTGCAAAAGCGGTGCCACAGTCGTACTGGCGGTGACAGCAAGTGAAAACCTGTGCCGCAGTCGTACTGGCGGCCACAGCAAGTGGAAAAGCTGTGCCGCAGTCGTACTGGCGGTGACAGCAGGTGCAAAAGCTGTGCCGCAGTCGTACTGGCGGTGACACCAATTTCAAAGGCTGTGCCGCAGTCGTACTTGTGGTGACACCAGGTGAAAAGCTGTGCCACAGTCGTACTGGTGGTGACAGCATGTGGAGAAGCTGTGCCACAGTCGTACTGGCGGTGACACCAATTTCAAAGGCTGTGCCGCAGTCGTACTTGTGGTGACACCAGGTGAAAAGCTGTGCCACAGTCGTACTGGTGGTGACAGCATGTGGAGAAGCTGTGCCACAGTCGTACTGGTGGTGACAGCAAGTGCAAAGCTGTGCCACAGTTGTACTGGTGGTGACAGCAGGTGCATAAGCTGTGCGGCATTCGTACTAGTGGAGAAAGCAAGTGCAAAGCTGTGACAGCAGGTGCAAAATCTCTGCCGCAGTCGTACTGGTGGTGACAGCAAGTGCAAAGCTGTGCCACAGTCGTACTAGTGGTGACAGAAATTGCAAAAGCTGTGCCGCAGTCGTACTGGTGGTGACAGCAAGTGCAAACAGTGCCACAGTCGTACTGGTGGTTACAGCAAGTGCAAAAGCTTTGCCACAGTCGTACTGGCGGTGACAGCAAGTGCAAAGCTGTGCCACAGTCGTACTGGTGGTGACAGCTAGTGCGAAAGCTGTGCCGCAGTCCCACTGGCGGTGACAGCAAGTGCAAAAGCTGTGCCGCAGTCGTACTAGTTGTGACAGCAAGTGCAAAGCTGTGCCACAGTCGTACTAGTGGTGACAGCAAGCGCACAAGCTGTGCCGCAGTCGTACTGGTGGTGACAGCAAGTGCAAAAGTGGTGCCGCAGTCGTACTGGTGCTGACAGCAAGTGCATAAGCTGTGCCGCAGACGTACTGGTGGTGACAGCAGGTGCAAATGCTGTGCCGCAGTCCTACTGGTGGTGACACCAAGTGCGTAAGCTGTGCCACAGTTGTACTGGTGGTGACAGCAGGTGCATAGGCTGTGCCACATTCGTACCTGACGGGACACCAAGTGCATAAGCTTTGCCGCAGCCGTACTGGTGGTGACGCCAAGTGTATAAGCTGTGCCGCAGTCGTACTGGTGGTGACAGCAAGTGCATAAGCTGTGCAGCATTTGTACTCTTGGTGACAGCAAGTGCAAAAGCTGTGCCACAGTTGTACTGGTGTTGACAGCTAGTGCAAAAGCTGTGCCACAGTTGTACTGGTGGTGACACCATGTACAAAAGCTGTGCCGCAGTCGTACTGGTGGTGACACCAAGTGCAAAAGCTGTGCCGCAGTCGTACTGGCGGTGACAGCAAGTGCAAAAGCTGTGCCACTGTCGTACTGGCGGTGACAGCAAGTGCAAAAGCTGTGCCACTGTCGTACTGGCGGTGACACCAAGTGCAAAAGCTGTGCCACTGTCGTACTGGCGGTGACAGCAAAGCATAAGCTATGCCGCATTCGTACTGGTGGTGAAACCAGGTGCAAATGCTGTGCCACAGTAGTACTGGTGGTGACAGCAAGTGAAAAAGCTGTTCCACAGTCGTACTGTTGGTGACAGCAAGTGCAAAGCTGTGCCACAGTTGTACTGGTGGTGACAGCAGGTGCATAAGCTGTGCCGCAGTCGTACTGGTGGTGACAGCAAGTTTAAAGCTATGCCACAGTTGTACTGGTGGTGACAGCAGGTGCAAAAGCTGTGCCGCAGACGTACTGGCGGTGACAGCAAGTACAAAAGCTGTGACACAGTCGTACTGGTGGTGACAGCAAGTGCAAAAGATGTGCCGCAGTCGTACTGGTGGTGACAGCAAGTGCATAAGCTGAGCCGCAGTCGTACTGGTGGTGACAGCAAGTGCATAAGCTGTGCCGCAGTCGTACTGTTGGTGACAGCAGGTGCAAAAGCTGTGCCGCAGTCGTACTGGTGGTGACAGCAAGTGCAAAGCTGTGCCACAGTTGTACTGGTGGTAACAGCAGGTGCATAAGCTGTGCCGCAGTCGTACTGGTGGTGACAGCAAGTGCAAAGCAGTTCCACAGTTGTACTGGTGGTGACAGCAAGTGCATAAGCTGTGCCGCAGTCGTACTGGTGGTGACAGGAAGTATATAAGCTGTGCCACAATTGTACTGGTGGTGACAGCAGGTGCAAAACTGTGCCACAGTTGTACTGGTGGTGACAGCAAATGCATAAGCTGTGCCGCAGTCGTACAGGTGGTGACAGCATATGCATAAGCTGTGCTGGAGTCGTACTGGTGGTGACAGCAAGTGCATAAGCTGTGCCGCAGTCGTACTGGTGGAGACAGCAAGTGCATAAGCTGTGCCGCAGTCGTACTGGTGGTGACACCAGGTGCAAAAGCTGTGCCACAGTCGTACTGGCGGTGACACCAAGTGCAAAAGCTGTGCCACAGTCGTACTGGTGGTGACACCAAGTGCAAAAGCTGTGCCACAGTCGTACTGGCGGTGACACCAAGTCAGAAGCTGCAGCCGCAGTCGTACTGTTGGTGACACCAGGTGCAGAAACGGTGCCGCAGACGTACTGGCGGTGACACCAAGTTCAAAAGCTGTGCCGCAGTCGTACTGGTGGTGAAACCAGGTGCAAATGCTGTGCCACAGTAGTACTGGTGGTGACAGCAAGTGAAAAAGCTGTGCCACAGTCGTACTGGTGGTGACAGAAAGTGCAAAGCTGTGCCACAGTTGTACTGGTGGTGACAGCAGGTGCATAAGCTGTGCCGCAGTCGTACTGGTGGTGACAGCAAGTTTAAAGCTATGCCACAATTGTAATGGTGGTGACAGCAGGTGCAAAAGCTGTGCCGCAGACGTACTGGCGGTGACAGCAAGTGCATAAGCTGAGCCGCATTCGTACTGGTGGTGACAGCAAGTGCAAAAGCTGAGCCGCAGTCGTACTGGTGGTGGCAGCAAGTGCATAAGCTGTGCCGCAGTCGTACTGTTGGTGACAGCAGGTGCAAAAGCTGTGCCGCAGTCGTACTGGTGGTGACAGCAAGTGCAAAGCTGTGCCACAGTTGTACTGGTGGTAACTGCAGGTGCATAAGCTGTGCCGCAGTCGTACTGGTGGTGACAGCAAGTGCAAAGCTGTTCCACAGATGTACTGGTGTTGACAGCAAGTGCATAAGCTGTGCCGCAATCGTACTGGTGGTGACAGCAAGTATATAAACTGTGCCGCAGTCGTACTGGTGGTGACAGCAAGTGCATAAGCTGTGCCGCAGTCGTACTGGTGGTGACAGCAAGTATATAAGCTGTGCCACAATTGTACTGGTGGTGACAGCAGGTGCAAAACTGTGCCACAGTTGTACTGGTGGTGACAGCAAGTGCATAAGCTGTGCCGCAGTCGTACAGGTGGTGACAGAATATGCATAAGCTGTGCTGGAGTCGTACTGGTGGTGACAGCAAGTGCATAAGCTGTGCCGCAGTCGTACTGGTGGTGACAGCTGGTGCAAAAGCGGTGCCACAGTCGTACTGGCGGTGACAGCAAGTGCAAAAGCTGTGCCGCAGTCGTACTGGCGGCCAGAGCAAGTGCAAAACTGTGCCGCAGTCGTACTGGCGGTGACAGCTAGTGCGAAAGCTGTGCCGCAGTCGTATTGGTGGTGACAGCTAGTGCGAAAGCTGTGCCGCAGTCGTACTGGTGGTGACAGCAAGTGCAAAAGCTGTGCCGCAGTCGTACTGGTGGTGACTGAATGTGCAAAAGCTGTGCGGCAGTCGTACTGTTGGTGACAGCAAGTGCAAAAGCTGTGCCGCAGTCGTACTGTTGGTGAAAGCAAGTGCAAAAGCTGTGCCGCAGTCGTACTGGCGGTGACACCAATTTCAAAGGCTGTGCCGCAGTCGTACTGGTGGTGACACCAGGTGCAAAAGCTGTGCCACAGTCGTACTGGTGGTGACAGCATGTGGAGAAGCTGTGCCACAGTCGTACTGCTGGTGACAGCAAGTGCAAAGCTGTGCCACAGTTGTACTGGTGGTGACAGCAGGTGCATAAGCTGTGCGGCATTCGTACTAGTGGAGACAGCAAGTGCAAAGCTGTGACAGCAGGTGCAAAAGCTCTGCCGCAGTCGTACTGGTGGTGACAGCAAGTGCAAAGCTGTGCCACAGTCGTACTAGTGATGACAGCAATTGCAAAAGCTGTGCCGCAGTCGTACTGGTGGTGACAGCAAGTGCAAAGCTGTGCCACAGTCGTACTGGTGGTGACAGCAAGTGCAAAAGCTGTGCCGCAGTCGTACTGGCGGTGACAGCAAGTGCAAAGCTGTGCCACAGTCGTACTAGTGGTGACAGCTAGTGCGAAAGCTGTGCCGCAGTCGTACTGGTGGTGACAGCAAGTGCAAAAGCTGTGCCGCAGTCGTACTGGCGGTGACAGCAAGTGCAAAAGCTGTGCCGCAGACGTACTGGTGGTGACAGCAAGTGGAAAGCTGTGCCACAGTCGTACTAGTGGTGACAGCAAGCGCAAAAGCTGTGCCGCAGTCGTACTGGTGGTGACAGCAAGTGCAAAAGCGGTGCCGCAGTCGTACTGGTGGTGACAGCAAGTGCATAAGCTGTGCCGCAGACGTACTTGTGGTGACAGCAGGTGCAAATGCTGTGCCGCATTCCTACTGGTGGTGACACCAAGTGCGTAAGCTGTGCCGCAGTCACTGGTGGTGACAGCAGGTGCAGAAGCTGTGCCACATTCGTACTGGACGGGACACCAAGTGCATAAGCTTTGCCGCAGTCGTACTGGTGGTGACGCCAAGTGCATAAGATGTGCCGCAGTCGTACTGTTGGTGACAGCAAGTGCATAAGCTGTGCAGCATTTGTACTCTTGGTGACAGCAAGTGCAAAAGCTGTGCCACAGTTGTACTGGTGTTGACAGCAAGTGCAAAAGCTGTGCCACAGTTGTACTGGTGGTGACACCATGTACAAAAGCTGTGCCGCAGTCGTACTGGTGGTGACACCAAGTGCAAAAGATGTGCCGCAGTCGTACTGGCGGTGACAGCAAGTGCAAAAGCTTTGCCACTGTCGTACTGGCGGTGACAGCAAGTGCAAAAGCTGTGCCACTGTCGTACTGGCGGAGACACCAAGTGCAAAAGCTGTGCCACTGTCGTACTGGCGGTGACAGCAAAGCATAAGCTGTGCCGCATTCGTACTGGTGGTGAAACCAGGTGCAAATGCTGTGCCACAGTAGTACTGGTGGTGACAGCAAGTGCAAAAGCTGTGCCACAGTCGTACTGGTGGTGACAGCAAGTGCAAAAGGTGTGCCGCAGTCGTACTGGTGGTGACAGCAAGTGCATAAGCTGAGCCGCAGTCGTACTGGTGGTGACAGCAAGTGCATAAGCTGTGCCGCAGTCGTACTGTTGGTGACAGCAGGTGCAAAAGCTGTGCCGCAGTCGTACTGGTGGTGACAGCAAGTGCAAAGCTGTGCCACAGTTGTACTGGTTGTAACAGCAGGTGCATAAGCTGTGCCGCAGTCGTACTGGTGGTGACAGCAAGTGCAAAGCTGTTCCACAGTTGTACTGGTGGTGACAGCAAGTGCATAAGCTGTGCCGCAGTCGTACTGGTGGTGACAGGAAGTATATAAGCTGTGCCACAATTGTACTGGTGGTGACAGCAAGTGCAAAACTGTGCCACAGTTGTACTGGTGGTGACAGCAAATGCATAAGCTGTGCCGCAGTCGTACAGGTGGTGACAGCATATGCATAAGCTGTGCTGGAGTCGTACTGGTGGTGACAGCAAGTGCATAAGCTGTGCCGCAGTCGTACTGGTGGAGACAGCAAGTGCATAAGCTGTGCCGCAGTCGTACTGGTGGTGACACCAGGTGCAAAAGCTGTGCCACAGTCGTACTGGCGGTGACACCAAGTGCAAAAGCTGTGCCACAGTCGTACTGGTGGTGACACCAAGTGCAAAAGCTGTGCCACAGTCGTACTGGCGGTGACACCAGGTCAGAAGCTGCAGCCGCAGTCGTACTGTTGGTGACACCAGGTGCAAAAACGAAGCCGCAGACGTACTGGCGGTGACACCAAGTTCAAAAGCTGTGCCGCAGTCGTACTGGTGGTGAAACCAGGTGCAAATGCTGTGCCACAGTAGTACTGGTGGTGACAGCAAGTGAAAAAGCTGTGCCACAGTCGTACTGGTGGTGACAGCAAGTGCAAAGCTGTGCCACAGTTGTACTGGTGGTGACAGCAGGTGCATAAGCTGTGCCGCAGTCGTACTGGTGGTGACAGCAAGTTTAAAGCTATGCCACAATTGTAATGGTGGTGACAGCAGGTGCAAAAGCTGTGCCGCAGACGTACTGGCGGTGACAGCAAGTGCATAAGCTGAGCCGCATTCGTACTGGTGGTGACAGCAAGTGCAAAAGCTGAGCCGCAGTCGTACTGGTGGTGGCAGCAAGTGCATAAGCTGTGCCGCAGTCGTACTCTTGGTGACAGCAGGTGCAAAAGCTGTGCCGCAGTCGTACTGGTGGTGACAGCAAGTGCAAAGCTGTGCCACAGTTGTACTGGTGGTAACTGCAGGTGCATAAGCTGTGCCGCAGTCGTACTGGTGGTGACAGCAAGTGCAAAGCTGTTCCACAGATGTACTGGTGTTGACAGCAAGTGCATAAGCTGTGCCGCAATCGTACTGGTGGTGACAGCAAGTATATAAACTGTGCCGCAGTCGTACTGGTGGTGACAGCAAGTGCATAAGCTGTGCCGCAGTCGTACTGGTGGTGACAGCAAGTATATAAACTGTGCCACAATTGTACTGGTGGTGACAGCAGGTGCAAAACTGTGCCACAGTTGTACTGGTGGTGACAGCAAGTGCAAAAGCTGTGCCACAGTCGTACTGCCGGTGACAGCAAGTGCAAAAGCTGTGCCGCAGTCGTACTGGTGGTGACTGAATGTGCAAAAGCTGTGCGGCAGTCGTACTGTTGGTGACAGCAGGTGCAAAAGCTGTGCCACAGTCGTACTGGCGGTGACACGAATTTCAAAGGCTGTGCCGCAGTCGTACTGGTGGTGACACCAGGTGCAAAAGCTGTGCCACAGTCGTACTGGAAGTGACAGCATGTGGAGAAGCTGTGCCACAGTCGTACTGGTGGTACCAGAAAGTGCAAAGCTGTGCCACTGTTGTACTGGTGGTGACAGCAAGTGCAAAGCTGTGACACAGTCGTACTAGTGGTGACAGCAATTGCAAAAGCTGTGCCGCAGTCGTACTGGTGGTGACAGCAAGTGCAAAGCTGTGACAGCAGGTGCAAAAGCTCTGCCGCAGTCGTACTGGTGGTGACAGCAAGTGCAAAGCTGTGACAGCAGGTGCAAAAGCTCTGCCGCAGTCGTACTGGTGGTGACAGCAAGTGCAAAGCTGTGACACAGTCGTACTAGTGGTGACAGCAATTGCAAAAGCTGTGCGGCATTCGTACTAGTGGAGACAGCAAGTGCAAAGCTGTGACAGCAGGTGCAAAAGCTCTGCCGCAGTCGTACTGGTGGTGACAGCAAGTGCAAAGCTGTGACACAGTCGTACTAGTGGTGACAGCAATTGCAAAAGCTGTGCCGCAGTCGTACTGGTGGTGACAGCAAGTGCAAAGCTGTGCCACAGTCGTACTGGTGGTGACAGCAAGTGCAAAAGCTGTGCCGCAGTCGTACTGGCGGTGACAGCAAGTGCAAAGCTGTGCCACAGTCGTACTAGTGGTGACAGCTAGTGCGAAAGCTGTGCCGCAGTCGTACTGGTGGTGACAGCAAGTGCAAAAGCTGTGCCGTAGTCGTACTAGTTGTGACAGCAAGTGGAAAGCTGTGCCACAGTTGTACTGGTGGTGACAGCAAGCGCAAAAGCTGTACCGCAGTAGTACTAGTTGTGACAGCAAGTGGAAAGCTGTGCCACAGTCGTACTAGTGGTGACAGCAAGCGCAAAAGCTGTGCCGCAGTCGTACTGGTGGTGACAGCAAGTGCAAAAGCGGTGCCGCAGTCGTACTGGTGGTGACAGCAAGTGCATAAGCTGTGCCGCAGACGTACTTGTGGTGACAGCAGGTGCAAATGCTGTGCCGCAGTCCTACTGGTGGTGACACCAAGTGCGTAAGCTGTGCCGCAGTCACTGGTGGTGACAGCAGGTGCAGAAGCTGTGCCACAGTTGTACTGGTGGTGACAGCAGGTGCATAGGCTGTGCCACATTCGTACTGGACGGGACACCAAGTGCATAAGCTTTGCCGCAGTCGTACTGGTGGTGACGCCAAGTGCATAAGCTGTGCCGCAGTCGTACTGGTGGTGACAGCAAGTGCATAAGCTGTGCAGCATTTGTACTCTTGGTGACAGCAAGTGCAAAAGCTGTGCCACAGTCGTACTGGTTTCGACAGCAAGTGCAAAAGCTGTGCCACAGTTGTACTGGTGGTGACACCATGTACAAAAGCTGTGCCGCAGTCGTACTGGTGGTGACACCAAGTGCAAAAGCTGTGCCGCAGTCGTACTGGCGGTGACAGCAAGTGCAAAAGCTGTGCCACTGTCGTACTGGCGGTGACAGCAAGTGCAAAAGCTGTGCCACTGTCGTACTGGCGGTGACACCAAGTGCAAAAGCTGTGCCACTGTCGTACTGGCGGTGACAGCAAAGCATAAGCTGTGCCGCATTCGTACTGGTGGTGAAACCAGGTGTAAATGCTGTGCCACAGTAGTACTGGTGGTGACAGCAAGTGAAAAAGCTGTTCCCCAGTCGTACTGGTGGTGACAGCAAGTGCAAAGCTGTGCCACAGTTGTACTGGTGGTGACAGCAGGTGCATAAGCTGTGCCGCAGTCGTACTGGTGGTGACAGCAAGTTTAAAGCAATGCCACAGTTGTACTGGTGGTGACAGCAGGTGCAAAAGCTGTGCCGCAGACGTACTGGCGGTGACAGCAAGTGCAAAAGCTGTGCCACAGTCGTACTGGTGGTGACAGCAAGTGCAAAAGATGTGCCGCAGTCGTACTGGTGGTGACAGCAGGTGCATCAGCTGAGCCGCAGTCCTACTGGTGGTGACAGCAAGTGCATAAGCTGTGCCGCAGTAGTACTGTTGGTGACAGCAGGTGCAAAAGCTGTGCCGCAGTCGTACTGGTGGTGACAGCAAGTGCAAAGCTGTGCCACAGTTGTACTGGTTGTAACAACAGGTGCATAAGCTGTGCCGCAGTCGTACTGGTGGTGACAGCAATTGCAAAGCTGTTCCACAGTTGTACTGGTGGTGACAGCAAGTGCATAAGCTGTGCCGCAGTCGTACTGGTGGTGACAGCAAATATATAAACTGTGCCGCAGTCGTACTGGTGGTGACAGCAAGTGCATAAGCTGTGCCGCAGTCGTACTGGTGGTGACAGGAAGTATATAAGCTGTGCCACAATTGTACTGGTGGTGACAGCAGGTGCAAAACTGTGCCACAGTTGTACTGGTGGTGACAGCAAATGCATAAGCTGTGCCGCAGTCGTACAGGTGGTGACAGCATATGCATAAGCTGTGCTGGAGTCGTACTGGTGGTGACAGCAAGTGCATAAGCTGTGCCGCAGTCGTACTGGTCGTGACAGCTGGTGCAAAAGCGATGCCACAGTCGTACTGGCGGTGACAGCAAGTGCATAAGCTGTGCCGCTGTTGTACTGGTGGTGACAGCAAGTGCAAAAGCTTTGCCGCAGTCGTACTGGTGGTGACAGCAAGTGCAAAAGCTGTGCCACAGTCGTACTGCCGGCGACAGCAAGTGCAAAAGCTGTGCCGCAGTCGTACTGGTGGTGACTGAATGTGCAAAAGCTGTGCCACAGTTGTACTGGTGGTGACTGAATGTGCAAAAGCTGTGCCGCAGTCGTACTGGTGGTGACTGAATGTGCAAAAGCTGTGCCGCAGTCGTACTGGCGGTGACACCAATTTCAAAAGCTGTGCCGCAGTCGTACTGGTGGTGACACCAGGTGCAAAAGCTGTGCCACAGTCGTACTGGTGGTGACAGCATGTGGAGAAGCTGTGCCACAGTCGTACTGATGGTGACAGCATGTGGAGAAGCTGTGCCACAGTCGTACTGGCGGTGACAGCATGTGGAGAAGCTGTGCCACAGTCGTACTGGCGGTGACAGCATGTGGAGAAGCTGTGCCACAGTCGTACTGGCGGTGACAGCAAGTGCAAAAGCTGTGCCGCAGTCGTACTGGAGGTGACACCAAGTGCATAAGCTGTGCCGAAGTCGTACTGGTGGTGACAGAAAGTGCAGAAGGTGTGCCACAGGGTTACTGGTGGTGACAGGAAGTATAAAATCTGAGCCACAGTCGTACTGGTGGTGAAAGCAAGTGCAAAAGCTGTGCCACAGTTGTACTGGTTGTGACAGCAAGTGCAAGAGCTGTGCCGCAGTCGTACTGGTGGTGACAGCAGGTGCATAAGCTGTGCCACATTCGTACTGGTGGTGACAGCAAGTACAAAAGCTGTGCCACAGTTGTACTGGTGTTGACAGCAAGTGCAAAAGCTGTGCCGCAGTTGTACTGGTGGTGACAGCAAGTGCAGAAGCTGTGCCGCAGTTGTACTGGTGGTGACAGCAAGTGCAGAAGCTGTGCCGCAGTCGTACTGGTGGTGACAGCAGGTGTATAAGCTGTGCCACAGTCGTACTGGCGGTGACAGCATGTGCAAAAGCTGTGCCACAGTTGTACTGGTGGTGACAGCAAGTGCAAAAGCAGTGCCGCAGTTGTACTGGTGGTGACAGCAAGTGCAGAAGCTGTGCCGCAGTCGTACTGGTGGTGACAGCAGGTGCATTAGCTGTGCCACAGTCGTACTGGCGGTGACAGCATGTGCATAAGCTGTGCCACAGTCGTACTGGCGGTGACAGCAAGTGCATAAGCTATGCCGCAGTTGTACTGGTGGTGACAGCAGGTGCATAAGCTGTGCCGCAGTCGCATTGGTGATGACCGCAGATGCATAAGCTGTGCCACAGTCGTACTGGCGGTGACACCAATTGAATAATCTGTGCTGCAGTCTTATTGGTGGTGACACCATGTGCATAAGCTGTGCCGCAGTCGTACTGGTGGTGACACCAAGTGTATAAGCTGTGCCGCTCTCGTACTGGTGGTGACAGCAAGTGCATAAGCTGTGCCGCAGTCGTACTGGTGGTGACAGCAAGTGCATAAGCTATGCCGCAGTTGTACTGGTGGTGACAGCAGGTGCATAAGCTGTGCCGCAGTCGCATTGGTGATGACCGCAGATGCATAAGCTGTGCCGCAGTCGTACTGGTGGTGACAGCAAGTGCATAAGCTGTGCCGCAGTCGTACTGGTGGTGACAGCATGTGCATAAGCTGGGCCAAAGTCGTACTGGTGGTGACATCAAGTGCATAAGCAATACCGCAGTTGTACTGGTGGTGACAGCAGGTGCATAAGCTGTGCCGCAGTCATACTGATGGTGACAGCAGGTGCATAAGCTGTACCGCAGTCGTACTGGTGGTGACAGCAGGTGCAAAAGCTGTGCCGCAGTCATACTGGTGGTGACAGCACGTGCAAAAGCTGAGCCGCAGTCGTACTGGTGGTGAAAGCAGGTGCATAAACTGTGCCGCAGTCGTACTGGTGGTGACAGCAGGTGCAAAAGCTGTGCCGCAGTCGTACTGGTGGTGACAGCAAGTGCAAACTTGTCCCGCAGTGGTACTGGTGGTGACAGCAGGTGCATAAGCTGTGCCGCAGTCGTACTGGTGGTGACAGCAGGTGCAAAAGCTGTGCCGCATTCGTACTGGTGGAGACAGCAGGTGGAAAAGTTGTGCCGCAGTCGTACTGGTGGTGACAGCAAGTGTAAAAGCTGTGCCGCAGTCGTACTGGTGGTGACAGCAGGTGCATGAGCTGTGCCGCAGTCGTACTTTTGGTGACAGCAAGTTCTGAAGCGGTGGCGCAGTCGTACTGGTGGTGACAGCAGGTGCATAAGCTGTGCCGCAGTCGTACTGGTGGTGACAGCAAATGCAGAAGCTGGCCACAGTCGTGCAGGTGGTGACAGCAAGTGCATAAGCTGTGCCGCAGTCGTTCTGGTGGTGACAGCAGGTGCAGAAGCTGTGCCTCAATCGTACTGGTGGTGACAGCACGTGCAAAAGCTGTGCCGCAGTCGTACTGGCGGTGACAGCAGGTGCAGAATCTGTGCCGCAGTCGTGGTGAGAGCAAGTTCAAAAGCTGGGCCGCAGTCGTACTGGTGGTGACAGCAGGTGCATAAGCTGTGCCGCAGTCGTTCTGGTGGTGACAGCAAATGCAGAAGCAGGCCACAGTCGTGCAGGTAGTGACAGCAAGTGCATAAGCTGTGCCGCAGTCGCTCTGGTGGTGACAGCAGGTGCAGAAGCTGTGCCACAATCGTACTGGTGGTGACAGCACGTGCAAAAGCTGTGCCGCAGTCGTACTGGCGGTGACAGCAGGTGCAAAAGCTGTGCCACAGTCGTACTGGTGGTGACAGCAAGAGCAAAAGCTGTGCCACAGTCGTACTGGCGGTGACACCAATTGCATAATCTGTGCTGCAGTCTTATTGGTGGTGACACCATGTGCATAAGCTGTGCCGCAGTCAAACTGGTGGTGACACCAAGTGTATAAGCTGTGCCGCTCTCGTACTGGTGGTGACAGCAAGTTCATAAGCTGTGCCCCAGTCGTACTGGTGGTGACAGCAAATGCAAAAGCTGTGCCGCAGTCGTACAGGTGGTGAAGGCAGGTGCATAAGCTGTGCCGCAGTCGTACTGGAGGTGACAGCAAGTGCATAAGCTATGCCGCAGTTGTACTGGTGGTGACAGCAGGTGCATAAGCTGTGCCGCAGTCGCATTGGTGATGACCCCAGATGCATAAGCTGTGCCGCAGTCGTACTGGTGGTGACAGCAAGTGCATAAGCTGTGCCGCAGTCGTACTGGTGGTGACAGCATGTGCATAAGCCGGGCCAAAGTCGTACTGGTGGTGACATCAAGTGCATAAGCAATACCGCAGTTGTACTGGTGGTGACAGCACGTGCATAAGCTGTGCCGCAGTCGTACTGGTGGTGACAGCAGGTGCAAAAGCTGTGCCGCAGTCGTACTGGTGGTGACAGCAAGTGCAGACTTGTCCCGCAGTGGTACTGGTGGTGACAGCAGGTGCATGAGCTGTGCCGCAGTCGTACTGGTGGTGACAGCAGGTGCAAAAGCTGTGCCGCATTCGTACTGGTGGAGACAGCAGGTGCAAAAGTTGTGCCGCAGTCGTACTGGTGGTGACAGCCGGTGCAAAAGCTGTGCCGCAGTCGTACTGGTGGTGACAGCAAGTGTAAAAGCTGTGCCGCAGTCGTACTGGTGGTGACAGCAGGTGCATGAGCTGTGCCGCAGGCGTACTTTTGGTGACAGCAAGTTCTGAAGCGGTGGCGCAGTCGTACTGGTGGTGACAGCAGGTGCATAAGCTGTGCCGCAGTCGTACTGGTGGTGACAGCAAATGCAGAAGCTGGCCACAGTCGTGCAGGTGGTGACAGCAAGTGCATAAGCTGTGCCGCAGTCGTTCTGGTGGTGACAGCAGGTGCAGAAACTGTGCCACAATCGTACTGGTGGTGACAGCACGTGCAAAAGCTGTGCCGCAGTCGTACTGGCGGTGACAGCAGGTGCAGAAGCTGTGCCGCAGTCGTGGTGAGAGCAAGTTCAAAAGCTGGGCCGCAGTCGGACTGGTGGTGACAGCAGGTGCATAAGCTGTGCCGCAGCCGTTCTGGTGGTGACAGCAAATGCAGAAGCAGGCCACAGTCGTGCAGGTGGTGACAGCAAGTGCATAAGCTCTGCCGCAGTCGTTCTGGTGGTGACAGCAGGTGCAGAAGCTGTTCCACAATCGTACTGGTGGTGACAGCAGGTGCATAAGCTGTGCCGCAGTCGTACTGGTGGTGACAGCAAGTGCCTAAGCTGTGCCAAATTCGTACTGGTGTTGACAGCAGGTGCAAAAGCTGTGCAGCAGTCGTACTGGTGGTGACAGCAGGTGTATAAGCTGTGCGGCAGTTGTACTAGTGGTGACAGCAGGTGCATAAGCTGTGCCACAGTCGTACTGGCGTTTACACCAAGTGCATAAGCTGTGCCGCAGATGTACTGGCAGTGACAGCAGGTGCAAAAGCTGTGCCACAGTCGTACTGGCGTTTACACCAATTGCATAAGCTGTGCCGCAGTCGTACTGGAGGTGACAGCAAGAGCATAGGCTGTGCCGCAGTCGTACTGGTGGTGACAGCAAGTGCATAAGCTGTGCCGCAGTTGTACTGGTAGTGACAGCAAGTGCAAAAGCTGTGCCGCAGTTGTACTGGTGTTGACAGAAAGTGCAAAAGCTGTGCCGCAGTCGTACTGGCGGTGACAGCAGGTGCAGAAGCTGTGCCGCAGTCGTGGTGAGAGCAAGTTCAGAAGCTGGGCCGCAGTCGTACTGGTGGTGACAGCAGGTGCATAAGCTGTGCCGCAGTTGTATTGGTGGTGACAGCAGGTGAATAAGCTGTGCCGCAGTCGTACTGGTGGTGACAGCACGTGAAAAAGCTGTGCCGCAGTCGTACTGGTGGTGACAGCAGGTGCAAAAGCTGTGCCACAGTCGTACTGGTGGTGACAGCAAGAGCAAAAGCTGCGCCGCAGTCGTACAGGTGGTAACAGCAGGTGCAAAAGCTGTGCCACAGTCGTACTGGTGGTGACAGGTAGAGCAAAAGCTTCGCCGCAGTCGTACTGGTGGTGACAGCAAGTGCATAAGCTGTGCCGCAGTCGTACTGGTGGTGACAGCAAGTGCCTAAGCTGTGCCAAAGTCGTACTGGTGTTGACAGCAGGTGCAAAAGCTGTGCAGCAGTCGTACTGGTGGTGACAGCAGGTGCATAAGCTGTGCCGCAGTTGTACTAGTGGTGACAGCAGGTGCATAAGCTGTGCCACAGTCATACTGGCGTTTACACCAAGTGCATAAGCTGTGCCGCAGATGTACTGGCGGTGACAGCAGGTGCAAAAGCTGTGCCACAGTCGTACTGGCGTTTACACCAATTGCATAAGCTGTGCCGCAGTCGTACTGGAGGTGACAGCAAGAGCATAGGCTGTGCCGCAGTCGTACTGGTGGTGACAGCAAGTGCATAAGCTGTGCCGCAGTTGTACTGGTAGTGACAGCAAGTGCAAAAGCTGTGCCGCAGTTGTACTGGTGTTGACAGAAAGTGCAAAAGCTGTGCCGCAGTCGTACTGGCGGTGACAGCAGGTGCAGAAGCTGTGCCGCAGTCGTGGTGAGAGCAAGTTCAGAAGCTGGGCCGCAGTCGTACTGGTGGTGACAGCAGGTGCATAAGCTGTGCCGCAGTTGTATTGGTGGTGACAGCAGGTGAATAAGCTGTGCCGCAGTCGTACTGGTGGTGACAGCACGTGAAAAAGCTGTGCCGCAGTCGTACTGGTGGTGACAGCAGGTGCAAAAGCTGTGCCACAGTCGTACTGGTGGTGACCGCAAGAGCAAAAGCTGCGCCGCAGTCGTACAGGTGGTAACAGCAGGTGCAAAAGCTGTGCCACAGTCGTACTGGTGGTGACAGCTAGAGCAAAAGCTGCGCCGCAGTCGTACTGGTGGTGACAGCAAGTGCATAAGCTGTGCCGCAGTCGTACTGGTGGTGACAGCAAGTGCATAAGCTGTGCCAAAGTCGTACTGGTGTTGACAGCAGGTGCATAAGCTGCGCCGCAGTCGTACTGGTGGTGACAGCAAGTGCATAAGCTGTGCCGCAGTCGTACTGGTGGTGACAGCTAGTGCAAAAGCTGTGCCAAAGTCGTACTGGTGTTGACAGCAGGTGCATAAGCTGTGCCGCAGTCGTACTGGTGGAGACAGCAGGTGCAAAAGCTGTGCCGCAGTCGTGGTGAGAGCAAGTTCAAAAGCTGGGCCGCAGTCGTACTGGCGGTGACAGCAGTTGCAGAAGCTGTGCCGCAGTCGTACTGGCGTTTACACCAAGTGCATAAGCTGTGCCGCAGATGTACTTGCGGTGACAGCAGGTGCAAAAGCTGTGCCACAGTCGTACTGGCGTTTACACCAATTGCATAAGCTGTGCCGCAGTCGTACTGGAGGTGACAGCAAGAGCATAGGCTGTGCCGCAGTCGTACTGGTGGTGACAGCAAGTGCATAAGCTGTGCCGCAGTTGTACTGGTGGTGACAGCAAGTGCAAAAGCTGTGCCGCAGTTGTACTGGTGTTGACAGCAAGTGCAAAAGCTGTGCCGCAGTTGTACTGGTGGTGACAGAAAGTGCATAAGCTGTGCCGCAGTCGTACTGGTGGTGACAGCAAGTGCAAAAGCTGTGCCACAGTTGTACTGGTGGAGACAGCAGGTGCATAAGCTGTGCCGCAGTCGTACTGGTGGTGACAGCAAGTGCAAAGCTGTGTCACAGTGGTACTGGTGGTGACAGCAGGTGCAAAAGCTCTGCCGCAGTCGTACTGGCGGTGACAGCAAGTGCAAAAGCTGTGCCGCAATCGTACTGGTGGTGACAGCAAGTGCAAAAGCTGTGCCGCAGTCGTACTGGTGGTGACAGCAAGTGCATAAGCTGAGCCGCAATCGTACTGGTGGTGACAGCAAGTGCATAAGCTGTGCCGCAGTCGTACTGTTGGTGAAAGCAGGTGCAAAAGCTGTGCCACAGTCGTACTGGTGGTGACACCAAGTGCATAAGCTGTGCCGCAGTCTTACTGGTGGTGACAGCAGGTGCAGAAGCTGTGCCACATTTGTAATGGTGGTGACAGCAGGTGCATAGGCTGTGCCACAGTCGTACTGGCGGGGACACCAGGTGCATA